>CM020182.1:14430907-14476038 GCA_009805545.1 Oryza longistaminata | reverse complement strand
CGGTCAAACGTTGAACGTTAATAGTGCAAAACCGCACTTATTTTAGGACGGAGGGAGTATATTGTGTTATTATTAATTAATACTAGTATATTATTCTTATTCTATCCATTATCATCCATCCAGCCTAAAAAAAAAAAATTGGAGCAGCTCATTCCATCCACCCAGCCCGTCCATAAGAAACATGGATGACCATATCCCCACTGATCTGACCTTGCCCTTTAACCAAGGTCGGGGCTGTGCGCATTGACAAAAATCGCACACGCACAATGGTTGGTCACTGCATCCTTGACAAAATCACACTTGCACATTGGTTGTGCCTAGGGTATATAGACAAACGAACAGGTTGAATTACAAGTATATCTTCCCTAGTACATAGAACTGCTCAATTATGCTGACAGTACAGCAAACCTGCGCGTCTATATGGCATCAAGGAGAATCTGAGAAATAGCAATATCCTGTTCGGAGCATTTAAGCATTTTCTGAACATGCCATGTGCACTTATAGTTCCTGATTTTGACACTAGACCACATAAACAGTTCAATACACAATATAACCATTAAATGGTGCAACCATGGTATCACTCCTGCTTTCCTGACAAGGGCACCAACCTGAGAGTAACAACCGGCATTTGACAGACTCGTATCTCCACATCCCAGCTAAAATTGAAACGAAAGCTCCTCCAAAAAACACAAAAAACAATGCAATAATAATCACACTGTTCTTCCTACAAATCTTCTGCAGCCTGGATTAAAATCATGAAGGCCTCAGAAGAAAATAGTGGATATCCCCATGGCAAAGCACCCAAGAGCTACCCACGGGCTTAAGCGTTCACCTGATAAAAAAAACCACAAAAGATGAATTCCAAATGCTTAGGAAACAAATGATGCATTAACTTAATATATAACACCATGTTATTTGGCAAGATTATGTCACTGTTGAGTAATTAAAAAGCTAGCACATACAACATATATGTTAATAACCTGACAATCAAATGAAATAATCCTTCATGGCCGTGGCTCTGGTAAAATGCTGTGTGGTTGGGCAAGCAGGCAAAGACAGGGTTATGCACACAGATGCTAGTCGAGCTCTTACTCAACTGTGGCAATGAAAGGCTTCAAGGCTGACAAGTTGATCGAAAGATAGATTAAATAGAACTCTTTGGCTTTAATTCTTTCTTACTTTAGTAGATGGTGGGATGATAGAAAGATGGGTGGATTAACGATGAACTGATGAATAAACTTTATCACTGTACAAAAATAATGTAATTGACATGTTTGTGTACCAAATTATGAAATATATTCTTGGAGCCAGGTATCTAAAGAACTGGCTTTTCAATTAATTGACTTGAGGCCTACAATAACCACATGGTCTTCAGAGCCAGGTCTGTCACGAAGCTTTACCGGGCCTTGCGCCACAGCCCACAGCAAATAACCATTAGTTTGGACAACCATGTTTACAATTTTACATATAAACAGTTGAAAACCCAATAAATGAGATCCAGATGTGGAAAAACATTCACAATATGAACTAGCAGCAGTTCCCGAATTTCTTAGTGATAATGGGATTATATATTTATGTGCAGCTAATAAGTTATAGTGGATTCTCACTGACTAACTTTGGCCTTAATAGAATTATAAAAGTTCATTTGTCCAAGTCATATCAAGTTCAATACAAATAGGAAAAGAACCACTCAAGATAAATAACCAGGAAGTTGTAAGAAATCTTATAGGAACTATTGCTTTCAAGTTGAGTTCCAAAAGGAGCAGGTGATAATAAAAACATTGGTTGAATAACTACTGATCATCAAGGTTGATAGTCAGCATATCTGTAGTATTAATGTATATCAAAGTCCATGAGCAGATCCATTAGACTTTGAATGGAGCAAGAAATGCTGCACCATCAGACTTCAAATTCCAATTATCATCACTAAATGTTTAGTAAACTTTCACTATCCTCATTCCATATAGATCTCTAAGGACACCATGTTTTTTAAGATTAAAGTGCCCATTGTGTGCCTAACAGAGATATTATTGAATTGACCATGAGGACCATGACAATAAAGCAACACATATGCAACCAGGACCTTTTTGCTAAATAGTTTAAGTATACCATGATAGCAAATTTTCACGAGAACTCTACATAGCTGAAAAAAAAATGACAATTGAAGATCTCGAACATAATCATAGGAGGGCTGCTTTTCTTTGAGAAATTCAGCCTACTGACTTTCACGATAGTTAAATAATAGCTATCTGACAAGATAAATGAAAACATTGTATTTATGAACATTCTTCTACAGAAATTTGAGATAATTCAGATTTATTTTCGTTTACTTGTTTTGTTTTAAAATTATCTAAATAGAAAAGTATTATATACCATTATTCTATAGAGAATATAATAAGCCTATGCTGAAATTAAGAGCTCAGCTAAACACCAAATAATGAACTTAGGTGCTGGCAATTTGAATGAGTGAACATTTACAGTTGAGGTTGATAGACGAAAGTATGTTTGATTGTATATATACCAACAAAAAAACTAGTGCCTAACAGTGCAGAGTGAAAAATGGAATGACCGTTCAACATGCAGGAGATATTAGCAAAATGGAAACAAGATAGGTGGTGCTATTTGAGCTGGAAGAAGAAAGGAACCGTACCTATTCTGGCTGCTTTCCAAAAGAAACCACGGAATCTGTGGAGAAATTCAAGTACAAAAAGGAATATATCAGCTTATGACATTACATGGTAACTAATATCCTTCCAGAGGTCTGCTTTATTAAAGCAACAAGATCCGTTGGCCATTTGGTATTTCAAATAAGATTTAAGAACCAATTGTAAACACAGTGACAAGTACAGTTGTCACTAACTGTTAGCACATGGTGTTATCATGATTCATGGCATATAAGTTGGTGATTGATTATACTGGTTTCTTGCACAGATCAATCATGCCCAAATCAAGTTGGAGTCACCAAAGCTAAGTTACTTTGTTGTCCACAACCATTCATGCACAGGCAAACTTTCAGTTTCTGCATAACTAGCACTTACAAAGACATCTGTATATATTCTGAACATCATCTAAGAACAATAATTCAATTGCGTGCAGGTCACTATAAACCGCATTAGTAGAGAAACCGGTCCACAAACAAACTAGTTATGCAATTCATCCACAATAATAAGCTTTATTTTTGTCAGCGCACACAACATTCTCATGTTAATACAGCGCCTCAAAGACCCAATTTCCACTGTAGACATAGATTTTTCTCATCCAGCTCACTGTTTTTAGTTTTCCGGGTTAGATTATTTGCCTCCACGACTAAAAAGAAGAACAAATCTCGCAGATCAGGAAGCTCACGGTGCAACGAAGAAAAATTACCCGGTGCGGTCGTTGAGGATGGCGGGGAACTGGATCTTGATGTAGGTGCAGGTGCAGATCACCAGCAGCACCACGGTAAGGAACGAATTGAAGTTGAACAGCGCCGACTAAATCACCGCCCCCCACCAAAAAAAAAAATGAAAAAAAACCACGAATTAGATCGCCAGATCCATCGAATCCAATCATCGGAGAGGATTAGGGTTCTCGGGATCTCACCATGGCGCTACCCGGCCTTCCGGCTTCCGGCGGCGGCTCTCCTCCACGAGCTGAGTAGCTGCCGCAGATCGGGATTGGACTATTGCAGAGACCCAAGGTGTTCGCGGCGTGGCCGGGGGAGGAGGCGTCGCCGTGGCCGGGAGAGGAGGCCGGTCGGGCGACTGGGCGAGACGCGTTGGGAAAAAAAAATGTTAATGCTCTTGCTATCTTGTTGCCGTAGCACTTGGTAAGATAACATGCATTATATCCACATTATGTGAAGTACTGAAGTGAAACCAAGCATAAAGATTTAGGAAGCAATCTGGCAAAAATAAGTAAGCATTAGAAAAACGCATCTATACCTATACTAATTAGGCACTTCCTACAAGCTCTCACGTTAATCAGAAAAATCTAACCGTCTATTATGTCGATCGTATCATCCTGACCGTACATCATGTAAATAATTTATCTAATAGATCTATTTACACTGTGGGCCAATTAAAGCCCGTTCGGTCTCCTTATGGATCTGACCCCACCATATCTCTAATCTCTAATTAAACAAGACGGCGGCATCTCCTTCGTGCGCTCTTCGTTTGGATCGGCAGCGTTTAGCAACGAAACCTATCCTAATAATCGATCAAGGGGGTCGCATCTCCTTCGTACTCTCTTCATCTGGATTGGCAACGAGTGCAAGGATGGCTGGACCGAAGTAGTTCATCGGGAAGCGCATCTGCCCAAAAAGCAAAACCTTGGGCGCCGATTGATCAAAAGGGCAGGCACATGCAAGCTAGCTAATTTTGGTACGTACCGGCGGCCAGTGCAGAAAGTGCATGATGGATTTCAAGTTTCCCTGGTGGCTGATATAGCCGTCTTCCTTATGCATCTAAATTAACATGCATGTTAATTCTCTATGGTAATTTGATTTAGCCATCCAATCCTGGTGAGTAAATATACTTTCTGCTACAACAATATACGTTCAAATATCTTTATTAATCCACGTGTATCATGTATATATATGTTCGGGGTTTTTTTTTTTCCTTTTTTGATTTGTGACCATCAACCATACCGATTGCCTTGCTGAATCTTATGGATGGACCAAGACAAATTATTCGATCACCAATACACGATCCGGTAAAGTAAATTTTAATCTCAGCACTAGCAGCTACGGCAAAGTCAACAATCTTAGCTTGCGGCAAGAGGCATGGCCTGTTGTCGATGCAAGCAGTTGATATCTGGAGAAGAGCTAACTCGGTGTGTTTGCATGGACTTCTCAAAAGATTAAAGGTTTGTAGTGCCTTTATTTTTCTACAATTAATGTCAGCCCGTTTGATGGAACGCTAACGCCTATCAAGTCCCAGAGCCATATATACGGTGCTGCTATAATGGTGTGACTCAACAATTTTTTTTCCTACTTTTTTACACACACGTTCAATCTGCTATAAGGGCACCCACAATGGTTATCTATAGGCTCTCTACAAGAGATCCATGTCAGCATATTTTCCTACATAGAAGATATTAAATGAAGAGAGAGAGCAAATCTATCTACTAACTTAGAGATAGTCTATAGAGAAAAATGAGGCAATGCATGAGAGAGCTATAGATACCCATGTAGACATACTATTGAGGTGGTTTACTATTAATCTAGTCTATTGCTGAGATGTACATGTTTTATAGATAGCACCTTACTTTACCATTGCGGGTGCTCTAAGGGCACCCACAATGGTTATCTATAGGCTCTCTACAAGAGATCCATGTCAGCATATTTTCCTACATAGAAGATATTAAATGAAGAGAGAGAGCAAATCTATCTACTAACTTAGAGATAGTCTATAGAGAAAAATGAGGCAATGCATGAGAGAGCTATAGATACCCATGTAGACATACTATTGAGGTGGTTTACTATTAATCTAGTCTATTGCTGAGATGTACATGTTTTATAGAGAGCAACTTACTTTACCATTGCGGGTGCTCTGAGAAACGGGCTGTAAGGTTACAGCCAGCTTAGGCACATGAACCAAGAAAATCTATGAGACAAATAGATGGATCCCCACAGCTGAGAGATAAGCTATAAGAGCAAGTTTAATAGTATAGCTCACTACTAACTCTAATTTATCTATAGTCAATATAATAGCTAATTCATACAATAGTTGCTTACTATACTATTAATATATGGTCCCACCTGTCATACACACATTGCATCTTGGAGTCCACGCTGCAGCTAGCTACAGATCTGTAGCCCGCTGCTTTTCTCTCTCATCTTTTATTTCATTAAAATATGTTTACAGCTGGCTAATAGACTGCTATTGTACCTGCTCTAAAGATCTGTACATTTAGCAGCTGGTTATATTACGAGCCTTGCTCTCTTAGGTGTGCTCTACCCACTGTAATCAAAAGCCATCTCTCTCTCTCTCGTCAGGATCTGTAATAGTACACGGCACGATCGATTGAGATCCAGTGCAGTCTATTATCGCAGTCCTGCTTGCGTTGTCTATAATCTCCAAGTGATCATATAGACGCTAGCATTTGGCTGTTTGGTTCCCAACCACATTTTGCTAGGCATCATTTGTCAATAAAAATTACCACACTTTATCTAAGATGAGGCGATCAACTTTTTAGCCACAATTTACAAAGGTTGAGGGAATCTTGTCATACTTTTAGTCAGTAGCACATAAAACCCAATTTATTATAAAGGAATCTTGCCACAACTATAGTTACAACCGAACATCTATCAAGTTGATCAAATTTACCTAACCTTAGACATAACAAAGTGTGGCTTGCAACCAAATATTCATGCTTAGTCGCTTACTTCTCAATAGATATAATGTCTAAAAAGTCTAAAATAATTTATCATGACAAATATATACTGCTATTTCTTTCAATTAACTATCTATATAAACAATTAATGTTTAGACCATATTCCATTCCCCAGTGCAGTTTCGGTTATGTCGATTATAAACTGCAACAGTTTATTAGCTATAAAAAATAATTTATAAATAAAATAAGAGTGTTAATAATTTATAATTTATATATATCTTTATTAATTTTTAAAAAAAATACCCGAAAAAAACTCTAGTTTCTCTACCAAGCAATAAGAGCATTAGTTCTCTATTCCAGCCTATTGCTATGGTCTTCACATGTTAGATTCAGGGTTTCCCAAACCGTCGGGGCCGGGGTTACCGCGCCCCGGCGGTAAGCACAGTTAGCGCACAGTAACCGTGAAAAACCGTACGAAACCGCGCAAAATTTATCAAAAATCCAAATTATTTTTTTAATTTATTTGAATTTAAGGAGATTACCGTGGTATTTCTATTACCGTACCCCCGCGGTAAGGCCGGTAACCACAGTAACCGCGCAGTTACCGACGGTTTGGGAAACTCTGGTTAGATTTCATGCTGAGTCTGGCTCTCATGTACTCCCTTCGTCCTGAGTTTGGCTGTCATGGAAACCATCCGTTCAAAAAATTATATATTTTCGGACTTTCTAAAGTAAAGTTATCATTCTTTTACTCCGGTTAGCACATCTTCCGAACTGCTAAATGGTCTTTTTTTTTAAAAAAAAAGTATCTATACAAAAGTTTCTTAAAAATCATATAAATATTTTTTTCAAGTTTTTTCTGAGATAATACTTAATTAATCATATATTAATGAGTCACTCTATTTTGCATGCACGTGGAAGATCACAACCCCTCCATCTGAATGCACCCTGAACTTATCCAAGTTTATGGTAGGATTTTTTTTTTTTTGACAGAAGGGATAAGACCTTGGTTAAGACTCCAATAAACTCTCGTGCCAGTACCCCAGTCAAGAACTGGGAACTTTGGTGTCCACTACTACGATTGTTGGATAGAAAAGCAAAAGCAGTTCAGATAGCTGGAAAAAACACCGTTCACAAACAAATTGTAGTGGATAAGTCCTATAGCGAACACTGTAGCAATTGTGGTTCAACAATGCTGTAGCCGTGTACTGTCAGGTTATCAAGCCCATATCATGTTTGGAGTGGGCGACAAACCTGGACCTCAAAATCAGGTGGCCCTAAAATTTACTACATTTGATCTTTGTTAGTTCGTGTTTTGGATGTTGACACAATCTTCGGTGCCTGTTCATCATCACTTCATTTAACTATATATTTATTAAAAAAATATAACTACATGAAACTATTTTTCATGATAACACTATTAAAATCATTGATATATACTGTAGTCCTTTTTTTTCATATAATAGTTGGTAAACATACCGAGGTTTCACTGCATATTTTAGGACATCAACTATTTGAGAATGGAGATACCGAGATTGTACCTTATGAAACAAAAAATATTTTGGTTATTGGCATTTTTCAAATTTAGAATTTCATTTTGCGTTTAGCATCGAGATATCAGATTCTTGAGTACGGATTTGACTCCTATATCTCGAGCGCTGAAGTTGTATTTTTTATACTAATATACAAACTATACTGGATCCTTAGACAACAACTCCTTTTCCTTGTAAAGAGAAACTGTGGACAACTATGTCAAAGATGGCTCCAATTTCGGATATCACCAGATATAATCTGACTTTCCGTTTGGTAGGGTGTCCAGCAAACGAGAGTAGCAATATTGTGGTGTTAGGGACAGAAAAATTACCTTGGCTGCACTTTTTGAATAAGTTGCATACTGTATAAGTATTTGGATAGACAACAACAAGGCAGTCGCCAAAGGTCCAAAAGATGAAGTGCAGGCATCGTGTGGGATGTAGCAAATCGACCTGTTCAAGAAGCTGGTAGCTACAATTAATCTAAGAACAAATAGTAGTTCAAGAGACTGAGAATTACAATCTAAGAACAAATAGTTAGACAGGATAGCTCAGTTATTAAGCATTTAGTACAAGAAATATATGAACAGGAGACATCAGTTGGCCAAGAGCTAATTATATGCCAAACGGATTATTAGCGATGTAAAACTTTTATACATGTATTCAGAGCGACTTAAAAGACGATGGTAAAAGAGACTACGTCAAAAATACCCTAAAATCAACTTACTTTGAAATTATGTTGTAAATTTCGGCAGCGGCTAATTCGTTACTGGGGACAAAATATTATAGCAGGCATAAGTCTATTGGCGGTCCATGCTTGGTATGGACAACCAACAGGGAGTCCAAATCCAACCTGACCATAGGCCCATGATTATCAATGCGGGAAACTGGGAGGCGGCGCGAGGAGCTGGCAGGAGAAAGTAATTAAAGATGTGATTAAATTGTGATCACATGATTAACCGCTGAATAGGAATGGAATATGAAATCCTGAATATGGCTGAACTGGCACCTTAAAGAAATAAAGCAAGGTTAACCTGAATTCCCATGGCTTGCTTGATATTGACACATCACTTTGGTTTTGGGACTCGATGCTTCTTTCCATAGAAAGACATGAGCAGCTGGAAAAGTGGCAACCTGAAATCCAAAGGAATTTGGAAATATTAAGTGGAAGAAAAGAATAGATTGCTGATAAACATTCAAAGAGAATGATGGTGGATTTGCTGATTGAAGTGCCGGTTCCCTTAGGCACCAAGGGATTTCCCTTCCATATAACAAATCAAACTACCTTTATGCATATTAGTGGTCAATCTTTCACAACGTTGACTGACTGCGATCTAGACATCTAGGATAAGCAATAAATGGAGGGATTATTGTCATTGTCATCTGGAAGGTCGAGTTTTACTGACAAAATAATTGGAAAGTAAAAGTAACTTACAAGTTGTAATCTTGCCAGCAAGTCTGCAATCATGAACCTGCTACCTTCGGCAATCCACAAGTATTAGGTTATTTGTTTGGCAATGTATCCAGTATAAGGTTAAGTTTAAAAATGTCTCGTTTGTGACAAAAACCAGCCCTATAGAATGACCTGATTATAAAGTCGAACATATGGCAATCAGAGAGTACACCATTTCCTTCAAATACACGGTGAATCTCTATATTATTCACCACTCTAAACAAGCCAGAAGATCCATTGGAAATCCACTTTAAGTGATTTCATAAAAATATAAGTATCCTTGTCAAATTTTCCATCTCTGCATAATCTCATCAACCAATAATGTATCTGAGTGACTTCATCTGGATTCTGGAGCAATATCCTGCGCTGTCGTGCACGAAATTAGGTACTTCAACTCATTAAGTTTTCTAAGGCAGCAAAGCCAATCAATGAGGATAATGTATGCCACAACATTAGTAAAACCTTGACTATGGACCAGGCTCTTGGTTATGGAAGACTTTCTCCCTAATGCAAAGAGCCAAAGACTATGAATAAAAATGTTGAATGTCTTTGCGATTGGACGATACTTTTGTCGATCATGTACTCGGTCAAGAGCTTCAGAACAGCCATTTGCCCATATCTAACAGCCCGCTCATCAGAGTGTTGTATGCAGAGTTGCAGACCCTCGCTAACAAGCACAAGGCATATGAAACCCTCAGTCATGGAGAAGGCAATTCGGAAGAACACTCGATGTAAAAGCCGAGGGATCCAATCCTTTCACTTAGCATAACATCCAACTGATCAAGTACTTCCTTTGCACTACCTTTCTTGCAGAGGCCATTAAGGTATATGTATTGTAGGCAAGCATACTGTGCTTCCAACCGCTGGTTCTACTGCTGTTGAAACCTGCTCTGAACAGAGTTGTAGGTGATAACATTGGGAGGACAACTAGCCCGATCCGTCACGGCCATGGCGGCAATATGCATTTAACACTGGACGTGCAAGTGTACATCACTTATTCAGCATTCAGTCTGAGGATGCCCCATGCCTCGGTGACCTTCACTGCAAGCGCCACAGCCGGCCCCAATCTCCAGGATGAGCTTGCAGGTGAGGCGAGGCTAGGTCGAACTGCAACATCCACCCGTACGTGCAGCGTGCAGCTTGACATGACCATGAAGATGAGGGCCGATGACGCATGGGGGCCGGGGGGGTGCCACGTCCGACGCGGGCATTTCGTCGAACGCCTCGTGCGCATCCCCCCGCCGGCGCACGCGAGCTCATCGAGGAGCATGCTGTGGGAGGAGCACGTCGCGCGTCGCGCGGGGCCATCGCCGTCGGTGTCGTCCACGTCGTAGTCTTGCTCCACCTGCCGCCGCAGCGGAGGCCAGGTGGTTTCCTCCGGCGCCGGTGGAGTGAGTCGGGTGGCGCTTTGGGCGTCGTCAGAGTGTTCGGGAGAGGGGGAGGAGAGCGGCGGTAGAGGCGGAAGAAACCATGCGCGAGGGGTGGTCGCCAATGGAGGAGACCGACGGCGGCCGCGGCCGCGGCGGCGGAGGCGCCGGCGGCTAGAGGAGAGTGGTAAGCGACGGTGAAGGGGGATTGGGATAAAACGCCGCCGTCCTTTAAATTTGAGGTCCCTTTGGATTTGATGAATTTTGCAGAAATTGTAGGGAAATTTAACAACGGCTAAAAAGAAACTCTTGTTAAGATGTGCTGGTTTCTACTTGAAGATTGATTGATGAAGTTAGGGCACAAAAAATATTAAAAAAAAAGGACATTAGCCATGATTAATTGAGTTTTAATTATTATAGATTTGAAAAATGGATTTGTATGATATTCTTAAGCAATTTAGGCCTTGTTTAGTTCACGAAAAGAAAATTTTTGGTGTCACATCGGATGTTTGACCGGATGTCGAAAGGGGTTTTCGTACACGAATGAAAAAACTAATTTCATAACTTGCCTAGAAACCACGAGACGAATCTTTTGAGCCTAATTAAGCCGTCATTAGCACATGTGGGTTACTATAGCGCTTTATGGCTAATCATGGACTAATCAGACTCAAAATATTCGTCTTGTGATTTCCATGTAAACTATGCAATTAGTTTTTTGTTTTTATTTATATTTAATGTTTCACGCATATGTCAAAGATTCGATGTGACGTTTTTTGGGAAAAAAATGGGAACTAAACCAGGCCTTATATACAGAAAGTTTTCGTGCGAAATGTATCATTTAACAATTTGAAAACCGAGGTATACTCGGAAAGGAAACGAGGCCTAAATGGTGCATTTCAAATGAGACCTGCAATTCTCAATAGTGGTTTTGTGGAGTGAATTTATGAGATTGCCACTAAAATTAAAATGAGTGTTCTTTGGGAGGTAGGAATTGAAAAGGCACATGAATGCGAGAAATATAGTAATATGGAATCTTAAGGAATATAAAAATTCGGAAATTGTTCAACCATGTTGTTTTTTATAAAGGGCTCGCGCGAGGTTGAGACTATTGGATTTTGGAGCTTCAGAGATATGGCCGTGCCCTGAAATGTCCCTGGGAAAGAACAGGCTCCACCACCACTTGATGATTGAGATGCGACGCCATTGAGGCTCAGCATCCACTGCAGAGTAGTCAGAATCGAACGGCATCAAATCTCTCCACTATAAGCAAGTACTAACGGTTTTTTATTTCTGATCCATATGGATTATCTCATTACATGTTGTCTGATTTATCGTCAATATCACTTTGCAAATCTTGCAGGAAATGCGCAATCAGCATGTCTAATCATTTGCTCAAGATTAGTCTCAACTCTCAAGTGGTGGGATATGTTGTGTCACATCTCACCAGTAACTAAGAGGAAGAGGAATAGAGGATCCTTGGAGATCTGATCATAACTTGGTGGAATGTTTGGCTTCAACGTAACCTTAGAATTTTCCAACATATTTGGCTAAACGAAAACCAGGTGGCTTTCTTGATACAGGAAATTATAAGTGAATAGCTCTTTCCAAAAGGCCCATGTGATAGCCTTAAAGGGATTACGAGTCAATGTATCTGTGGAGTTTATATCCATAGCAATAGCTGTTTTAGTTGCTTCCTCTGTCTTTTGGCCCTTGGCCTTTGGCTTTTGATTGTACTGTGAACAATTTTGTTTCTACTGCTTCTAATATATTCGGCAAGTCTTTTGCCGCTTTTCGTTAAAAAAAAAGTTTCAACTCTCAAGTTCAACTACAACCAAAGGCAAAGATGTTTTTTTTCTTTTTTTCTTTAAGTAAATGTATTTATTTTCCTTTTGTTACTTTTGGCATCATCACATATCACAATCATACTACGGGCACTCACAGTGCAAGCTACCCAAAATGAGAAACCTCAGGTTAAGGTCACACCTTTCCCAGACTCCTATAGTGCAAAGTTGCTTTAGGGTGTTCTTAGCTTTTTCCCGTCATCTTCTATTTTAGTCCTCACATGTTTTCAAACTACATATCATATAAAATTTAGCACTAAACACCCTAAAATCTAAAAACTAGTATAAAATTCCTCCCCTCCCTCAATCTCTCTGTTCCCCAATCCACCACAAACAGCGAAGCTGGCGGCTCCTCCCAACTGGCGGCTCGGAAGGCGACAGCGGCGGCGTGAGAGCTCACTGGGCCCCTCCAATCCTGGCGGTGGCTCGACGACGAATCCGGCACCGCGCGAGTGGCGGGGTTGATAGAAGCCACTATATATATCCTAACATCATTAGATTCAAGCGGCTGCGCATTAGCACTCAGTGATGCTCCTACTGGTAGGCTTTTCGCTGAATTTTCCTTCTTTCTTTCTTTATTTTTTGCATATATATAATATGCTCATTTGGCTACATTTATAGCGACAGCAAAAGCCTGGCAAGAGAAGAAAAAATCCTAAGAAATGCATTGCTTCATTTAAAAAATTCCATGGTAAAAACACGCAAAAATTTCCCCAAACCTTGGCAAGAACGCCACCAAATGTTTTTTTGAATAACCCGCCAAATGTATCCACTACGGCCTTGTTTGGTTTGAAGAAGATTGAGAGTAAATAATTCTACACCATAATAGGTATAAAATAAATCTCCTCCAATCTCTCCTCTTAGCAATTAATCAAACATGGCCTATAAGAAAATGTGCTATATATGGAGCACCACAGGGGAGGATCAGGAGAATATTTCTGGTGCCCTGGAAGCACAAAAGCAATACTCCCTCCATCTACTTTTGATAAACATATTTCAAATCTGAAAAAATTGCTTTTGATAGGTATATTTCAATCCAACCACCTATCCTCTTAATGACTTTCTCGGATTTAATGAGTGACTCTCCATTCTTCAACATAAGATTGGCTACATGGGCATTGAGAAATGCAAATATTAATGAATCGCTTGTTTACGAAGAATAACTAGTAGCATGTTTAAATGGATGATAAGTAGAATTACTTATCCTTGGTCATTGTGCCAAATGAAATATAACTATCAAAAGTAGATGGAAGGAGTACCAAGTACCGTAAAAATGTTCGAATTAAAAAAAAGAAACATTAGTGGCTAACCCATGTATTATACTTCCTCCGTTTCAAAATGTAAGACTTTCTAGCATTGCTCATATTCATTTAGATGTTAATAAATCTAGACATATGTGTATGTTTAGATTCATTAACATTTATATGTATGTGGGCAATGCTAGAAAGTCTTACACTGTAAAACGGAGGGAGTATATGCTATTGATATTGATATTATAAATATTAAATTTTAGTCATGTTGACTTTACGAAGTATAATGACTTGTACCAAATGAAGAGTACGGTACGGCAACCTATTTAATTTTAATTTCAAATTTCGGAACCAAATTAATAATATACTAAGCTGAGAGTAAGGTACGGCAACATATTTATTAGTTCCAAACTAAAAAACCTAGTGCATGATATTCGGTATAATCTAGGTTATACCGAGATTAATAGGAGTGTAATTAGGATGTACTCTATCCATAAAATGAGTTAAATGAGTTTAGACAGGTTCAGGCCTCACTCAAGATAATAACTCTCCGTTTTGTTGCATGTGATTGGAAAAATACAAATACATATGTGTGTTAGACACTAGAAATATCAATCCTTCCCTGAGAGAATAGTTTTGGAAGAGTGCATGTGTTATTAGTTAAAGTTGTAATGTATTAGTTAAAATTAAATGAAATGGAGGAAGTATACGTATACAGAAATGCTAAGGGACAAGGTCTTATCTCTGCATCCACACGCGATATCCTTAATTCCAGATGCTAGCGCCATGGTGGTGGCAAGGGTGGACAAGCGGATTTGAGCGAGTCCTTGATGGCACCGGAGATGTTAGGGATGTAGTGTAGGATAAGGGTGCGGAGGTGGGTGAGGTTGGCGTCCTAGAAGACGGCAAGGGAGACGACGCGGTCTAAGTCTTGGTCTTGGTCTTAGTCAGTGTCATACTAGATTATTAGTCACCGTATAGATATTTCACACGTCTAGGAAGTAGGAAGCGAAGTGGTAGGGACTACCCGGTGCGGCGTCAATGGAGAGAAGCATCACCTTCACCTTGTTGTCATCATGACATTACAGCTATTTCTTGGCAACCATCGCTGCACTGGAACAGGGACGGGGACTGCAAGGAGGAGGCGGGAGGAGGAGGCAGTGGAAAAGGAGGAGAAGGAGGTTGAGGAGAGGCACAATGACAGTGGTGAGTTAGTGACAACAGTATTGCGCTGACAATAATGATCTCATTTAGATCTAGCTCCATCACGAAGCAAGTATGGTACCTCATAGGTATCAGGTTGATACTTGAGTATCATGCCTTATGCCATAGGGCATCGATGGGGTACCACATCTGCTACTTAGCTGGTATGTCCAAAATGGATGACAACCCCCATATGTATAACACGCATTAGAGGGTGTTTAGATCCAGGGGGTGTAAAGTTTGGGCGTGTCACATCGTGTATTATATAGGGTGTCGTATGGGGTATTCGGACACTAATAAAAAAATAATTATAGAATCCGTCAGTAAACAGCGAGACAAATTTATTAAGCCTAACTAATCCTTCATTAGCAAATGTTTACTGTAGCACTACATTGTCAAATCATGGAGCAATTAGGCTTAAAAGATTTGTCTCGTAAATTAGTCGCAATATATGAAATTAGTTATTTTTTTAAGTCTATGTTTAATAATTCATGTATGTGTTTAAACGTTCTATATGATAGGGTATAAAATTTTTGTTTGGGAACTAAAAAGAGCCTTAGTTTGGACCCTAGTATCAGCAATACCGTACGATGCAATACCCTGGAGGGGAAGAGTTGACTACCAAATTAAGTGACGAGGCCAATACCAGATTTGACACGTTTTAGCAACCACTAGACACAATACAGTAGGACCATCATTAGTTCACTACGAGCCTACGACCAGTAGGAGCAACTAACAGCGAGAACAAGTGCGTTTCCCACAACCCC
Organism: Oryza longistaminata; assembly: GCA_009805545.1. NCBI lineage: Eukaryota > Viridiplantae > Streptophyta > Magnoliopsida > Poales > Poaceae > Oryza > Oryza longistaminata. The sequence goes on along the minus strand of CM020182.1, from coordinate 14,460,310 downwards.
GGTGCTCTGGAATGCTGGAAGATAACGATTACTGGCTTACTGTTTCAAATGATTCTAGCGCATTTTGGTTGCGTAGGTATAGCTACTACGTACAGCAAAATCAGAAGGACCTTTCTTTTTGTTGTACTCCAGTTGTCAGTCGCCTGATCATGTAGGCCATCAGGAAAGAGAGTCTTTACCCATATGCCATTAAAAAAGTTGGAGGTTACGCGTGTGCCACAAAAAAAAGTTTTGAGTCACCTGTATACCATGACACAAACTTTCGTTTACCCGTGTGCCATTCCATCCACCTTCTGTTAGAGAATGAGCTATGACATGTGGGACCCACGTATGAAAATGACTAAATTGCCCCTAAAGCATTTTCATCTCTACTCCTCTCCCGTGTGCCTCCACTCGAACCCTAGCCTAGCTACCGCCGCCGCCGCCGGTCGTCTCCGTCTCCGTCGCCGGCGCGCCACCGCCGGTCGTTCTTTGCCTCGCCAGATCCGGCGGCGCGCCCAGGCCGGCGCGGCAAGCCGCCGCCGCCGCCGGTCGTCCGCCGTCGCCGGCGCGCCAAACGCTCGCCTCGCCCTCGCCTCGTCTGCGTCACTCGACCGGCGGCGCGCCTAGGCCGGCGTGCCCCAGGCCCCGGGCGCGGGCAAGCGCCTCGCCTTGCCCCCGGCGCGGCACGCCGCCGCCGCCAGCGTGGCTGAAATAGAGCAAGGGCAAAATAGACTTTTCAAACCTCTGTTAGTCTCCGTTAGTGTTGATTCCATCCAAAGTGGCTCACAGGTAAACGAAAGTTTGTGTCATGGCATACAGGTGACTCGAAACTTTTTTGTGGCACACACGTAACCTCCAACTTTTTTAATGGCATAGGGGTAAAAGACTCTAGGAAAGATGGGTTAAGAAGCTCCAGTTTGTTGCACATGTAGGGGACATATCCGGTTAGCTACATCGATTTCTAATATGGGACATATCCGCTGAAAACGAGCTAAGTGTTGAAAACTCGTGAAAATCATATCTAAAAGTTTTATAAATTCATAAAAAAATACTAGAGATAGGTGTAGATATAAAATACATTCCCACCAAATTTCAAGTTCAAACTCAACTTTATTTTTATTTATGAGTAAAAAAAAGACAAATTTTGAATAAATAGTAACATGACACTATTCACCCAAAATTTCTTTTTTTTCTCTTAAACGAAGTTGAGTTGGGAATTGAGATTTGGTGAGAATGTATTTCATATCTACACCTATATCTAGTATTTTTTTCATGAATTTACGAAACTTTTAGGTATGATTTTCACGAGTTTTCAACACTTAGCTCGTTTTCACCAGATACTCCATTCGTCTTAAAAAACCTAACCTCATACTAGGACATGACACATTTGATTTTTTTTTTTTATGGAGGGAGTATCTCTTAGTTTTAGTCCATGACTTTATGTCGATGGAAGCTACTCTCTGCGCTTCAAAATATAAGAAATTTTGGGTGGATGTAACATATTATAGTATGAATCTGAATAAGGAGTTAGAATACGTTGTATCCACCCAAAATCTCTGGAAGGGAGGGAGTATTAAGTAGAAGCAACCTACTTGGACTGACAGCTAAGAGGTCAGATTATGATACTGATTTCTTGAAATTTATCTGCAGCCAGAGATGTGAATCGATGTAGTACCATCTGCCATTCCTGAAACCAAAGCAACTAACAATAAACAAAAGAACTGAAGAAAAAAAGGACCAGGCGTAGAGAAATGTGACCAGAACGAACGGAATCAGGGGAGGCATTAACCAAGGAAATGTCAAAACGTGATCTTCTCTTAGAGAAAAAAAAATCCCCGTTTCATCGCCGAGGGATCTCCACTCTCCAGAGCTTCTGCTTGACGGATTCCAGAAATGTCGGAAGAGGAGAGCAACGACGACGCCGGCGAGCAGATGCCGCAGCAGGGCGGCATCAAGACCATGCCGTTCATTCTCGGTGAGGTGTTCTTCTTGCAATGTTGCTACCCATTTTGTTCTTGTGGATGAATGCCGAGGTGAGATCTCAGATTAATTTGTGCGGTGCAGCGAACGATTTCTGCGACCGGTTCGCGACGATCGGGTTCAATGCCAACCTGATCACGTACCTGACGGCGGAGATGCACCTGCCGCTGGTGGAGGCGTCCAACACGCTCACCAACTTCCACGGCGCGTCCAACCTCACACCGATCGTCGGCGGCCTCATCGCCGACGCCTTCGCCGGCAGGTTCTGGACCATCGCCGCGGGCTCGGTGGGGTACCAGCTCGGCATGGTCGGCCTCACCGTGTCGGCGCTCGTGCCATCGCTGCGCCCGCCGCCGTGCCGCGGCGAGGCCGTGGCCCGTGCAGGGAAGCTTGCCAGCGCGCGACCCCGTGGCAGCTGCTCGTCCTCTACCTGTCTCTGCTCTGCACGTCGTCGGCACCCGGCGGCACGCGGCGTGCGTCATGCGTTCGGCGCCGACCAGTTCGAGCTGGGCAAGCCACCGCGGCGGCGACGGCGAGGCGGCGCGCCGAGGTGGAGCTTCTTCAACCTCTACTTCTTCGGCGTTGAGCTCGCCAAGCTGGTGGCCGTGACGGCGGTGGTGTACATCCAGGAGAACGTTGGGGGGGGGTGGGGCTCGGCGTCCCGACCATCGCCATGCTCGCCGCGGTCACCGCGTTCGTGGCGGGCTACCCGCTCTACGTCAAGATGGCTCCCGGTGGCAGCCCGCTGACGCGGCTGGCCCAGGTCGCCGTCGCGGCCTTCCGGAAGAGAAACGTGGCCGTGCCGGACGATCCTGGCCTCCTTCACGACGCACAAGGAGCTCGACGCCGGCGTCTCCACCACCGGCCGGCTGCTCCACACCAACCAGCTCACGTAGGTCCCCGTGCTTCACATCAACTCTCCAACTCTAATTATCTATGCATGTGTGTGATTTATCTTTTTAAGATTTTTTGACCGGGCTGCGGTTGTCACTGACGGCGACATGGAGGGAGGCGGCGGCGCGCGGCCGTGGCGGCTGTCGACGGTGCACCGGGTGGAGGAGCTCAAGTCGATCATCCGCATGCTGCCCATCTGGGCCGCGGGGATCCTGCTGGTCACCTCGGCCTCGCACAACCACAGCTTCGCCATCCAGCAGGCGCGCACCATGGACCGGCGCGTCACGGCGAGCCTGGAGATACCGCCGGCGTCCATGCTGATCTTCTCCAACGTCGCCATGCTCGCACCTGGCGCTCTACGACCGCGCGCTGGTGCCCGGCTGCGCCGCCTCACGGGGCACCCCGCCGGGATCACGCACCTCCAGCGCACGGGCATCGGCCTCGCCATCAGCGCCGCGAGCAACGCCGTGGGCGGCGGCGTCGAGGGGAGGAGGCGGCGCGCCGCGGCGGCCACGGCCTCCTCGACGAGCCCGGCGCCACGGTGCCGATGAGCGTGCTCTGGATGGCGCCGCAGTACGCCATCCACGGCGCGGCCGACGCGTTCATGGACGTCGGCCGCATGGAGTTCCTGTACGACCAGGCGCCCGAGGGCATGCGGAGCACGGCGGCGGCGCTGTACTGGCTGGCCATGTCGGCGGGGAGCTACATGGGCACGCTGCTGGTGACGGCGGTGCACGAGAGGACCAGAGGGGAAGGGGAGTGGCTCCAGGACAACCTCAACCGGGGGAGGCTGGACCGATACTACTGGCTCGTGGTCTCGCTGCAGGTGATCAACGTCGTCTACTTCGTCGTCTGCGCCAAGCTGTACACCTACAAGAAGCTAGAAACAGTCGATGGAGTGAGCACAGGGGAGAGAAATGACATAATTGATGATCAGGAGAATGCAGGGGAGAGAGATGAGAAAGGAAGCGATGTAAAAGATGTAGAGCTTCAGCCTCTGCTACTGTCGGATGTAACGCTCCCATAGAGATGTTTTTAGAGATTTTGGGGGTGTGATTTTTTTTCACTGGGAGGCAACTGTTAGTGCCGAGCTCCCCCTCTCTCAGCCGTCGTGCTCCATGTTAGGTTTAATGAAACTAATGTTAGGTTTAATGAAACTAATTTGATATTTTAGGTGTCGCTAAATTTTTCTATAAATATGATCAAATTTAACAAAGTTTGATAAAAAAATCAAACGACTTGTAATATGAAACAAAGGGAGTACATTATAAGATGAAGATGGTTGCAATTAATTCTCCGTAGAAAATCAAATGGGGAAAACAAGTACCCACTAGGTTTAGCGGGGGCAGCAATGACCATCTCCTGGTAACCCACGAAGACCCATGTCCAAATACAAATTATTAAATTCTTAAGGTCCAATCGACCTATGATTAGTGGATAAATGATAATCTTGTGTTCTTGTCACGTGGATTATATATATTGATATGTCGATTTAATGTGTGGATGATATGTATTGCATCATATATGCGATTTGAGATGTAGATATTGTTTTAAGTGGAGAACTGGAGATGATGGATCACGGGATCAATTCCCGCACGGAATGGTGATAGAAAAATTGTTCCCCGTTATAATTGGCAGGGACGGAATGGGAATGTATTTCCGGAATGAGATTCTCTGTAGTCGACTGCACCGTGCCTTTGTCACTGACATGTGGAAGGATCATGATCCGCCACGGCACCTTTGTCTCGCTGTTGACACTGGCCATCGCTGGCCGGCCGTCTTTGCCAACACTATCACATACACCCTCCGTCAAGAGAGAGAGAGAGAGAGAGAGTAACTTCTGACTATGAATCTGGAAACAACCTATATCCAGATTTGTAACTAGAAATTTATTTTTTTTCATGAGATGGAGAAAGTAGATGCAAGTATGTACTATTTTCACCTTCTCATAAATAAAAGTTTATTTTCTACTCCATACCAGTAAAAATATATGCATAAAAACAAGTATATCCTCTTATGTTGGAGGTCCTTTGCTTACCCAATAGTATATCACTACACTCGTTTCCTTCCATTAAATATTAGGGGCTTTCAGCGCCAGTTTTTATATATTGAAGACAGAATTCTGGTCAATCAAAATGCAGTAAAATTCGGAACTAACTCATCAATGTAAATATGTAATAAGATGATGACTGACAATTATTAAACAAAAACTGAACGATCGAAGCCTACATCGGATGGGAACGGCCCAGGATAGAGTCAAGATATATCAGGTTGATGCCTACCTCAGATAAAACCATGTACACTATTGCTAGCATTATATTAGAAGTCCGGATGATCACAGGTTATTTTTTAATAATATGAACCAGATCCTGCTAACTACATAAAAATATGTTAGCAATCATTTCTCATTGTAGATACAGAGGTTTGCATTAGTATAGCTGAGTTCCAAAAGGGCGCGTATTGTTAATTTCTAACCATATATATCTACCTCGCGAAAATATAAAGAAGACTGCAGATGAAACTGGGGGATGAGGTATCTGTAAAGTGCAATCGAACTGGCTGAGAAATGTAGAAGATCAAGAAAAATATTTATTCGTAAAGAAGCACTCGAGACATTCACATAAAATTTGTGGGCAACATTATTGAATAATCTACAAGATTAAAATGCCGTCCTCTAAGTTAATTATTATATTGTTATTCCTAGCCTAGAAATTTCACTAGTTTATTACATAGCGACATGGTATAGACTCCTATTATCCTATAGCACCTTTGATGTCATCTACATAGTACATACTCGCTCAATATTTTCTATGACTGCACTCATTACAACTTCTCTACATAAGGAGTTTTCCTAGGCAATTTATTACCACGGTGAATTTATCTTTCAATATCTGATACCTACAATCAACTAATTACGCATCCATACTCAATATTTTACGAAGCCTTTTTGGTTTTGTGCTTTGCCAAGAGTTGACTCTATATCGCCATGGAATAGAGAAAGCTGTTTGGCTAAAGCAAAACCACAATACATACCATCCACAGAAGCACTTAATATACCCCCTGCATAGCCAGCACCTTCCCCAATAGGATACAGCCCTTTGCAGTGATGTGCTCTCATATGTACCGGTATTTCGTGAAATTTGCAACGGGGAGCTTGTTCTTGTCTGGAAACAGGTAGAAAATTGCAATAAATAAAATAAAAGTAAATCGTAGTTGAAAAGATAGAATTATAGTTAAAAGGTAGGTGACAAGAATAGAAGTCCAAAGAAACGGTGAAGGATTGGAGTGCTTTCTAAGAAATTATCTTGTGCATTGAACAGTTCAACAGGTCATCAGGGTGTGAAGGGCGACAACACAGTAGAAGAGACTCGGTATAATTAATTTCTCATGCAGCAGATACTGCACAACTTAGGAAAGAAAAGGGGAACCCTACATGACTATGGTTTACACAAAACAGTGGACATGGAAAGAAACTGAATGTACTCCATACAGGAAATGTTTTTCGTTTAAGGGGTTATTAATTCTAAGAGCAATGTAGCAACAGGAAAAGAAAAACGTAGGTACAGTCATAGCGAATATGGAGAAGAAATGATAACTGATAAGGACATCAATGTTAAATATAGCTCAGGGATAGAGATAAATGCGATAACTGAAGTCACAAGAGAAGGTTCAGTGGAAGGTGGATGCAGCTCAATGAGAGGTATCTTTACAATGGCAATAAGTATAGGTCAGGGAATCTAGAGGTGAATCCAGTAGCTAAAAGCCTAGAACCCTGGTATAGTTGCTATGTCAAAAAATATTGGTGATTATTTCAAAGTAGAGAAATCAGAGCATCCAGGGAGACCCACAAACCAGCATTGGACCACTTTAGGGAAAGTTGGAAACTAAAAAAATCTATGTTCCCAATCTCATAAAGTGTGGATTTTATTGCCTTGCCTTGCCAGGCTTTTTTCCATTTCATAAACTATGATATAATGGCTTTACCACCTTAAGCTTTGCCCAAATAAAATTAACTAAGAAGAGGATTCAGAATGTAGGCTAAATCCAAAGAGATTGGCTGTAAATCATAAGCGGCGAATTTGTAAACATATGGGCACGTTGCTCTGAGATTAAGTAATGCTACCATCCAATGCTCAGGCATTGGTGGGATTGGAGTCATTGGACTAACACTAGACTCTTTGATGTTAAACAATTGGTTTCAGGATTTAATGAATGGACCACAATAAATTCTATGGAAATAGACTGATAAAAAAAAATCGAGCTTGCATATGTATTTGCATACCTCGACACCATGAAGTAATGCCTCACTAGAAACAAATCCTGGCATCTGAAAAGATTGGGTTGCAATGTCAGACAGATGGTATTTAAAACCGCAGAAGAAGAAAAAATAGTGTGTCAAACCTCTTCCTCAATCATTATTATTGATTGTTGTAGAACTTCAGTTATGTGCGAAGGGAATAGCTCATGGAGTTTGGATGGCCGAACTCCCAGCCTATAGCTTGATGGTGGGAGAGTTGTAACTGGAACATATAATAAAGTTAATTAATAAGAAGAAAAGTATGTACTCCGTATCTTTACCATCTAAGAAAATCTTAGTACCTGACAATCTGTTACTGAGAAAATCTGTGACACACTGTGCAGGAACAACAAAATTCCCTCCCCCCATGGTAGCTGCTCTTCTTTCAAATTCTCTCTGTTTCCATGAACATATACTTGTTAAACTTGCATTTTTGGGAATTGAACACTAAAGCAAGGAAGGAAGAACATGAGGGAAATACTACTTAAAATGGAATTTTATCTTACATACAAGAGGAGTATTGTCTTTGCCCATTAACAAAAGAGGTTTAGGCAAAAGGCAGCACATGGCATCCCACATTCATGAGCAAATGGATTGCAGGCACATGTGCACACAGCATAGTGATGGCTGACGCAAGCGACAATCTCTACCATGCTGCGTATCCAATCTATTTGTCATACTCCCTCCGTCCCAAAATGTATGATATCGTTGACTTTTCGCATAAAGTTTGACCATTTGTCTTATTCAAAAAATTATATAAATATCATTTATTTTGTTGTGACTTGTTTTATCATCAAAGAAACTATAATCTTAACTTATACTTTTTCATATTTATACTAAATTTGTGAATAAGATGAACGGTTAAACATTATGCGAAAAGTCAATGACGTCATACATTTTGGGACGGAAGGAGTATTTAGATAAATTATGCATTTGTCAGTCCACCTGGATATTTTTTGTTTTTTTGAGTTCGATAACAAAAGATAATCATCTCGCCATGAAGAAATTTATTATTTAATTGATGTGACTGTCCATTCAAATATTCATCTATTAGATTAAAGCTCAAACAAAATTTCACACACTATCCACAATGATAGTTCATATTCATATTATCCTCTTCCATACCACCTTATTGCTACAACTACTGGGACTTCCCCTACACTGTTAGCATGGTTAGAACGACCATCTCAAATCCCAGTCCTACACGTTTATCTAGCTGTGCCTACCTCCACCTCCAGGCTGTGCCTAACAGAATATGCAGTTATCGCAGCTCACAACTTCCTCCTCAAATTGCTTAGGCCAGTCCCATCAAGGGTCTAAAATGGGCAATACAATGAGTCCAAGGAGGAACAATTAGCTTATTTGCCCTAAAGTCAAACAGCAACCTGTGGCACTTTGGTTGCTTGACATAAAGAAAACATTTTGTATCTAGCACTAAAAGAGTGCAGCACTGCACATTCCAAAATGTAGGGTAAAGGAAGCAAACCATTAGTGAACCAAAATTATGCCCAAATGGTTATCTTTTACACATTATCTACAGCATCCTGCATACCTTCTGTAAATCTATGAACCACTCCTAATTGAATACCTTCCAATTTTAAGGTACATTGTGCAGAGAGTCAGTGCAGTCAATTGTTGAAGAATTCCTGTTGTTATACATGGATTGGAACAATTACCTGGAATTCAACGCCTGCAAGAGAACCATGGGATTCAAATGGCCTAAAGTCATGAGATGACACAGTGGCCACAAAAGCTGAGTTTGCCCACTTGGATGCACGCCTTGAGAATGACATACCATTGATGCACAATTCTGATGGGTTTGTGCTAGTTAGAACAACCTGCAAGAGTTTTTTTTTAAAAAACCAGAACACACGTTATTATTAGAATTCAGTAGAAATAGGATTGCAGTAACTACTAGTACTCCTATATTAGAAGAGGGAGTGAGTGAAACAACAAAAGAGCAACTGACCTGTCCACCAGGACACATGCAAAATGAGTAACAACTGCGATTTTGTTCTGGTAGCTCTGCATCTCCTTCACCAAAAGATTTCACTATCTTGTAATCTGCTACAGGTATCCGCCCACGCCCTTTATGTACTTCAGCAGCCAATTCAGAGTACTGCAGTTGAATGCAAATAACACATACCATATAATATACAAAATGAAAATACAGTATGTTGTAGCTGTACCAAACTGGCAAATATTCAAGTGCTTACATGGTTGGTTAAACTATCGATAGATACATATATCAAAGGAGCCTGGTATCAGTAGCTGCACAGGTCTCTACATAAGTTTTTACACATACTACAACATATCGTTGTTACCACACGGTAAATGGTAATTTTTATGGTGTCTATGTCATAGATCACTTTTGGATGCAAGGCCTGGCCCTGCAAGCAAAGCTCAGTGCCATGCATTTTATAACTGGATTATGAGGCTATATACTTCAGTACTTCACTAGCTGCTTCAGTATCCAATTTGAGAAACAAATGAATAAATATTCGAACACCAAAATAGGTCATTTCTTAGCTTCTGCTTGAGCTGCCAATTTCAGTGTAAAACTCAAAAGGAAATAACAGGCAGTTTCACTTTGTTTTTCACAGTTCAGAACAGGATTGCGCCAATACTATGTCTCAGTAAGACTAAGAGAGGAACATCTTAAACTTAAGTTCAATTTTATGATTGTAGGAAAAGTAAATTAATGAAAAACAATGTAAGGAATAAACTTAATCACATTGAGTATCGTTCAGAATAACATTTGTGTCAACAAAAAGGAAATATGTCTTACTTGAATGTCGTTTATCAGTTCTTGGGGATGCTCGATTCTTAAGCCAACCTGTAAGAACAACCTATGTTTAATTGTTTAAGCCACATGGACTGAAGAAGAAAGTATTTTACTATTGTTTTTTCATGGAATAAGAACTAGTGGTTGAAAAGATAAAGTGAGCAACATATGAAAGCATAAAGCATAGAAATTCAAAGCGTAACCACTCTGCATTTCAGTGTCCATACAATACAAGTCCTATTTTAGGCCCCAGTTTGATAATAAATGTACATTAACCAGTTCAAAACATCATCCTAACTCAGCTAGTTTATGTTGACCATATTATTTAATCGTCCATGCATCTTGTCAAAGTTATGTTTGCACTGTGAAATAGGATATCAATGTTTTTAAGAATGTTACCAACTCACCAATATATTATTGACGTAGAAAAATAGGAAGTATTGCAATGTCATTTCAAAATCTTAAAACAATTTATAAGTTTTTACTACATGACATGTACTGGTCTTCTCTGACTCATAGGGTTTATGGATTTGATAAAGTAAGTGAACAAACTCTGCTCGGTGCCTATGTTTCTATTTGGTTCAGAGCCTAATGAATATTTTACCTCCAATACCCAACACAAACATGGCCTTAAATTCCTCCGTATGGCTAGTTTTCATGTAACAATCAGCTTAAGCATAACCAAAGTAGGAAATAGGAACCACCTAGCATAAGAAGACTTACAGCAAAACTCTTTGGTTGCATATCTACATTATGCCTCAGAAGCATACTGTATGTGTCACGAGCTGAGTGACCAACTGCCAATACAACTGCATCAAATGATAGTGTCTGGTTGGGAGAACCTAGCTGCAGTCTTGAGTCAGACACGACAACTCCTTTTACTTGCCCACCTTCCACTACAAGGTCATCTACTCTAGTATTAAATATTATGTTAACCTGTAAACGGAAAATAAACACATCAATCCATGGGGCACTTCCAGAACAAAAGAACAACGACGCTTAGAAACATATGTTGCACTCACACCCAACTCTTTTAAGTGATGCCTGAAGTTCCGCAGCAGAGGAACAAGTTTATCTGTACCCAAGTGAGGTTTCCCATCAACTAGTATATTTGGAGGACCTCCAAATTGAACAAATGTTTTCATAACCTGAAATCCAAAACCACAGACCGATAACTTAAAATACACAAGCACAAACTCAAGTAATCAACAGTACCTTAGGATCTTGATCCCAGATAGCACTAGATGCTAATGCTTGAATCAATAAGTAACCAAAATAATTTCTAAGAGGTTCCTGATTTTTATTTTTAATTGTTTCATTAAAATAATCCTATGGGAGTTTGCAAATTTTATTTTAAATTGCTTCATTCAGAAAAAAAAAAAAGTAATACCTACTCCTCTGTCCCAAAAACAAAAAACCCAATTCTAGAGATGTATTTGGACAACGCGTATGTCCAGATACATCTCTAGGATTGGACATTTTTTGGGATAGAGGGAGTATGGCTCACAGCATACTTATATGCTAAATATTTGTTGACATGGAGCAGGAAAATTTTAACAGTCCAAAAACATCAATGGAAAGTAATGCATCGATAAGCAAATGGAATATCTAACTGGACTTATACAATAAACAGTGAATAAGGTAGAGAAGGAAGATTCTCACAGCCTGAACACCATCAGTGTTTCTTCCTATCCTGGTCACAAGTTTCCCATCACTCCATGTACCTGCACCACCCTGCTATGATTAAGAACAGAAGATCAAGAATTGATGGGCTCAATCTTTGGATGAACATTGAACAGGGGGCAAGTAGTTTGAGCAATTCTTCGCTAATGGGTAGTTGAACTAGCAAGACAGAACCAAATACTCTCCCCTGTCATAAATATTTGACATTTAGAACGAGATTCGGTTAAATTTTTAGAACTCTAACTATCAATTTTATATTAGAATAAGTTTATAAAATCTAATAAGTTTATGATATTATGATAGTACTTTTCAGGGCAAATATATGCAATCGTTTCTTAAAAACTAAGTATTCGAGAAATTATTGATGGTCGGAGTTTCAAAAGTTTGACCAAATCTTATCCTAAACGCCAGATATTTGTGACCGGTGGGAGTAATCGAGTAGGGAGTTCACGACTTGAGCATACTGTACAGTGTATAAGTTCAATTTTAAATTGTTAATTTATACATGGTAAATGGTATGAAAACAGATGGACAAAATGGTGATAATATATGAAGATTATGGCACAACAGTTTTCAAAATAGCATGATCATTCAATAGATTTAAAGCATCCTTACATTATTTCAGATGCATATAACGTCTAGACATGTATGATTTTTTCAGGTCAAGTAATTGGGATAAATGCACCAACTGCCATAGTATGAAATCACTTCATGTGGCCACCAGGGCATAATAGTAGCCAAATGGACATATAGCTATTTTATATGTTTATCAAAAGATATATGTCGAGCTGTTAAATGCCTCAATCCATTGTCAACAAAATACCTATTCGAACATATCTCAAGACAATTCTGACATGTATTTGGTGAAGTCCTGTAAGCAAAATAGGAACGAGTAGTATACCTCTCCAAAGCAAAAGTTGCTTTCTGAATGGAAAATTCGTCTAACTACTAAGGCACCAATATCACGCCCCCTTTGTTCAACAGGTTGACCACGCTCTATTAAGGTAACTTCTGCACCAAGTTCACCTAGAACAAGGGAGGCAAACAAGCCTGATGGCCCACTTCCTACAACTGCCACCCTTGGTTTCTTTCGCGGACTACAGATAGAGCCATTATTGACAGTATCATTGATTCCCAGTTCACCATCAGAACCTTGCTTATAAACATTAAGCATACTGACCAGATCAGATGCTACTTTCTCATCAGGCATGTATTCTATTGTTCCAAGCTTTGGTTCCAATCTAGCAATAAAATCCCACGTTCTCGGCTCCAAATCCAGAAGTCTCTTAACATCCACATCAACGGTATAAACAAATTGAGGTTCTTTCAAAATCTGCCATGTTAAACATGATTTCTTTAGTCACAAAGAAATTGTGCAAGTGACAAACTAATCAGCATAGAAATGATATAAACAATTATCAACGCAGTAGAACCAACACTGACACATGAATGCAACACAGGTGAAGCAAATTGCAATCGGTATAACACAGAGCCTTGTAGAAAGGAAAAGTGTTACAATTAACTTTTATATGGCATAACTACAATTGTATAATCACGCTAAAAAACCAGTCACTAAAATAAGGTAAAGTCCACATAAACAAAGATGTGTTTAATTCAGAAAAATGCCTACAGAACAAAAAAAATAATGCAAAGTCAGAAACAAAGATGAAAGATGTAAACCAAAATGCATAAATTCATATAGTGTTGACCACAAATCCACAAGTAGATGCAGAGCATCATGACTTCACCCTAGTCTGCAAACCTGAAATAACACTCTCGGAATGAAGAACAACCAAGCAAAGGAAACAAAACAATAATATACTTTGCTGCAAGGCATCAAGACAAAAGGATCTAGTAAAGAAGACCAGTATTCTTAACAAAATACCAGGTAGCACAAAAATAGTCAAATTCTTCACTACTTCATGTTTTCTTCCTTAAACCCTCAGATGAGCCATTACAGGGCCATCTGGAACTATTGCAAACTTGGGATGCAAATAAAGGTTACCCTGTGTGTCAGTGTGTGAGGACGGACACATTAACAGAAGGATGACATGTTAATTGGAGATCTGAAATGAAGGATACTACATTGGGTTTCTTCCCGGTTGTGTTAATGTTAATCCGATTTGGGTGCACTATTTAGCAGCTTCAACATCAAGCATCTGTGTTACAGTTAACAACCAAGCCGCGATCTCATCTTTTTGCAGGATGACAAATACTAAATAAGATAGAGATGGAATCATTCCATAAAGAACCTTCCGTGCATCAAACGACTTGCGAATAATGGTGAAGGCCTCTTCAGGGAGCATAGAAGAAACCTACAGCAGAACAGAATAGATTTTAGAAGCCCATAACTTTAGAATAAGTCTAAGCATAAAATATGAGCTCAGCAATATGGACAAAAGATGCAAAAGCAGCCATAGTCACAATGTTCAAGGGAAAGGCGTATCACTAAACGTTGTAGTTTAAATATTGAGATTACTCCAGCAGGACGCAATCGGAAACTTGTATAACAGGTTGCAAGCAGCTAACACTCAGCCCTGCCAGATAATGCACGAACCATATGCATAATTCGATAGACGGTTACGAACAACGTTCAAACATGCTCGAGAGACAGAGCCGTACGCATGTTTAGTAAGTTGCAAACCGCGGCTTAATTTCATAACTTGAAAGAGGAAATTAGCAACCTGCTGCTCAAATCAAGAATTGAGCTATCCGCACAAGGAACTAGGGCAATATTTCCTACAGTTCCACACATCCAGAGCAGCGACTCATGGGAATCCACGCCCCCAAAATCCTCTGTATCATCAACGGTGTAGCTATTCTAAAACCTCCGCAAATTTTTACTGCATTTCACCAGCTACTACAAAAATGCAATGCATTATCGTACCGGGAATTTCAGTGCTTTGGCTATGGCTTGGAGGAGCGGCGGGGAGACACCAGCGAAGTCCTTGCCGGGGTCGTCGCGGGCAGGGACGGCGAGCTTGGAGAGCCGCCAGTAACCCCGCCTCCCGCCCCGCCGAGCCCTCTCTGGCGGGCCTGCCGGAGCAGCTCCTTGTGTCGCCTATCCAGCCGCTTCTTCTCCGACGGGTACCGCCGCTTGCCCGTGCGCTTCGCGCAGCGCACCGCCCCCGCGCCCGCGCCCACCGCGTCGGCGCCACGGGAGGGCATTGGTCAAGCCGAGGCTGGGACGGCTAGGGTTTGAGCCCTGAAGGCAAGGGAGCGGAGGGAGATGGCCGGGAGATGGAGAACTGAGACGGAGGCGGCGGCGGCGAGCGCCATGGCGAGTAGGGGGTGGAAGGAAGAACGGAGAGCGCGGTTGCGCCTGAGGATAATGTGGGTTTTAGCCAGTGCGTGACGGTTTCTTCAGGGTCATTTTAAGGATCTGTTTTGAGTTTTTATGTAACGGCAGTTTTTTTCAAGAATTAGTAACTCCCTAAAAAGTTCAATTGTTATTCCATATTTTAAGAATATATAATTATAAAATTCAGAAAATAAACCAGAAACCAGAAAAATGCAGTTTTTTAGATTTTTAGAAGCTGCTATTAACTAGTTATTTTCCAGAATCTTTAGCTCCTCCAAATAATTCGGTTGGAGGGTTTGTGAACTTTTTCACTGACACGTAAACGAAACGATGAATTAACACATAATTAGTTAAATCATAATTAGTTAAATGTTAGCTAAAAAGCTTAAAAATAGATTACTACAATATTTTAAATCAACTTTCGTATAGAATTATTTAAAAAAATTACATCGGTTAGCAGTTCTGGAAGAAGTGTAAAAAACACTCCTCCTAACTAATAACGGCTATTTTCTTTATTCACGATTCAAATTATGAGGCAAATGCTTGTAAGTTGGAAATTTCAAACATATTGTTTTAGAATAGACCTTGTGAATAACAAGATGAGTAGACACAGATAGTGCTGTAAAAGATAGACTAGCAAGCTCAACGCACAGCTGTTAACAGATATTCTCATAGATATGTTGACCAGACTCAATTCCTTCAAGTTCCTGAATTCATTACAAACAAAATTCCTAACAAATTCAGCCTAAACATAATCTAAATAGTATCCAGATCAAAGCATAAAAAATACCTTTCAGCAACCTGATGTACTGTAGCTTTGTTTACGATATTCATTGAAAGTAAGGTAAAAAAAGGCATGTATATTCTGCACGTGTTCTCGACTACCCATATTACTAGTTGCACTTATAGCTCAACGATCAAACAGTATTACATGATTACATCACCGTTACAGCAAGCGAACCCGATTATCACAGCACTGCAAAAACTGCATACATTAACTAAACTTGCACTCATCACTCCGAACCTTCGACAAACTTGAATTACCTCAGGCTGAGTGCATAGGAAGTTCAGTCCTTGGTTAGGAAACAGCATCAGATCATTGTATAAATCTATTCATCTGTCAGTTTTTGGCGAACTACCCAGCCGCTTAGTTCACAAGATGTGGGCTGGAGCTCTTGAAAGGAAGCGTGCAGGAGTAAGTGACATATCTCACACCGTCAACAAGAACAACAACAAATATCTTGGACAGGGGTTTCGGAGATACTCTCGGATCGCCATCCCCATTACCAGCCTCCCTTGGATCAGCTAGCACCGAGACAACAACTGATGATGCTGGCTTGCTATCAGGTAACTCGCTGCTGCTTTCAGAGGTTCTGTTAAAAGGCTCTGTGTTGTTCGCCGTCTTCCCGGTGAGTGGAATCGCTTCATTGTACATGACTCTTCTGTTTTTCAGCTTGCCATGATAAGCAGCAGAATGTGCTGGGATTTTCTCGGTAGCATTGACACTTGACGAGTTCACAACAGGAGATGCAGGTATAATGCCACCAGGATTGCTAGAAGCCGTCGAAATGTCAAACTGAAATACCTCACTGCACATTCCAGAATTTAATATAGGTCCTGCAAAAGT
The DNA here is from genome assembly GCA_009805545.1 of Oryza longistaminata. NCBI lineage: Eukaryota > Viridiplantae > Streptophyta > Magnoliopsida > Poales > Poaceae > Oryza > Oryza longistaminata. Next base: position 14,443,761 of record CM020182.1, on the reverse strand, counting down.
TGTTGCATAGCAGCATAAGTTAGGAACTGTGTTATAACAATCAGAATTCAGAGTAGGAATAAACAATTGAGCTTTTCAAAAGAAATACCTGATAGCAATAATTTGGAAATCTGTCTAACACTCTAAACAACACAAAGTATATACGTCCTTAAGACTCCAACTTGTTGATTTTGTGCAACTTGTGAACATTTAGGGATCCGCTAGAATATATATTTGACCAGTACAGTAAACCTTTCAGTTGGGCTTAGAAGTTAGAAAGAAAAGCGAAAGGAACTCCAAGGAGTATGCTTTAAACAACACAGCATAATTCTATGATTGCCCTAAAAAACATAATTATAGGATTGTGGTAGAATAGGATGTAAATTAGTTTGAACTAGCTTTAGCACTGGCCAGTTTGCCACAATTTCAGCAAAGAGTGAGTTCCCACTTAAGTCACAAGAGCAAAAGCAGGGATCACTACAAAATAACCAATACAAGTTGAAATTTGTATTTATTTATTTTGTTACAGAAACTTAAGATCTAGAACGCCATGCTGTTATGCTAAGTTCACAAAGAAATTTGTGGGATAAAGGATTAAGAACACATAGGTTCTTTGTAGTCTATGACACATGGTTATCACATTGAGTACAAAGATTTTCTTAATATAACCGTTAGTGTTCAACTCAACCGCCGCCAGCTAACCACCTTCCTCCGTCTCCGTCCCCAGCTGCATCTTTCTCCTCCGCCACAGTGAGATCCATCCATGCTTCCATGCGCTCAGGCAAAAAAGAGTGCAATATAAAAAGGGTGTTGACAACAAGGTAGCTGATGCCTTGTCTCGGGTGGGCCATTCCTCTGACTTGTTGGCAATTTCCAGTTCTCATCCTGTTTGGCTTCAGGAGCTGTTGAACTCTTATGCAGTTGACCCTAAGGCACAGAAGTTACTTACTGAGTTGGCCATTTCTGGTTCTAATGAGCAGGGTTTCTCTCTCACCAATGGCTTGATCAGAAAAAAGGGGAAAATCTGGGTTGCTGCCAATTCTGCCTTGCAGACTAAACTGATTAGTGCCTTTCATAATTCAGCTTTTGGGGGTCACTCTGGTGGTTTGGTGACGTATCAACGTTTAAAGAAACTATTTACTTGGTCCGGATTGAAACAGCAGGTGGAAGAATATGTTCAACAGTGTGCTGTTTGCCAACAAGCTAAACATGAGTTGTGCAAATATCCTGGTTTATTGCAGCCATTACCCATTCCTGAGGGAGCATGGCAAGAAGTTTCTATGGATTTCATTGAAGGCCTCCCGGTTTCTAAAGGACATGATGTGATTTTTGTGGTGGTGGATCGATTCACCAAGTATGGCCACTTTATTCCATTAAAGCATCCTTTCACGGCTCTACAAGTTGCTGAAGCTTTCTTGAATAATGTGGTCAAGTTATATGGTTTACCTAAGGTGATTGTGTCTGATCGGGATAGGATTTTCACCAGCACATTGTGGCAATGCCTATTTACGCGCTTTAAGGTTCCTTTACACATGAGTTCAGCCTATCATCCTCAGTCGGATGGACAAACTGAGCGTGTCAATCAATGTGTTGAGATGTATTTGCGCTGTGCTATTTCGGCCACCCCAACTAAATGGTGTTCTTGGTTACCTCTTGCACAGTACTGGTATAATACAAGCTTTCATTCAGCGATTAAGTGCTCTCCCCACAAGGCTTTGTATGGTTCTGATCCACACCATGGTATTATGCCAGTTACATCTTCTTCTGACAGTACTTCGTCTCCTCAGTCTGCTGATGCCGATGAGTTACTGGCTGATCGAGCTTTTTACTCCAGTTTGTTGCATCATCATCTGGTTAAAGCTCAGAATCGTATGAAACAAGCAGCTGATGCCAATCGTACTTTTCGTTCGTTTGAAGTGGGAGATTCAGTCTACCTCAAACTTCAACCTTATGTGCAACAGTCAGTAGCCTCTCGTCCCTGCCCCAAACTTGCCATGAAGTATTTTGGCCCTTTTACTATTGTTCGTAAGGTTGGTTCAGTGGCCTATCAGCTGCAATTACCAGATTCTAGCCGCATACATCCTGTCTTTCATGTGTCTCAGTTGAAGCGTGTTATCCCGGATCATTCTCCTGTGTTTTCCTCTTTGCCGGTGTCGCTGGAACTGGATATTCAGGAGTTAATTCCTACTGAAATACTGGATCGTCGCATGGTCAAGAAGGGCAACGCGGCTATTGTTCAAGTTCAGGTCCGTTGGGGCTCTCTTCCGACTGAATATGCTACCTGGGAGGACTATGATGTTCTTCGTGCTCGCTTCGGGGATGCGGAAGCTTGGGGACAACCTTCGCCTCATGGGGGCGGCAATGTCACACCTGGAGTGATGACAGACGTGGCGACGACTCAAGGTGTTTGAGCGAGCAGAGGAAGCAGAGCAAGACGGATTCCGGAAATACGCTTTTGACTTTGTAAAACGTATTGAGTGTAAGCGTGTGTGGGAATTACATGTGGGACCAGCATGAACAGCTGGAATGGGGGGAATATATATATAAACCCGTGAGCACTGTACTGAGTTCGACAATGAAGAAATGAAATCGAATCTCCCCTCTATCTTGTCTTCTCCAAGCAACCTTCTCCTCCTTCTTCCTCGCGTCGTGTTCCCTCTACCTCGGCGAATCTCGCCGGAGTCTCGCCGGAGTTAGGGTGTAACATCTCGACCCCGACGCCGACGGAGAAACGTCGCCGTCCCCGGATCGGCGGCACTTGGCCGCGTCCGAGCTCGGGCCGGGGCTCGCCTGCTTCCGCTTCAGGCTCCACTTGGGGTCACCCCCACCGCTCCTCCCCTCATCCGACTCCTCGTGCTTGACCTCGCCGCCGCTGCCGTTGGCGACGGCGGAGTTGGACGCCGAGGTGGTCGGGGACGACGACGGGGAGGCGGTGGGCCCGGATCCGGCAGCAGAGCCCTCGCCGGAGTCGTCCCGCTCCGGAGACCGGAGGAGGAAGTCCTCCACGGAGAAATCGCCGGGCAGGTCGAACTCGAGCCCGTCGAGCGGGAGGTCGTCGTCGTCGTCGCCGCCGCCGCCGCCGGCGAGAGGGAGTTCGTGGTCGAAGAGGTGGGCCGGGTAGAGGCGGAGGTCGAAGGCGGCGGTGGGGTCCAGCAGGGCCGGCTCCGCCATGGCCGCTGCGGCTGCGCAGGTGGTGCTTCCCCCGCTAGGGTTTTTGCATCGAGAGGTGTAAGGACGGGGGGAAGGAGTGGTGGTAGGGAAAATTTGGAATTCGGAGGTGGACGAGACGACGGAGTCGTTGACGAGCTCGTGCTCGAGGCGTGGTGATCCGGCTCTTTCCCAGACCTGTACGTTTTCCAGACGCGGCTCTGTATACCCCCGTGACATGTGGGGCCCACGTAGATCTGGGCCCACAAGTCATTGTGATATTTTGCGAGGTGAGTGGGTGACTGTGTGGGGGGTGAATGGCTAGATCTACTACTAGCAATTTGCCGTTGGTGGAGAGTGGCTGAAAAGTGCTAGGACGACGCGAGTAACGCACAAGCGTTAAGGCGCCTGGAACTGTGTGCGCTGGTATGGTGGGGTCTCGGGCCCACGGTGGTTAGGTGTAGGTGAGGTGGGTAAAGACGAGAAAGGTAAGAATGGTGTTACGAGGTTTTTGATCGGGAAGGTTCTGGTGGGTGGTGCAGGAAATGTGACTATTCGGGATAAGTTTGTTGTGTGTATTTTATTGAATTTTCCATATACGCCCTCTTGAATCTGCTTATTTTCACCTTCACTCTGAAAGGGTTTTCTTGTACATGTTCACTTAAACATCTTGTAGCACGAAAACCGATTTTCCCACGCAATTTCTTTGTAGCGATGTGATATAACATTTTTAGAAAAACTACATTCTTTTTGTTTCTTATATAATAGTTCCCATGCTAGATATGTTTGCAACCAATCTACACGATTAAAATCTAAACTCGTAATTTTATAAAAGTTGCATTCGTTAGTTTATTATGACATCCTAATTTCTAAATGACAAGTAAAAAAAGAATGGAGAGAGAACTCCATAGGATTTTTACTCATCATTTCTTGTCAATATTTGTATTTAGCACCACAATAATTGAGTCTTTTATATTTATCCCGGAACTTAAAGGCTACAATCAAAATGACAAGAAGGTAGTATTATATTTGAAAATCCACTGGTGTGTGCTAATGGACACTCGATCTACTACATGATACAATGTGTACAGTTTCATTGTAGGGCCTCATTTGGAACGTGGCCATTTTTTTTCGAATCTTTCTTTATTTGAACTTCTATATAGATATTTCACAAATATAATGAGAAAATCCTACGTCATCGATCCTAAATTCATTATTATCTTGTTCCGGGAGATCAGATGGGACCATAAAGAATGCAAGCATAGGCTAGTTCCAATTTTGTGAAAGTGTGCATTGTAATTCTTTTTGTACATATGCTAGATTGAAAACACGAGTTAGCATATTGTGAAAATGTTCTTATATAACTCTTTGATCAGCACAATGAAAATCATAACACATAAAGAATCTTCGAGTTGAAAAAGTTGAGATGCAAATGCACCTCTAATTTTTTTTTTGAGAGAAATGCACCTCTAAAATTAGTGGCTTAGAGAGGGTCTCATTCGGAATATGCACCACTCTTACTCCACTTCTCCTTTTCGTGGCCGTGCTGACGGGATGGAATTTTCTAAGCTTCGAACAGTACATATATGCATGGAGCTTTCCCAATCTATGCGATCGATGCCGGCGTTTTGCGTGTGACGTGGCTTTCATCATTTTGGGCGCCGTGAGCTTTCCCTTGCGTAGAAGCAAGACAAAGATCAACCGAAAGAGGTGTAAAGGCCCAGACCAGATGGAAATGATCTAGTTTGGTTTTTCTATCTACTCTTTTTGGCCGGACAAGGTACAACCGTCATGTTCAATATATGAGAATAATCATGAAACCGTCTATTTTGAGAATTACCAGTTCCCGTGTTACATTTATACTAACATATATATACACATATTTTATTTGTTTCAGTGCCACATCGGTAATTGATGATAAAAAAACTCAACTTAAAAAGGTGAACAGTTATCAGTTTTTATGTTAATTTTTGGTACTATATATTTTTATGGCGTCATATTTTTAACAAAATATAATAAGATTTTTCTTACAATGTAATACAAGGGTTTACGCTATATTTTTCAAAACTTACACTGCAGTTACAATGTAATTTTTAAAACTTACATTATAATTACAAGGAAAAGATACGAATTACCCCTGAACTATAGCGGTCGACCAAATTACCCCCTAAACTCGAAAACCAGACATCGTTCACTCTGAATTTTTAATACCGAACAACCCCCTCCCCCCACAGCACTGTTGAGAACGGTTTAGGGTTCGAATAGCACTTGTGGCCATCCAGTCACAGCAAACATTTTTTTTAAAAAAAAAACTAGGGCCCACTTGTCAGAGTCCCCATCCCCATTTCTCTCTCCTCCCTCCCCTTCTGAAGCGTGTGGTAGTAGCGACTGGCCCGCTCTCCCGCACACGCTCACCATGGAGGAGGGGCACGAGCGTTCCCAGCATGGAGGCAGAGGCGAGAGCAGCGTGACCGGCGGCGAGGGCGGTGACCGCGGAGGCGACGATGGCACGGGAGCCGCATTGGTCGGATCTGGCTGTTGGGGATGAGCTCGTCGGCGTGGGACATCGTTGGGGAGGACAAGCGTGATGGTCGCCTCCAGTGTTTGGTCCGTGCACTACTGGAGCCGCTCCCACTCCCCGTTCCACACATGGCTGCCTCTACTGCTGCACCTTCGCCACTGGGAAGGGGCATCACGGTGGGGCTGGACAGCACGCTGACAAATAGGGTGAAGCAAGCGCTATCGTATCCACCGCTGCCGTAACGAGGTGGTGGTCGCCGGAGATGGTGGCAGCGAGTAGTGGTCGCCGTGGAGGTCATGTCACCTCGCTGCCGCACTCAGATGCCGAGATGTACGAGTATGACGAGGAGGTTGAGAAGGACTACGAGGAGGAGCTCCACGCGCCCGGCTGAGCTCATGTCGATTCACCTCCGTCATCGTCGTCTCTCCGAGTGAGGTCCTCTATGTCGTCCTTCTCCAGTCAATGACGCAGAGAAAGAGAGAGAGCGGAAGGAGGGGGGAATGGGGATTAGGGACGCCTTGCTTGAGAAAAGAGGTGACATGTGGGCTAGAGATTTTTTTTTATTTTTTTTGCTGATTGGATGCCATGTTGGCGGCCACGTACGCAAGCTCAAGTTAAAACCACCAGGACGATGCTTAGGGGATTATTCATCTGGTGTGAATAGTTGAGGGTGAACGATGTCTGGTTTTTGAGTTTAGGGAGTACTCCCTCCATTCCAAATTGATCTACATATAGTTTTTTTAGGTTATTCCAAATGATCTACATATTGTGTTTCATTCATTAAGTCTATTCGTTATTTGGTATTGGAGTAATGGACATTGATGCATACATCCATGCACACAAGTATTTATAACCCACATGCAATATCTTGATTTGCTATTGGCTACTCCCTCCATTCCATAATATAAGGCACAACCACTTTTTTTAGATGTTCCATAATATAAGGCATGCATGTATTAGGCAATTAATTATGACCCATTCTCCATTAAATTATTACTTTTTTAAATTCTCCACTCTCATGTTCTCTAATTCTATTGGATGCATGCATTGTATTTATTAGGATGATCTAAACTACAAGATGATAATAATTATTTTCTTGGTCTTTGGGTTAGGGATGATTATGCCTTATATTTTGGAATGGAGGGAGTAGAAAAATAATGGGGATGGTGCATGCATTGAGTTTGTTGCTAGAGTAATATAGTATGAGAGAGTTATTAGCTTTTCTTAGTCTTGGTGTACCTATGAAATATGTAGATCAATTGGAATGGAGGGATAATTTAGTCAACTGCTATAGTTTAAGAGGGTAATTGGTACTTTTTCCTAATTACAAATTACTATGTTTTAAAACTTACACTATATAACTTGTAATACTATGGTGTAGAGTAATTTTTATATGAATGCGTATAAAGTGCTGCATGGCTATTTAGCTTAGCGTGTAGGGGTATGCCCTTCGTTACTCATCGTTTGCACTGTATTCACCATGTTTACTTCTCACGCGGTCCAGACCTAACACGCTGGGTCACAATGCACAAACAAGCAGGAGTATCCGCCTAAACCCAAGACAAAAAGAATCGACTGTGATTTGACATTAAAATTGTCATCGCAATTTAGTAAAACCTTTTTCCCCTAAACTAGACTACCACTTGTGCGTCATCTAAATCAAAACCGACGAGGTGCCTGTGATGATCGGCTTCGTCAATCTCCATGATGGATTTGCCGTCCGGTCTTCAAAGATGCTCCATAGAGGTAGGTTTACGTGTGTGCGTTCATAGGGGTGAGTGTGCGTGCGCTGTAGTGTCTGCGCTTTACTGTGTAATTTAAAAAAAACGCTTCAGATTAGGTTAGGGGGATTTTCTGTCCGGTTTAAAAAGTTTAACGTGTAAAATGACTTTATTTGCGATGTAGGGGGTAATTCGGGCCTTTTTCCTTTTGGTGTTCGTTTTTCCTTTTGAAAGTTCATAGCTTCTCTTTAGTTTGTTTTTTCAGTACCATACGTTCACAAGGCAAACGTGGATATGCTGGCCTGTTCTCACGAGATGTGTGGTCCGCTCGCTATTGCTAACGAAAGGCAACTGCAGCCATAGGCAATTGGCGGGAAATTGTGGGACCTAACATATTTATCTTCCTCATCACCGCAGGAAATTGGCGGCTTCTCGGGTCCTTTGATTCACATGAAAAATATATAAATTTTAAAGAATTTTTAACATATAGAAAAAAATTATATGAGAGCTTTAAAACAAAGAATTAAATCTATTGTATCCTTTAAATTCCTATGGAATGAAAATATTGTAATATTTGGAGAATGCAAAATTGCTACAGAACTAAAAAAACTGTAATTAGTTAGGAGACACCTGTAAGAACACATTTGCTTTCGGCATCGAAAAAACTGGTAATTAGCTGTTGGACACCTGCGTATTATTTTATTTTTTTAATGAATAGAGAGAGAAAAATATTAAAGACAAGTTTGCCCTTGGCTCAAATGAATCCAATGTGGACCTCACATGTAAGCCCCCCCCTCTCTCTATCTCTCTCTTTCTTTCCAGATTGGGCGGCGGAGCGACGACTCGCCGGAGCCGACGAAGCGAGTGGGTGGACAAGGAGTCCCTTCGGCCGGCGGGAGTTAGGCAGTGGTGTTGCAGCCGCCCAATAGAGTTAGGTTGGATGGGAGTTAGGCGGGAGTTACGTCGTCTTCACGCTCTTCTTTCCCGAGCCCGACTGAAGCACCTGACGCCATCCAGTCGAGCTACCCAAAGCCGGCTCGGAGCCACCACGCTCCTGGCCTGATCACGCTTGCCGAGCCCGGCCGCCCTTACCTACGACTACGAGTCGACACCGCCCAACCGTGTCGGCACCACCTCCCCTCTTGCTCTAGCACCACCTTCGCTGCGTTGTGCTGGCCCCGGCCCCCTGCGGGCGACCATGCAACGCCGCCCCAGCCGAGGCGTCGTACCGGCCCACGCCTCGCGGTGCCGTCGCCGACGCTCTCCCTTCCCCTCGAGCTCGCTTGAAGAAAGAGTAGAGATAGAAAGAATGAGAGGTAGAAAAGAATAAGGAAGGAGTAGAGAAGAGTAGAGAAAAAGAAAAAAAAATCAAAAGGGTAGAATTGTACTTACATTGTTGTTTCTCTCTCCAATTCCTCAAGATATAACGAAATAACTCGCGGGTGTCCAGCAGCTAATTACCAGTTTTTCGTGGTGTCCTATAGCAAATACGCATTCTTACGGTGTCTCCCAGCTAATTACACTTTTTTGGATGTCTTGTACTAAATTTTGGAAAATTGTCTTCGAGTATATTTATCCCATCTGATTTCTATGTTTTTCTACAATCCAATCAATCAGAAGATCATTCTTGTGTGTGTGTGTTTTTTTTTGCAATCCCCTATTTTGCATTGAATTCCTATATAATCATATGTTTTTTTCTATTCCTTCCTTTTTCCATTTATACGATTCAAAGGGGTCTTTTTTTCCGAGGAGTTGGAGCTTCTATTTCACAATTCACATGCCAAGATATGAAGGGGTGAAAATGATCATGTAAATTCCCGATCGACCTAGCGTCATTTTCCATACAATGGATACCGTTTTCGACCGTTACCTTTTTTGCTATATACAAATTTTGTTTTTTCTAATATCCTCTTTATTGTATTAATGTCAAAAATTGAGTAGTTTAAATGATAAACATTACAATCGAATATCCGTTTCAAAGAGACGCTGCCGATTCCGATAGTTTCCAGCTGTTTTCATCCCGTAAGAAGCATCCTAACAGTAAACAAAAAAAAAAACCACGGGTCATCAGCAAAACCGATCACACACCCTAACAGAGGCATCAGCAATTACTGATGAGTGATGAACTGATGATACCACCACCATTTCCTACACGTGATGGACCGTACGGCCGTACGGGTGCCAATGTGCCATCGTGACCGGGCTTGTGCTAACGCACAAAAAAACGACGGCAAGTCGGCAACCCATCAAACATCGGCCGCCTGCCGAGAAAACAAACGTTTTCATGTGGACGCACGCGGTTGCTTCCCCCGCCGTGATGCCGACGCCGAGGAGCCTGCGCGTTGGACCAAGCAAAATTGCCGAAATTTTTCGCTGGGCTACCCGCGGCGGAGCCGTCCTGGCCAGCAGGCCGCGCCATTGGTTTCGCTTTCCGGCGTGCAGGGTGAACGATGTCTGGTTTTTGAGTTTAAGGGGTAATTTAGTCAACTGCTATAGTTTAAGAGGGTGATTGGTACTTTTTCCTAATTACAATGTACTATGTTTTAAAACTTACACTATATAACTTGTAATACTTACGGTGTAGAGTAATTTTTATACGAATGCGTAATAAAGTGCTGCATGGCTATTTAGCTTAGCGTGTAGGGGTATGCCCTTCGTTACTCATCGTTTGCACTGTATTCAACCATGTTTACTTCTCACGCGGTCCAGACCTAACACGCTGGGTCACAATGCACAAACAAGCAGGAGTATCCGCCTAAACCCAAGGCAAAAAGAATCGACTGTGATTTGACATTAAAAATATGTCATCGTAATTTCAGTAAAACCGTTTTTCCCCCTAAACTAGATTACCACTTGTGCGTCATCTACAATCAAAACCGGCGAGGTGTCTACGGTGATCGGCTTCGTCAATCTTCAGGATGGATTTGCCGTTCCAGTCTTCAAAGATGCTCATAGAGGTAGGATTTACGTGTGTGCGTTCATAGGGGTGAGTTTGTGTACGCTGTGAGTGTCTGCGTTGTACTGTGTAATAATTTAAAAAAAACGCTTCAAATTAGGTTAGGGGGATTTTCTGTCCGGTTTAAAAAGTTTAACGTGTAAAATGACTTTATTTGCGATGTAGGGGGTAATTCGGGCTCTTTTTCCTTTTGGTGTTCGTTTTTCCTTTTGAAAGTTCATAGCTTCTCTTTAGTTTGTTTTTCAGTACCATACGTTCACAAGGCAAACGTGGATATGCTGGCCTGTTCTCACGAGATGTGTGGTCCGCTCGCTATTGCTAACGAAAGGCAACTGCAGCCATAGGCAATTGGCGGTAAATTGTGGGACCTAACATATTTATCTTCCTCATCACCGCAGGAAATTGGCGGCTTCTCGGGGTCCTTTGATTCACATGAAAAATATATAAATTTTACAGAATTTTTATCATATAGAAAAATTTTATATGAGAGCTTTAAAACAAAGAATTAAATCTTACTGTATCCTTTTAAATTCCTATGGAATGAAGAATATTGTAAATATTTTGGAGAATGCAAAATTTGCTACAGAACCTCAAAAAAACATGTAATTAGTTAGGAGACACTGTAAGAACACATTTGCTTTAGGGCATCGAAAAAACTGGTAATTAGCTGTTGGACACCTGCGGTATTATTTTATTATTTTTAATGAATAGGAGAGAGAAAAACATTAAAGACAAGTTTGCCCTTCGCTCAAATGAATCCAATGTGGACCTCACATGTAAGAGAGAGACAGATAGCTAGTCCACGCCACATCAAGGCTGGGCCGGGAGAGCTCCAGCACGGCCGGGCAGATCTGGTGATGTCGCCTTGGCACGGGAGGGGGAGGACGACGATAGCAGGTGGTGACGGTGGAGTCAATGGCGGCGGATCCAGCAACTTGTCCTCGGGAGGGGCGGATCAGCTGCCCTCAGCCCTAGTTGATGGCTGTAAGGATGACGATGCTGACGATGGCACCTTGAGAGCTAGGGTTTGGCCGACGGCGGGTTAGGGTTTCAAGTCGATTTATTTAGGTCATATGATAAAATCTTTAAAATCCGTGCGAAAATCTCTAAATGTGGAGCTGAAACCAATTGAAATCACGGACCAAAAGGGATCATTTTATATTTTCTTGAAATCAGTGGTTGTTGTGCTATCAAGGGATTTGGGGAGAAATTGCAGCCTCCGCATCTCGTCTCTTTGTGCGACTCTCGATTTCAAACAGTGAACGGGGATCTCGTGCGAGATTGCAAGGTGTGGTCAGTGGTGTAGATCCTTCACAAACAAGCCACACCTGCGAAGCCCCACACGGATGGGCGCCACGGCACGGCGCACGATCGAACGGCTTCGAGACACATCACGCGATAGGGCCATTTCGATTTTACGTATTTATCATTTCTCACATTTTCTTAGAGCGACCGACAAGATCAATATATCCCGATAAACATTATGTTTTACGGATACACATAATCTTCCAGGACAATAACATACGAATTTTCCAGCTTAATATCTTTTTTCTCGCTAGCTTTATTTAAAATGGAAAGGACACATCACACACTACGCCTCACCAAAAAACGAAATACATGCACGCATATATGCATAAGCCTCTACTCTATAAAATTACAAATATTACAGAGGCGCGCCTCTAGACTAAGAGTGTATATACTAATAATTGTAATATTACATATGTCACTTTATACTATCTTTTGCAATATGTAGTTAAAAGTTTATGCGAAGAACTTTGTAGCATTTGAAATTCTGAAGAACTTACATACGTCATATTACATACGTATTTCTTCTCTTGGTACCATTTGAAATTCGTGACTTTAAAACGATATGCGAGTACTCCATGTAGCAATGATCCAAGTTACAATTAAAAAGTTTTACCTTGAGAGCTTTCTAAAGGTAGATAAACAATGTAATCCTGTTTTGATTGTATACGAATTCTCCACGTAGCAACTACTAACAGTTACAATAAAAATGTGGCATTGAGAGCTCTCCAGAAGTAGATAAAAACAGCGTAGCACAATCCTAATCCTGTTCAGACTGAATAGGACCCCCAAGTACTACTACAATATCGTGCGCATAAAATCGAACCCCCAACCCAAGGCCCCCAGCCTTATTTCCGAGCGTCGGATCCGACTGGAACGGTCACAGCCGTTCCACGCGACCCCGACACCGATCCTGAATCCAAACGGCACCTCGCGGGCGTCAAAAATCAGGAGCCGTGCTGCCGCTGCGAACCTATCTCTCTCTTTTTTTTTTTTCTCTGTTTTCCCTCGGGCTACGCCTCTTCCTCTCTCTCGTCCGCAGGAGACCGCAGCCGCTTCGGGACGGGAAGCGGAGGAGAGGGGAAGGAAGGGAGAGAGGCAGGCGACCCGGCCGCGCAGCTCCCCCCCCCCCCCCCCCCCCCTCCCTCTCTCTCTCTCCCCGCCGCCCCCCTCCCCCTACCAACACCACCCCCGCCGCCGCCGCCACGATGAGCTCCGGCGCCGC
>CM020182.1:14382156-14430871 GCA_009805545.1 Oryza longistaminata | reverse complement strand
AGCCCCCTCTTCTTATCTCTCTCTTTTTTCCAGATTGGGCGGCGACTCGCCGAGCCGACAAGCAGAGTGTGGGACAAGGATCCCTTCGGCCGGCCGGGAGTAGGCCGGTGGGTTTTGCAGCCGACCCAATAGAGTTAGGTGGATGCGGATCTCGGGTGTGGGGCGTGATCTCTTCTTTAGCAAGCCTGGGAGGCCGCCGATGGCAGAGGACAAAGCGGCGGCCGGCCTTCCCACTCCAGCCACTCCCTTCCTCTACGCGGGCACTGCTACCGCATCGATGGGCCCAACGTCGTCTTCACACTCTTCTTTCCCAGAGCCCGACTGAAGCCACCTGACGCCATCGGTCGAGCTACCCAAAGCCGGCTCGGAGCCGCCACGCTTCTGGCCTGATCACGCTTGCCGAGCCCGGCGCCCTTACCTACGACTACGAGTCGACACCGCCCAACCGTGTCGGCACCACCTCCCCTCTTTCTCTGCGCCACCTCCGCCGCGTTGTGCTAGCCCCGGCCCTGCGGGCGACCATGCAACGCCGCCCCTAGCCGAGGCGCCGCACGGCCCGCACCTCGCGGTGCCGTCGCCGACGCTCTCCCTTCCCCTCAGGCTCGCTTGAAGAAAGAGTAGAGATAGAAAGAATGAGAGGGTAGAAAGAATAAGGAACGAGTAGAGAAGAACACAGAAAAAGAAAAAAAATCAAAAGGGTAGAATCGTACTTACATTGTTGTTTCTCTCTCCAATTCCTCCAGATATAACGAAATAACTCGCTGGTGTCTAGCAGCTAATTACCAGTTTTTACGGTGTCCTATAGCAAATACGCATTCTTACGGTGTCTCCTAGCTAATTACACATTTTTAGATGTCTTGTAGTAAATTTTGGAAATTGTCTTCGAGTTATATTATCCCATCTGATTTCTGTGTTTTTCTACGATCAATCAATCAAAAGATCATTCTGTGTGTGTGTGGTTTTTTGCAATCTCCTATTTGCATTGAATTCATGTCATAATCATATGTTTTCTATTCCTTCTTTTCCATTTATACGGTTCAAAGGGGTCTTTTTTTCCGAGGAGTTGGAGCTTGTATTTCACAATTCACATGCAAGATATGAAGGGGTGAAAATGATCACGTTAAATTCCCGATCGATCGAGCGTCATTTTCCATACAATGGATACCATTCCGACCGTTACCTTTTTTTGCTATATATAAATTTTGTTTTTCTAATATCCTCTTATTGTATTAATGTCAAAAATTGAGTAATTTAAATGATAAACATTACAATCGAATATCCGTTTTCAAAGAGACGCTGCCGATTCCGATAGTTTCCAGCTGTTTTCATCCCGTAAGAAGCATCCTAACAGTAAAAAAAAAAAAACCACGGGTCATCAGCAAAAGCGATCACACACCCTAACAGAGGCCACAGCAATTACTGATGAGTGATTGATACCACCACCATTTCCTACACGTGATGGACCGTACGGCCGTACGGGTGCCAATGTGCCATCGTGACCGGGCTTGTGCTAACGCACAAAAAAACGACGGCAAGGCTGGCAACCATCAAACATCGGCCGCCTGCCGAGAAAACAAACGTTTTCATGTGGACGCACGCGGTTGCTCCCCCGCCGTGATGCCGACGCCGAGGAGCCTGCGCGTTGGACCAAGCAAAATTGCCGAAATTTTTCGCTGGGGCTACCCGCGGCGGAGCGCCCTGGCCGCAGGCCGCGCCATTGGTTTCGCTTTCCGGCGTGCGTGTCATCCTCGGCCTCCACTCCTTGTGCGGAACTGTTTAACTCGACGGAATAGCGCTACGATAAGAGCAGGTACAATAGCGGGCTATTAGTCAGCTATAAACATATTTTATGAGATAAAAAATGAGAGAGAAGAGCAGTGAGCTACAGATCTTAGCCAGCTGCAGCACAGACTCCAAAACATAATTTGTATATGACAGGTAGGACCATATATTATAGTATAGTAAGCAACTATTATATGAATGGCTATTACATTGGTTATAGATGATTTAGAGCTAGTAGTAGGCGCTATACTATTAAACTTGTTCTAAAGGGAGCTACTACGAGCTATCTCATCTCTATATGTCCTGGCCATGGGTTAAGGACACGCGTTACTGGTTACCTTCATCATGGCACTATTAAAAAAATGATTTTTTCGGACGAGGTTATCCTATAGATTGCATTCGGACCACCACTAGTCATCCCTATAAAAAATCAGTCAGCATTTTCACATATAGCTCCTTAAAAAAATCAACATGCGAAAAAGGTATTTTCCTGGGCGCTCGCGTGGGTGAAAAGTCCAGTCAACCTCTCTCTCCACCTAAAAAAATGTCCCACTCCCTCATTTTTATCCACTTCTCCCCTTCATTCTCTCTCCTTATCCTCTCCCTCCATCTCCCTCCAATAAATTTAATATGGGGGGGGGCCCTCCCTCCCTTTTCGGTGGGGTTTTTTTGAAGCAATCTCTCGCCCCCGCCCCCGCCGCCGCCGCCCGCCGCCGCCGCGGAGGACGGGAGGGTCACCTCGCACGTGGATCCCTTCCTCGTCGAGGCGCTCGACAACCCTCGCCACCGCCTCATGGGTACGTAGCCGCTGCCTCTCATCTTAGCTCTCTGCCCGCGGCTAGGGTTTGGGTGTGCTCGTGCGGGCGAATTCGTTTGGTCGCGGTCGGATTAGGCTCGGATTTGTGCCGGCTGTCGCTAGAGTTTTGGTCCCGGCGTATTCTAGGTGTGCAATTTGGGGACTAGGTTTCCCTCTGGTTCGAGGTAGCTAGGAGAGGCGGGGTGGTACAGTTGGTTTGCTAAAAATCCGTGCGAAATTGGGTTGGATTCCAACAATCTGTCTACCTCTTAAGCTTGCAGCACATTCCTTGTTGCAGCTTGCTATAACTTTGTTTGGTGACAGAGCCATGTAAGGAGTTAGCTTCATTGTCGCTGATATATTTGTAAACGTGTGGATGTTATTGCTAATTGTTTGTGGTAGGGGAATGGACTTATCAATAAATAATGGACTGATGTTGAACTTAGGTTATTGTTTTTAGAAATTAGGTAACATATTGAAGTTGATATTGAACATCTCACTGTGCTGGAAACTCCATGTCGAATTTTAGTCACATACTATTTGAACCTGTTAAAGTTCTTGAGAAATTGATTGGGGAACATGAGTCAATTATAGGCATCATAACTTTTTAGTGCCATGCTATTAACTTGTAAGGTTATACCAGAACAATATGTTTATTTCTTGGAGGAATTTCCATGTGGTTTCTGTTCTCTATTCTCAAAACTACTATGTTGAAATAACAGCTAGAGCTGGATGAAAATACTGTATGTTGAGTAGTTGAGCTCAATGCATTGTGAACATTTTTGTTTGGATTAATCTGCTTAGTCTATAGCTGACACCGATAGAGCCATTCTTGTTGATATGACTGGTACACATAAGAACAAAGCTACAGTGAGGGAGGATGGTGATTGGTGAGTCTCATCTCAGTATCTCCATGAGAGGATGAGTATGAGCTGAGCTCCTTTCACTTGCAGCTATTTTTCTTTTTTATCTTCTTTTTTCCTTTCTTTTCAAGTTCTTATGGATGATGGATTAAAGCAAACCTTGGATTATGTTGCCTAGGCAACACATCCTGTCTTTGCATCTTGCAGTGCTGTTTATTTTTTCTGCATCGTACTACATTTTGTGCTAGTGCTGTCATATTATTTCTCTATGCACTAAACTCAAAAAACCTCCACGACTTTGAATTGTGAATCTTTCACCTGAATTAAGCCTCTTTTTTTGTGATCCAGTTCATCAATAATGTATTTTTATTTGAATTTTCTTTCTGATTACATAACTCACTATCATATTCTACTTAACTGCAGTTTTGCGTATGGAAATGGATATACAAAAATTTATGCAGAATCCTCAACTGCATGAATTCGAATTCCAGCATTTTCCAACTTCTTATCTCCGCTGTGCTGCTCATCGTGTTGCACAACACTATGGTTTAGAGACTACAGTAGCAGATAGCTTAGTAGATGGTTCAGTTAGCAAGATAGTTGCAAAGAAAACACCTGAAAGTAAACTTCCAGTTATTGCATTGTCAGAAGTTCCCAGCAAACAAGCAAGAAATGAGCATGAAGCTGCAGAGAAGCTTAAGTTTGTTATTTGTCCAAGGCCCAAGGCTTTCCAAAATGGTGCAGGTGATGCCGGTGCCAAGAACAATGCAGCAAGAACTGTTGAAGAGAGGATAGAGGAATACAACAAAGCACGAGCACGCATTTTCAACGGTTCCATTTCTGATATTGAAGGCACAAGTGATTTGGGAGCTTTATCTGTTGCGAGAGATGAACCAATTAATGTTGAGCCTCCCGTTGATGAGAACAAGGTGAACACAATGAACAGCCGTTCCAGAGTTGCTGTTTTTAAGGACACTGAAAAGGATCGTAGTGATCCTGACTATGATCGTAACTACAAGAGGTTAGTTGCACCTTTCAAATTCTGTTTCAACTACTGGATTTCAATGATGAGATTACTAAGAAGTAACATGTAAACTTTTTGCAGGTATGTTAGGGGCCCAGTGCACGACTTCAATGTGAGTCCTGGTGGCTTCAATTTTGTTGTGCCACAGTTTATGCAGTATGGTGTTGGTTTTATGCAGTCTGCTAATATGTCAAGAAACCAACCTTCTGTGTACTTTGGCCAACCCGATTTATCTATGAGCTCCTCTTCTGGAACTGCTGTCTACCCACAGTGGCCAACTCCAGCAATGATATACCCCCATTGCTATGACAATCTTGGCCATATGATTTCTCAGGTGAGCCATTCACTGGGTTTTGACCTTTCATATCATAAAGTCAGTACATTTGTGCAATTATTGTACACATTATAGCGTGTGTTGTATCTAGTCTGTGGATTAGAGTTTTTAAAATCTAGCATTAGTGGCCCAAATTCGGTAGGCTAACCTTTTGTATAGTTAAAAGATGTTTCCAGCTATACAAAAGGTTAGAAATCAATACATGATCATTTCTACTATTGCCATTCTCGGTGGTTAGTACCTGGGTATGGTCCATTGCTCGCATAGAACCCAAAAGAATAAGAATGAGTCGTGATATTTTCAATGAAGTTAGCCTGATGTAAGGTTTTCCGTTGTTTAGGTCTGATTTGGTTATTTACTTATTTTTGCATACAAATCGTACATAATATGATTTTACTGTGGTTATGCCAATAGTGGGTCTTTTAGTTGGTTCCTTACGGGACTTGGTAATATATTTTTGGAGTTGCTAAGCGCTGGATGTGATGTTACTTTTGCAGGTTCCGGTTTACCAGTCCTTCAACCATGGCTGAGAGATCCTACTTGCTGGAATGCGCCAAGTTTGTTAAAACTTGCTATGTTGTGTTGTCATATGTTGAGTCCATTTGTAGTCAAACTTTCCCAGCGTCGAACTTCCGTGTAGCGTCAAAAGATAGCTGTATAAGAATTCCTATTTCGATGAGACGTTATTGTGCACTAATTTACAAACAATAGTACTAGTCTGCGTATCAGTTCGAACATATGCACTGATTCAGCTTCCAAGCACGGTAGACGGTAGTGGACCGAAACCGTAAACGACCTGACGTTTTAAAATTTGCCAGGGTAATTGATTTGCTTCCCCACAATAAGCTATTGCCAGGATTTGTTTTTGAAAAAGCTGCAAGATCCTACTGTTTTTTTAGAAGAAAAGAGAATCGCTCAGGATGCTGTTCAGAGAAAATTCATCCTGCCACAAAAATCACTGCATAATTCGACATTTCGTTCTATCAATTCATCGTATGCCATCTTTATCTAAACTTCGATGTTCAGATGAGCTGACAAGGGTTACAGTTTATAGAATTTAGAGTTTATTTACGATTCCTCTCCCCAACCTTGGGCTGTTTTTGGACTCATGCTGGGCCAATGCCCACCAAAAATTGATCAGGTTGGGCTTAATTAATCACGCGCTTCCTGGGGTTGGGAACTCATCTCCTCGCATGGAAAACGGAGCTGTCCATTAGCGCGTGATTAATTAAGTATTAGCTATTTTTTCAAAAATAGATTAATTTAAATTTTTAAGCAACTTTCGTATAGAAACTTTTTTTAAAAAACACATCATTTCACACTTTTCAAAGTGTGCGTGCGGAAAACGAGAGAGATGGGGTTGGGAGTGGGTTGAAACGAACACAGCCAATCCAATTCCGAACCTGTAGTCTTCAAAAAAAAAAATCAGAACCTGTACGTCGGTCACTATTCACTAACTCCAGTGTCGTTTTATGCTATATACTCTATCCATTCCAAATTGATCTACATATTTCATAAGTACACCAAGACCAAAAAAAGCTAATAACTCTCATATTATATTTACTCTAGCAACAAACTCAATGCATGCATCATCCCTAATATTTTCTAGCCAATAGCAAATCAAGATATTGCATGTGGGTTATAAATACTTGTGTGTATGGATGTATGAATCAATGTTCATTTACTCCAATGTACAAATAACGAATAGACTCTAATAAATGAAAACAAATATGTAGATCATTTAGAAATAATTAAAAAAAATTATATGTAGATCAATTTGGAATGGAGGAAGCAGTATATACTCAAGCCAATGCAAGTATGCAACTACTCATTTTGCCCTCCGAGCGTTAGACACTCGATCTCAGGTACGCAATCCCTTTCCGGATCGCCGGCCACCTACCTGGCTATACGGCTCTACGAAACCCTCTTTTCGATATCCCAGCAGAAAGCGATGCATCACCACTGTTCCGATCATCGGACCGATCGACGACGCATGCGCGTGAGACGATAAACACGTATACGCCGATTCGACCGACCGACCGCCGATTCGACAAGCAGGCGTGCGCGCGGAAAACGAAAGAGAGGGGTTAGTAGTGGGCTGAAACGAACACAGCCAATCCAATTCCGAACCTGTAGTCTTCAAAAAAAAAAAAAATCAGAACCTGTACGTCTGTCACTAACTCCAGTGTCGTTTTATGCTATACGGAGTATACTCGAGCCAATGCAAGTACGCAAGTACTCATATTGCCCTCCGAGCGTTAGAAACTCGATCTCAGGTACGCAATCCCTTTCCGGATCGCCGGCCACCTACCTGGCTATACGGCTCTACGGAACCCTCTTTTCGATATCCCAGCAGAAAGCGATGCGTCACCACTGTTCCGACCATCGGACCGATCGACGACGCATGCGCGTGAGACGATAAAAACACGTACTACCGCCGATTCGACCGACCGACCGCCGATTCGACAAGCAGCGCCTCCCCTACGACGCATCACACGCGTACGCACGTAGCACGACCCCAACTCTCGCTTTCAACCAATCCACCAGCGCCGTGTGCCCGTGTCCATGTCCGAGTTGCTGGCTTGGCTCCCGGAGGATGACCGAGCGAGCATCCGGTGCGCGACACATCAGTATTCGGTCACATGTTTCGCACGGATCAAAGTCGCAGCTACTACTGCAGCTGGGGCCTGCAGGGCCAGTCGTAAATGATTCTTTCGGCGCCGATAAGGCGTGATCGCGGAGGGGGCTCGGTTTCAACTGGGTCATGATTGTTTGGCTTATTTCCTAATAAGACAAAACAGCTTATTAGTAAATAAAAATGAATTTGTAGGTGAAACTTTTATAAATATGTTCTTGGGGAATTAAAAATCAATATTGTAAAAGAAACTACGTTGAAAATATCTCAAAATTAATCTCAAAATTAAGTTTAAAAATTCAAAATTTGGCTTTTTCTTTAGCTGATTAGGCCATCCGATGAGAGCCTTGATTGGTGTACTGTACTTGATGCTGATACTGTGGCATGATGCTGCCACAATCGCGCGGTTCAGACTTGACTTCAGATCGAATTCACTCCCCTTTCCTCTGTTAGTACGATGCCGCATACCAAATGCTCAATTTCTTGGCTAATTTTGTCCAAGCTATATGTGACTACCGTTTTGTTAGAAAAACAAATTCTTATGTCCTGGCTAAGAAAAGGATATGCTTAGGCAAGATTAAGCATTATACGATTAGGGTTTACAAAACTGCTGAAACTTGAAAAGATGCTCGGTTTTCACGAATACCGAAAGTTCCGAGCTATAAACAAGCCTAAGACAAAAATGTAATACTTCCTAGTAGTATAAATCTAGATATACATCACATCGTGTTTGTTTATTTTGGGATTAAGAGAGCACAACACAAGCAGGAAAAAAAACACCTACACCTCTCATCCTAAGCTAACCTAAATAATGATGAGATACTATAACCTAACATATTACAATAAATTTGAACAAGAGTATATCGAATTCGTTATTCCACGTAATATCTTTTTATTTATTTTGAGATGTAGAGAAATAGCCGTGAGATGGACAGAGAGGGAGGGGACACGTCAGGACATTCGATATCATCAACCCCCTCCCCCACACACACAAAACAGTGCGAGGAAGACAGTACTACAGTAGTACACACACTACACAGGCCGCACAGGGCGACGATGGCACACCATGGTGTGGTCCTCCTCCCCCCCAACCCTGCACAAGCGAGGAGCAAAAGCCCAGCAGCAGCAGCCGCTCCCGCTGGTTGAGTGGCGCTGCCGCTGCACCCTGCGCTCCTGCGACGATCAGATCCCCTCCCCCGCTTTCCTCCACCACCCCACCTTGACAGCTAACGACTCGGGGGGCTCCGATCCAAGCAGATACTACTCCTACGCGCGCGCGTCAGGCCCGCAGCGAAGAGCCGAGAAAAGGACAAACCCAGATCCTGATCTCATCTGCCGCTGTCCCCACCACGCCCGGCGTCACTGATCCGGGCCCACCACCCCCCCGAGGTGTGGGGCCCACATGCCTGACGTTCTCTCCCTCTCTCCCCCTGTGCTGGGACAACCGGCAATGTTTATCTGCAGAGGCGATAAATGCGATTTCCCTTTTTTATTTTTTTTATTTTTAGTTTTTTTTTTAATTTGGGTGTGTGATGATGGTGGTGGCTGGCACTTGGCAGTGGCACATGCTGTTGGTGATATCTCGCTCGTGTACTTGCGTCTAGTTCTGGGGGTTGCGAGATCCGGCTGGCTCGCTGGCTGGCTGGCTGGGTTGGCTATCATCAGAGGAGAATCAGGGTACATTGGTCGGGAGATCCATGAATCCTCTCGCTCTCGCCTGCCTGGATTTCCCGCAATTAAATGCTCACTCATTATTTGCGCTCTAGTAAACCATATTTCTGTAGTACAGGCCTGCTTAATAAGCCTGATTTACCTACAATAATTCGTACTTAAGCCTACTTAAGCGTAATTAAGTACTATGAGTGGGGCCGTTTGGCTGCACCGGCGCCGCTTACCGAGCCAAAGGAGCTCTGAACTGCTGCACTTGGGATGAAAACGATATGAATATCGCTTCCGTTTTGTGCCGGTCGTTTTATTCTGATTACTGTCGCAATTCCGTTCTGATTTTACTTGGTCCGAAAATGATATACTGATTTTTCGGGCCATTTAATTGGTATATCGTCTTCATGCGAAATGTTGGAAGAAATTACTGATTACCCATCAAAATATGAAAAACATAACCACTGGTTAAAAATTAGGTGTTGTCATCGTTGATGCTACAGTACCGTTATTAAGTATGCAAATCAAACTGCTTGGAATATTCACTAATACTCCTTACTCCTATGATATTGTTTCTGAGGCTCTATTTCGATAATTTCATTTTCAATATTTTCTAATAACCCAATAGTAACGATACCCGGGTTCAAATCCTAGATTTGACACGGGTGCTCGCATTTACGGCTAATTATTCTTTCAGTGGTAGGCGACGTACCTGTCGACAACGAGACGCCTGTGGTGACTTCGTCAATCTCAAGATATGCCAGCTCAGTCTTCCGGAGGTGCTTATAGGGGTAGGGTGTGCGTGTGTGTTCATAGGGGTGAGTGTGCGCACGTTGTGAGCGCCTGCGTTTTTACTGTGTTTCTCAAAAAAAAATCTATTTTAGAGGAAAAACGGGAATGATATAAACATTTTTCTGACCGTTTTTGTTGTAAAGTGCAGCTGACCAGCCCAAACTTGTAGGAATACTAACTTTCAGAAATATATTTAATTTAATTCTGGGAAAGCTATGGCTTCCAAGGAAGGCACCATTTTGATGCTCCACATATTACGAAGTCTTTAATGAGTCCAATGAGAAAAAGGATCAGAATATTTATACAGCAATATAAATGGCTCATTCTGACTCACGATTCCAACAGGACCAATATTAAATTCTGCCTTAAAATGAAATTGCTTGGTATGTTTCAACCATGTTTTAACTCCATTATCTTAGCTCGCAAGTAGAAGCAATCTATACCGAACAAATTTATTTCTGCTGAAGTTTCCCCTGATAGAGAAGTTTCTTCGCAACAAAATCAGTTCAAACACGTTAAGTACAGAAGTTTAACGTGTGAATAGCGGTGACAGCACAATAGAATAGTAGTGGCAGCTAGTAGTGGACCTTGACAGACACGTGTTTTATCACTAAAAAAAAGCTAATGAAGGTTTTATATTCATTACGGACAAAACGGATGTAGTATTAGATCAGCGAAACACAACCACGAAGATCACTGATTAATTTACCCTCTGATGCGTTAGATGGAAAATAATTAAGGAGAAATAAATTTGGCTGCTGCTGTTACTAATAAAGACCAGATGACAATTTGCCGAATAAGATATTTTCACCACATGGCTTTGCAATTGGATTGTGTCATTACCAAACCTAGTGCAATTAGGTTGATATAGTGCCACTTGTTAGGTCCCAAAACTAATTTTCTTCCTTGGGTGATTTTGCCACTTTTGGCCAAACATGGAGCTCTCGGAATAAAGATCGCCGGGAAAGACGGGCCTCATCTCTAATTTCGGTACTGACAAGTTGATCAGGTCTCAATTCAGCAATTTCGTATACTCCTAAGTCCTAATCAGTTCATCTGTTGTAGCCTAAAAGGGTTCAGGTGTTAACTTCCCAGGCTTAATTTACCCAAGCATGTAATCCTGGTTGTGGTTGGATGTACAATCCTCACAAAGCACCGAATTCACCTCCTACCAACCACGCTACTCATACCTTATACTCCCCTCGAAATTGCTATAAGGAAAAGTGTGGTGCAAACACGAAATTGCTACATACACTCGACAATAGGCATTAGTCTTCAGGACTGTCTATTTGACAATGGATATAAAACACCTGGCCAAATCTTTTTTTTTAACGAAGTTCTATTTATAAAGCAGAAAAAATTTACAAGATTATAACCTTGAGAGGTTATAAGAGAAAAAAAAAGTATACCACCACCCACACACCGACCCAATAGAAGGCTACCATCGGACTGGCCGCCGCTAAGCGTGACCGACCGCCGCTAGGCCAACAAAAAAAACACAACCGAGATTTCCCAAAACCCGACCCTTACAACCGACACAAAATCCCACTCTATCCAAATCTTTGGGATAGAGGGAGAGAGGGTGAGAGAGTAGAATGGCACTGCTGTCCCCCCTAGGCCCTCCAACGTGGCTAACTTGCAGAAGCTAGGACGCTAACACAAGATGATAAGAATCTAGAGCGAGCTTGCACCAATTGCTTGGGAGGTTCCGGCAATGGGATGTCTAGACGACGTCTCCAAGGAGAGAAGCGATGAAAGCATCGATGCCGCCGTTCGTCAAGGTCTCAAGGACAACCGAGACTGAGTTTTCACCCGATAGCCACATTAGAGGGGGTGAGACGGCACAACAACGCTCTCAGGAGGGGAGTGACACTCGAACACCATCGTTGTCGGCCCAGCCAAGGCCGGGCTGGGTTTTCACCCGCCGTCCACCGCCTGCCTATCTACCACTGATGTATCATTGCTCCACCGCCATTTAAACCTCCGCCGGTGCGTGGGCGCCACTGCATCGGCGCCCTCCCCCCCGGCCAGCCTTCGTGTGCTGCCACCGGCCGCGCATCGGGCTTCGCCAATGCAGGCCCGCCTCCCGCTGCGTCGGCCACCGCCGTCGCCGGCTACACTTCCTCGCACCACGCCGACTAGCCTCGTCATACCGCACCGGCACACGCCTCGCCCGAGCCTCCACCGCAGCCTCATCACACCCGCGCCCGCCTCCACCGCCACCGGTGTAACATCCTGAAAATTCCTGACAATAAAAATCACTGAAATTTCGAACTTTTTAAAACTTTTGCATCATGCTGGTTGTTATGATTGCTATTGCTTGCCAAACCGTAATTATCACAAAGAAAGTAAAGAAAAGATCTACATTTGAGCAATAAATATAATTTACGAGAATATATTTAATTCTACAAATAATTATGCACAAGATATTAAAATCAAATAAAAGAAAATTTATTATTAACCTATTTTATCAAATATTAAAATATTTGAATAATGTAGGTGGGTGCCATAATATGAGTACACATGAAATGATAATCATTCAAATAAACTGAGCTCTCTATATATATATAATAGAATTATGGGAGTATTTAATTCGATATGTAGATCGATATTGCCCCAAGTTCCTAATTGCATTTAGGGATTGAAATCTAGTATATTAAACCCCTCCATATAAAATAACATATAAAATAAATTGAGTAATGTGCTACTATGTTAATAATGGTCTCATTAGGAACTATAGAACTTTATAAGTCTTAAATATTGAACAATATTAATTTTGGACAAATTCACATTTGGACACTTATAGGAGCACTCAAATGCACAGGTGAAAATACAAATTTAATTTATAACTTTTCAATTATAAATCAACCAAAGCCCTAAAAAGTAGGAAAATAGGAATACTTAGAAAAATATATAATAAAAATAAAAATATGTTCAATATTAAATTTGAATACAATTTCGATGGAATAACTTAGGATTGGTGTATTTACATTGTGACAAAACTAGTGGCAATAGTATATTTTTCCTAATTGCAAAATACCCTCTAAAATAAGAAAATAGTTGGCTAGCACTGTTCATTAGCCCTCTAGGTGTTTGATTTGGTTCCGTAACCACCACCCCTCCTCTGCCGCGCTCCCCCCGAGCCCCACGCCGCCCGCGCGCGCCGCGCCGCTGCCGCCCTCTGCTGCGCCGCTGCTGGGCCCCGCGCCGCCGCGCGCCGTCTTGTCACCGCCGTCGCCCTGCCGCGCCGCCACGTCATGTCGCCGTCGCCGCCTCCATCCGCGCGCGCGCCATCGCCGTCGTCGGTCGCATCGTCTCGAGCCCCACTCCTCCGCACGTGCCGTCGCCGTCGCCGTCGCGTCGCCATCATCACCGCGCCGCGCACGCTCGTCATCGCCGTCGCGTCGTCATCATCGCCGCGCCGCTCGCCTGTCGCCGTCCCGCCCGTCCCGTCGCGCCGAGCCCCGCGCCGCGCCGCTCGCCCGTCGCGTCGCCGCTCCGAGCCCCGCGCGTCGCGTCGCCGCGCGTCACCGTCGCCTCACTCCCCGCGCCTATATAAACCCCCCTCGGCTGCCCATTGCCTCCCACACCACCCTCATCACCTCCCCTCCCTTTCCCCTCTCTTTCCCATCCCCGGCGTCGCCGCCTCTTTGGAAGCCGCCGCCGCCGCCGCTGAGCCGACGCGCCGCCGCCGCGATGTGCCTCGTCGCCGCGCTGTGCTCCGCTGTCGACCCCGCGCCGCGTCTTCGTCGACCCGCCGCCGAACCGTGAGCCTCCCCTCCCCCACCGCTTGTCGTCGCGCCGCGCCGCCCGCCGGTTCTAGCCGAGCAGTGAGAGAGAGAGGAGAAAACAGAGAAAGAGAGAGAGAGAAGAGAATAGAGAAAAGAGGGTTGTGGGCCCCACCTGTCAGCCACTATAGCTTGTGGATAAGGTTGTATTAAAAATAAATGAATTAGGAACAGTATCATTTCGCAATTAATATAATTAATTCAAATTTGAATCATTAACTAGCATACTTCCTCATTTTAACTCGGATTTGAGTGAAACTTGAACCTAAATTCATCTAAATTCATAAGCTTTCCAATGGTATGTACTTCACTATTTGATAAAATACATTTATAATTGTTAAGTAATTAATACCAAGATGATCATAATAATCAATTTAAAAATGTGCTAATAAATAGGATTGATGTTGTACAGTAGAGTAAAGCAATAATATTGGTCTTTAACATGTTTTGTTACTATGGCAACCCCATAATTAATCATGATCAATGTTTCAAATTAATGGATGTATAGGAAAGTGTTAGTGCTATTTATTAATCTATGTCCAAATATAACTAAAATCCATTACTTATAAATTATTTACATAAAGTATAGCCTCATACAATGTAACTAAAATAAAAACACACATATTGAATCTTTAACTTGTTTAAGGAGAATAATAACTGAGCTAGTTGTATTTGGCCCCACTTAAAAGTTAGTCGATACAATGTCATGTGAAGTAGAATATGTTGATTCTTAAAATCAACATGTATTGTATAGCTTACAGTAAAAAGCAAACTCTCAATATATGATCCAATAGTAGATATTGTTGCTTACACACTACACTATACATCCCATAATAGTTGTACGGTATATATTAATTTGCGTGTTGCATATATTAAATTAGAGGAAGTATATGACAAACATGTATATTAGATAAATACTAGTTATAAATCTTGACCTCATATAATTATAATTATTATAGTTCAACTGTAAATTAGGATTGTTCATTAAGGGATAATCTGTAACCATAATATGATTAACCTAAACAACTCTAACATTCAAAGCATGGATAATTATTATCCTTCCATAATTTATTGTGACAAGTAAAATATGTTCATAATTAAAGTGAAGCCTCCATCAACAAAATAATAATACAAATGATTCACTGTAATTATTTAATTGACCCTAAATCCATCCGACAACAGACCTCTAGTATATGACCACTTTATTTAGATAGATGCCTGTGTAACCATAATCCTTCCATAGCCATTAGCTGGACTAAACCACCGTGACAACAGAAAGACTAAGAAACCTTAGCTCTTACCTTGATTAGAATCCATTAGCAAGCGCGAATAATATGAGCAACCCTAGGTTCGACCTCAACAAATATATTTTGTTTGTGCATATCTGATTGTTGCTTGAATATTGGTTTTCTCGCGTATTATAGAAATTGTGTATCGGTCAGTCGTGAGGCAACGTCTGCAACTTCCAGAAGGTGAAGGTTGATCAAGATTGTATCAAGAATAAGGACTATTCTGAGCAGACAGTCATCACTATTCATGTTGATCCCAGTTGCGAAATTGTTTGTTTACAAATAAAATTGCATGCAATGATGAACATCCTACTTGTGATTATGCCATGCCTTGATTATTGTTTACCCTTAAATCTTTGTAACCATAATTACGTATGAGTCCCTAGTCAACTATGACCATTGCTTAGAAATGCTATTCTAGAATCATGCTACTCATATTTATCAAATGCTATATGCTTTGGCAATTACCTTTGGAAGGTAATTGAGATGCGGCATGTGGAGACATGAACGCCACATTGCCATGATATTGATGACATGATTTGTGAAAGGAAAATAAAGTGAAACAACTGTTTTCGACTGGGGCGGCTGGAGGATTTGGGTGGTGTCCGAAAAAGGCTAGTGCCGTCCCTAGTCAATTAAGGACCGAGCCATGAAGTTAAGTATGAAACGACCCCCGTACAACCGCACTTCTCGTATGGGTATAGACCTAGCGGAGTAGATAGCTGAGCGGAGGCAGTATCCATGCATAGTGGTTTCTTGATGTGTGAGGCAGGGGCTCTACGGTGGGACAGCCATTGGTAGGACCGCGAGCGGGTGTCTACAGTGGTGTCGCCATCGGTAGGACTGCCATGTGAGAATCTAAAACATAATATAACTAAATGCATGTGTGAGTCTTCCCTTCCCGGGTGCGCCAGAACTCCTCTCACTGCTAGAAACCGTGTACGCCTAGAGTGCATGAGGATGTAAAGTTCATGGAGCGGGTATTGCCAATGCGAGGTTATCGAAAAGTTTTGCCGTGACGCGTCTCATGTGTTGGGACGAGGCTCATGTGTTGGGCAGTCGCGGAGTGCGGGTAAAGTGTACATCCACTGCAGTGTGAGTAAACCAAATCTATTCGAATAGCCGTGCTCGCGGTTATTGAGCACCGGGACATGTATTACACTTGGCTAGACTCTAAATTCTTAACTAGTATGGGATGGGATATTGCATGATGATTTTTATGCTGTTGGAGCCACTTCCTGAGAGGAGGGAAGGTGGACGTCCTCAGAAAACCATGACGACTCAATGGCGGGAAGCTATCCTGGGATCACAATGGATGGTGGACAGAACCGTCGTTTGTTAATGTGAACACTGGTATTAAAACTTGATCAGTCTATGCTAGGTCTTAGGCTTGTGAAAAAATTGCAAAACTAGCTTTATGCAAGAAAACCTGAAGCCATTCTTTGAAATACCGCTATCATATGCATTGTTGTTGTGGTAGCTTGCTGAGTACGGTTGGTACTCACCCTTGCTATTATATATCTTTTAGGAGAGTGTTGAAGAGAAGCCCTTGTCGGTACGCTTGCGTATCCAACAAGATGATCGGAGTACGGTCTTGTTCTAGGTCTCGTTCCCCCAGTCGACTGCCTGTGGCATGTTAACCGGGCCCTTATATTATTTTGTCTTCCGCTGCTGTTCTCTGATAGTTGTTGGCCTACCTGGCCCTAATGTAAGTATTTACTCTTTAGCCTGAATTCATTCGTGATATGTTGTGATCCAACTATGTATGTGTGTACCAACTACTGATCCAGGGATTGGTACGGATAAACACCGAAGATTTCCGATTTCCAAAATCGGGGGTCTACAACCGGCCGTACCGTGTCGGCTTCAACCACCATCGGCCGCGCCACCTTGCGCCTTACCGGTCTCCCATCGTCGCCGACCGGCCCGCCGGCTGCCCGCTGTCGCCACCATCGCCACGAGCTCCACCGCTGCCAAAGCATCCTCCGCTGGCCCATGCCTCCCGGGCCGCGCCTCCCCGCCGCCGCGAGCTTTCGAGTAGCGCCGCCGCCACCACGAGCTCGGCCTATCCCGATCTAGCCGCTGGGGGCTAGATCCACCACCGAGAGGCCGGATCAGCCTCCGGCGAGGGCAGATCTACCCGCTGTCCGCTTCGGCCGCTGTCTCCCGCCGTGCGTACGCCGCTTTGCCTCCCATGCCGAGGAGAAGCTCTGCTGCCGATGTGTTTTCCCCGCCGCCTTCGTGCACACTCCTCCCCCCCGGTAACCCCTCGCTCTTCTCCTCCCTCCTTCGTACCCACCCCCATTGCACGACGCTCTCTCCTCTCGTGCCCTACGCTGCTGCCGCCCCATTGCCCGGTCTTGCCAGTTGGCTAGAAGGCACGAACAACACCAGAGAAGACCCCCTTCCTCCCTCTCCTCATCCTGAAGCCACCGATGGTGAGGAGCCCACCTCTTGTCGTCTTCCTCATCTTCGGCTTCTCACTGTTGCCGGATCTTCCATTGTCGGCTGCTGTCTACTAACCACAAGCTTCGCTTTGCCTTGCCGTCAACACTGGTCCACCATCATCCTTCATCCCTATGGCTCTAACGCCGTGTTGGCACATCACCATCCTCCCGTGTCTACCACCTACTGTAAGGTCACCGCCTCCCATGACTACCCCTCTAAGCTCAGCGATGTCCCCATCTCTTCCCCTTCCTTCCACCCCCACCCAACCTAGGACCCTAAACCATAATTTAGGGAGGGGACCCTAAACCTAGGATCTCGCACGAGGGAGGGGGGGGGGGGTAGATTCAGCCGCGAGGAGACTAGATCCGGTGGAGCCGGCATTGGATTCGCGGCCACCCTTATCGGGGGCACGCCGTGGCCAGTTTCACTCTGTCTCCCCTACGCTGGAGACCTAGCCTCGCCAGGTTTTAGCCATGCCGCTGTCTTCCCAGCATATCGCTTAGCTTTTGTAGTGGCGTGCTCCGGCGGCGGTACGGCGGAGAGGAGAGGGGGTGGCCGGCGGCTAGGGTTTTTCCCCGTGTCACCTGCGCGTGGATGAGCGGGGAGATGTGAGTGTGCGAATGTTTGATCAACTATCGGTCTCTCCATTGTTTTTGAGTAATAATGTGTTAAGGTCACCCTCACGGATGTGCTTGTGTGTTGCACGTGTGCGGTGAAGCGCGTATGCTTCTTGAATGTAACTACGAGAGTACAAAATTCCTGTCACAAAAGGCACCAGAAAAGCAATTCGATCAAAATCCTACTTGCATAAGAACTAAAAAAAGGAAAACCAAACCCACCAGCTTACCTGAAAACCCCCCAATCAACATCAGAAGAGGCATCAGATGCCGAGCTGAGCCCGTCCGTCGCCGCCGAGATGCCCGGTTTCTTTTGTCCTCGTCCGTCGGATAACACACACACACACACACACACACAAAAGCATCGGATCGCTAGCTTTTCGGCAGCAACAACAGCAGCAGCAGCACATTCCCCCTGCGCCAAGCGCACCGGCCGGCGTGTTGAGGGATCGTTGAGCTCAGCGCAATCGCAACGGCGAGCTGCCGCTGCCGCCGCGGCGCATGAGATCCTACAGCTATCTGTCCATGCTGCGGCTGGATGCGGTCGCCTTTTCCGCATCCCAGAACTAGCAGCGGAACTGGCCTTTCTGCAGAGCACAAGGAGCCGGAGAGAGGGGAGGGGAGGGGAGAGGTGCAAGGGGGGCTTTTTGCGAGAAAAGGAGCAAAAGTAGATTGGGTGGATAAAAATAAGCAAAGTACCAAGTGGCTTTTTGTTGCCCCAGTTGTTGCAGGAAAAGCAATAATACAATGTGCTCTTCTCTCTTCTTGGCTGGCTGCTGCTGCTGTCACACAGTAGTGGTGCAGATGAGATGGGAACTCTTTTTTTGTTCTCTTGCTCTCCTCATTCTTTTGTGACCTGCCCTTCTTT
Organism: Oryza longistaminata; assembly: GCA_009805545.1. Taxonomy (NCBI): domain Eukaryota; kingdom Viridiplantae; phylum Streptophyta; class Magnoliopsida; order Poales; family Poaceae; genus Oryza; species Oryza longistaminata. The sequence continues at coordinate 14,411,976 of CM020182.1, read as the reverse complement.
TTACCAACTTCTTGCTTGGGTAAAGGGTGAAAAAGAGGAGGTGAAAGGTTGTACGAGTCAGACAAATGGAGAAAATCGCGGTGAAAATTCGCCTTCGTGCCAAGGACGCAATCAGTTCCATACTCTGGTTCCGTGGCCGAACCACCTGGAGTTTTCGTGAGGCCATTGGTCGCGCTCGAGCAGCGCAATTACTGAGCAGTGAAGACAATTCACGCGGGCAAAACCAATGGTGAGAATTCCGGAATGTATATTCTCGTCAGCTCGAGTTAATGCTGGTCAAAGTTCCTGAATGTTTTCATCATATTGACCAAGGCCTGGTTTAGTTTTCAACTTTTTCTTTAAACTTTTAACTTTTTTATCACATCAAAACTTTTATACACATACAAACTTTAACTTTTCCGTCGCATCGTTCCAATTTCAATCAAACGAAGTTATAAAGCGAATCATCATCGAATCCACCATCGAACTCACGTACAATAAATACGGTCTACTAAACGGATTCATGTAAGAATTATAAAGCGAATCAAAGCATAAAAGATCTTAATTAAAGTTTACAACACTATATATTGATAAAATTTGCTACAAAATGCTTAAATTTTGTGGAATTTGTTATAGGATATCCCGAAATTGTGGCACTGCGGTAAATTGATGTTGAAGATCATAACCATTATTTGATTATTTCAAATTCAAATATAGAGAAAGTATATAAAAAAAGAAAATTTTATCCCTAGGGCCCAGAAGCTTGTAACTCAACGGAGTCTAATTGACCAGACCCAAGCCGCTCTCCCTCTCCCATCCCCTCTTCAAAACCCTATAATTTAGGAGTGTTTGACGGCGGCTGGAAGGAGTGGTGGGCTGTAATAAAATAAAATAGTTTTTAGTAGCATTTTATTGTAGATTTTTGTTGTAGTAATTGTTTGTTCCTCTATCTATAGATGATATTATCTATATGACATGTAAAAATTATAGTCGGTTATTGGTTATATTACTGTATTTGCTCTTATATTATCTTCGTATCAAAAGATAAGACACTTTGAATGGATGGAATATTTCCTAATACTATGAAGTATATATAGATTTATTATATTAGAAAGTGTGTCATTCGTCCAAAATCTAGTGCAATCCGTAATTGTGAGAGAGATGACAATAAAACTGAAGAAGTGAGAAGCAGTCAAAGCAGATCGCCCCGTCCCAGGGTGCGGAGAGGAGAGAGAGGGGGACAGGAGTGGAGTGACAAACCCTCCGCTACCCATTCACGCGGGCAAAACCAATGGTGAGAATTCCGGAATGTATATTCTCGTCAGCTCGAGTTAATGCTGGTCAAAGTTCCTGAATGTTTTCATCATCTTGACCAAGTTGTATAAGTGCGATCATCATCGAATCCACCCTCGAACTCACGTACAATAAATACGGCCAACTAAACGGATTCATGTAAAAATTATAAAGCGAATCAAAGCAGAAAAGATCTTAGTTAGGGCCCCATTGATTTGTAGGAAAAGTGTAGGAAATTTGAAGGATTTCAATCCTATGGAAAAAATTCCTATGAAAGCCTTTGAAACAAAGGATTGAATCCTATACTATCCTTTAAAATTCCTATGGAATGGCTAATCCTATAGAGATTTTGGAGGAAAGTTAGCAAGAGGTCCAACCTCTTGGAAAAATTCCATTGAGTCTATCTCTCTCATCCGATTTCTGCGTTTTTCCTGTGGTCCAATCAAACAGTCATTCCTGTGTTTTTCCTGTATTTTCTAATCCTCTGTTTTACACTTGCATTCCTATCAGAATCCTACGTTTTTCCATTCCTGCGATTCAAAAGGGCCCTTAAAGTTTACAAATTTATTTATTGACAAAATTTGCTACATAATACTTAAATTTTATGTTATTTGTTATAAGGTTATCCCGAAAATGTGGCACTGCGGTAAGTTGATGTTTGAGATCATAACCATTATTTGATTATTTCCAATTCAAATATAGAGAAAATATATGAAAAAAATTGTCCCTAGGGCCAAAAGCTTGTAACCCGACGGAGTCTAGTTGACCAGACCCAAGCTGCTCTCCATCTCCCATCCCCTCTTCGAAACCCTATAATTTAGGAGTGTTGACGGCGATGGGAAGGAGTGGTGGGCCATAATAAAATGAAATAGTTTTTTAGTAGCATTTTACTGTAGATTTATGTTGTAGTAATTGTCTGTTCCTCTATTTGTAGATGATATTCTCTAGATGGCATGGTAAAAATTATAGTCGGTTATTGGTTATATTACTATATTTGCTCTTATATTACCTTCGTATTAAAATATAAAAAAATTTGAATGGATAGAATATTTTCTAATACTATGAAGCATGTCTAGATTCATTATATTAGAAAGTGTGTAATTCGTCCAAAATCTAGTCCAATCCGTAATTGTGAGAGAGATGACAATAAAACGAGAAGAAGTGAGAAGCAGTCAAGCAGGTCGCCCCGTGTCCTATGGGGCGGAGAGGAGAGGGGGACAGGAGTGGAGTGACAAACCCTCCGCGACCCTGCCCTGACCTGAACAAAACCCACACGCCTCGCTTTCGCGGCCTCGCCTCGTCTCGGAGCGGAGCCGCGAGATACAACGACGAGCAGTCAGCCAGGTTTTTCTTTTCCCATCAAACCACAAGTCCGTCCCCGTCCCCGTCCCCGTCCGTCCGGCCCTCGTGGTCACATCACTCAACGCCTCGTCACGCTCAACACCAACATTTTACTCCTACATGCTCCTCTCCTGCTCCTCGGAGAATCATCATCAATACCCTCCTCCTCCTCCTGCCACCACCTCTCCTCCCAACGCCTTCTCCTCCTCCTCTGAAATCAACGCAGCAGCAGCAGCAGCAGCAGCACACGCCTCCGTCTCCGTCTCGTCCCCATTGCGCAGAATCTCTCGCCTCCCCACTGGCCATCGGTATCAGCGATACTGTCATGCTGATACTCCCATCCTTGGACTCGTCAACCTCTACTACCTGGATCAGATCAGGTGAAGAACATTACTGTACTGGTGCTACTACTTGCTGTACTACTCCTACTAGTTTAATCGACGGACAGATTCACAGCTTGACATACCGATGCTACCACAGTACCACCATGGCGCCACTAGCAGAACCATGCTCCTTTTGTTCCAAAATACACGCTTCATTTCAAAAATAATTTTTCTTTTTTTAAAAAAAATATAAAAATAAATTCGATTCTCGCTGTTATACAAATAAACTTACTTTGGAACGGAGAGTGCACACTACTAGTATAAAATAGCTTTAATAACTTTTGTATGGATACAATTCACTTACAAAATATAATTTATTTTTAAAACGGGAGGAGTAGAAACTATGGTTAACTTGAAAATATTTGTGCTCGTTAAAATAATAAAGTGTGTAAAAATTTTAAAAATATATGGCGTGATTAGTTAGATGAAGAAATGATTATATAGTAAAAATAGATTTTGAACCCTAGGAAATGCTTACATTTTTGGAACGGATTGAGTATATGCATTGCCTACCATGATGTATATATATGTACTCCCTTCGTCTTTTTTTTTTCTTTTGAAAAAAGTTCATTTCTACTAGCTCCTAACATTTGCCCAAACAAAGTTAATTTCTATGGTTTTACCTGTCCCTAATCTACGCGCACATCATTACTACCATTCTGTTTATGACGGTACTTTGGTCTCTTTTTTTCTCTGTACTGATTTAAATCCTAAGGGCACCCACAATGGTTATCTATAGACTCTCTACAAGAGATCCATGTCAGCATATTTTCCTACTTGAAAGGTATTAAATAAAGAGAGAGAGCAAAGCTATCTACTAACTTAGAGATAGTCTATATAGAAAAACGAGACAATGCATGAGAGAGTTATAGATACCAATGTTGACATACTATTAAGGTGGTTTACTATTAATCAAGTCTATTGCTGATATGTACATGTTTTATAGAGAGCACATTACTTTACCATTGCGGGTGCTCTAATTGCTGCTATATCAACCCGTTAGTATTATTTTAGGACGGGTAGTTAATTGTGGTGAATAAGATGGACAAAGAGTTCCCTTGCCGAACAGCGACATGTTGGTCATCCACAAGAGATGCAGATAATGTGAAAATTTTGACTTGAACTGAACAGGGTTCAATGTACAAGAACATAAAGCATCACTGTACTAGCACAACTCAAGAAGATCTTCTTCTCTCTCTTTTTTTTTTCTTTCATCTCACGGCTACGAGGGAAACGAGAGGCAATTTACCGCTGATTTACAAGTGATAGCTACTACAAACAAACTCCAATTCGAGTTGCTCTGAAACCCTTGCTACACATACTCCTCAAAACACTAAGGTAGAAGCTAAGCTATGAATCTCTTTGGCCACTCGGAAGATGATCTGAGCTCACCAAGACATGCCTAAGTATCATCATTCATTCACAACAAATAAAGCTTAATCCTCGGAATTATTCATCCCCTGGAGTGGGTCCTTGCCAATTATTCAATCCTCTGCCTATATCACACTTGCCACTTACACCCATGCAATCTTCTCAGTGGCAGTTGATTGCATCACTTGTTTGGTTGGAGTTGTATCACTCAAGAACCAAGTGAGTGACAGTCACCAGGATGAGCAGAGCAATTTGACCCCGGATCCTCCATGGCGCAATCACAATGATTTGATTTTTTTTCTCTCTTTTGTTTTTTTGATGAGGTGTTCTTGGACGACAAAGATGAAAGTACTACCAAACTGTCACAATTCCTTTTTACCCTCTAAATAATCATCCTCTCTAAGGCTAAGTTTAATTATGTCATCAAAGACAAGAACAGGAGAAGGAGGAGGTGAGAACTGGAAGAGCAATGACAAATAGCAGCAGCAACACAAGAACAGCAGCAACAAATGGGGAGGGGGGAAGAGTTTTGGGAGCAATACGGATTGGATTGAGACATGAGGGGTGGAGTGCTAATTCCCAAGAATTCTTGGGACTCGATGATGCGATGGGACTTGCTCGATTCCTATGCCGATCTGGTGGGGAACTAGCAGAGGGGGAGATGAAGCGAACGAATTGTATGTACCCGAGGACGGAACGGAAGTCCGGTGCCCGTCGCCGGCTCGCCGCCGTCGGTCTGTCTGTTTGCTTGCCTCAGTGGTCGCCGGTCGTCGGGAACAGAGTAAGCTCGCGGCGCCCGCCGCCGCCGCCGCCTCCTCGGGATCCGAGCTCCAGCTCTTCAGCGAAGGGGGACGGCGCCATCATCGCCATGCCGGCGGCGGGGCCGACCATGCGGTGGTGCATCCCCGGTGGGCCGACGGGCGGGCCGGCGGTGCCACGACAGGTCTAACGAGACACGAGCTATTGGAGATAGATGTAATAGGAGCATAAATTTTATCGACCCCTCATTTTTTTCTCATAGTCAGAAAAAGAACCGTGCCAATAAGCCTTATCGAAAATGTTTCATGTGATTATGCCGTAGTGCTAGTATTATATTAAAAAAAAATCTTTCTACTCCGTCTAATGTTGTTTAGGATTAATAATGGTATATAGAAATTAGTAAACATATAAGATATAAATATTGTAGTGTCAATGCAATATTATTGTTTTTATTGTCTTTTTTTCTTTATATTTCCAAAACTACCTCCAGGCTTCTTGGAATGGAACTGCGGGAGAATTCATTCATTTCAAATAGTATTGTTTATTATTCGAGAAAAGATCTCCACGTGACCACGTGGATATCTAACCATCCGTCCCCCATCGCACGGCACCCGGCTGCCCATACCGATCCAGCCGCGCGCCCCTCCCACACATACGGATTTTCCCGTATTCCATGAGCCCCCAAAAAAAAAAAGGTATTCCAATACGTATACATACAATACCGTATGCAGCCTCTCACATCCACGTATATTCCCTTCCCCTTCTCCAACCTTTCCTCCTCTTTCCATTCCCATTCCATTCCCCAAACCAACCCACCACCACCACCACCACCCCCATGCGTCGGGATGTCGAAGGCCACCGCGAGATCGGGCGTGATGAGCGACTGCGACAGCGGCATCAGCTCGTCCGGCGCCGGCAGCTGCTCCTCCCACCGCGCGAACCAGCTCGGCTCCTCCTCCTCCCTCATCCTCACACACACACACACACACACCAATTCTTCTTCCCACCAAATCAGCAGCAACGAAGAAGAAGAACAAGAGGACTCCGGACTCGGGGACTCGGGGGCTACTAGTTCGAGGTGGATCTCTCCTCTTCAAAGCCTTTTTTTTGATTTTTTTCTCCTCACACACACGCACAATCTCTCTCCTCTCTTTCTGCTGCTGCTGGCTGCTGCTGCTGCTGCCGTGATGATGATATCCTGCTCGCTACTACTACTCTCACACACTCTCTCTCTAGGCTGAGATGAGAGTAGTATCAGATGGGGGGTGTGGCCGTGTAGTTTAACTAGTGGCCTTTGCCTGCCTGCCCTGCCTGCTTCGCTCACTTACTTGAAGCTATTTTTGTGCCATCTTTGGTTGCTTTGTTTGTTTCCTCGCTTGTTCCCTTGCGAATTCCTCCCCCTTCGCATCGGAGAAGGAAGAAAGAAAGAAAGAAGAGAGATCTCGGCGGTGTTGGTGCTGCGTGGGAAGACGAGACGAGACGAGGAGGTGGTGGTGGGATTTTGTTGGGGGAATTGGGATTGGATATGATGAGATGAGATGAGATGTGAGGAGGAGGTGGTGGTGTCTTAGCTGGAGGTTGGTTTGTCCTCATGTGGGCATGTCGTCCCCCGGATCACATCGATCTTGGGCGCGCTTTGTTTGCGGCCTCTGGAACTGATTCTCGTGCCTGCCTGCCCTTGTTGGCTCGTGTGTATCTTCGAGGTGGATATCGTCACGTTGCTGCCTTGGCTGGCTGGCTGGATGGATGGATGAATGGATCGCTCTGGATATGGATCTATCTGTGGATTTTATAGTGCTGTGGTACGATTACGAGTACAACCATGTAGCGCATCTAGGGAAAAATATGGGACTACGCCCGTTACCTATGTAAGGGTACTATTATGGCATTAATTTTTGAGGGTGATGGGGATTCATAATCAGCGATTTATGACGGTGCTGGAATTCACAATCAGCAAGGAGATGGAGATATTTGATTATTCAACCTTCAAACCTTAAAATTCAGTTTGGGAAAAATGTTTGAATTTCGATTAAAGCCGATAGTAGTAGCTGTACGCGTGGTTGACTCACGGGGGTTTTGCAGTTATTTTTATAAATTTAAAAGTTTCGGTTCTGTCATGCATAGGGGAAAAATCTGGGTTAAAAAGAACTTGCAGGTAACATACTAGTTGAAGTGGACATTATCTCAAGAAAGAAGAGATGCATTTAATTCGGTTTTGTTGTGGTTGTATTTAGTATCGGGACGGTTTCTAATTTTGTACTAGAATTGCTTATGTTTTGGCTGCTGTTGTTTTCTTTCTCATGGCTCTAAACAAGAACCATTGCCAAAGGTTACCATGGCTACGGAAAATCTGAAACCGCCGAAATTGTGTACAAGTAACTCAATGGAAAATGGATACTTCACAAACCAAAAAGAAATGGATTTTCTTTAATAAGGCCTAGGTTGGGTTCTCTACACTATAGGTTTCAAATTTCATTCCCTTACATAGGGTAAATTCTTCCACAAAACCTAACATTATTCACTGAAATCTCGTGATATTTTTGGAAAAGAGTTCAACCACTAGGATATGATAGGGAAAAACGCGAGTTAAAAAGAAACTTGTCGTAAATGGTGTAGTTAAAGTGGATATCATGTAGAAATAGACATGTATAGTTACTGGTGGTAGCTACGATTCTCTTTCAAAGAACGGACCCCCATACCTAGAAAAAATATCTTAGGTAAAAAGAATTGATGATAACATACTAGTCAAAGTGGATATATTATCTAGAGAAAGAGGTGCGTTCAATCCATTATTATCTAGAGAAAGAGGTGCGTTCAATCCATTTTTGTTGTAGTTGCATTTACTATCCGGACGGTTTCTAATTTTGTCTATAATGGCCGGTGCTGTTTCTTTCACATGGCTCTAACCAAGAACTGTTGCAAAAAGGTAGCCATGGCTAGAAAAAATAACTGTAACAACCAAAATTGTATACCAATAATTCAACAAAAAAAATGATATTTCACAGATAAATATTGTTTTTTTTTCTTTAACAAGTCCTAGGTCGTGTTGTACATTTCAAATTTCTTCTCCTAACATGGGTAACTTCTTCCATGTAACCTAACATTTGAGTGAGTCATTGATTCACTGGAATCTTGTCATATTTTTTTGAAAAGAGTCCAACCCGAAGGGTCCGACGGGAAAAAGCCCAAGTTAAAAAGAAACTTGTCATAAATGGTGTAGTCAAAGTGGATATCATCTAGAAATAGACATGTATACTCATTGGTGGTAGCTAGCACACAATTCATTTCTTTTCCTAATTATCTAGATGGTTTTAATTTTGTATTAGAATGGCTTGTATTTTGATCACTGTTGTTTCGCTTCCTTGACTATATCCAAGAGCCATTACATGATGAAAATTTGAAAACGTGTCAAATAGGATTTTTCAGACCAAAAAAAAGTTGTGCAAATAATTCAAGAGGGTCGATGATATAGTTGACGATCCAAAAGATTTCATTTTTCCTTAACAAAACAAATAAGGATATGTGCGGTACAATATAGGTGTTGGTTGGATAGAAACCAAAATCATGTGGTATGTTTCAACATACTCCGTAATTGCTAACTGTACAATGCAAGTAGCATATGTTGTCCTATTTGGAGAGCTCTTGGCAGCCACAACTTCGTTTAGAATTTTCAACTGATCCTTCAAACATTCCAAAATATATAGTTTTAAAATTAAAAAATGAACTAGAAACTAAAAGGTGGAATGTAGTTTTTCATATTATATATTACCAACAGACAACTCACAAGCTCCCCAAATTACGAACTATAAGACCGTATAGCCTGGGAAGAGGGAGTTTACTGGTTAGACTTAGCAACTCTCGCTTGTACTCTCTTTGTCTCAAAATAAGTTTATTTTTCATCTATTCCACACATATACCAATATAAAAAAAAGACTAGAATACACATATTTTATCAAATTTCAATGTAATTATTTTTTATTTTTTATTTTATGTACTCCTAATACAATTATTTTCTACTTAAAAACTAGAAACTAAAAGGAGGAATGTAGTTTTTCATATTATATATTACCAACAGGCAACTCACCAACTCCCCAAACTACGAACTATAAGACCGTATAGCCTGGGAAGAGGGAGTTTACTGGTTAGACTTAGCAACTATCGCTCGTACTCTCTTTGTCTCAAAATAAGTTTATTTTTCATCTATTCCACACATATACCAATATAAAAAAAAGACTAGAATACACATATTTTATCAAATTTCAATGTAATTATTTTTTATTTTTTATTTTATGTACTCCTAATACAATTATTTTCTACTTAAAAACTAGAAACTAAAAGGAGGAATGTAGTTTTTCATATTATATATTACCAACAGGCAACTCACCAACTCCCCAAACTACGAACTATAAGACCGTATAGCCTGGGAAGAGGGAGTTTACTGGTTAGACTTAGCAACTCTCGCTTGTACTCTCTTTGTCTCAAAATAAGTTTATTTTTCATCCATTCCACACATATACCAATATAAAAAAAAGACTAGAATACACATATTTTATCAAATTTCAATGTAATTATTTTTTATTTTTTATTTTATGTACTCCTAATACAATTATTTTCTACTTAAAAACTAGAAACTAAAAGGAGGAATGTAGTTTTTCATATTATATATTACCAACAGGCAACTCACCAACTCCCCAAACTACGAACTATAAGACCGTATAGCCTGGGAAGAGGGAGTTTACTGGTTAGACTTAGCAACTCTCGCTTGTACTCTCTTTGTCTCAAAATAAGTTTATTTTTCATCCATTCCACACATATACCAATATAAAAAAAAGACTAGAATACACATATTTTATCAAATTTCAATGTAATTATTTTTTATTTTATGTACTCCTAATACAATTATTTTCTACTTAAAAACTAGAAACTAAAACTAAAATAAATTTATGAGTAAATGGTATTAGCGGTACACAAACTTGTTAGGTGGGTGCAATTTAGTATATAAACTTGTAAAATGCTTGTTTCAGTAAATGACCTTGTCTAGCCCGTGCGAACGAGGACCAAAATAACTTAGCAATGTTAATTTTACGAAGCTGATGTTGATTAGGTTGTGACGTGAGTACGTGTAGTGAGTATGCATAAGAAATGCAATATTTATAAATTTGGTCTCTACTATATCCTTCATCATGGAAATGATGAATTTCATATATTTCTAACCCTTATATCATTGCTCGGATTTTTTAATCTTTTTCTACTATCACTGTATCCTATTATATTTTTTATTGAAGAGGTTTATATCTAATAGTAACCTTCTCAGATATATATTTGCATAGTATCCTAATCTGCTTCTAAATCAATAAGATTAGCCATGTAATGTCCTTTTCGCCTTCCTCCACATGTACCAGACAAGTTCACGCACCAAAACGAGTATTTTACAAGTTCGTGTACTAAATTGCACCCACCTAACAAGTTCGTGTACCGGCAATACAATTTACTCTAAATTTATTTTCCATCCATCTCACACATACTAATACAAAGCCAAAAAACCTAGAATAACCCTACTTTATCAAATTCTAATGTAATTATTTCTTACTTTATCGACTCCTAATATAATTATTAAATATTTTTATAAACTCTAATGTAATGATTACTAAAAAAATATCTTATTCTAGGATAAATAGAAGGAGCCAAAAATAAATTTATTATGGACAGCGAGGGTACATGCTCACAATACAACAATTGGTAACCACAAACTGGCACTTTCTTGTTACAGAAAGGACATATCTAAAAGCTATCTGATTTTTCCGTGTGATGCTCATATGAGTCACTGCCATATAAAACCCCTAAATCTTTGCCTCTACTACTGCATAGACCACCACTTAAAGATGAGCACGCGATACGGATACCCCAACTATCCACTATCTATCCAATGACTACATATACTCACTAGGCATAAAATGCAACTATAAAATGGCTACTAGGTGTTGCCTAGTGAGCTATCTGATTTTCAGTTTTGTTGCTTAGTGAGCAACACCTAGTAATCATAGAATGGTGTTTTCTTGCTACAGAAGGAATATATCCACAAGCTATCCAATTTATCAGCTTGGTAGTGTTCATATGAGTCATTGCCAAGTGAGTCCCTAAATATAGCCTTTAGTACATAATCCATCCGTCGTGAAAACACGAAGAAGTAAAGAATTACTAGTAATGTATTTGGGATAATATTGCTACCAATGATAGGTCCTGAAAATTGTGTCTATCTTATCCTCCCCAGCTTTGAGTTGCATTGGTTCTTATAGGCTTTTTCCCAATGTGACTGGCCTCCACCAGCCCATGGAATATGGGAATGGACAGCCGGACATGACCTCCATTGGAATGTTCTTGCTTCTGTAAGTGGTATAGGCGTATAGTGCTTAAGCTCCCATGATCCACTTGAACTCCTCATGGTCCTAAGAGTGGATGTTTACGGATGCGTTCATGAGCGCTTCACAGCCAAAGATATCTACGGATGAGCTTACTTTTAGAGTGTATTGGCTAAGAGGTATTTCTTTAAATAACGGATTAAAACCTAGTCTGTACATGCACAGAGCATATGTACATAACCAGGTCAAGAGGTATTTAGGCCTCGATTTTTAGAGGAATCGCATGAGTTGAACTAATTGTTGTGAACCTATGAAATTCATGCATTTCAAAGGAGTCTTTAGGTCATGAATTTTTCATATACTCCGAAAGGATTGTAGATATCCCCATGTACCCAAACAAAACTTATATTAGTTGGGTGAAGTACCTTAAAAAAGAAGGTAAATATTAGGAAATGACCTAATATCAAATAAATAGAATGGGTGAGGCTTTGAACCCAGGCCAGTTAGCCCACCACCTTGTAGAGCTGGCCGGAACACCCCCGGACGTTTCTCTCGGTGAAGTACCTTCGTAGTTACATCTTGTGACCCACATGTCAATTTCTTTTCACAGGTACCCTGAAGGCTTGAAGAAAGATGGCCTTTTCAAACCATGTGACAAATCTGAGTGGAACATGTAATCAGGTCAATTAGCCGATGTGTGTGATGGAAAATACACTGTACAGTGGTTGTTTGAGCTTATCCCATCATCCAGAATGCCATTGGTTTGACTCGCTTGTTCTTCTAAGAGGAGAAAATCCTAGTGCATTTTCCTTGTCAAGAATACAAAGAAATATATTTTGAAAGAACTTGTTTGTATGAAAAATATTTTGACACGTAATTTCTTTCAAAGAAAACATTTTCACATATAGAAGGAAATGCATGGCCAAAACAATTATGGTCAGAGGTTATTGGTTGAAAGGGTCGTTATTCCAAGATATTGTGCTAAAACATTAGCACTACAGACGAAGAATCCAACCACAAATTTGTCAGATTAATCAATCTCTCGTTTTTCTGAAATATATAGCACATCATATCTTAAACAACTTTGGTCGACGCCGAATCTTTATCCCCTTGATTAAACAAGCCAGCGTGCAATCTCTTGCTAACTCGCAGCCTAAACAATATTTGTTTTGATCTAAAAAAAAATCAATCTTTTGTTTGGACAAGTCATCGATACTCTGTTCCTCCTTATCATCATGACCATAATTGATTATAATTTTGTGGAGATCAACCATGGAAGTTTTTTAAAATCCTGTAGGTACGGCGGTGTTCATGTTCGGAAAAGCAATGGATTGATTAACAATCATGCCATGGCTTTGCTTTGGCAGTAGTAATAATAAACAAGTGAAAGTTGGAGATTTCAGCCCATCAACTAGCATGGAGATTGCATAATGACAGCGATTCTGTCCAGTGATGGCGACCTTCAGATTCTCTCCCATTTTATTCACTGGGAAAAGGACATGATGGTTTGACACCGGAGTTTGTTCGTTTACCTGCTTGTACAAGGTATTGATGTGGCACAACTGAATCCTCTACTCTCCTTCACATGTTTTCAGCTATAGAATTGCTAGGATGTATACTAATCTTTGCTAGTGACCTTCTGTTCTATAGTACACGAAATTGACTCAGAGAAGTTTTCAGAGCTACATGTTTTAGTTTACACTAAATTATCAAAACAAAGGGTGAAATTTGTTAAATTCTGCAGTTCTGAAGAAACAGCTTCTGTAGGAAAAAAAGAAGACAATTTAGTCTCGGGATTGATTGCGAGCTATAGCGATGGTAGGATGGTGAAGCCGACAACATCGAGGCAGCACAAGAGCTACCGGAGTTGGTTTGTCCATGCTTGCTAGTCACACCCTTTTCTTCTCCCTAGAGCTCCTCCCCTGCTATGGCCATCCCTTCCGGTTACGGGGAGCTCTATTGGTGAGACGACGGTGGGGGTGGTTAGAAAAGACGACGCTCTAGCGACGAGGCTTCGTGGGAGTTGTGGCATACTACCTCCGTCCCAAAATAAGTGCAGCCATAAATATTCGTGTTTAGCGCTTTGACCATCCGTCTTATTTGAAAAATCTATGAAAAATACTAAAAAAATTAGTTACACATAAAGTACTATTCATATTTTATCATCTAATAACAATAAAAATACTAATCATAATCTTTTTTCAAATAAGACAAACGGTCAAACGTTGAACATGAATAGTGCTCAAACTGCACTTATTTTGGGACGGAGGGAGTACTAGGCTGCGGGTTGGTAGAGGTTATTCAGGTGACGGAGCAATGCGTGCTGTAGCCGAACTTTTGACCTACCACTCTCCCCATTCCTAATAGGTCTCTCCAGGTGAAAACCAGTCTAGAAGGATGGGCGACGATGGCGCATTGGCGCATAAGGCGTAATGGCTTCCCTGGATGCGTTGCCCACAAGGTATTTGCTCCACGCCTTTGTTGTCTCCTCTCTTGTTGGTGTTTGGTGGCTTCTTGGTTGTAATCATCTGGTTGATGTAAGGGATTAGTGGTTATAATCTCGATAAAACCTAACCAATCCCAACCCTAAACTAAGCGCTTGAGGGTCATCAAAGGGCGGTACTAGACTAGTGCAGGCGGCGCCCCAAAAGATGTCTGCATCTTGCAGTTGATTGCAGCAGCCCCTTCCGGATCAAGCCGGTGACCGCAGCTGATATGACTACTGCCTCTACATCCACTCTAGCCATCGACAACCTCAGGGCAACTACGACATCCATGGCTTCTAATAACAGTCAGTGACCCTAATTACTCCATATTAAGGTGATCATGGATGGCTAAAGAACTTATGTCAGTAGATCAAATAATCTACATTGCCTTTTTCTGGGCTAGCGGACGGTGGTGGTGGTGTTTTTTTCCTGGTTATGATCTTATAACTTTTTTATGTTAATATAAAGCTTCACTACTAAAAAAGATAAAATGGCTACTAGGTGTTGCCTAGTGAGCTATCTGATTTTCAGTTTTGTTGCTTAGTGAGCAACACCTAGTAATCATAGAATGGTGTTTTCTTGCTACAGAAGGAATATATCCACAAGCTATCCAATTTATCAGCTTGGTAGTGTTCATATGAGTCATTGCCAAGTGAGTCCCTAAATATAGCCTTTAGTACATAATCCATCCGTCATGAAAACACGAAGAAGTAAAGAATTACTAGTAATGTATTTGAGATAATTGCTACCAATGATAGGTCCTGAAAATTGTGTCTATCTTATCCTCCCCAGCTTTGAGTTGCATTGGTTCCTATAGGCTTTTTCCCAATGTGACTGGCCTCCACCAGCCCATGGAATATGGGAATGGACAGCCGGACATGACCTCCATTGGAATGTTCTTGCTTCTGTAAGTGGTATAGGCGTATAGTGCTTAAGCTCCCATGATCCACTTGAACTCCTCAAGGTCCTAAGAGTGGATGTTTACGGATACGTTCATGAGCGCTTCACATTCACAGGCAAAGATATCTGCGGATGAGCTTACTTTTAGAGTGTATTGGCTAAGAGGTATTTCTTCAAGAGCAGGTACAATAGCAGGCTATAAGCTAGCTATAAACATATTTTAAAGAGATAAAGGAAGAGAGAGAAGAGCAGCTGGCTACAGATCTATAGCCAGCTACAGCACGGACTCCAAGACGTAATGTGTGTATGACAGGTGGGACCAGATATTAATAGTACAGGGAGTAGCTATTGTATGAATTGGCTATTACATTGGCTATACATGATTTGGAGCTAGTAGTGGGCTATACTATTAAACTTGCTCTAAATAACGGATTAAAACCTAGTCTTTACATGCACAGAGCATATGCACAGATCATAGAG
The DNA here is from genome assembly GCA_009805545.1 of Oryza longistaminata. NCBI lineage: Eukaryota > Viridiplantae > Streptophyta > Magnoliopsida > Poales > Poaceae > Oryza > Oryza longistaminata. Next base: position 14,396,625 of record CM020182.1, on the reverse strand, counting down.
GTATTTAGGCCTCGATTTTTAGAGGAATCGCATGAATTGAACTAGTTGTTGTGAACCTATGAAATTCATGCATTTCAAAGGAGTCTTTAGGTCATGAATTTTTCATATATTCCAAAAGGATTGTAGATATCCCCATGTACCCAACCAAAGCTTATATTAGCTGGGTGAAATACCTTAAAAAAGTGAATATTAGGAAATGACCTAATATCAAATAAATAAAATGGGTGAGACTTTGAACCCAGGCCGGTTAGCACACCACCTTGTGGAGCTAGTCCGAAGACCCCTAGGTGTTTCTCTCGGTGAAGTGCCTTCATAATTGCATCTTGTGAGTTGTGACCCACATGTCAATTTCTCTTCACAGGTACCCTGAAGGCTTGAAGAAAGATGGCTTTTTCAAACCATGTGACAAATCTCAGTGGAACATGTTATCAGGTCAATTAGCCGATGTGTGTAATGGAAAATACACTGTACAGTGGTTGTTTGAGCTTATCCCATCAGCCAGAATGCCATTGGTTTGACTCGCTTGTTCTTCTAAGAGGAGAAAATCCTAGTGCATTTTCCTTTTCAGGAATATAAAGAAATATATATTTTGAAAGAACTTGTTTATATGAAAAATATTTTGACATGTAATTTCTTTCAAAGAAAACATTTTCACATATAGAAGGAAATGCATGGCCAAAACAATTATGGTCAGAGGTTATTGGTTGAAAGGGTCGTTATTCCAAGATATTGTGCTAAAACATTAGCACTACAGACGAAGAATCCAACCACAAATTTGTCAGATTAATCAATCTCTCGTTTTTCTGAAATATATAGCACATCATATCTTAAACAACTTTGGTCGACGCCGAATCTTTATCCCCTTGATTAAACAAGCCAGCGTGCAATCTCTTGCTAACTCGCAGCCTAAACAATATTTGTTTTGATCTAAAAAAAAATCAATCTTTTGTTTGGACAAGTCATCGATACTCTGTTCCTCCTTATCATCATGACCATAATTGATTATAATTTTGTGGAGATCAACCATGGAAGTTTTTTAAAATCCTGTAGGTACGGCGGTGTTCATGTTCGGAAAAGCAATGGATTGATTAACAATCATGCCATGGCTTTGCTTTGGCAGTAGTAATAATAAACAAGTGAAAGTTGGAGATTTCAGCCCATCAACTAGCATGGAGATTGCATAATGACAGCGATTCTGTCCAGTGATGGCGACCTTCAGATTCTCTCCCATTTTATTCACTGGGAAAAGGACATGATGGTTTGACACCGGAGTTTGTTCGTTTACCTGCTTGTACAAGGTATTGATGTGGCACAACTGAATCCTCTACTCTCCTTCACATGTTTTCAGCTATAGAATTGCTAGGATGTATACTAATCTTTGCTAGTGACCTTCTGTTCTATAGTACACGAAATTGACTCAGAGAAGTTTTCAGAGCTACATGTTTTAGTTTACACTAAATTATCAAAACAAAGGGTGAAATTTGTTAAATTCTGCAGTTCTGAAGAAACAGCTTCTGTAGGAAAAAAAGAAGACAATTTAGTCTGAGCTGTTTCATCCCCAGTTTGGAATTGCAAACCTTGGATTCTTGGCATTTGATGGTGGGCCTAGAATTGTAGATAGTAGCTTTCTGTATTCATATTCTGTCAGCTCTTGGACAGTTATTGGTGGGTATAGCATCTGCAGATTCGTCTAGAAAATCTAACTTGTTAAAAAGCTTGCAAATTCCCTGGAGTTAGGCCCAAAGTTTCACGCGCAGGTGAGGTCGTCTGGTCAAACTGCGGCCAGCGCCAGCTTTCGCTTAGGTTTTCTGAAGGAATAAACTAGGGCAAAACATGCTTGCTTTGTGATGTGAAAAGTAACATTCCCTTGCTAATCCCTTGTAGTTTAATCCAAAAGCTGATGGGTGCAGCTCTAGATGAGAGGATAAAAAGTAGTAAGCTGGGAGCTAAGCATTGCCTATCCCTTAAGCCACTCTTGCCTGACAGTTTGGTTGGCATTTGTTAATTACTAGTCACCATCATCACAAGCAGGTGAAAGCTCTTTCATGGACAGCCACTGCTGCTGTTTGTTCCTCACACATCCAAGTGGTCCTCTTGGGGGGTGAAGTTAACAGCGACACAGCTTAAGTAGTTGAATTTTACTTAGTTCTCACTTATTTGTGGTTATCTCATCATCTAAAAATGATTGTTTTTATGTACAGTGATCCTGTGTCTTTGTACATTTATGTTCATGAGTTAGGAGGCTAATGGACAAAAGTGAGGTGGTTTTCCACGATTGTCCTCTTCTAGAATAACGAGAGTATGGTGGAAAAAGAGGGAAAAAGATCTTCAGGTCAGCCTTCTTGCATGACAACAGCGCCTTTGTTTGTCTGTTTGTTTGTTGTTGACTCAAGTTCCTAACCAGATAACTACTCCATTTTGCAGACAATGAACAACTTTTACATTTATTCAGAAACGGTCCCAGAATCTAAGCTGCAAATTCTTTTTACTATTTCAAATAGGAGATGGTTTAGAGATAAAAGAAAAGGAAGAGAACTATCAGAGTTACATATTGCAGATCACATCATGGCACACAAGCTAAGATGCCGACAAATTTCGGTGTGGCCAACTTGCAGTGTTTTATCTTCAAGAAACCAGAAGATCTGATTCCTAAGCTATGATGCAGTATACTATTAGTATATTTTACTGCCCATCTCAGTCCATAATATCACAAAAGCAGTTGCCAGATAAACTCCCTAGTGATGCATGTGTAGCGTCAGAAGCACATCCACTCACCGAGTTGCTTAGTGCTGGTGTACTACTGGTGTACTGTTTGTTGTAAGGTCATCATCTTATTGTCGGCCCAGGGACATAAATATATTCTCGATGCTAATCACCCGGGGTTTATAATACTCTCGAGGACCATGCCATGCGTCCCTAATTGCTTCCTCGGTGGGCAGTTAAGCAACCTGCCAATGAGAAGAAATCCACACATAAATAGTGAAGTGACTGATTATCTAGGCTCACTTGGACAGTTGGACAGAAGGGATCAGAGGGTACTAGCTAAGCTAGATTAGCTACAGAAACATCATACAGTTTGAGTGGATGATTTCAGTACAGAAAATAATCCCTTGATCTTGTAGAACATCCTGCATACTACTAGTACTAAGCAGGAAGCTTCAGAGGATCTACACTGCAGAGAGCATCATCAGAGCCACCCAGGCACCAAGAAATCTTGTGGATCATCAGAATGTGTAGGTGCAGAAATAAGAATACAGGTGCAGTAGATGCTTCTTGCTGGGGGATACAGCTACCAGAAGATGCTGCCGTTAGATATCTTATTGCGGCAGCATATGCCCAGCTCTTCCATGAATGGGGCTAAGCTATTTAATTGTTCAAGGATCAAGATCTCGCACACTCACATCACACCAGCAGCTGAGTTCTTAATCGTTTTAATTTATTATTACGTTTTAGGGGGCGTACACCTATCATGGCGAGAGGACGGGATAAGTTATATTATACGTGCCAGCCACTGGCGTGTAGCCGAGACTGGGAGAATCTGATCGCATTTTTATATGCGTCCCACTTTGTTAGTGTGAGCTCATGCCGTAATGGAATGAGCCACTAATCTATCCCGGAGATATGGGCTAAATATATATATATATATATACCTGCAATGTACAATGTGGTGGCCACATTGGCTCTGGATGTGTCTGGTCCGAGGTAAACTGCATCCACAGACAGATTATTACTCTAGACCTCACAGTAGTTTAGGTTTTCCACCTCAAGGAAAAGAGCTATTTTCTCCGGTCACAAAATCATTTTTGGAGGACATTGGTAAGGTCTTTAAGGAGCAACATTAACCAGTAATTTCTATTACAATATGTTCTTTACAAATTCCAGCAAAAACGTAGTTTCCTGAGAGTACTTTCGCAGACAAATCTGCACAAAGTCATCCTCATATGTCCAATGCAAGTACTACGAAAATCTAAGAAGACAAAGGAGTATTATATCACAGTAGGCCTAGTTCTGCTACCGATGTGGTTGGGCCACGGTGGAATGACACTGGGCCGTGTGGGAAGTGGACCGGAAAACTCGGCATTCTGTGCTCCTGGCGCGCCTCGGCGTGGCGTGGAATATTAATTATAAGTAATCAGAAGGAAAATTTTGGTAATAAAAAGCGGTCCAAACTGGAATACACTATGCGAAGAAAATACAACAGTGAATTGTTCACTGTAATGTCTGCATGGTTATATATTTGTTAAACAACTTCCTTTTCTATTCGTTTCAGTTACGTGGAAGATCGTACACCACTACTTCGTCACTCAACTTCCTCTGTTGAACAACTTCTGTTGTTGCCAAAAACACATATATAGAATCGCATTTCTTAAAAAAGTATAATAGTTTCCTTAAGTATTGAATCAATCTCTGCAGTTATAATCTGGAATTAGTATGAGTAATTATGCATAATATTTTCTTATACTTATTTTATAAATAATAAAGTTTTTCCAATAATAATGGGGTGACATGTGTTATTCTAGTTTTTTGGGTCTTTGATTGTCGTTGAGGCTGCTCGTGTACAGCACACGCGTTTTCACCTGTTTTTGACGAACTACTGTTACTTTATTTTCTTGAGCCTTTGTGTCCCTGTCTCCAGCCCTGCAGTCCATCACAAACCTGTTCTTGGTGAGCGGCACGCATGTTGATTTGACTAATGGATAAGGTGTTCAGCAAATCACCGATATTGAGAGTGCTGGAGACGGACTTTGGGAAGAAAAAACTGGTTGGATATATCAACACTAAAATCCAAATAGGATAATATACGGCATGAAACTTAAATAGACATGTAAACACTAATATAAGATTACTGAAAAATTTACAGTGATGAATTTATAATTTATGATGTAATATTTGAAATTTACCCATAACTATATATAAATTTGTAGTTTAGATAAATATAGTTTACAAGTAAAGGGAGAATGTACAAGGGGGTAACATAATGAGTTCAATCCAGGGTTTGTGAAATCGTGCGGTTATCACAGTTATCACATGCAGTAACCTTCTCAGTTTATCAAACTAGGGTAAACCTCATGGTAACAGCACGGTTTTCACTAACCAGGCAGTTACTGCGATAACCACCTTACCATGGAAGTGGCAGTAACCCTACCCAAAACAGTTTGGTGATTAGAGGGGTTTGTCCTTTTTTTTCACTCTAATGAGTTCTTCCTCATACAACATCAGCATAATTTTCACTGGACAAGTTTTGTCATTATTTATTTAAAAAGTGTATAACAAAATGGAAGAGTTCTTATGACAAATCTATCGATATAGTTTTCAAACCTCAAAGCATAATGTTTTTTTTATTCGATTATTTTAGATTTTAAGATTTGACTGTACATATTGGAACCATATATTTGAAAAAGGCAGTAGTACCATACCATTTCGAATGTACTAGATACTTGTGTATGGGCGGTCCATCGGCCTCTTTCAAAAATCAAGGCCCTGACCGGGGCCACGTGTCATATATCAACCTCCATTCAACACGTACCGGGAACTCTCGACTCGGCTACGTCTGGAACTGGTATACTCCTGCGCCTACAACATTAAATAAGATAGAGGCATTCACCGAGATGTAACATCCAGGCCGGCAGGCCCGATCAGGAGCACGATTTCATCGCGGGACGATCCTGCATACGAATAGTTTTCGGAATTGCTAAAAAAAATATCGAAAGTTTTATTTTTTTTCAAATATAACTATAATGACGTTGATCGGTATTGATGGCTGCAGCAGCACAGCTGCTACAATCAGCCCTAATGCAAGTTCATTTTCTACCGCTGCAACAGGATGCCTAACTTACTGGCCGCAGCCAGCACAAACAATCAAAGACAATATTCCCGCTGTAAAAAAAACTCAAATTCTAATAATGGATGTGATTCATTCAATTTGAGTATTTTTGAGGAGGGACTAGATCCGTCTCTAGAATTTGAGTTTTTTTTTGACATAGCGAGAGAGTATAGCTGTAGTGTAGTGTCACTATAGTATAACTAAACTATAACTAAATTGTAACCTGTATATAGGGCATGTTCGGCTGCGGCGCAGCCGGCACAAACAATGCTGCTCTCAATGTGTGCAGCCGCAGTCGCAGCTGTAGCCATTGCAGCTGGCATGCCGAACACTCCCATAACTTACTCTTTCTATTCCATAAAAAGTTTGTTTTTAGTCTCTTCCATTCGTTACAAAATAAGTTCATTTTTTATAATCATTGCATTGGAATTCGAAAAAATAGGATATAAATATATTGGGAGTAGAAAATAGAAGAAGAATAATTGTATTAGGATTTGATAAAAACAACAGTGTTAGTTTTTTCGATTTTATATTGGTAGGTGCGAGATAGGTCAAAATGAACTTATTTAGGGTCAGATGAAATAGGTACGAAGTCACAATATATATTTATGGCGTTATTATATTACTACTATATATATACTACCTCCGTCCCAAAATAAGTGCAGCCATAAATATCCGTGTTTAGCGCTTTGACCATCCGTCTTATTTGAAAAATCTATGAAAAATATTAAAAAATTAGTTACATATAAAGTACTATTCATATTTTATCATCTAATAACAATAAAAATACTAATCATAATCTTTTCTCAAATAAGACGAACGGTCAAACATTGAACATGAATAGTGCTAAAACTGCACTTATTTTGGTACGGAGGGAGTATAGTTTTTATTGTCCTGCTAGATGCATTATTGCTATGTTGGGGGAATCGGGATTGGATTCCCCTCACGGCGACGTACGACGATCACCTCACGCATGGTGCACGCACCTGATCACTCCACACATCTCCACACTTGTCTCCCCTCCTCGCGATGCCTGGCCGTACGTACCGCGCGCGGGGGCAATGCGCCAATGCCACCACCCCTCGTGCACCGCTGCCACCACGAACTCTCTCGCACACACGGCTCCATCATATCGACGCCGACGCACACACGGCTCCATCATATTGACGTCGACGCACGGGCACATGCACGGCACAGTGGCCGTGTCCGGCGAAAGGGGAGGCCGCCTACGCCGTAGCCGTGCAGGCGATCGAGCGCCAGGGGGGGACACACACACGCGGCTAGCTAAGCTAGCTTACACAGCTACTACTACTAGGAGTATCTATCCATATAGCTAGGGCAAGGCGTGCACTCTCCTCCATTGATCGAGATCGAGAGATCGAGCTCTGCATGATGAGAGGATTTTAGGACGGAAGACGGGGCTGTGTCGTCCGTGCGATCGCGAGTGACTCACGATGTCACCTCCAACATTGCCTCTTTTGAACTTTAGCCGTCAGGCCGGCTACTGTTCTCGCCTCAGCAACAACTCACCGAAGTGACGTCTAAATAGTCTCTCGATCTCATGGATATTACTTGAGGCTGTGTTTAGATCCAAAATTTGAATCCAAACTTCAGTCATTTTCCATCACATCAACCTGTCATACACACACAACTTTTCAGTTACATCATCTTCAATTTCGATCAAAATCTAAACTTCCCCCTACATTTCTTTGGGCAATTTGGTTATATAGGAATGATGTGGTCTTTAATGGCTCCAATCCTACATCTTTCTTGCAGGTCATTTTCATGGGAACACATTGGGCAAGGACTTGGTCTTTGCTTCTTAAGGGAACCGATGAAGAAATAGTTAAGAACTATTGCAAAGTGCTGGAGAAGCGTGTGGTGGAATTCTTCTCCGTGTATGGCTGGAACCTTAGAAGAAGATTGGAAGCCTAGTCTTTTCTTCGTTTGTTGTTCTTAAAACCTTTGTGCTGTCATCTCTTATGCAATGGGAGAGGTCAGTTGATGCATTTTGTACCCTTTTATTATGAACTCGTGTTCGGATTTTTGGCTGTGTACACCCCACAAAGGTGTAGAGGCCGGGTTTGATAATCCTTTATCTAAAAAAGGGAGAACATATTATTGAAGATCAGGTAAATTTAACGCCTCGTTACTAGATGTATTGATGTTGCTCACCCATCTGCAATGACCAATTGAGCTTCAATTCGTACAGAATTAAGGACTTTAAAAGATTTAATTTTCATAAGAATTGGACTAATTCTTGCGAAATTCCTTCATAATTTCTGCGTTCCAACATAGCCTTGATAGCCTTGATTGAGTGTGCATGTTTGGCTTTGAGATTATACCGTGAGGAACCCTGGTGCCCCTATCAAACTAATCGTAAATATTTGATGTTTAGAACTATATTCGGTAAATATTTCAAAACTTTAAGAATATTAGAAAAGGTTTATAACAATCTAATGAGTTTATGATTTTTTTTAGATAATGGAATAACATTCCGCCCTCTGCTCAATGAGCTACAACCAATTATTATAAAATCCACACACGAACAAACTCAACACACACTGATATGATGTAAAACACAAGATAAAAGAACACTCAATTACTGAATTCTATTTAAAAATCTCCATCCGAAGTTAGCAAAAAAGATACATAATCGTCGACTCAAGTTTACGACATGCATCATTTATTGGCTTGATATCATCATCGTGCCTTTATAGTTAGGTCCAACTCCGAAGCCAATATATAGCCCCGTAAAAGTACCTGCAAATAAGATTTTGATGGTGTTTTATCAAAAACCATATCATTTCTACTAAGCCCAACATATGGCGGAAGCCCCTACAAGAATAATTTTATTTATTCTTTTATTAACACCCACCAGCCAATTCCCAAATATATGAGAAACATTTTGTGGTGGGTATAATCCAAATCGGAATTGAATTGATCTCTAAAGAAATATAGAAAAATGACAATCCAGGAAAAGATGGCAATTACTTTTGTATAATCCAAATTACCAAGCCGGTTGCTACTAAGCGTGACCCAATCGCCGCTATACCACGCTGAACATTAACTCCACTGAGAAAATTGTCAACAAATTTCCGGTCATGCTCAAGTAGAGTGGTTGAGGAGGGAGAGGGCAAGAGACAAGAAGACCCACTTGTCCCTATGGAGGGAGTGTTGGAATTACTATACCCAAAATCCCTATGAAGACCCACTTGTTGAGATTTTGGGTGAATCTTCTAGGAAGCTTACTATAGATCTAGGAGTATGACTTATACGCTCCACCCGAGGAGTAGTCTACAGACGGTCTAGTACCAGATAATACTCTGAGTGAAACTTGCTTGCACAAGACTTGCAATTCAAGGCATAGTCCATTGTTCAAGTTGTGAGTAAGTGTAGCTTGGAGTTCTAGGTGGATGTTCAACCTTAATCGGTCTCCATCGAACCGCTGGTATATAAACAGTACATTGGAAAAGGCAAATCTCAGTGGGATTTTGAGATTTGGTGGGGGATTGTTGGAATTAATGAATGGGCCTTAGCCCACTCGAAGATTAATTCTTTGGAAAATCACAAAAGCCCACCTCATGGGATGGCATGCATGTGGAGTTTAGTACCACCTTGCTTATTCTAGGAGAGGGGGACCTCCTTAAAAGGGAGGATGCCCTCCTAGCCACTTGAAGCATGTGTGGTGGAGAGAAGAGGGGAAACACACGCGCGCGCTCGCTTCATTAACATAATATTAATGTGGAAAAATCTAGAATGACTTGCATCGTGAAACGGAGGAAGTGATATCTTTTGATTGGCTCCTCACAAAGAATGCACAAAATCACACACATGCGGGGAAAAAAGCTGGGCATGCAGCGTGGGAGCCGCGTGCAGCCCGGCTGCAAAATAGGCCGGCGCCTCTCTCTCTCTCCCCTACCATTTCTCTCCCTTCCACTAGTAAAAATTGCTATAGTGGAACAACTATAGTCTGCTGATATGGATTATTGTATCTGCTCTTACAGCAACAGCACCGGCTGATGGCTCTAAAAACTTGCCACCTTATTAAAGAGATAGCTAACTACCTAACATATCACAATATGCTATTAGCTTCATTTTTTCAATCGTGATATTCTTTTGTTCCAACAAGTTATGCATTGCTCTCCTCTTTTTCTACTGCTGCCGAGACATGCACAGGTCCCACGACATGTAGATTTGCATATGCACGCATACTTAGCCGGTGACCAATTAGTCGCAGCTTTTCTCTCATGTAGTTTAAGATCTCTGCCGCATGTGTAAAATCCTACATAACAGATTATTAGCTCACTATTGTACTTGCTCTTAACTAACTTGACCAGGAATACATGATATAAAACACATTTTTGCGAGCCATGTGCTTGGTGTGTCTTTTCTCTGACTTTACGCCATGTCTGCTTTGTCATCCGTCCGAGAGAAATATTCCCACGAGCTAAGAGCATCTCCAACAGTCTACTCAAAATAGACTCTCCAAATGCCCATATAGCCAGCTAGCCAATGATTTTGTCAGTCAACTCATTGTTGACTCCAACGGCCCTCCATCTAAACTCCCTATTCCGAGCCTATGACATTGGGACCCATATGTCAGCCTCTATTATCCCTCCTTCCTCTTTCTTCCCCTCTTCCTCTAGATTTTTCTCCCCCCTCCTCAACGGTGGCGAATGGAAACGACGACGGCTACCGCAGTGGATAGGATGGTGGCGGTGGCGAATGGCAAGGCGGCGACGGCAAAGCGGCGGAGGCCGCACGATCCACGCGCACAACGCCGGCTGAAATCCAGCGGGGACGCGGATCCTCCTCCCGAATCCATGCCGCGCCGCCCGAATCCACGTCGCGTCGGTGGGGACGGAGGCAACGAAGGTCGGCTGCCGCCGGATCCAGACGCCGGCCCGCACTTCTGCTCCCGTCGTGTCTCCGCCGCTGGCTCCCAACAACCCCACCACGGCCCCCTCCTCGCTGGCGGCGTGGCCCAGCACCCACGCCGAGGAGCTCCACCCACCATCCTGGAGATGCAAGCGGCGCACGGAAGCCAGTGCTCGCGGCGGTGCACGGCGCCTGCATCGGCGGCGGCGTCGAGGTTTGGCCGCCTGCGCCATCCGAGCCGAAGGAGGGGGGAAGGGTTGTGTGGGGCCCACGGTTGGCAGTGATTCTGGCTGGCCAAATTTGGCTAGTGGAGGGGGGGTTGGCCAGCCGGATGGTTTAGCCATCCAGTTGGAGAGGCTGTTGGAGCACGTTTTTGGGCTAGAATGGCTAAAATTTGGCTTGAAGAGTGGATGGAGAGACTGTTGGAGATGCTCAAGAGAGAGCTGCACTTCGGCGCAGTAGTAGCATGCGAACTCCACCAAAGTTCTAAGAAAAAAAGAAAGGAAAAACTCCACCAGAGACATGCGTAGTTTTGGCTTTGTAGGTAAGAAAGAGCGAGACCGCGTTGGGTAGAGTCTCATCCCGTTCATCATCCCACGCTGTTGCGCGTAACTAACTCCACGTCAGGGGAAGAAGATGGCTAGGGTAGACAGGGGAGAGAGAAGAGCCTACCCGGAAAGTTTTGTCGACCACCGCCACTTCAATCTGTCATCGCGCCTCGATCTCCATCCCACCACGCTGCCTAGAGGTGTGCAGGGAGAGGGGGAAGGAGGGACAGAATGCAAGCTTGAGCTCATCGCTTTCTTGGCGTTGCTGCCAAGAAGAGAGGGGAGAGGTTGCGGTGCCGTGGAAGGGGAATGGGAGAGGCAGAAGAAGACGGCGAGGAGGGACTCCAAGGAGAAATGAGTGTTGTATATATTTTAATTTTTAGGGGCGTACCATAAACATTAAACTTATACGAGAATAGAATATGCGGATTGAATGCAAAAATATAACCGATTTATAGAGGTTGAAACATAAAAAGATAATGTAGCTATGGCTTGCACTGCGAGAAAGGTGTCAAGTGTAGTTTCATTCTACTTGACTTTTCTTTTCTTTTCTTTTTGTACTTGAGGCTATAGCTTCATTGACCATGGTTTAGTCCCGTTTAGATCCTCCAAAAAAGGCAAAAGTTTTGCCATTTTGGATCTAAACACTAGTAGCAAAAGTTGGCAATTTGACATTTGCATTTGCTAGCCATAGTAGCAAATTGTACCAAAAAGTGATTTGGGACCACTCCCTCTCTCTTTCTCTCACTTTAGTGCTAGAATGGCAAAAACTTTAACATGCATCTAAACACCAACTAGTACTTTTGCAATGCCAAAATTGTCACCAAAATTTTGCCATTTGCCATTTGCCATTCCAAATGGATCTAAACAGGCCCTTAATAATTACTAGGAGGTTTCTCCACTCTTGTGTACTATTAGTACTACTGTACATAAGCAACAGTACCCAGACCTTTCTTGCTTTGAATTGCGTACTCCTGTAGCGCTGGACGCTTCGGATAAACACAAGAACTATCACACGGCACCGCACGGGCGCACGGCAGACGGTCGGTCCGAACGTCGCGTACGCCCACGCCCACCGTGCGCGCGCCGTGCTAGCGTGCTAGCGGCTGCGAACGCGATGCTGCTTGGGCTCGTCCAGCATCGGCCCGCGGGCGCAGGGGGTCGAGGAGCAGATCGCGGTCATGCCAAAGGTGACGGATCGATGGATTGATGGACGCGCGCCGGTCTCTCGGCTCGGTCACGTGTGTGCCGCGCCCAGCTGCCGATTTGGTGGGTGCGCGCGCGTGGGGCGTGACGACGCGACGTCGCGACACGCGCGTCGATCGATTCGATCGGTGGACGGACGGACGCGACGGCCTGGCATGGAAACTGTGCTCCAGGCCACGGGCACGGACGTGGATGTGACGCTCCGCCTTTAGGGCAACAGCAATGTTACTTGCCCAACTTGGTAGTAGTGTGTGTAGTTGTGTGGCCAGGGCTACAGGTAGTAGTAAGCAATCATGCGCTTCACAATGTATCAACGTATCAGTGGGAAACAAGGTAGGACCAGCTTAAAAAAAATCACCGATGACAGTCTCTAGCCATGACTTATTTCCATGACTTTTGTCAGAAACACTGTACAAATAAGATAGTTTAATTCATGTTATCCGGTTGTAGCCGTGTTACCGGGCTGCAAACCTACTTACTAGTCCTACAATGGTTACTACCGTTAAGAAGTGAGCATTTAATGCTTATACCTGCTGAAATGCTCATTTGGATCGCCCAGAACCTTCACTCCGTATTTTAAAAAGTTATATACTACCATCTGCATGGATGTGTAGGAATAGTTTCCGATATGCGATGCGAGAGAGAACCCCTGCTGCACCCTGGTGCCTATTGTCTGCACAAGAACAGTGGGCGGCTTTTGCTTTGGGAGTTTGGGGTACCGTGGCCGCTGCAGCCTGAGGGCGTTCGCAGTGCAAACATGGCTTCGCATCCTCGGCCTTCAAAGCCGACGGCAAACTTTACTGTGCTTTTCTGTAGACCACCCATCGTGGGATGAAGGGTTGAACAGCTTGGCCTCACCAAGTACTAATTAATCACTGGTGAGGCCAAGCTATTCAGCCCTTGATCTCACGATGGGTGGCCTACAGAAAAGCAACGACAAAGTTGCCATCGGCTTCGAAGGTAGAGGATGCGAACCCAATGCAACATGAGCATGCGCTGAGCCTCGCATGCCAGCTAGACCAGGAACAATGTTTATCTACATAGTACTCTCACCGTCCCATAATATAATGGATTTTGAGTCTTTGGTGAACTGTTTGACCACTCGTCTTATTTAAAAAATTTGTGCAAATAGAAAAACTGAAATGTGCTTAAAGTACTTTAGATAATAAAGTAAGTCAAAAAAATAATAATTTCAAAAAAAATGAATAAGATGAGTGGTCAAATAGTTCAAACAAAAACTCAAAATCCCTTATATTATGGGACGGAGGAGTATGTCACAATAGTTGCTATTAGTAGGTCCCACTAGTACCAACTTTTTTCTCTCCCCTGTATCTCCTATCTTCTTTCCCCCCGCAGAGAGCGGCGAACGCCTCACCGGTGCACCACCCTCCTTTCCCTCGCCCCACCCCCCGAAACAACGGCGTGGTTGGTGGCACGGTAACGTGGACGGATTGGCGGCACGGTACCGGTGGACGGATCGACGGCGAGGAAGTCGGCGGTGCGGCTCAGGAGGCGCCGGCCGCAGAGCGCCGCTGCTTCACCGCCGTCGACCACATCCACGCCGGCGCTCCCGTTCCCGTCCCTCTCTTCGGGCCCTCATCTCCCAGTCGGTGACGAGCATCGAGAGCTCGGAGGGCGACGACAGTAGCGCGGATCTGGAGTGCACGGGAGCTCGGCTGACACGTCATCCTCCTCCTCGCCTGGCCACCGCCCTATCCCCCTGCTCCAAATCCTAGCTAACGCCCCCTGGCACTCCTCCCTCCCCGCTTCAGATCTGGTGCTGCCGACGACGTACGCAGCAATGGAGGCGGTTGTTGCGGCGGTGGCGACAGGATGAGAGTGGCGGTGGATTTGCGTCCTCCTCACCGTCCCTTGCCGGCGAAGCGACAACCCAGGTGGTGTGCCGGGAGGAGCGGCCGCCGCTTCCTCACCGGTGCTGGCGCCGAGGTCTGCAGCTGCCGCCCCCGCCTCCTTGCTTGCGCCGGCAAGCCCCCCCCCCCCCCCCCACCC
>CM020182.1:14339030-14375454 GCA_009805545.1 Oryza longistaminata | reverse complement strand
AATTTTTACATTTTCAAACTCAACAACTTGAGAGTTATTCATGATTTATATTTTCAATTTGACTTAAACATTGTCCTAAACGACTTCCTTTACGAGTAAAGAGGGAGTATGTATGTACTTAAGGAGTTAAGGCTAATTTTTCTTACTTATAGTATATATACTCTATAAAGCACATAAAACATTTATAACATGGTAAATAATAAATCAAGCAGTTTGTAAGTTGCAATAAAGCAATTTATTCTCGATAAATAATATCGATAGTATAATTGACAAGTTAAAAAACCATGAAAAATTGCAAAGTAAATTATACAGCAATAACCATAAAAATTATAGCCTAATTAAACTAATTTTTGGAGTGTGAACATGCAATGATGCAAGCAAGAAAATCAAGTTTTTAAGTAATAAGTTGCTAACCTAAATTTCTTAGAAAAATTGAAGAAATAACACAAGAACAAAAAGTCTCTAAAGCTCAGTTTGCCCTTCTCTTATAGCCGTGGGTGTCGGCGAGACAGCGATCACTGTCAGACGAGACGCCGAGATTACGAGAGAGGCGGGCCCAGCGATCTAGCGTTGACCAGCTGTCCGTCGTCGACGCGAGCGTGCGGCACTTGACTGGCGGTGCCGAACTACGCGGAGTTGGGACTCGGCGAGGCGCTCGCGGTCGCGGAGGGCCGGAGGTAGAGTTGCAATTTGCCAAAAAAAAAAAAAACGAAGAGTCACGACTTGCGAGAACCGAAAACTAAAGCGCCTCCCTCTCCCTCCTAGCTTGCACAGGAGCAGAAGGTCGCAGACGCAACACGCTGTGCTACTGCCGGCCTAGGCCCTAGGCGATCGCACAACCGGCCTAGGCCCAGGGCCGTCCCTAACTACTGTTGGTGACCAAATATTGGCATACATAATACAAGTAGTACTACGGTGCTCTGTGGCACTGTAGCACACCATAAATGCACATGCACAATGAGAAAGGAAAAAGTCCGAATTATCCCCTAAACTACAGTTGTCGAATAAATTACCCCCTAAACTCAAAAAACATATATATTAAACCCTCAACTATTAAACCGGACAAATTATCCGCTACATCAATCCAAAGCGGTTTTTGTCCTATGTGGCATACACGTATCTGTCTAGTCAGAAGAAAAAATAAAAAAAGAATGTGTGAAGTCAAGCTGTTAGGGCTGACTTTTCTTCTCCCACCTTCTCCCCGCGCTGGCTGCTAATCTCCACCCGTTGCATTCGCCGAGCTCACAGCCGCCTCGCACCATTCACTCGATGAGCTAGTGCCGACAGTGAGCTCAACCATAGTGTTGACGGTGAGCTCAACCATAGTGTTATATTCGTCATCCTCAACAACTTAACCTTCTTGATGTGGCACAACAACGGCGGGTTAGTGAAGGTAGCCGCCGTCACAACAATGATGAGGCCCATCATCCACTTTTGCCTTGTGCTGCCTCCTAACCTCGATGAAGAAGAAGCTAGCTCAAATTCAAGCCCTCTAGGAAAAACCCGCAAATCAAAGACCCAATTGCCATCGCTGACCATCACCTTCATCGGCCTCCACTAGCATGAGGTGCCATCAAGCTCGGGGTCAAGGAGAGGTTGGCAGAGGAGGAGGCCGTTGTTGGCTTGTTCATGCACATGCTCCAGGTGGCGGGCCGCTAGATCAGTGAGGAGTTGGGGGAGGCATCGAGCAAGCCCTCTTTGAGGAGAGCTCGAGTTCTACCATTCATGCATCCTCAAGCGAGCTCCACCTCCATCGTCGACCGATGCATCTAGATCAAGCTCTAACTCTAGTCACCTCCACCATTGGACACTACCCCCAAGCTGAGCCTCCAGCAACCTTAGCCCAAAAGATCGGCCCTGAGCTTCCCTCCACCGAAAGGAGAGAGATAAATAGAGGGAGAGGGAGCTCCTCGCCAACAAACTCGAGCTCCTTCGGCCCATCGCCCTGGAGTGCCACTGGCCGCCCCGCTTCCTCCTCCCTGCTCAGGGTAGAAAAAGATGGAGGGAAAGGAGCTAGAATAGAAGAGGTGATATGAAGCATTGACACGTGGGTCCATTATATTTAAATATTTGTTTGTCATATTAGAATGTCATGTCAGCTAGCTTAGTCCAAAACTGCTCAAAACATTGCTTGAGGGGTTATTTGTCCAATTTGAATAGTTGAGGATCTGGTTTTCGAGTTTAGGAGAGTAATTTGATCACCGTGATAGTTAGGGAGGTAATTCGAACTTTTTCCTGACAAGAAATTTTTGCTAGCTGCCGCGCGCAGTTCGGTACGGTGAGTGGGAATTCGGGTTTGATTCCAGCGTAGATGCACATTTTAGACAAAGGGCCAAAGGGCCTGGCTTTTTATAGAAAGCCAAATACGGATTTTTATAGAGTTCCAATTCAAGGTGCCTGTTGACGGTCGTTAGCGATCAGTTTCGACCATCAATATTACCAAAATAAAGGAGAACTAGTTATGCTTGCATTGCATATTTGTGTTAGAATAATAAATATTCTATAGCACTAGGATTATTAACCTTTTGCAAAGAATAAACATAAAATGGAGGAGCATCGACATCAAAACAAGCGATCAATCAATCAGACGATGTCGAGAATCAGACTTATCAATGAATGGGCCAAGAACGCGGAAATGACACAACCAATTGGGCCAAAATTCATAAGTCTTAACTAAGCAACAGAAGAGCAAGCCGCCAGCCGAAAATGGGCTAGATTTGGGCAGGCCGCCATATGATGGCCCTCGCGACCGCACTTGAAGCACTTGATTTTAGGCGCACATGCACCTCGCTCCCCATCAACCCCAGGACGCCCTTGAGGTTTACATTGAGCGCCTTGATTCGCCCTAGGGTTTTGGGTGAGGAGTTGCCGACGCAGCTCCTCCTCCTCCCTTGCTCCACGTGCTCCCCAGTCACCACCACCTCGCGCCCCCCAGTCACCGCCGCCTTGCTCGGTCGCGCGACGCTTGTTGGCTTGCCAGTCCGGGCGATTGGGAGGGCACCGCTCCATCACGACCTGGGCGAAAGTGCGGTGATCGCACTTCTTCTCAGGCACCCGCTAAATCCGACGAGCTCCGCCGCCAAAACACCGGATCTCGTCGTCTCTCGCCGGGAACCCTAGAAGAGGACTCTCACCTCGCTTGATCCAGATCCACTCTCGCGACACAGTGGGGCAAAATTTGGGGAAAATATCCTCCAGATTAAACTCACCCACTTTTTTGTCACGATTCTCCCTCGTGGAATCCGCCGGGCCCCTCGAGAATCTGGGCTGTACTGTAGCCATCGAGCTCCCATTGCCATTGCCAAGTCTCTCGGGCCGAAATTCGCGCGCGAACGCACTCTCACGCTTCGCGCCAAAACTCGCTGGGCCACGGGCCGCTGCCGTGAGGACATCCGCATGGGTATATCCTCTAGGCAAGCCTCTCTCCGGCGATCGCCGGTGGGGAAGCACCGACGAGGTCTCTCCCACCGAAATCGCCTCCTCTTGAAACCCTAGAAACTCACTCATCCTTTTTTTTCCCCAAACAAAAAAAAAACAGCGATAGAAGCATATGCTTCGAAAATTCTATCGTGTGTACACTTGCGTCACGTCGCGCCCTCGCGCCCGTGCGTGACAGCGTGAGCAGAGCACCCGTGCATGGGCAAGGTCGAAGTCGACGATATTCCTGGCCCGCATGCCATGAGCCAGCTAAGGGAGAAGATGCCATGAGCTAGTGGAAAGGAAGGCAAAAGAGTTACTTCCTCTTGTGCGTTTCACAATGTAAGTTATTCTAGTATTTACTATATTCATATTAATATTAATGAATCTAGAATGAAATATATGTTTAGAATCATTAACATCAATATGAATATGGAAAATGCTAGAATGACTTGCATTGTGAAACGGAGGGAGTAGTTTTCTCTCGGTTGTGGCTTTGAATTGCACGCTTGTCATGCCATATAAGCAAAAGTGGCTAAACTGAAACAATCCGATGGATCTTAGTGGCAAATAATCTGCTCTGCTCCATGCATCCGTCCCAAAATGAGTCATTTTTTCACTAATCCTACACATACTAATGCAAAAACAAAAGAATAGAATATCCCTACTTTATCAATTATTCCCCACTTTATCTACTCTCAATACAACTATTCTCTACTTTACAAACTCCGATGCAATGATATACTCTAGAAATAAATTTATTTTGGAATAAACAGGATGCACTAAAAATAAACTTATTATTGGAAGGATGGAGTATGTCGTTGGAAAAGATGACATTTTAAGAATGGTGGTGTAATTGTCAAATAGTTAGAAATTTTCCCCGCAGTGGTGCTGTTATTGCATCAATTTATAAGCTTATGTGGATCTGTTTTTTTATCACCTTATGAAGTTCTGGATAGGTCTGATTTTATATTTTCTGGTCGATACATATTTGTAGAACGGATATCAGTGGTCATACCACCCGGGCCACAATATTTGAAATCTCAACTGGATCCGCAAAACGGCAAAAGACAAACTCGATCCCGATCCCCTCCTGACAGTGGCTGATCAATCATCACGCACAATCCATAGAACTCGGGTACGTACAATTAAATTCGAGCGTGTGCGAGCTGAGGCGTGCCCATGACACCACGTCAGTAGAAACCAGTCGATGCCGGATTGGGATCCTCTGCAGTCGACTGAGCCCACATGTGACAATGGCACGGTGCAGTCGACTGCAGAGGATCCTGATCCGTCGATGCCCCGGCCCCTGGCGCGGCAAGCAAGAATCGCGTGAGGCCGCGAGCTGAGCTGACTGCCATCTCCATTACGCGCGCGCACGTACGGTACGAGAGCTGCAGTGGCGCGCGACCGATAGTAAAACCGCGCTGCCCGCGTCGCGCGCGTGTGTCCCGTGTCGGACGTCGCCGCGCCCGCGCGCACCCGCCGCCGTCGGCAGCTCACGTCACGTGTGCTCCCGCGCGCGCCCACGTACGCCAGCGCTTTGCGGATGATGTTGCCGCGACCCGCGCCCGCGTGCGGCGGTGGCGCGCGCCAATTCGCTCCTCGCGCGGGAGTGGACACCTACACGCTCCCGCGCGCCACGCACACGGGCGATCTGAGGCCCCATGTCCTGCCGAGCTTTTAAACAAGTCAGAGATCCTCAGAACGAGCGCGTGATGTTGCCACCGCTTCGCTTGGGATTCTCCTCGATCGCTCAGCTGCTGCTCGCCGTCAGCAATGGGTATGGCGGATCTGCAGAGCGCGGTGATGCGTGCCGGTGGCTGCTCAGTTTCTTGGCTGGTTAGCATTGATTTGCCTTTTCCATCACATCAACCTGTCATACACACAACTTTTCAGTCACATCATCTTCAATTTTAACCAAAATCCAAACTTTGGATCCAACTAAACATAGCCCTAGTGTCCGTTTTGGGGAGAGAAGTTAATTCGATTTGGTAGGTGTACAGTTCGCGCTCCCCGGTGCTTTTTGTTTTGTTATCTGTACTGCTCGATGCGTAGCATGGAAACGGATCATCAGCTTACTGATGCATTTGCGCCCGCAAGGCAGGCAATGCAATTAATGGAGCTACTGCAGGGGCAGCAGGCTCCAGGACAAACGCACGCACTGATGAGGAAAAAAAAATTCAGATACTGATTAAATACAAGCAACCACGCATTGATACATGATCAGCCTGCTCTCTGTAGCCTTGAATGCTGATCTTGCTGCTCTCTGGAGTAAGATAGCGGCATCTCCGGACCAGTGTGCATTTTGGGCTATTGCCAATTTGCCATCAGCCAGCCATTGTTTGGTCACTGGTGTGTTTCTTCTTGGTAGCACAATCCATCGGTCGTTGAACATTGTCTTGGCGTTGCTGAATGAATTTTGAGTTAAACACTGAAACCCCATCGAATTGTACGAGTAACTTACCTGGAACATGTTTGCGATTAGGAATTAGAAGTTCAGATTTCAATTATGAACGTTTGCACTATGTATCTACTAATCTACTGTATGTTTGAAACTGGGTTTTCTACTTGATTGGTAACTGCGCATACATTTTCACGCAACGGGGCCGTGTTGTTCTACAGATATTTGTACACTCTCTGGAATTTTGTCCTTGTTGAATTCAACTTTAAACCAAGCTGTGAATTTGGCACTGGTGGTTGAAATGATAGGAACTGTTCATTTTCAGACGGACAACAATGCGGTCATACTAAGGCCTTAAGGCTTAACAGAAGCATGATTGATTAATTTATTCCTTGTTTGTTTCTCTCATTGAACATGAAAAATATTTATTACGGCTGGTGTCTTCATCATCCATTAGATGACCTTCGATATGGGCCAAACCGATTATTTCGATCATGGGCAGAAAGGAATGAATCAAACCTTAATGAGAGCCTTGCCCAAATATTCCATACACATTGAGCCCAGCCTAGTTGTTCTACTGAAGCCTTTTGCGACTGAAATCAAGCGGTGTGTGGATAGAGGATGTTGGGCACGGCGAGGCACTTTTTGTTGCTGCTGCTGCTGCTTTCTCTCTCTTTTTTTTAGGGCTCTCTTTTTTTTCCCTAAAAACAAAAGTAGTATTAGAGAGAAGACCTCAAACCTAGATAAGGTACGATATGGATGAGCCAATGGCATCCTCCATGAGAGGACAACGCAACCCATTAGGTGAAATGCGACCAAAAAACACCAAACCACGACAACTTGTCTCTCAGTCTCCGTGCTGCGAACTCGCGATCGAGAGGGCAGACGATCTCTGACCTGAGCCCGTAGTGTGAATTCGACGGTAATCCGGATGAAAACAGTCACAGAAATTTTCGACCGGCCGAGCGTCGTTTTCATGAGTAGTGCCGTTCTATTGTTTCTATTTCTAGAAGTATATTAATTTTGATTTTTTTAAATTTTTTTTCAGTATCGTATTATTTTTTTAACACTAAATAGTTAAATTGATAAATATGATCAATCATTTCCGATTAGATGCTAACGATTCTGACAGTTTTCATCCCACCCATGCATCATTTAAGGGGTGTGTTTCGTGCAAAAACTTTCTGTATGAAAGTTGCTATAAAATATCATATTAATCTATTTTTTTAAGTTTGTAATAATTAAAACTTAATCAATCATGCGTTAATACCATCTCGTTTTGCGTAAAAAACTTTCTCTTCATCTTCAGGAGAAAATAATATCACCTAAGTGTTTCTCTTGCCCTGCTCCTCCATCTCTCCTTGCCAAATATGCTCATGCTTGATGTTTTTGTTCTTGCATATACACATGCGTGTTCTTATTCTTACACTAATTATTTGTCGATAAGGCCATCGATCTGGTGAAGAGTCAAGACCCACAGGTCGAAAACATACATGATACCACTAGCTGATTGCTCATGCTGTCTGTCAAGCAGTGGAGCATGGCCATGCTTGGAGGAGCAGCCGAACATGAGAACATGCACGTTTCTTCCCCGCGCCGGCCGCGGAGCGGCCTGCCACATGGTGCAGGTACACTGCTGATTGGAGTAGTATGAATTGGTGATAGGGATCGGGACATGGACTGATGGACTCATGGTCCTCATCGACAGTGTAGACCAAAGGATCCTATGCCTTGTGTCTCTGTACGCTGTCTGTATCTGCTATCGCCAGCTGAATGGATTTCTGAACTTCAGGTTGCTAGTATTTCACATCCTGCTCAGACAGAAGGAATAAAACAGTACTACCAGTTACCATTCAGAGATCAGACAGTACAAGAACAATTATCTCAAAATAAATAAATGAATGGATGAACTATCGGTGAACAATTATGCTCTGTCAACACATGGGAAAGAGAATCTTGGAACAATATTACAATGCCAGTGGGTTCCAGCAGAAGCGGTATCCTTCTGGTATGAAATCGAATATGTTAACAAATTGGTTTGGAACCTTGGATATTTAAAGTGAAAAATTTCAGGGATATATCCACCCAGGAATATTTCCTAGCAATTTGGACAAATCATCTGCTAGCTTAGGTGCCTTCGTTCCAAACGGCTCACTGTTGGGCACACACACTACATGAAGCCAACGGAGCAAATCGATGCAGATGCTAACAACGATATTATCCTGTAATATACAGGTGAACTGTGTTTGTAAGCTTGCAAAGCCGCATGTGAGGTACAGCTTCCCAGGGTACGTAGGGTTCATTGTTATTGCAAATAATCAATACACTGATTCCCTAACTATAATTGCAGGTTATCAACATGCATGCAGAAGAATATATAATCAAGAAATTGGCATGTCTGGATCAGGGAGAGGTGGGGGATCAGAGACCGGATAGCTGAATCAGTGATCGATCGATGCCTAAACCAAGAAACACGCAAAGATTAGACAATGATCCGCGAGCTAATTAGGGGTTGCCCTGATTGTATACTGCCTTACTGTCACTAATGTAACTCGCCACCTTTCAGTGGTTGCTGGAAAATTGCAGTATCACCTCGTTATTGTGCATGCATATGTTAGCTGTCGTGGTCTCTTTGGTGGATGGATGGGTGAAGGTTTCAGTTGCGGCTGCGTTGGTAGACAGCGCCAGAACAATTTGCTCAAATGTCTGAATTATTGAGGAGCATGCATGACAGTTATCTCTTTTTTTTTGGTTAGTAATTTGGATATATTATGTACCTTCAGAGTTGCATTCTTAATATTTTTGTGATACTCGTGTTGACAGTCATAGTGTCATGCAGCAATTGAGACATCTGCTGAAACTTGATTAAAGCAACAAAAGCCTTTTGATTAAAGGCACGGTTTTGAAGTACTTTTTTTTCCCACTTGGAGGTGATTTTTTTTGTCAGGTAGCAAAATATATAGTCGATTTGTATAACTGCTTTCTTTTTTACTATATTTTACACAGATTATATGATTAGTGAAAAGTTATCTCGGTGACTTGAAATGTCCATGATTTTGTCTGCTGGTAATTCTCAACGGTTTTCAATTAGTCATAGGCCCATGCTTTGCAACGGGATGAGATCCGGTGAACATTGTTCAATTTTTCTCAACCCGTATTTTTCTCTCGGTTTTCTAGAACGGTTTTTCTCTTGGTTTTTTGGAACAGTTTTATCAGTTTTTTATTCTCTGCTTTTGGGATGGTTTTCTTCTCCGTCTTTTAACCTTTTTTTCCTGGTTTTTTTAGCCGTTTTCTCTCGGTTTCTTGGAGCAGTTTTTCTATACGTGGGATTAGATGAGAAGAGGAGGAGGACGACTATGCTTCTAAGATAGTAAAGATATATGGAGGATGTGCGCGCGCATTATCACGCAGGTATACATTATCCATGCTAGAATAGTTGAATTTGGCGTCGATGAGATGATGGAAACAGGAGAAATGGCTACGCCGAGCCAACGCTTGCATGTGATCTGATTGAAGACCATCCCTTAAGCAGAAGCTGATTATTACATGAAAACAGTGTTTGAGCTTGGACTCAGATTGGAGGGACCATCGGTAGATGGATGAATATATAAGAAAGAAATATGAAGAGATATTTTGAAGCTTAAAGCTTAATCTCCAAAATGATCCAACCACTAATCATGTGTGATTGCACATGTTATAAAAGTTAATCGATATAGCGAAACGACGACTAACCATCTTGATCGCTTCAGTCATTGATCATCCAAGACAAGCCAGATGACGAACATGAACACATGATATTTATTAATGAAATTCAACCGAAGCCTACATCCCCAAGGCGCTGATTATGGGCGCTCCTCCCCAACCAATATAGCTCCTAGCTGCTACGAGTCCATGGCCTCGCCGCCATCATCTCCCTGCGTGTCTACACTACATTATAGTCGCCATGGTTACACTGTGGTGCCCCTCTCTATTTAATAGAGATGTTGGGTTATAGAGTTCGACTCTAACTTCACCTCCTACCACCTATTACAACTCTAAGTTCAACTACAACCAAATAAGACTAGTATATTCGACACCTATTCTAACAGCACAATTTTAGCTTTTCCTTGGAGTGGAATTGCAATTCCTCCAAGGTAAAGTCCTTATATGTAACTAGGTTACAATGTATATTTGAATTGTAACCTGCAGCTGATTTCATATTTTAGAATTGGATTTTCCAATTAGTTTTGGGGGGTTTTCTTCGTACCTTTAGTGACATATATCTAGAAAAAAATAATAGTAGGGGCTAAACAAACTGGATCAACATGTATCATGTATATAACTAGACAAAAAAAAAAATCATAGCGGGGCTCGATGAGAGCACCCATGGTCACAACGCATGTACTAGGGCTCGAGCACGGATCGTCCCCATAGCATATCTGCCACTGTTGATGAGGTATCCCTTTTTATTACTCGTTACAATCAACATCTCCAACAGATTGTCTACTTGACTCTCTAAGCCAAAATTTAGCCATCACAGGGAAAACAAAAAGAGTTCCAATGAATTATCCATCTGGCTCTCCAACCCGTCTGAATGGCCAAACCAGTCACTAGGATGGCCAAATGTAACCAACCTCCTCCACTGGCCAAACATGGGTCCCACCATCTTCCCCGTCCTTGCATTGCTCGACGGCTCGAGTGGTGAGCGATGCGCCCAACACTGGCCCCCTCTCTTCCTCCTCTCCGAGCTTCGTTGGCGTCCAGATTCTGACAACGGCCATTTGCCCATTACGAAGCTCAACGTCCAGATCCCGACGAAGCCCACTGATGTCGCCCGCATTGGCCGATGCCTCCCACACCCACAGCCTCCACCACCTCCGCCCCCGCATCATCTCAACTGTGCGGGAGGTCAAGATGGTCGGCAACGTGGATTTGGGTGCAGGTGGAAAGGGAGGGCCAACAGCGTTGGAGGGAGGGCGCGACGGTGATGAGGCTCGATTACGAGGAAAGGAGAGAGCGGTGGTACGAAGGCGAGGAAGATGCTTATGCGGCGATGGTCGCCGCAACCTCCCTCGTTTGCACTCCATCACTACCTACGTGACTACGCGCAACCACCATGCGTCGTACACCACCCCTCCTCCGTTCCCGCCTCACGTCGCGTCGGGCTGGGTCGCGGTTGGAGGTTTAGGAGTTTGGTGGGGACTTGGGCTTTGGAGTGGGTGGGTGGAAGTGGTGGTGGATTTGTAAAGGCTCGCATATGGGTCCTAATGTCATAAACTGAAAGTTCATAGTGTAGATGGAGAGGTTGTTGGAGTAAACGAGTTTAGTTTGCCAAATCAATTGAAGAACTGTCTATATGAGTATTTGGAGAGTCTGATTTAGCTAATTTGTTGGATATGCTCTTAAAAATATTATTTCATTAAACTATAAAATTTAAATCCGATTTGGAATATATTTCTAATACTTCATGAAATACTCCTACCCGATACAAAATTCTGTTTTGCATGTATGAACACGCATTACGCTTGTAGGAGAGGCCCACCCGCGCTCCGTTGGGTGATTTTCACGATTTTCAACTGCGGACCACTCGAGCTTTCGCGAAAAGAATTACAAGCGGCGAACAAAAATCCATTTCTGCCCCCGCTCTTGAAAATTCGCCGTGTGCCTGCCAATACCTTGCTTCACAATCACGGCCAAGGGTATATGCGTCATTCCACACCTGGCCCGCGCCCCCACCCGAAAAATTTCGAAATCCAAAACCAGCAACGGGCCACCCGGCGCCGGCACGCGGGACCGTCCGATCACCATCAACGGCCAGGATCTCCCGTGGCGCCCCGTTGGAGGGAAACCGCCTGCGCCGTCCGATCCGTAGCCCTAGCCCCACGCTCCGCTATAAAAAAAAACCGCCCCATTTCGACGGCCTCCAAGAACACACACACTCTCCCAAAATTAGCCACGATCCGATCGCTTCCTAGCCCTGATTCGAGGTGAATTCCGCAACAAAAAATCTTTCGCTTCGCTTCCCCCGAATTATCTAGCGCCTCAAGCTTTCCGGTTAATTTTTTTTTGGTCCGATTGATTCTTTTTTTTGGGGGGGGGAGGGGGGGGGGTGGATTATTGAGGATTTGAGGTGTTCTTGGTGCGATCGGAACATTTTTGGTTCGTTTGTTTGGGGATTCTTGCGGTGTTCTGGGTAGAATCAGGACTAGCTGTTCTTCTCGGTGTTCCGATTGTTTGGGGATTAGTGAGGATTTGAGGTGTTCTTGGTGCGATCAGAAGATTTTTGTTCGTTTTTTTTTTTTTCTTTCGGATTCTTGCGTGTTTCTTGGTAGAATCAGTACTCTCGGTGTTCCGATTTCCGCGTTGGAATTTCAGAAGGTCTCACCCACCCTGACGTTTCGCGTTTCGTGGCGATTCTCGCGCAGGTGAAAAGGGAGGAGGAGAAGATGAGGGAGATCTTGCACATCCAGGGCGGGCAGTGCGGGAACCAGATCGGGTCCAAGTTCTGGGAGGTGGTGTGCGACGAGCATGGCATCGACCCGACGGGGAGGTACGCCGGCACGTCGGACCTGCAGCTGGAGCGCGTGAACGCTACTACAACGAGGCGTCGTGCGGCCGGTTCGTGCCGCGCGCCGTGCTCATGGACCTGGAGCCGGGCACCATGGACTCCGTCCGCACGGGGCCCTACGGCCAGATCTTCCGCCCCGACAACTTCGTCTTCGGCCAGTCCGGCGCCGGCAACAACTGGGCCAAGGGCCACTACACCGAGGGCGCCGAGCTCATCGACTCCGTCCTCGACGTCGTCCGCAAGGAGGCCGAGAATTGCGACTGCCTCCAAGGTATCATCATCATCATACCATCACCCCCACTATCTGTTTCGTTTCTTGAATTCTTTTCCATGGAATCCGGTGGTCGATCGAGCTCTGCTTCCGGTGGTCAGGTTTCCAGGTGTGCCACTCGCTGGGCGGCGGCACGGGCTCCGGCATGGGCACCCTGCTGATCTCCAAGATCAGGGAGGAGTACCCGGACAGGATGATGCTCACCTTCTCCGTGTTCCCGTCGCCCAAGGTGTCGGACACCGTGGTGGAGCCCTACAACGCCACGCTCTCGGTCCACCAGCTCGTGGAGAACGCCGACGAGTGCATGGTGCTCGACAACGAGGCGCTCTACGACATCTGCTTCCGCACCCTCAAGCTCACAACTCCTAGTTGTAAGCATACATCGATACCCGTACCATTGATCTGTTCTTAAGTTGTTTTACTGAATTAGATGTACCATTGATCTGTTCTTAAGTTGTTTTACTGAATTAGATTATCATTTCTGCAATATTATGAGAAATTTCAGTTCACTAAGTCATCTTGAAGTGCTTTGTGCTTTATGAAAAAGGTCGTTGTATGTCATTTTCGTTTCACTAGTGCGAAATTACTGCTTCACATATCCAAAAT
This sequence comes from Oryza longistaminata, assembly GCA_009805545.1. NCBI lineage: Eukaryota > Viridiplantae > Streptophyta > Magnoliopsida > Poales > Poaceae > Oryza > Oryza longistaminata. The sequence continues at coordinate 14,362,209 of CM020182.1, read as the reverse complement.
GTTGTGAGGAGCTTAATCATCTTAATTAGGTGATGCCAGCTGACTTAGTTTGGTTCCTTGTAAAGGATTATTAGTGTTGGATTCGTTTATACCATTATATGTAGTTGGTGTGCTTGACTTGTTTATCCAACCAACCACCAGTTTAAATGAGCTGACTGAACTAAATCTCGTCAAATCTCTTAGGCCGAGTTTAGTTCCAAACTTTTTCTTCAAACTTCTAACTTTTCCATCACATCAAAACTTTCCTACACACACAAACTTTCAACTTTTCCGTCACATCGTTCCAATTTCAACAAAACTTTCAATTTTGGTGTGAACTAAACATACCCTTAGTACATAAGTTTTGCCTTGTAGTTGAAATATAACTGCACTTATTCCACATACTGTGTTACATAAAGGGAGTATGAACTGTTAAATGTTACTAGAAGGTCTGATGCTGGGTATAGCTTGAGGGTTGTTTTCTGCACCATTTCCCATATCGCTAATACTTCTGTAGCTTGGAGTTGGGGCATGTTTTCCAGCATAAGAATGATATCCCCTTAATTAGAAATGTGTGGTAATGAAAATTCTTGTAGTGTCAACTGAAACCAAAACATCAGTTCAGTTCTGAACTTCTAAATTCTAAGAGCAAACATGCTACTACTTCATTTAATTTGTTTTTTCTGCTGATGTATTCTTTTGGTGATCTTTTATCTAGTAACATTTGTTATGATTAAAATCCAAGCTGACATGTTTACTTATTAGGCTCTTGCTGTGCTACTGCTCATCTGAATCTTGATTTTTGTGGACAGTTGGTATCTGAACCACTTGATCAGTGCCACCATGAGCGGTGTCACCTGCTGCCTGCGCTTCCCAGGGCAGCTGAACTCCGACCTCCGCAAGCTCGCCGTCAACCTGATCCCCTTCCCGCGGCTCCACTTCTTCATGGTGGGCTTCGCACCGCTCACCTCGCGCGGCTCGCAGCAGTACCGCGCCCTCACCGTCCCTGAGCTCACCCAGCAGATGTGGGACGCCAAGAACATGATGTGCGCCGCCGACCCGCGCCACGGCCGCTACCTGACGGCCTCGGCCATGTTCCGCGGCAAGATGAGCACCAAGGAGGTGGACGAGCAGATGATCAACGTGCAGAACAAGAATTCGTCCTACTTGTGTGAGTGGATCCCCAACAACGTCAAGTCGAGCGTGTGCGACATCCCGCCGCGCGCCTCTCCATGGCGTCCACGTTCGTCGGCAACTCCACCTCCATCCAGGAGATGTTTCCGCCGCGTCAGCGAGCAGTTCACGGCCATGTTCAGGAGGAAGGCCTTCTTGCACTGGTACACGGGCGAGGGCATGGACGAGATGGAGTTCACCGAGGCGGAGAGCAACATGAACGACCTCGTCTCCGAGTACCAGCAGTATCAGGACGCCACCGCCGACGAGGCCGAGTACGAGGAAGAAGACGATGCGGATACAGGAGTAGAGACTTTCTGGGCAATGGTACTCGTATCCCCTGCCATCGTTACCCTAATATGTTTGCGCTGAATATCATCGCAGTTGCATCACCATAGCTACCTCCGCACCTTAAAATTTGATGCTTGTTTGTATGCTATCGCGTGTATCAGGAGTGCGTACTGGTTCCGTATGCTAAAGTCTTGGCTATTGATGTTCTGTTTGCTTGCTTACAAGTTACTGTGCTGAGTGAAACATTGCAACTCCGATTGAAAGAGTGATGGATTTTTTTTTTTTTGGACTGGAAGATTTTTATAGGATTTCGTTCAGTTCCTTTGAGAATCTTTCAGAATTCTTTTGTTCTGAAAATGAGACTTTGCGGAACTTCGACTGAAATAGTGAAATGTATGGAAGCACTATTCAATCAACTGTAACTTGCATTCGATGGGACATACTGGTAGAGGAGAGGAAGACAGATCGAGAGTGATTACCCAAGGTTGTCTTCACGGAATTTTTCACCCTTCACTCAGATTGCCATCCGTCAGACCTTGCTTAGATAGACCACAACCGCGGCCCATTTAAATAGATGGGCAGGAAATTTTGTCGAAGGAAAAAGTATAGTTTAACTCCCTCAAGTATGATCCGAGTATGATTCATGACCTCCAACCACAAAACCGGGTATATCGACTCGTGCAATTATCAAAACCGTGCAAACTATAATTCCTGGATGGTTTTGGAAGCGTTTTGGCTGACATGGCATCCACGTGGCAGTGTTGACCCGGTCATCGTCCCGCGCGTCGTCGACATGTCGCTTATGTGGCATTAGAGTAAAAAAAAATTATGGACCAACATGTCATTCACACCAAAAAAAATAGTAGAACCCCCCACATGTGGGCCCCACATTTCATCCTCATCTCCCCCCTCCCCTTCTCTCTCTCACATTTTTTGTATATGCCATCCAATTCGCACCGTTCCTCTCTCACCTCCATCAGCCGGCGGAAGCACGAAGCACGAGCTCCTCCCGAAGCCGCAGTCAGGGGAGGGAGGAGGAAGAAGGCGGCGGCGCGTGGACGGCCGGCGAGCTACTTAGCTTATCTGAAAGACTGAAACCATATCCAGAACAGTGAAAACATATGCAAGCATGCATATGCATCGATCGATCGATATATACGTATGCCCAAATTAAAGCACGGCTAGCTCCTCCCCCGGCAGGCGAACGGCCGGCGAGCTCCACCCCCGCGCGCGGACGGCCGGCAAGCTCCACCCCAGGCGTGCTGACGGCCGGCGAGCTCCTCCCCCGGCGCGCGATGGCAGGCGAGCTCCACACCCGCGCGCCGACGCTGGCGAGCTCCTCCCCAGCGCGCGGACGACAGGCGAGCTCCTCCCCCGCGCGCGGACGCCGGCGAGCTCGCTGGACGGCCAGCGGGCTCCTCCCCATGCGTGGACGGCCGGCGAGCTCCTCACCCGGCAGGAGGACGGCCGGCGAGCTCCTCCCCCGCACACGGACCCCCGCGAGCTCCTCACCCGGCAAGCGGACGGCCGTCGGGCTCCTCCCCGCGCACGGACGCCGGCGAGCCTCCTCCCCCTGCGCACGGACGGCCGGCGAGCTCGCGGACGGCTGGCGGGCTCCTCCCCCGAGCGTGGACGGCCGGCGAGCTCCTCCCCCGTGCGTCATCACCGTCGTGCCGCCCCGCTTCTAATGTTGGAAGGTGAGAGGAGTGGAAAAGATGAAAGAGAGAGGGAGGGGGGAGAGGTGAGGATGGCATGTGGGCCCATATGTCCGTAGGTCCCACTATTTTCTTTTTTGTGTGAATGACATGTCGGTCCCACAATTTTTTTATTTCAAGTGCCAGATAAGCGACACGTCGACGACACACGGACGAAGACTAGGTCAACAATGCCACGTGGGCACCACGTCAGCCAAAAACCGCTTTCAAAACCACCCAAGGATATAGTTTGCATCGGTTTTAATAGTTGGAGGAGTAAATATACCCGGTTTTGTGGTTGGAGGTCATGAATCATACTCCGACCATAGTTGAGGGAGTCAAAGTATACTTTTTCCTTGTTCAAAATACCGGCTCGTCCGTATTGATGGGCCAGAATTGTGATCCATCAAAATAAGACCGTAAGCCGCGGATTTTGTAGTTTTTTAGGTGAAGGTTTTTTTTAAAGAAAGTATTTCCTCCGTCCCAAAAAAAATATTTTTCACCTATCCCACATGTACCAATAAAAAACAAAAATGCTAAAATACCCATACTTTATCAAATTTCAATGCATTTCCTACTTTCACAAACTATAATACAATGATTACCTAAAAGATGAACTTAAGACGAATGGACTGTCTCCATTCCATGATATAAAATCCCTAATATTTTGAACTATATAGGCAAGATCATTTATGTTATGGGATGGAGGTAGTCCTAGATATGGTCGTTTCTAGTAATGGTTGGTTAACGTCTTATATTAATAAACTTACGTTATATAGGTCATTCAGAAAAAAGTGCACGGACGCCCTCGCGTCGCTCTAACGCGGGTGGCTCTGGGGTGAAACTCTAGCCACCCGTGCCGCCACCCTCAGTGCCTCTAGCGCCTTGTCGCCGCCGCTAGAAACCGCGCGGTCGACCGAGAAGGCGGCAGGCGGGAAATGTGCCGACGGCGGAGCTTCTCCTCGGCGTGGGAGGCGGAGCGGAGTGGCCGGTGAGGTGGATCCGCCGCCCGGAGACAGATCTGCCCCCCCCCCATCCCCCCACCCTGAAGGCCAGATGGGGAGAGGGCAAGCTCGCGGCGGTGATGCGACCTGAGCTCGGCGGTGGCGGGAGGCACATGCCGGTGCGGCACGACCCAAGCTCGCGGCGGCAACCAGGGGCGTTCCTACATGTATCTATCCGGTGTCCTCGGACACCGGGTAGCTTATCATTATTTCTAGGTGTTTTAGGTCATATTAAACACTATATTACTTAAAAATTAGCCTATAAGCATATCAAGGACCCCCGGTAATTTTTGTTCTGGTTCGCCACTGGCGGCAAACGACGGTGCGGTTCAGTGGAGGCTCGCAGCGGCGCGACGGTTGTGGCCGGTGGCGGCACAAGGAGGCTGGTCGGCGGGGGCGCTGGTGCTGTGGTGCCCACATGTCGGCGGGGGTTTAGATGGCGGTGGAGCAATGGTATGTTAGCTGTGGATAGGCAGACGACCAGGGCGGATATGATGGCGTTTGAGCATCACTCCCACTCCTGAGGTCGTTGTCATGCCATCTCATCTCCTCTAGTGGGGTTGCCGGGTGAAAGTCCAATATCGATTCTCTTTGAGATCTCGACGGACGGCGGCGGTGGTACTTTTGTCGCTTCTCTCCCTGGAGATATCGTCTTAGCAGCCCCCTTGCCAAAGCCTCCCAAACAACTAGTGCAAGCTCATTCTAGATTTATGTCCTCTTATGTCGGTGCCTTAGCTAATACAAGTTGGCCACATCGTGTCGGTTGCCTAGTAGGGTTTCGTGTTGGTTGTAAGAGTATCGGTTGTAAGAGTTGAGTTTTGGCGATCTTGGCTATAGTTCTTTTGTTGCCTAGCAGCGGCCGGTTCGGTGCTAGTTTTCTCCTGGGTTTATGTGTTGGTGTTGTCGGTGTGTGGCAGTGTGGGTGATGATATTCTTTTTTTTCTTTTTCTGGTTACGACCTTCATGGTTGTAATATTGTAATTTTTTATGCTATATCAATATGAACTTCGTAATCGTTAAAAAAAATAAACTTAGGTTACACACGATAAATTTGGTAAAAGGAAAAAACATACGGTAAAGACCATAAGGTAAATGTGTGGGCTGTTAGCAAAATTTTCGTAAGGTAGTTATGCATTGTACGATTTGCTTACGAAACTTTATTCAAGTGGCTATTTTAACAAATCCAAATGAAAACGCAATTACATTGCATTACCAAGGCGTCAATAGAAAAAAAAAATCAGCATTAAAATCAAACTGCCCCGTAATTCCACATTTTTTTCACAAACAACAAAAAGAACCGAGAAGTCCACTAGAAAGCATCACGTGTGCACGTGTTGCACCAAACTAAAACCACGCCGCAAACACGAGGGCTTGAAAAATCACCTCTTTGTTTGACTCGGGCGCATCCCCATCCATCGTACACCATCCGACCAAACAAATTCAACTTATTTAGTTTAAATTTTATTTAAAAATCCCAACTTATATCATCCACCTACTCAGCACGTAAAACGATAAGTTTTATTTTTTAAAGGCAAATAACAAATGGCAAAAGTTTTGGTGGCAAAAGATTTAGCATTACAAAAGTACTAGCTGGTGTTTAGATACATCTTAAAGTTTTAAAGTTTCGCCATTTTAGCACTAAAGAGAGAGAAAGAGAGAGGGTGTGGTCCTGAAGTACTTTTTGGCAAAATTTGCTGCTATGAATTACAGAATTAGTAAATACCAAGTACTAAATTGCCAACTTTTACGAGTAGTGTTTAGATCTAAAATGACAAAAAGTGTTATAAAATAGTAAAACTTTTACCATTTAAGAGGATCTAAACATGCCTAAATACTTAATTATCTATCACCATTACTAATTTTGCTTTGATTATTTTTACCCTTTACTAATTTTACTTTGGGACGCTATAAATGATCACGAAATTTTCGTGGGACGGAACGGAGGGAGTACGGGCGAGGCGGCCACGCCAAATTAATTAAAGCCTTCGCTTCTTGCACTGGTACACGGGCGAGGGCATGGACGAGATGGAGTTCACCGAGGCGGAGAGCAACATGAACGACCTCGTCTCCGAGTACCAGCAGTATCAGGACGCCACCGCCGACGAGGCCGAGTACGAGGAAGAAGACGATGCGATACAGGAGTAGAGACTTTCTGGGCAATGGTACCTCGTATCCCCTGCCCATCGTTACCCTAATATGTTTTGCCTGAACATCATCGCAGTTGCATCACCATAGCTACCTCCGCACCTTAAAATTTGATGCTTGTTTGTATGCTATCGCGTGTATCGGGAGTGCGTACTGGTTCCGTATGCTAAAGTCTTGGCTATTGATGTTCTGTTTGCTTGCTTACAAGTTACTGTGCTGAGCGAAACATTGCAACTTCGATTGAAAGAGTGATGGGATTTTTTTTTTTTTTTTTGGACTGGAAGATTTTTATAGGATTTCGTTCAGTTCCTTTGAGAATCTTTCAGAATTCTTTTGTTCTAAATGAGACTTTGCGGAACTTCAACTGAAATAGTGATGAAATGTATGGAAGCACTATTCAATCAACTGTAACTTGCATTCGATGGGACATACTGGTAGAGGAGAGGAAGACAGATCGAGAGTGATTACCCAAGGTTGTCTTCACGGAATTTTTCACCCTTCACTCAGATTGCCATCCGTTTCACTCTAGGCTGTGTTTAGTTGAATCCAAATTTTGGATTTTAGTTGAAATTGAAGATGATGTGACTGAAAAGTTGTGTGTGTATGACAGGTTGATGTGATGGAAAAAGACTGAAGTTTTTGGATCTAAACACAGCCCTAGTAATCTCAGACCTTGCTTAGACCTTGAGTAGACCACAACCGCGGCCCATTTAAATAGATGGGCAGGAAATTTTGTTCGAAATAACTGCTCGTCCGTATTGATGGGCCAGAATTGTGATCCATCAAAATAAGACTGTAAGCCGCGGATTTTGTAGTTTTTTGGGTGAAGGGTTTTTTTTAAAGAAAAGTATTTCCTCCGTCCCAAAAAAATATATTTTTCACCTATCCCACATGTACCAATAAAAACAAAAATGCTAAAATACCCATACTTTATCAAATTTCAATGCCATTTCCTACTTTCACAAACTATAATACAATGATTACCTAAAAGATGAACTTAAGACGAATGGACTGTCTCCATTCCATGATATAAAATCCCTAATATTTTGAACTATATAGGCAAGATCATTTATGTTATGGGATGGAGGTAGTCCTAGATATGGTCGGTTTCTAGTAATGGTTGTTTAACGTCTTATATTAATAAACTTACGTTATATAGGTCATTCAGAAAAAAGTGCACGGACGCCCTCGCGTCGCTCTAACGCGGGTGGCTCTAGGGTGAAACTCTAGCCACCCGCTCCGCCACCCTCAGTGCCTCTAGCGCCTTGTCGCCGCCGCTAGAAACCGCGCGGTCGACTGAGAAGGCGGCAGGCGGGGAAAATGTGCCGACGGCGGAGCTTCTCCTCGGCGTGGGAGGCGGAGCGGAGTGGCCGGTGAGGTGGATCCGCCGCCCGGAGACAGATCTGCCCCCCACTCCATCCCCCCGCCCCGGCGGCCAGATGGGGAGAGGGCAAGCTCACGGCGGTGATGCGACCTAAGCTCGGCGGTGGCGGGAGGCACATGTCGGTGCGGCACAACCCAAGCTCACGGCGGCTGATAGATGTGTTTATCTTAAAGTTGTTGATGGAGGAATTAGGGAAGATACCAATATATATTAGAAGATCCAATTATAATAGATGTGTTTATCTTAAAGTTGTTGATGGAGGAATTAGGGAAGATACCAATATATATTAGAAGATCTAATTATGATAGATGTGTTTATCTTAAAGTTGTTGATGGAGGAATTAGGGAAGATACCAATATATATTAGAAGATCCAATTATAATAGATGTGTTTATCTTAAAGTTGTTGATGGTTCGACTATATATTTGCTTCTTTATATCGATGATATGTTGATTGCTGCAAAAGACAAATCAGAGATAGCAAAGTTAAAGGCACAATTGAGTAGTGAATTTGAGATGAAGGATTTGGGTGTAGCAAGGAAAATTCTCGGCATGGAAATTACTAGAGAAAGACATTCTGGCAAGTTATATCTTAGTCAGAAATGTTATATTGAAAAAGTTCTTATGCATGATGTAAAACTAGTGAGTACTTCTTTAGCTGCACATTTTATATTATCTTTAGATTTATATCCATAGTCAGATTATGATATTGAGTACATGTCTAGAGTTCCATATTTAAGTACAGTTGGTTCACTTATGTATGCCATGGTATGTTCTTATCATGACTTATCACATTGAGTGTTGTCAATAGATACATGGCTAATCCTGGTAAAGAACATTGGAAAGTTGTTCAGTGAATTTTCAGATACCTACGTGGTACATCTAGTGCTTGTTTGCAGTTTGGGAGATCTAGAGATGGACTTGTTGGTTATGTGGATTCAGATTTTGCTGGAGATTTGGATATGAGAAGATCGCTCAAATGTTATGTTTACAATATTGGAGGATGTGTTGTTAGTTGGAAGGCAAGTTTGCAAGCAACTGTTGCCTTGTCCACTACTGAAGCAGAGTATATGGCTATTTCTGAAGTTTGTAAAAAAGCTATTTGGCTTAGAGGTTTGTACACTGAGCTTTGCGGACTTGCGTCTTGCATTAATATATTTTGTGATAGTAAAAGTCCAATATGCCTTACAAAGGATCAGATGTTACATGAGATAATAAAGCACATTGATGTGAGATATCACTTTATTCAAGGTGTGATTGCTGAAGGTGATGTCAAAGTGTGCAAGATAAGTACTCATGATAACCCAGCTGATATGATGACAAAGCTAGTTCATGCTACTAAGTTTGAGTTTTGATCAAGCTTGCTAAGCGTTACGGTATAGTCCTAGAGACTATTTGGCGCGCTGTGATTTTACCTACATGAGATATTTTTGGTGATTGATGTTTTTTATGCTACAAGAGGAAATTCGTCTCAAGGTGGACATTGTTAAATATGTGATCCGACTTTTGTGCCCACAATATATTTGGATTAGTTTCCTTCTAGTAGGGCTCTATGTTTATCCCCTGTATATACTCTTTTAAGCCATACGGGAAGGGGGTGACGTTCCCATTGTTATTCCTCTACGTTTATAATCAACTCCTCTATAGTGATCATTGCCGGTCGGCGCCCGTGGTTTTTTACCGCAAGGGTTTTTCACGTAAAATTCGTGTCTCCGTTGTGTATCTATTTTCATAACATGACCAGCCCATCGACCGAGGGAGCCCGCGCGCCGTTCCTTCCCCCGCCGCCCCTCCCCCACTGTCCGTCCGCAGCTCCTCCCCCCACCGCTGTTGCGTCGCCCGTCGCCGCCATCTACCACAGCCGCGTCGCCATCAAATTGGAGAGAAGTCAGAGAGAGACGAGGAAGCAAGAGAAGAGGGGGGAGAGAGATGACCTGGCATTCTGACATATGGGGCCCACGTGGGTCCCACTCTGACTCAGCCGCCACGTCAGACAAAACCGGGGTCAAAACCATCTAAAGTGAACAACGGTTTTGTTAATTGAGGAACGTTTGGTATCTGGTTTTGTGGTTGGGGGATGATTCTGTAACTCGATGACAAGTTGAGGGACCTTTGGTGTACGTTTTCCATTCAGAAGGAATCCTTTTCTGGCCCAACAAATATGGGCCTGACGCTCATCTCAATACCGTTCCAGCCTTCCAGGCCTCCAGCTCAGCCAACAAGTGACAAACCCACCACGAGACCCCACGAAAAGAACCCCGGCGAGGCGGCGACACACGTCGTCGCGCGTGTCGCCGTCGGAGAGTCAGCTCCACTGGGCGGTGCCACACGCAGCAGGTAGCATCAATGCCATGGCCGCACCACGACACGGTGGATGGAGGAAGCCATGAAGCAAGAAACATGATGCCGCCGTAGCCCGTAGCCGAGGCTCTCATAGGCTACAAATCCAACGCGAGGGACAAACAACTTTTGCAGAATCCTCGTAGAACAAAATCAGCAGATCTCCATCCACGGGGCACGTGGTCGGAGGCTAGCGACAGCTCGCCCTCAGGCTCCGGACCCTCCAGTACGATCCAATCCAATCCAAATCCAAATCCAATCCAATCGCCTCTCTCAACCAGCATAACCATCGTACGCACGCCGCCGTCGACAGCAAAACAAACTACAGTCTACATGTACATGTGTGTGGGTCATGCACAGATTCAATTCGATCTCCTTTGTTTGTGCCAACACGTCAGAAGAGCACCATGATTAATACTACCTCCGTCCCATATTACTTGTCTTTTTGAGTTTTTGTTTACCAATGTTTGATCATTCGTCTTATTCAAAAAATTTTAAAATTATTATTTATTTTGTTTGTCAATTGCTTTATTATCGAAAGTACTTTACATATGACTTATCTTTTTTTATATTTGCACTAATTTTCCAAATAAAACGAATGGTCAAACGTTGCAAATAAAAAGTCAAAAACGTCATCTATTATGGGACGGAGGGAGTATTCATCTCCAACAACACGGCACTAAAGCTTTGCCCAAGTGGGAGCTAGTAGTGAAAGCTTTTGATCGATCCGTCAAATTCTACAGATCGGATTCTTAAATAGTCTGAACTCTCAACGGATGACAAATCATATCGGAAATGCAGTTGAACCAAGACGATATATCTGAAAATCGGAACCCAGTTGATCACCAGATTCTTTAGTTTCGCGACGTTTTTTTTACAGCAAAATCAATGGAGGATGTCGCGGTCTAGCACCGAACACCTGCCACCAAACACAATTACACACCGAGAGGGCAGAAACTGCAGCAGAAGGGCAGGTAAAGATTAAAGAGGCCAACAACCTCGCTCTCCTCCGTCCAAACAATTATCGCCACTAGCTAAGATTGGAGGGGACCCAGGAACCTGAATTATTAATGCTTTGCTGACGCCATCTTCTGCGCATCTACAACCTAAAGGCCCCCTCCAGTATCGATCACCAAAGCCGTATGTATGTACTGCTCCCACCATTTCATATTATAAGTTTTTTATTTTTTTTCTTAATCAAGCTTCTTTAACATTGAACAAATTTATAGAAAAAATTGTTATCAAAATATATTAAATGTTAGTTTTAATGAAACTAATTTATGTTGAAAATGATACTAAATTTTACTATAAACTTGGTTAAACTCAAAGAAGATTGATTAAGAAAAAAAATCAAAACAGCATGTAATATAAAACAGAGGTAGTAGCTAGGAGTATTCTACTGTACTGTCTTGTAGGAGTAGTTAATTCTTTTCATCACGGTTTTTATAGTTGGTGGAATGATTCTTCACTTTCTCTGCAGCACCAGGATGGATGGATGGATGGATGCGGTCATGCAGCATTGCAGTGCGTCTACGAAAGTATTCAACTTTGCAGCCATCGTGCTATGACTTTCTTTCGGATTTGTTTGAATACAAGCTTGGCTGCATGATGCTAGTCCCTCCCGATAAAAAAAAACGTCATTTTCAGAGCTGTAGATAATTGCGAGGTGTGACTTTGACAGTCACATTGGGTTATTGCTCTTGTCACATGAGACAAGTTTTTTACTCTCAAGCTAGCTTTCTTGGTCTTCAGTCATCACCGGCCTGTGCCGACCCAACAAGAAGAGACTTTTTAGGCCTTTTCACTGGTTCTCCTCTAACTAATTGTGTGGTTGTAATGTTTTAGTCTCGTGTTTTCTTCATAATTTAGACCAACCTTTTTTTTTCCTACAGTGAAATGCGGTTAATTGAAAAAAGAGAGAGAGAGAGAGAGAGAGAGAGGGAATTTTAGGGCATCTGATAATGACAAATCACACTGATTTGCCATTGGTCAAGCCGGTGAATGGGAACATGGGTTGATATCCAGAGCTCATTTTGCCTGGGCAAGAATGCAGGTAAATTAAGTTTTTCAGTTAATACAGGTAACTAAGTAGATTCAGAACCCCAGTCCCAGACGAAACCTAACGATCAGCATCTCATCTGGCATGATTTTTCTCCTCGAGCAACGCCATCGGCATGATCCTGATCACCATCATCATCATCATCTCTAATGGGCAGTGGCGACTTGTATAATCCACCAACCGAGAAAACGACCGGCGATCGATCAAAGCAAGAAAAGAAAAGAACAGAAAAGAGACCATGAAAAAAAGACACAGGCGCATGAACAAAGCTAATAAGCAAAGCAAATCACAAATTCCAGTGGCGGCACACGCTGAGCCTGAGCTTGACCACCGGCAGCGCACTAACAGCGATGGTTGGGATGACGCGTCATCAATGGGAGCTATAGCTCTCTCTCGCCTAGCCGCAAACCCCCTCGCCGCGTTCCCACTTGGCTCGAGCTCGACGTCGCCGTCGTCGCCAGTGGCTGCCGTGATCGGAGCGCCGGTGAGTGGACCACCGGCCCCGGCGGCCGTCCACTCGGCCACCTGCACGGCCGACCGGCCAGGAGGTGGGAGTAGCTTTTTTTTTTCCTTTTTTTCGTCAGCGCTAGACAATGACAGGTGGGGCCCACTCGTGGATCACAGGGCCATGGGGCTGGTCTGGTCTGGTCCTGCCATCCTGTGGTCCGTGTACAGATACAGTTGGTTGTTGTTCTGCATGGAAAGGTATCAGTTTGGTCACTGCCACGAGTACAATTCTACAGATTGGCCCAGCTCAAAGTATGGTGCAAAGTTTGGAGCTTACGGATTTTTTACACTTGTATTTGGCCTTATTTAAAGGAATTTCAAGCAACTGTAGGCAACTTTCTTAAATATCTATGGGCTTATTCACTTCGCTACCACTTTTAACTCTACCAATTTTGGTAGGGTAACAATGTAAACATACTCTTGTCATTGCCACTCTAACAAAATTTTGTATTTTTCCTTTTAAATAATTGGTATTTTTGAAGTTTTTTTCTCATACAAATAATATACCAAATTTCAGTAAAGCTACAAACTAAACACATTCAACATAGCCAATTTTTAGTAACGTCAAGGTGCGCCAAAATTTGATAGGGTTAATTTCGGCACTGAACAAACCCTATATTCATGTGCCGAAATTAACTTGTTGTGTTTAATTTAGTACCAGGTCACTATATTTTAAGATGGATGAAGTAACACTTATTGACAACATGTGTTTATCTAATTAGCTACTTCTTAGAATCTTTATGTGTTTATCTGTTTTGAGAGTTTAGTAGTTTATTTTAGGGTAAACCTTAGTAGCACTATATTCACCTAAAAAAACATGCTTACAATCTTCATCAAGACAATAAACCTGGAGGAACCGAAACCCAGGTTGTGAAACAACTAGCAGAAAGACCTTTCTTCGCTAACCTATGTGCTACCACGTTCGCCGAACGTCGAACCCAAACTAACTTCACAGCTTGGAACTCACTCAAGCTAGATTTCAAATCTTGGATCAAGGTGCCATGGATCGATCGAGGAGTCAACTGAATTTTGCCAAAATGTTCATTACGTTTGGTAAAACTCTTGACTTGTTATATTACGTTTGAAAGTAAATTTAAGGTAGTTTTGTTCCAAGTTGGAGAATTAAACCACCGCGAATGTTGACATTCCAGAAGCAGCTCTATTCAATACCGGGGTCACCCAAGATCCAAATCATAACAAACTCGACCTTCCACTGTCACAGAGCCACTCCAACGGACGGAACAAAGCTACAGCTATAGTACTACTTGCACTCCTACTCATAAATGACACCACGGCACCGCATCACATTCATGTCCTGTTTCACCAACAACTAGCCAGCTGATCTGAAGATGCAAACATTATTTCTAGTAATTATCAGGATTTTTAGAATTAGATCTCGCAAACTAGGACCATGCATGGTAGAGTCGCGCCTGTAGTAACATATGTTTTGTTCAGGGTACCACCGTAGAGTCGCGCCTGTAGTCAATGTTTTCTTAATCATGAAATTCATTTTGTCCTTAGTTTTAGTTTTAAAGAAGCTGTAACCAATTACTAAACGAATAAAAACACGAGGACATCTGCAATAATTTTAGTACTAAACCCTTAACATTTTACAGTATGTGTTAAGTTCTGTAGTTTTGTGATTGACGAGTGAAGTAATTGGACGAATCACAAAAGGTACATGCCACCATTTGATTTGTTTAGCCATTATCACCTCAAAAAATCGATTTGTTTAGCCATTAGCTTTAAGTTAATTAAGAATGGTGGGAGGGAGGAGACTGGAGAGAGAGAGAACTGAGGTGGAAGGTGGGTAGGAGAGGACTTGTGTGACGCATATTGTCTGTCTATAGGGAGGAACCAGTCAAAGAAAGGGGCTCTCCCAACCACAACACGCACATGCGAGTGGGCATCCAAAGGAATCGAAACCGATCGAACCGTGATGAGAGATGCAGCAGATAGAGAGGAGAGTGGCAATGTGGCTATTGCGTTTTTGCGGTGCGCTCCGGTTACCCCGCAATTCCAGTGGTTTTGCTACATGTGCTGAGCAACGACATGATCTACTTGTCGGCCTCAACTCCACGTGGTACACATCTACGGTTGCAGAATCACTTCGTGTCATATTACATAGTACTAATAACTATCTTATCCGGTCAGCACAGTTTGTGATCAAATTTTGTGAAGATTCTTAACGAGGAACCAACGGTGATTTCTTCAGCATTCATCTTGTGGCAAATTACACACCGTATAAATATGAATACATGTCGCTTGGAAAATAGATTGCTGGAGAGAATTTCTCATGGAATTTTTGGATAACGAGGCAAGAGGAATTCAGTTGGGGGGTGGGGTGGGGTGGGGCCGTGTCGGTTTTGGGTGGCTGTTCATGCTAATGGCCGGGCAACCACTCCGCCCGGTGGAATCCACGCTCTCCCCCAAATCCACTCAGCGCCCACACGCATATCTCCCAATCGCTTTCTCCCTCGTTCCAATCCTCTTTTTCAATAGCCAAACAAAATCTCCATGGAAACGTCTGAATTCACGCCTTGACAGTGAAGTGTTTCAACATGTTGAACGTCTAGCAGCTGATCAATTTGGCAATGTAGTGATGTATGTACACTACTGCCATCACTGGAAGGTGTTGCAAAGGCTGACCTTAGCTCAGTTCACCAGAAGCATATTTGTTCCACAGTTGTTGCAAGGTTGAAAAGTCTAGTGTGATGTGAGCCAAGAAATGTTTCACTGAATAAACTCATGTAAAATGTTGAGGGCAGATAGAATGTACGAGAATATTGACGATTATTCTATCTGGTATCTACAGCTTCCTTTGAAGAAAAAGAAAGAAACCAGCCGGTACAGGTCGAACTACATGCCCAATCTCCTAATAACCAGACATGACTAAACTCTTCCGGATGCAAGAGGTGTTACTTATTGGATTTGCATCCGGAGCAGCTCTTGCGTCTTCAAAGAGAAACCACCCATTGGAGGTGTTTATATGTTCAAAAAAGTTCTGTTCTAAGCCCTGGCAACTAAGTTCAGGTGTTTCGAGTCAGCATGCATATGCGCTCCGACCAGCCAGGCATGGTAATGATTCATCAGATGAGGGAAAAAAGAATCACGGGAGAATTATCGCCGACCATTTGCCCAACTTCTAATGTGATTCCTTGACTTCATCATAGGTTGTCTATTTTGATGCTTAGGCTTTGGTATGTCGCCCAGCTCCATTACTTGTATGGTGCGCTGCCTTTTCGCTGCGTCGAAGGAGCAGTAAGAAAATTAGGCGCAACCCTCAATATTTGAGCTGTACAAGTTAAAAAAAGGAGGGTAATGAGTTTTGACAAAGAAGAAAGACGAACCATTTTCAGCTTCCTGGTAGCGCTCCTGGAGCCTCCTCTTTGCTGCTTCCAGCCTACTATTGCTTTCCAAACCATCATAGATCTTTGGCTTTGCCGACTCTTGCTTGACTCCTGCTGAAGGTTGTGCAGGAAGCCTCGATTTCTAGAACCAAAGTTCAGATATTTAAGTCATGATGTTCTGAGGATTATCATACTATTAGGCCTTAGTAATAGCATATATACTTACATCCACATGGCTCGCTGCAGGTTTTCTTTCAACAGCAACCTGCTCTCGAGCCAGTCTAGATTTCATCTCAACAAAGGGCTTCTGCTGAGGAGCTGCCCTTAATGGTCTCCCAGGTCCAGAATCAGAACTCAAGGGCTTAGATTGCTTGTGAAGCATGGCCTGCTGTTTGACTTGCAAACTTGAATTTTGAGGGGTTTGTGGGTTAGCCTGCCTCATTGATGGCTCTTGCCTTGCCAATTCCGGCCTCCTGGATTGAACTTTTTCAACAGCTCCCATGTTACGGGGAGGCTCTTGCTTTGTCAAAGCTGGATGGCTTGTAGGCCTCCTGCCATTATTTTCTCTCTTATTTCCAAGGCTCCCATCACTGTTATGTCTCAAGTCTGTCATAAAATGTATAACTTGAATTATTATAATGCACAGAAAAAAAAGGGAAACTATGTAATTTGAGTTGTTGTACTTACTTCCATCTTCATCCATTTCATCAAAGAACTTTAGGTCAGGAAGATGAAGCGGAAAGAAAAACAACAATGCAAAGTTAGAATTGCGTTCTAGACCAAAACAATTCAGATACCAGGAACAAACAAAAATTAGTACCTCAGAGAGTTGAATAGCAGTAGTCTGGGTTGCAAAGAATGCCCCTTCATCCAGAGGTGGAGAAGGAAGCCCTTCATCATCAGCATCATCGACAACAGATGTTTTTGAAGAGCCCGGGGAGTTGTCTACAGATCAAAAGATCCATTACATGTTAAGAGGTGAACATTCATTTACAAATTGATGACTCAGATGCAATATGAAACAAAATAACTTTTATTACCTGTAAGGGCAACATTAGTGGTGCTGACCCACTCATCAACCAAAATTTTCCAACCTCTGAAAAAAAAAATGTTTTAAGACATCAACATGTTTCCAAAATTGGTTAATAACCACACTACAAATAAGGTAAATAATTCACTCAAGTAGTACAAAGACTGGAGAATACAGAAGCTAAATCAGTGGACTCGTATCATGTTTTCAGAAACTTATAGGTACAGTTGAGTATCAATTTGCTTCAGTAAGTTCTCTAAATTAAAAGCTAGATCAGCCCTAGAGAATGAAATTTAGTGCAAGCATATTGAACTTACTCAATGAGAGTGCGCACAAGGTGACGAATTTGCTGCGAGTTGTGCTTCCGCAGCCCATTAACAGCCCTCCCAATCTCAGTAGCCTACAACAAAACAACATCGGAGATTAGCAAACCAAATTAGAATCACTATGCGTCACTCCGCATATGAGATATGCGCTATCCAACACAGTACCTTCAGCGTGGAAACGGACAATTGCATCAGCTGCAGCCTCCTCAGCGATTCGAACAAAGTAGCATCCGACTGCGAAAACCACAGTTGAGATCAAATGTTAAGTCCTTGTTGAGGAATGGCACAACTCCTACTCATGGAAGAACTGAAGCTGGGAATAGTTCATCATACATGATCTTCCTTGTGCAAGAAGAGGTCCTTGATGCGGAGAACCTCGCCGACGACCTGTGACTCCTCGTCGATCTCGTTGGTGAGTGCCTCAAGCTCCACGGCCTCGGGGTCCAGCTCTTGTTCTTCGTCCTCTTCAGCCGGCGCCGCCTCCTGCTCCTCCTCTTCCTCCTCGTCGTCGTCATCGTAGTTGTGACCGTAGTTGCTCGCGCGGCGCGGCGGAGGCGCTCGTCGTCGGAGTCAGAGTCAGAGTCGTCATCGACGTCGTCGCGGCGGCCGCCGCCGCCGCCGAGGGCGCCGTTGCTGCTGCTGTCCACCTTGCTCTGCTTCTCGGGACGCGGCGCACGCTGCCCTTGTCCCCTCCACGGGGGTGGCCGGGGTCGGGGTGGCGGCGCTGGCCGCACCGTGGTGGCAGGGCGGCGCGCGGTGAAGAGGATCTCGCAGATGCGGTCGCGGCGGCGCAGGGCTCCTGCGGCGCGTCGGCGGCGGCGACGAGGATGGCGTTCTCGATCACGTCGCAGATTCCGGCGGAGCCGGCGGCCCCGGAGGAGCTCGCGCCACCGATCCAGCCGGTCGGCCATCGCCGCCGCGGCCACCCGAGATCGGCTCCCCCCACCTCCACCCCCACGACTCCGATGGCTCCCCTGCCACAACCAAGAATCGATGCCCTCTCCTCGATCACCTCCTCCTCCTCACAATCTTGAAATTTCTTTTTCCCCTTATCAGATTACGTTGCACCAAAAGAATCTAATCCAACCCGATCGCGAATCAGATGCCCCCACCGAGGGATCCCCCAACCGGGAAAGCGAAATTCTCCCGAGACAGCGAAAAATCAATCCAACGAACACCGCTGCCTCTCCTCAACGCCAAGAACGAATCAATCAAGAAGAGAAAAAACCCCCAAAAAAAAAAAAAAACAAATCAATCCTCACACCACCCAACCCAATCTCCCCTTCCTCCCTTCCTTTGCTTCACCCCACGTCCACGTTACTTGACGATTTCAAACCAACAAACAAAACAGCTCCTAACCAAATCTTATCTGTGCCGTCGCGCGCGGGAGGAGGAGACGACGACGACGACGAGGGGGAGAGGGAATGCGGGGAGGGGGGGGGGGGGGTTGGATAGGGACGGCGGCGGATGGCGAGGCACACGCAACGCAAAAACGAGAGCCACGAGAACTACGCAAGCTCGACTCTACCAAACAACAACTACTCCTCCTCCTCCCCTCCTCCTCCTAATTCCCCCGCACGCACACCACCACCATGGCACCCATCCTCCTCCTAGTGGTAACAGCAAATCTCGCGGCTCCCTTTCCCAACTCCTTCCGTTCGTCTCGTTCTCTCTCTCGCGCAGCGGAGGTCGCAGCTTTTCTCGGTCTAGGACTTTTCCGGGGGGGGGCCCTTTTTTTTACCGGGTTTGGGGACACAGCCACACAGGGCGAGGTCACTACGGTTTTGGAGAGGGAGGCGGGCTCCTGGCTGTTTCTCGGCTTTGACCCTGTCGAGTTGTTGGTGGGAGTGGGACTAGTACTACTACTCTTTCCTGTAGTGTTTGGTTGGTAATAGTAGTACTCGTTTTTTTTTGTTTATTGGGGCTAATGATTCCCGTTTGATATCCACTTAATCCAAGTTTAGTTTTCAAAATTCGAATGGCCTACTGTAGTATTATTACCTTCATAGTTACTGGTATCGTATATGAATCACATCCTTCTATTGTTTCATGTCAGTGCCATTATGATAGAGATTGTGAATCCGTTGTATGCACGTACCGCCTTCGTCCAAAAAAAAACTCAACTTAGAAAGGATTGTCCATTTTTAGATGGATGGAGTACTCTCTCCATCGCATAAAATGCTAAATTAGTACGAAATATGACATATTTTAGTACTATGAATCTAAATAAATCTTTAGTAGTACTAGGTTTTTTTTATGGGACGAAAAAAGTACATGCATGCAACAGTAGCCACTGTAAACTTGGTTTAAACTTATAAAAAAATATATTTGTAATATTAGAATGTGTCATACATGATAATAGAGAGGTTTTTTATGGAACGAATAGAGTACTATAGGAGTACTATTAATTGCTGAGGCCCAATGGACTATTTTTGGCATCATTTTCGAAATATGGTGTAAGGAAATGGTACAGTATTGGATAGTAAATGGCAATAGATGGTTTGAGATACTCCCTCCGCTCCTTAATATAAAGGATATATTTTGACTTTTTTACTTGTATTGTCATCACTCGTCTTATTAAAAAAATATGTGCAAATATAAAAAAATAAAAGTTGTGTTTAAAGTACTTTGATAATAAAGTAAGTAAAAATAATAATTAATAATTTTAAAATTTTTTGAATAAGACAAATGATCAAACAATATAAGTAAAATGTTATAATCTCTTATATTAAGATACAGAGGGATCATAGCACAGTAGTACACCGTAGGATCAAAGAAATATTAGGGGGTGTTTGGGAACTAGAGACTTATGTTTCTGAGCCCTCTCTCCTAAACACCCCCTTAAGGCTGTGTATAGGTCCTCCTTTTTTGAATAGAAAAGGAATAGAGTACTTTTAACATCCTTTTCAAAACAAGGTGCTAATGTAGTAGCGAAATCTTGGAATAGTAAATGGCGATCGATGATTGATTAGCAATATACGCTGTATCATCAAAGAAAATATTTAGGCGGCAAATACTCCTTTCTATTTAAAAAAAACTGAGCTATCATTAGTAGAGTACTCTATGTGTATTAGTGCAAAATTCCTAACAAGTTATCAACCGTTTCATTTAATCAGGTGATAGTTATGTCTTATAGAAAATTGACTCAGTTATAGCGTGCCACATTTAGAAAAGTTTACTAACGCTTTTTTTCCTAAAATACTTTCTTTTACTCCCATTAACGGTTGATATATATGGTCAATGGTTTTTTTTTCTTTTTTGTTTTTTCACCCGGGTTTATGCGGTTGTTTCCAAGAAAACCCAGACACTCGCATCTCGTTGGCTGCGCTGCTCAGCGGATGGATACCCGACTCGAGAGTGACACGTGTTCCTTGCTTTCTTTGATTTTTTTTTATGTGTTTCTTGGTTTCGCTGTCCACGGAATATGTGTTTCTTGCTTTCCCTGGGCCGTTCAGGGCGTCACACATCTTCCACCAATTTGTTGCTGCCTTTTGGAATTTGGTTGAGGGGTTGAAACTTGTTGCCATTGCTGCCTGCTGGAAAGCTCAAGGGCCAACCATGTGTCAGTCAGTCAGTCTGTGTGATGATCAAATTGACCATATGGAGGGAGAAGATCATTAGGCTTTGTTTACATCTTGGGTGAAATTTTTTTTACAGTATCACATCGGATATACGGACACATATTTAAAGTATTAAATCTAGTCTAATAACAAAACAATTACAGAATCCGTCTGTAAACCGCGAGACGAATTTATTAAGCCTAATTAATCCGTCCTTAGTAAATGTTTACTATAGCACACATTTATCAAATCATGGAGCAATTGGGCTTAAAAGATTCGTCTCGTAATTTACACGTAATCTATGTAATTAGTTTTTTTATCTATATTTAATATTTTATACATGTATCCAAACATTCGATGTGACAGGGTAAAAAAACTTGACAGGGGATCTAAACAGACCCTTAGTATCACTTTTGTGAGGGACCTTAAAGTTTTTGCAATTATGAAAGATCTTGAATCGTTGATCTTGTTGTAATGGTATATAATCATCGTTGAAATGAACGCTTGAATTTATTTTAGGATGTAGAAAATATCATTGATTTCAATTACCTGCTTTTCGATATATCAACATATCTTAAAATAGGAGCTATACAAATAAATGGTTTTATAATAAATAAATGGGTGACCAGAGGTGTCGACGAGTGATACCCGTAGACTGGATATAGAGGGTATTGGGGTACGCTGGTACAAGAATCTACGTAGTACAACATCGAGCAATCAAAAGACAAAAATTATACTGATTCAGGCCCCTTGATAGGTAATAGCCCTAATCCAGTTGATATGGGATTATATGGTGGAAAACACAGGTTACAAAGGAAAAGATGGAACTTGTCGGATCCGGCGAGATCGTAGTCGAGTTGATTCGACTAGCTCTAGTCGATTTGGCTCCTCGCAGGCTCCGGCTTCGTAGGCTGTGTGGGTTGTGTTGGCTCTGAGATTCGATGATCTATGCCCTCCCCGGGGGTCCCTTTTATACCATAGGTCTGATGCTCTTCGAGTAGGACTCGAACACACTAGACCTAGCATGATACGTAGGTAACCCAGTTCTTGTCCGAGAAGGACTCTTCCGTCTGTTGATTTCGTGAGAAGTTTCCTTAGATTATGAAGGAAATATCCGCGTACGCGTGGGTATGCCATGTCGATATGTAACATATATCGAAGGGTAGAGGGTATGCCAGACCCGTAACCCTGACAAGAGGGGAAAGTCTTACCAAATTCGGGTGTCAAGTTAAACTATGAAACATTAACTCATTTTATCGTTTTTTTATCTAGCTAGCCCTGTACAACCTGCTTGTTTAAGTTGAGGCTTGTAAGCCGCAATAATTTAATTAATTTATGAATTTTTTTTCATTTTTTTTAATCTTTTGGATCGCTACCGATAGAAGTGTGAAAGTATTACCCTATAATAATTTTTAAAAATTACATTGTGTGTCTTTGAAATATATACTTGGGCATGCCCAATAGCTCCTAAATATTTAATTTCCAAAAATTGTAAACTGGGAATATCAAAATAAAAATTGAGCCCAACAACCATCCCTACCTCCAAAAGAAACCCAAAATTTAAATCCCAATATGTTTGTTGGTTTGCCACATAAGTAATTGGTGGGGACCAGGTTGTTGATCAGCTTCTTCCTCATCTCATGTATGCACGCCTATCTTCCCCTTCCTGCCCACACAGGCAGCGCCATCCTCAACGCCAAAGAGTGGTCGTACTATTTGTTCTTGTCTTCGATTTCTTAAAAAAGAAACACTGAGCCTATGCTGTAGCCATTCGTTTCATCGACGAGGTAAATCCGTAGCCTATTCCATTGTGGTGCCCTAGCCAAACCTAGCCACCTGCTAGGAAGAGGACACCGACAGCGGAATGGATTGAACCGGCAACTTGCGAGCGCGCAAAGAGGAGGAGCGCCGCGGAAACATTCCGTCTGATGCGCGCGAGGAGACAGAACGAGAAACCAGGATTTGGGATTGAGCCTGAGGGTAGAGAAACTGTTGGATCATGTTTTTCAACAAATGTTCCCTAATTTTATGATTGGATTTTATTACCGAGTCTGTTGGGCATGCTTTAAGGGAAAACAAAGGTTCTAACAAGGGGGACCGCAAGGAATGAACGTTTTTTTTTTTTTTGGCTGTCTATATATCATGTGACAGAAAATCTCACCTCCTATCATTCGAATTTTGGACCATTGGATATGCTTTAAGATTCGTGCAACCCCCTAACCCTAACTCCTCCTCCTCCCCATTCAGTCGCCGCTTCCACTCCTCTTCCCGTCTCCTCGCGCCGCCATTGCCGCCACCGCGCCACCGCCCGCCTAGCCGGCTGGCCGGAAAGAGTTAAC
>CM020182.1:14306136-14337274 GCA_009805545.1 Oryza longistaminata | reverse complement strand
TTTTTTTGCCGGATGGAGTACGTGGTACAGCGCTGGTACTGCGGCAACTTGTGCTGTGCTGTTGTGCATGTGCATCCGAGTTTAATTGGGAGTTCCAATCTATGGATATTGGACATATTTTTTCCCAATCTCTCTCTCTCTTTTTTCTTTCAATCAACCTCACAAGAAAGTGTGCTAATAACTGTATGCTAATATAAAATCAAGAAAAAAACCACCTCCGTGTGCTAATAACTGTACACACAATGGAGGAAATAACTACTCCCTGCTTATCGTTTTGGACATGGGCACAGTCTTAAAAAAAATAACTTTGACCATTATTTTTCATTATAATATGTATAAAAGTGTTAACAAATATATGTTTTTTTATTAAATTATTTTTTAAGACTAATCTATACATGTAATCACTATATTTGAAAGGCAAATATTTTAGAAATGATTCATTATCAAATATTGTAAAGTTTAACCTCACCCTTGTCTTAAACGACAAGTATTATCAACCCGGAGGGAGTAACACCAAATCGGTCCGCTGCTAGCTCTTCAAAGATACTACATAAGTCATTTTAATTTTTTTATAGTCAAAATTTTTATTAGTTTGATCAAATTTATACAAAAATATAGTAATATTTTAACACACAATATTAAAATAAATTAAATATTTGTTCTAATGAAACTAATTTGATGTTATAGTTGTTGCTAAATAATTTTATAAGCTTGTTGGAACTTAAAGAATTTTAACTAGAAGAAAAGTCAAAATGACTTGCAGCATGAAACGTTGGGAGTATTTTCCAATCTCAGAAAATCATCTTTTAGACTAGAATACCGCTTAAGCCTAGGAGGTATTCCTGTTCTCTGTTTCCAAACGGCTTGGTATTTCCTGGAGGCTGGAGAGTATCTTGATTTCATGACTTCAAGAGAAAAGCAAACAAGGCGAGTCTTTTCCTCCTCTTTTTTCCCCCTCTGATTTTGCTCATGGAAAACACTACTGTATTTTGTAATTCTGTGAAAAATTGCTTGTATAAGTTTTCAAAGACTTTTCTAAGATGACCGTATAAAAGAACATGTGCTATACACGCATAAAAAATGTACGGGTGGATAAACTACTAACTTTCAAATAGTGCAAATTGACCATGTGACTTTGCCTACATTTTTGTCATCTGTTGTTCATGCATCTGTCTCAGACTTGCGGCCCTCAAAATAAATATTGTATTATAAACTTCTCTAATACTTATCTAATAAAAAAAAGGCTGAGAATCACTCAACCAATTGTAGCTGATCTCTTATGAATCGCATATTAAAATAACCATGGTACGGCACAAGCTCTTTATCAATAATTTCTTTGGCCAATTCAATAAAGCTACCAGTTGGCAAGTGATTCTTTTTTTCTGAATTCTGCCGCAACAAGCAAGCTAATGTCAGAAAGGGAATGCTAGCTATTTCTCCGTAGAAATGCAGAATAATTTCTCTATCAAAAGTACGGAGTAATTCATTTCCGCTGTCTAGGTATTTAATATGCACTGCAATTTGCTTTCAGTTTACAGCTAATGTCTTCGAAACATCACATTAAACCAGGCAAGCAGAGTTGTTGCAAGTCATAAACATGATTTTGTTGACTGTTCTGATGGCTCGACTTGTTCATTTGTAAATGCATGTTTGTATTGCTGTATTTTGATCCTATCCATGGGATAACAGTAGGAGGTAGTAAATTTTAAAAGGGTAGCAAAGTTGACCTGACCAAAACACAAAGCTGACTTCATGGTTTTAAAACAACTAGAGATACTCCTGCAAGATAAACAATCTTGGGTCAACACATTAATCTTGTGCATGTACATATTACGCGTAACAGTGAGATCAGAAGCTGCGCCGGGTCTTCTATAGTAATTAACTAATTAAGGTCTACCAGAATAGTCAAGCATGTCTGGTCAATTATATTAGGCAGAAATTACACATGTTCAAGGTTAAGGGTATGGCCTAATGTCAAGAAGCCCTCAGTTTAGTCATCTGTTCCAAAGTCCGGTAAGCAAATTCAAATTGACCATGGTGGAATGGGACTGAAGTTTGCAAGCAGGACTCAAATTGGCAGATGAAACAGAAAATGGTGCTTCAGGTGGGATGTTTCGCTTTCCTGCAGTTGGCATTGGTATTTTCCAAGGATTATTGCCTTATTGGAGCCATGCAACTATTATTGTTTACACAAAGTAGTTTTGAATTCTTCCAAAAGCTGGAGAAAAGTCTTTGTAACAAACGGAAAGCATGCATATATTATATTTTCAGAATATGCAACACAACAATTTCCGGAGTAGGTGAACCAAGCCTAAAAAACCGGTACTTCTACATCATTTGATGTTCTTTTCATCTTTGATTTACGTTTCAAGTAAAAGTTTCAAGAAGTCGGCAATAAAGTTGATCATCAGCTTAACGGGGTTTCTTGAAGAGACAGAGACCTCACTAATCACGATCTACTAATTCCCACAAATGGTTTGCGGATGCAATGGAACTTCTCAAAACCTATCTGAAAATATTTGGAATTGCCAATTTTGACACAACAAATATGTGCTTTGGGTATCTTCATTGTTCCTTTTCTAGAGATGAAAGGAGTAAAAGACTCATTAGTACATGGGCTGTGCCATATATGGGCCTACATATATCTAATCCAGATTATTCAGACCCGATTTCCATATTGATCAATGTCGGCTCAATGCTTGAAATAGAACCATCTCAACAGAATGCTGCATTTGGTAAAGCTTTCAGATTCCAATCCTTCAGAATTGTTTACTCCATTCTCCTTTTTATTGCCGTCACATTTTGTTGTTACCACTTTCGATGAATTCAAGCAACAACTCTTGACCTAAACTCATCTTCTTGATCATAACTTTACAATAGGTCTTCTAAAACAACCCTAAAATCAAGGGAGTCATTTTGGGCCCTGGTTTTAACACTTGTGGCCCGTTTGGTTGGAGAGAGTTTTCAGGAGGGATTGTGAGTTTAGATGAATGAGGCTATTAAGTGTTTTGTTTGGTTGGGAGACATGAGAATTTTGGTGGAATGGGGATAGGGAATTGAGGAAGGAACTCCCTCCTTTTCAATACCTGGGTAGGGGCAGGTAATTGGGAGAGAATTCCTCCTTTACTTTGTCTAAGCAAATCTCAGCCATCCGTTTTTATTAATGACCTAATCTCCAACTAAACTCCCTATCAATTTCTATCACCCCTACCAAACAAGATATTGGGATTAAAAATCAAATTCACATCTTAATCTCATCATAAATTCCCTCGTGTAAACTCCTAATCCCCTTGCCTCAAGTTACCAAACGGATATCTCTGGTTTTATGATTGAGTGATTACCAATAAGATTCGATCAATAGTTGACGGTGACGGGCCAAAATGGATTTTTTCCTTCTGCCACTCCTACGCCTCCTCCACATACATGGGTCATGGCCCACTCCTTTCTACCCTTGTGCAACGGTGGTAATGGGTCTAACTTTTTGACCTATACAATGTGACGGTTGGATCTAAGAATGGTTGAACTGAAAATTATAAGTAGTTTTTTGTGCTGAAAATGTTTAGGGCCCCTTTGATTCAGTGGAAAAATATAGGAATTTCGGATAATTTCAATCCTATAGGAAAATTTCCTATGAAGGACTTTGAACAAATGATTGAATCCTATGTGATCCTTTGAAATTCCTATGGAATGAACAATCCTATAGAGATTTTGTAAGAAATTTAGCAATAACTCTAACCTCTTGGAAATTTCCCTTTTGCAATCATCTGTTTTGCACTTACATTCCGATTAGAATCCCGCGTTTTTCATACTCCACTTTTACATTCATCAGATTTAAAGGGGCTCTTAAGGGTTGAGGTGGGTTGTGAAAGAGCCCATGGACCTTGACCCATTACCACCCAACTTCCAGCCTAGGAATAAGTTCACTTTGGGTCCCTCTATTTGTCGCCTAGTCCGATTTTCGTCCCTTGACCGCAAAACCGGGTACAACCCGTCCCCCAACTTTCGAAAACCGGGCAAACGAGGTCCCTCGGTGGTTTTGAAGGCGGTTTTGGCTGACGTGGCGCCTACGTGGTTTGTTTGATTAGTTTTCCGTCCCACGTGGCATTGATGTGGCGCTGACGTGGCAATTATATCTCGAAAAAATAATAAAAATTGTGGGCCCACATATCAGCCATAGAGAAAAAAATTTAAAAATGGTGGGTCCCACATGTCAGCTACATTAAAAAAATAAATATGGTGGGGCCCACGTGGGCCCTATATGTCATTCTCAAATGACCAAATCCAATCCTCTTCTTCCTCCTACAAAAGGCTAAAATATCTCTATCTTCCATACTTGACCGTACATGCAACCAAACCGTATCTGGCACACCTCGGTCGGTTCCTGCATGCGGCACAGCACCAGATTGTTCTCCATCTTGCACACGGCGCCGCAATGTCATGCCAGCGTACTCCGGCCGGCCGCGCATGCAAACAGCCGAACAACAGCACGAATAATGCACCAATCTCTCCATCGCAAATTAAACATAGCTGCAACTCCTCACAGCCTGCTGCCCTCCATCCACCAAGGAATCGACACCATCAGTGCATAAACCTCCTTGATTGCAACAAAACTCAGCCAATCCATACCAATTAGAATCCAATAGCCTCCCAGCAACCAAAATAACTGTGCACAGCCATGTATCGGTCTACTGCTGCAAGTGAATACTCCATCACTTCCAAATGATAGCATATGGCCTGCACTTGAGTCTAAATTCTTGATCAAATTATAGAATAACCCAGCTAGCTACTAATCAACATAATCTGGCCAACCAAATATACCTCACAGCCAAATTACACCGTAAACAGTTTAATACTCCAAATTAGCGTCCAAACATCCAATGTGACAGGGACTAGAAAGTTTTAGCCCCATCTAAACTTACAGATAAGATAAGACAAAAGTAAGATAATGGCCCTGCCCAAAAACGATAAGCACAAATCCAGAAAATTGAGAAGTTCTGCAGCAGTAAATACTGTCAAGACTAATAACCTGAGAGTTAAATAAGAACGATATGCACAAATCCAGAAAATAAAAAAAGTTCTGCAGCAGTAAATTCTGTCAAGTACTAATAACCTGAGATGATACGCACAAATCCGGAAAATAAAGTAAGTTCTGCAGCAGTAACTGCTCAGGTTAAATTTCATCCAGGAACATTTTAGTTCCATTTTGCACATGATCCCAACCGGCGAAGCTATAGCACAGAATGATGTATCAGTTCATACCATTTTGAGGTTGTGTAGACAATCAAATGGCGCTAAAATACCGCATTTCAGGGGTTAATTTTACTCAAAGGTTACAATTTCAGGATCTCGAAAAGCACATGTTCATACTAGGGGTTACAGTGGATTGAACATCAATCAGAATTATCATAAGCATATGAGCCATAATCTCCCACAAAAATAATTTCCAGGAAAATGGCATATGGTGTGATCTCTCTGCTACCTATTCTTATCCATGCTGGTTAGTTTACTACAGTCCTTGTCCTCTTGCTTAAACTTGAGGTCACTCAGACAACCATGAGGGGTGCAATCCTCAATGTAATCTATATCATGCTCTGGTCGCCCATAGCTGTTTTCCGGCATCTGGTAACCGACTCCATCACTGATTGTTTCTCTATGTGATGACGATCTTTCTGCCCCTTCCAAACCCTCTAGATGTTCATGCTGATGTTCATCCTCATGGTCATGTGCATGTTCTTGTTCTTGTCTGCCACAGAACGACAGTTCATATGCGTGTGGTCCCTGAACCCTCATTTGCACTGACCTCAGTAGCGCTGTTTTCCTCAGGTCACCTCCGTGGCACATGTCATTTGGCGAAGATGGGAACCGGCCTTCATTTTCAGAGCCACGACGAGGATTAGAGCAGACGACCGACGAGAGTGAGCAGCTGGGCAGAGGGTACGGGTTTGCGGATAAAATACCAGATTGTGGTTTCTGGAATCGGTGTGGGGATGACATTGGACTAGTTGAAGGGCTAACCATTGCATCGGTTTGACTTCCATTGGGTAATTGAGTGTCGTAGCACCGGTAGTCATCTGAATCTTCAGACATTGGTGAGTATTGGGATATTATTTCATCCCTGCAAGGAGACAGATAACAAGACTCATGGTGAAACACAGACCTGAACTAGACCATGATATGT
The DNA here is from genome assembly GCA_009805545.1 of Oryza longistaminata. Classification (NCBI taxonomy): domain Eukaryota; kingdom Viridiplantae; phylum Streptophyta; class Magnoliopsida; order Poales; family Poaceae; genus Oryza; species Oryza longistaminata. The sequence continues at coordinate 14,331,096 of CM020182.1, read as the reverse complement.
GCTGAGAAGTATAAGAGCTAAATTTGATTGAACAAAACTAGCAATGCATTCTATCGAATATATTAGCTAATTAGAAAATTATATTCTGGATGATATTTAATTATCTTACTGTAAAGTACTTGTGTCATCAGCATGTGTATCTAAGTGTGTATTCATCGGCATGTTGAAAAATGTTACTTGTGCCAGAGTTTCTGTCATCAAACAAAGTGCTCCTTCCACATGGCCTGTGCCATGGATATGTAAGTTTGTGGGCATCTTGTTTGCTTAGCATGTGCAGGAACATGCCAAAGACCTATGTTTCATGAGTTTCAATGTCAACATGCCGGTGCAAGTGTTCAAGCAATCATTGAGGAGATCAAATCACGCTCTCCAGAACAACCAGTTCACCCAGAAAGCATACAGACAACAGATTGCTGTCCAGATTATCCATGAGCAAACAGTGCACATGCAAAACTACTAGAACCAACTAAAAAAAAATCTAGAAATTTCATACATCCATCATGGTATGAGAAATTAACATGAAGTTTGCAACAATAAGAAATTGAAATATTCACCCTACAAAATGTCATGTTGTGAGGTGCCTTAAGCTACCTGTAAATATGGCTTTCGGTTAAAGTAGAGATATCGAGGATAACTATTGATTTTAATTTGAAGAACCCATAGGAGGTCTGTATGTCGTTCAATTAAGAGGAAAAGGACAGCCAATCCCGATTACTTCCCATTGATCATGGGTTACAACCCCTCAATCATAAAGCATGCTTACAACTTAGTAACTTACTAAACATTCCGATCCAGGAAAAAAAAACATAGATAAATTTCTAAATTTTGATCACACCTATCCATTTAACCATTTTTTTGGGGGCAAAAGATGGATCACGTTACAACTGAAGTCTGAAGTTGACATAGAACTTTATTTGCATCTACAAGTTAGACTAACTATTAACTTCGGCAAGTAAATGAATAATGTACACATAATAATGAGGCCTTCACCATCATCTTCTTACCTTCAATATTGAATACTCCGATTTCTTACAACACAAAATTGAGCATGTATACATGAACAAGCACAGACGAAGTTCATCAACTTTGTAAGAAAATGTGATAAAATCTGAGCACACATACCTGAAATAAGAGGTATTCTCCGACCTCGCAGGGGACTCCATGATATTGTCGACCAGTGAATCTCCGACAGACAATCCATTCAAACTGGATGCCATTATCTGCAATAGCCCAATCTTACATATAAGTAAAACACTAGAATTTGGGCCTCACAGTAATAATATAAATGAATTGCATTCTAGAGTGGGATATGAACTAGTACACCAAGAACTGAAGCAAGGCAGCACCATTTCACAGAGCGAGACGAAAGAAAGAAACAGAAGAACATAGTACAATTCAGCATCCAAAACGACGAAATCGTCCAAGAATCACAAATGAACACGGATCGAGACAAACAAGAATAGGGAATTAATTAATTAATAGAATGAAGGGAACGTGCAAAGCACAGAAAAAAAAAAGCCCCTAAACCTGAAAATGACTAGTGATATAACCAGTAATAAATCAAAGTAAATTACCCGAATCCCGGAGTCCCATTTCGCTTCAATTCCACTAATCGCAGAGTAAAAAAAGGCCACACAAATCGACGGAACAAAGGAGAAAATCCTCTCTCTCTCTCTACCGATACCCAAATTAACCAAGAAACGAAACCGCCCCGAATCCGAGCCGCGGCGGCCACCCCCAAGAACACCGAGCTACGAAAATTCCCCGGACGCAGAGGGCGGGCGCAGCCATGGGGAGAGGGAGAGAGAGAGAGACCTCGCTGAGGTAGCGCTTGTGGGAGTGGAGGTTGTCCACGTACTGTAAAATCAAAGGTGTTTTTGATTATTATTCTGTGATGAACAATTGGGCATTGGAGATTATTGGTTTTGTTATTTGAAATTTATTCACGAAGTGGTTTTGGAGATGATTGGATTTTACAGGTGAATCTACAGGATATTATTTTATGTGACCGTCTATTTTTTTCGTTTGTTTCTTTTTTTTTTTACTCCAGAAAAAAGAAAAGTATCATTTGCAATTGGGCCGGCCGATTAACGGCCCGGAAAGCAAAATGGGGGCCCATTAATGGATAAAACTTGAGCCCTATGATAATATTGTGTTTTGTTTTTCTTCACTCCACTTGATATTGATATATATGACTATTTTTCTCCTACTTTTAAGTTGTACTCCTTCTGTTCCTTTCTTTTTTACTAACTAACATCAAATATTAAAGGAGGGAGGTAGTCAATCTTTTCTGTACTACCCCAAGGTCTATATGTTGTGGGGGAAATATAAATTTCACGTGCAAATATTGTTATTCTTGGAGAATGATTCCAATTTATGGGGCCATCGTTTGGTCATTTTAGGGAATAATACAACCAATATATTCACAAATGAAAAATAATTTATAAATAAAACTTTTATACGTGTTTTTAGCGATCAAAAAACAAAAGCTGAAAAATAATCTACAATGAAAAAAAACTCAAAATCAACTTCAAATTTAAGGTTGAAAATTTAAATTTTGACTTATAAGCATAAGCGAAAAGCTAAGGTTGTTAGAACTCATTTAGGTCTGTTTGGTATAGCTCTTGGTGGAGTTGTAGCCAAACCAAACACTATTAGATCTTCAATTTTTTAATAGTGGAGTAGGTGAATATTCTTTATAAAATAAATAGGAAGGGTGGAGCTATCTTTCCCACATACATAACTCTAAGGCTGTGTTCGGCACTCAGTGCTGGGAACACATATGCTGCGCACGAAAAACAGAGCGGCCCATTAGTGCGTGATTACTTTAAGTATTAGGTATTTTCTTTAAAAAAATGGATCAATATGATTTTAAGCAACTTTCGTATAGAAACTTTTTGCAAAAAACGTACCGTTTAGCAATTTGAAAAGCGTGCGCGCGAAACACGAGAGAGAGGTGTTGGGAACCAAGGGTACCGAACTAAGGCCCTGTTTGGGGGAGCTTGTCCCAGCTGCAGCTTTTCCCAAAAGCTGCTTCTGCTAGAAGCTGCCCCAAACAGTCTAAGCTTTTGAGAATATGTAGTTACTAAGAAGTCAGAAGCTGGAGAAGTTGGGTTTCAGAGCTTTTCCAGATTCTCAGAAGTTGGCTACCAAACAACTGCTTCTCAGAATCTAAAGCTCCTCCAAACAGGCCCTAAGCCTAACTCCATATCAGATCTTGATCTAGGCTCTTTAACTTAAATTATGAGTGGGAATCTTATCTTACTATAAAGTTATAACCCATTATTTATAAGCTTAACATGCAAACATAGCACCCATCATCCATTAGCACTAATTACATACAAAACTTATGCAAGCATGCAACATCATCTGTAATTCATTGAATTCTACAAATCAACATCCAATCATCTTGCTTCACATTATTTTTCATAATATTTTTAACATATTATATGTATCCATCATTTTATAATCCTTAACATATATTCATCCATATAATCAAAGTGCGGGATATCAAATTTCATTTACAATCTCATCCAAAGTCTACTAGATATATTTCTCCCCGAACGTAGTTTGACAAATCAGTTTTATTTCTTGTTAATAACTAATATAATTTTTACTTTTAGCTCGATTATTAAAAAAAATTAAAAGTTACTTAGGGATTTCCACAACAAAACGCGAGGAATCACCTAGTGTAATATAGACTCACTCCGTCCCAAAATATAACAACTTTTGGATGGATGAGACACATCCTAATACTACAAATCTAGACAAGGGTCCTGTCCAGATTCGTTGTACTAGGATGTGTTTCATCTGTTCAAAAATTGCTATATTCTGGGACAGATGGTGTACAACTTTTATGATATATGTACTCCCTCTAGTCTCTCATAGTTGATATCTAGTTGTAAAATCAAAGGTGTTTTTGATTATTATTCTGTGATGAACAATTGGGCATTGGAGATTATTGGTTTTGTTATTTGAAATTTATTCACGAAGTGGTTTTGGAGATGATTGAAATTTACAGGTGAATCTACAGGATATTATTTTATGTGACCGGTCAGACCGGGCTGTGTATGCCGGTCAGACCGGCGGTGATCGAGCGGTCGGACCGGCCGACGCTGTGTCGGTTTTGGTTTCGGGTTGTTTGTTTGGATATCCGTGATTATTTCATGATTATGGCTTCTAGATGGATACTATACGTATGTAATACTGTTGTTTGCTACTAATGAGTCAAGTTGGTGATAGCTTGGTCTCGGAATATGGTTTCTTTGTTTATTTCATGTGTAGGTGACTCGATACCTCGGGAGAGTATTTGCGGTGATGACCGGAGCGGCTTGGAGATAAGAGACGTCCGTGGTGGTCAGAGATCATGCAGGATACTTAGGCTAGAGTTGATGCACGTGGTTGATGAGAATTCCATATGGCATACGATGGAGGTATTGTGTGCGTATGGGATGCGGAGTCGAATTTGGAAGGAGTCCAAATTTGGTACGATTGGTTATGTAAAGTTTATTTCTTGTACTAGAGGGTTTCTAAGGTGTTTAGGACTCTTATATATGAGTTTGGTTCGTGGCTTTAGGCTGCCTACCTCATGTATAAATAGAGGGGGAGCGTGAGGCTTCCCGGTATCGCTTTTGAGAGCAATTGAGTTGAGTTTTGAGTTAGGATTTCGAGTTTAGTCGAAATTTTTGTAAGGAGTGTTTGCACTTTGTAAACACAGAGAGAAGTAATAAAGTCGTCATCCACTTTAAGAGTTTTTCGATTGTGGTTCACCGGGTTTCGGCGGTCTAACCGACAACCACCACGTCAGACCGGCGGCGGCAACAGGCGCGGCAGGCGATCTCGGCGGTCAGACCGGAGATTCAACACCGGTCAGACCAGCGGCATTCACTCGGTCAGATCGGCAGATCAATCTCGGTCAGACCGACTTCCGTCGAATTCGAGGGTAACTTTTATTTCCGCTAAAAGTTTTCGGTTTTTGGGTATACCAACCATTCACCCCCCTCCCCTCTGGTTGGCTTAGTTCTTGTGATTCGATCCTACAGTTAAGAATATATGATCGCTAAATGTGGTACGTAGACTAACTCTAAAAAATATTAAAGTAATATTGAAACTGAATACCAAAGAAACTGATTCCTATCAAGAGTAGAGTAGGTGATGGTGCATTTGTAGTGCAAACAAATGTACAATATGAATTTGCTATTTTATTACACTGTATAGAAGACTACTTTTGTGCTATTGATAATATATGAAAGAACAAAATATAATCATGTTTGCTCAGAAATAGAATACTGATCATTCTTGATGCCTACATACCTTTGGTATTTTCTGATACAGTTGAACATATATAATTAACAAAAAGAAGATTTGATGCTCATGAAAGATTCCACTGGTATATGCTTTTAACCATATAATTCTTGAAATTCAGCTGTTTGAATTTCTGATTCATGTATTTTGATCTGTTTAGACACATTGTTTTTCAGGGTTGTCGAAAGATCTCACTATTAGATCCAACGATTGAGTGAGTAAAATATTATTACCAGATTATATGCATGGATAAAATAGGAATATAGAACATATATCATGTTTAGTTACCTGTCATATATTCTGACTCAGCTCGATTAATTCCAGAGGACATGCCTCCTTATTTTTATATGTGTGAGATTGTGTTCACATGCAAGAATATATTCATGGTTTGTTTTCTAAACATGGGATTAAACTTGTAAACAGCATCGGATGGATGAAAATCTGAATAAAAAAAAGTATCTTGTACATATGCTTCTTTTTTATATAGTCGGTACCCACTAAAATATCATGAGATCACATCATCAACTCCAATGTGTTTATCGGAGGAACCGAACACGATAAAATTGAAAGTTTGATTGAAACCGGAACGATGTGATGGAAAAGTTGGAAGTTTGCGTGTGTAGGAAATTTTTGATGTGATGGAAAAGTTGGAAGTTTGCAAAAAAAAAAGTTGGGAACAAAACCAGACAAAAAAAAAAAAAAAACTCCAGTAGTAGAACGCGTCCAACATAAATTTCAGTAGCAGGAAGCGAAACACTGCCGATATGCAGCTGTGTGGTTCTTGCCTTCTATCAGTTAGAAGGATTAGTTGTGAGTCTTTTGAATAGAAGTCGAATGGAAATAGCTTAGCATGAATGTATCCACTTCTCATTCCTTTAATTACCAGTTTTAACGCTTACTGGTTGGACCGAGGTAACCAAGAGTCATGCCCCACATGCAGGGTACACCGGTATATCCAAGCCTCTAATGGAGATGATCGACTGGTCGACAATTGCTCACTCGAATTGATCTGACGGTTGATGCTAGTGGATGATGTGGCCTCACAGATTTTGAGCTTTATAGCAATTGATGATTCTTAGTACTTGATACCAACTATATGGAAAAGAAGGATTAATTAACACTACTTATTTATAATACAAAATGATCTCTGTTCTCATGAGAGAAAATGTGTAAGCAAGCTAAAACCACCATGAAAATGCACTTCTTCTCAATTCATAATACAGATGCATTTAAATAGGTTTAGAAAAATAACCGTGATTAGGCACTATTTATTCTAGTAGCATGGCTCCTCAAATAGTGGCTCGGTGCGTCACGCTACTTTTCAGGCCAATGCTCTACTCCCTCTTTAAAAAAAACTCAAAAATTTGACTATGAACATGAACAAGCATTGTTTAGGTTCATACCCAAGATCTGATTCTTTTTGGTGAAGGGTGTATGTGCCTTCGGACTCTCACTTGAGGTGATGACTTGCTTCCAATGTACTCCCTCTGTAAAAAAAAAAAAAAAAAAACAAGCATACCTGGATTTCGTGCCAACGTTTGTCTGTCCGTCTTATATGAAATTTTTTTATAGTAGTATTTCATTGTTTAGATGATAAACATGATTAATATTTTATGCGTGGTTATTCTTTTATATATTCTTTCATAATTTTTCAAAAGGACGGTAAACGTCGTGGACACAGGAACCAGGGTTGTTCTTTTTTTTTTTTGGGACGGAGGGAGTAAAGACTCGATGCTATCCGTCATGTCAATCGGGCGTTTCTGCTCAGTCTGGCTTGTGGGGGGTATTTTATGCATTTGCTCCGCCAAGCTGGAAGCGATGTTCATGCCAACGACGACGCATTGCATCCATGCGTGTGAGCCAGGTCCATGCAGAAACTAACGCTCTAAAACAGCCTCGATGACCATAGGAGTACTTGATTCCGGTTATTGTATACATGGGCAGCCTCGTTGCTAAATACAACTTATGTGGGCATGTTCAGCTACAAATTGTCAAACGAAAGTTTCTAACCCACGTTATATATTTCATAACAATAGCATTATCATTATTATTGCATGAAAATTAATAATATACATGTTCCAAATTAATAAATTATACGGGAATAGACTCCATATAGATATATGTACTCCCTCATTCTAAATATATAAAAACTATATGTTTCATTCGATGTTAGTTACGGTAGTAATATTATTTTGTCCATTGCCGGCTAGAGCTTTGCAGCTAAGGACGCTTCAGTATGTGCCTATCGACCGCCCACGAGCCCTCTTGCCACCTTCGCCACCATCCTCTCCATCGCCGGCGCCGCGCAGCCGCATCTGCACCTCGATGCCCTCCTCGCCGTCCCCGTTCTCCGGCGGCCGATGTGGAACGTCGCCGGCGTCTTCCTCGCGGCCGGCGGCCGCGTCCCGCCGTGCCCTCACCGCCACGACGCGTGCCGTGCCCACCCGACGTCCAGGCCGTTGAACCCGGCCCGCGTGTAGTCCAACACCACGTAGGTGCGCGCCACGGCGAACCGCGGCCGCCCGCGCGCGCATCAGGTCGCCACCGACTGGAGGTGGCCTCCTTCCATGGCGCGCGCCTTGGCGTCCACCCCAGGCGGAGCGCGTGCGCGAACGGGCGCCGGCGAAGCTCCCCGCCGGGACTCGGCCACGGCGAGGCGATTGCGTTTCCGCATAGTAGCTTCGGGGAGAAGCGGCGGGCGTTGCTCCGCGGCCGCGGCCGCGGTGTTCACGACGAACTGAACGCGCACCGCGTCGGCGGCGTCGTACTGGAGAGCGTTGGCGCGGCACCGCCACATGAAGGCGGCGATGAGGTCGAACCCGAGCTCCGGAGGGCCAGCGACGGCGCGCGCGCAGCGCAGGGGCGATCATCCGCGGCGGCCGAAGAAGAAGGGACGGTGGACGAGCGCGTCGGAGGGGGAGACCTTGTCCCTGCGGCGGTCGGCACCGGCTCGTACTCCGGGTGGCGTCGCGCGGCGACGCCGCGCGCGGCGGCGGCGGCGCGCGAGAGGAGCTCCCTCGCCACACCGGCTTCACCGTCGGCGCGCCGGGCACCCGCGCGCGAACTCCCCCCCGCGCGTCATGAACTGCGCGACGCCGGCGGCGTCGGCGAGGCAGAGTGGCATATCTGGAGCCACACGAAACGCCGCCCCGCATGCGCGTGACCTGGAAGTAGAGCAGCGGCCGCCCCACGACCGCGCCGTCGGCGGCGCACAGGAAGCTCCTCGTGGCGCGGCACGGGCGGCGCGGTCACCTCCCCGAGCTCATCCATCGCCACCCCGGACTCCGCCGCGGACCCGACACCGCGCCCTCGCCGGTGCACTCGACGAGCAGCTTCCTCCCGGGGCTCGCCTCCACGATGCGGCCGGCGAGAGGGTAGTAGTGGACGAGCGCCTCCGCGAGCGCGGCGCGGAGCACGGCGGCGGGGTCGACGCCGTCCTTGGCCGCGCACCGGCGGTACAGGAAGAGGCTCGAGCGGTAGAACCGGAGGCCCTCCTGGTCGTCGATGTCCGACAGTGGCTTGAACTCGTATGGCGTCGCCCTCGCCGGCGCCACAAGCTCCGCCGCGCCACGGCTCACCGACGACATAGTCCTCGCCATGTTCACACTAGCTGGATAATTCTTCGTGAGCTTCAGCTGCTTGCTTGCATTGTAAGTGGCGATGTGAGCATATACACACACACACACGCATGAATATGCCTTACAAAATAAACTAGAGAATGCCCCGCGCGTTGCTGCGGGACTTGTTAACATCAGTTTGTTAGATAGAACGTACAATCTCAAGAATAAACAGAAGAAACAAATAGCTTTTTTGAAGAAATTCTTTTTAGCAGCCCTATCTAAAATTTGTAGATAATTTAGGTAGCACATGTTAACTGAAGGGGCGTTCAGCCATAAAGCTTTTTTATACGGATTGATGGGCTGGATACATGTAGATGTGTGTGGAGATGGGCCAATGTGTTCATGTGGGTTACATTTGGCACTGAGGATGCGAAGAGACTCACCCGGTGACTAATGGTTCATTCCATCCGACGTCCGAGAAGCGATCTAATGCATTCATCCAATGGTTTACAATTTGATGATGACGTGGAAGCACGAGGTTTGAGCTTTTGGCCTTAATTTTATAGAAAGAAGAGATAGGAAGGGTGGAGCTATCTTTCCCCATACATAATTCTAACTCCATATCAGATCTTGATCTCTTTAAGTTAAACTATGAGTGGGAATATAATATATACTCACTTCGTCTTAAAATATAATAACTTTTGATGCTCATGATACAGTAAAATATATATAATTAACAAAAAGAAGATTTGATGCTCCTGAAATATTCCACTGCTATGTGCTAGTGTAAACCATTTAATTTGTTGAAATCCAGCTGTTTGAATTTCTGATTCATGTATTTTGATCTGTTTAGACACATTGTTTTTCAGGGATATCAAAATATCCTACTATTAGATCCAACGATTGAGTGAGTAAAATATTATTACGAGATTATATGTATGTTTAAAATAGGAATATAGAACATATATTATGCTTAGTTACCTGTCATATATTCTGACTCAGCTCAATTAATTCCAGACAATCGATATGCCTCCTTATTTTTATTTGTGTGAGATTGTGCTCACATGCAACAATATATTCATGGTTTGTTTTCTAAACATGAGATTAACCTTGTAAACAGCATCGGATGGATCAAAAGCTGAATAAAAAAAATGGAAGTATCTGGTACCTCTGGTAGACGTGCACTTACATATATATACTCCCTCCGTTAAAAAAAAAATCTAAGATTAAATATAATATATTCTACTGCAACAAATCTAAATAGAGGTATGTCCAGATTTATATAGTACTAGAAAAAATGCCCGTGCGTTGCAACGGGTGAAGACTAATTTTAATCGTATTATTGTTAGATATATTTTTTTGTCTAAAAAGTATATGAGATTTTTATTTTGAGATTGATATCCAATTTGAAACCCTTGTATTTTTAAAAGCGAACGAATTTTAAAACCAACTTAAACACGGACGACGTATCAAAACTATCGGCGGAAACAACTTCAGTTTTAATAATAACTCACTTAATGCTAAATAGCCGAACGAAATCATATGTTGAAAAAATGACGTTAAAAAGAATCATGCGTAGATGAATCTTTCACGAAATAAATGGACATGCATGAAAGCCGCCCATACAAAATTTATTAATTTAGTATGTTTTGCATTTGCATGTGTGCAAAATTATTGAAATAAACGCAAACAAATATGAAATAAATAGTATGTGACATATGCTTAGAAGATGGGCAATATTTTTCACCGAGACAGCCTCGCGTCAACAGATGGGCAATATTTTGAACCATTTTACAATTTTAGGCCCATATATGCAGAAACATATTGGATGTGGAGATAAAAAGAAAACGGTGAATATTGTCACAACGCTAAAAATAGATATAAATCGGAATAGGACGGTTTGTTAAAATGAAAGGACAACGGACGAAAATACGATGAGTATAAAATCATCTTTAATTTATATAATAGGTAAAAATTATGACGGAAATGTTTTGTTCTTTTTTGGAAGGCATATTTAGATGTTTTATATCCAGTACTAGTTTGATTTTTTAATAGGATAGGGGGAGTAAGCACCAATTGGCTATGCTAGGAAAAAAATATCACATCTGGGCAGGTGATCTCCAGGTCGATGATGACTTCTACACATGATAGATGATTGAGAAAATAAACAGGAAAGATGATGACATCGTGGACGACTTGGTTAGCATCAACGTATCCACTTCTTATTCCTTTAATTTTAATGCTTACTAGTTAGACCAAGTTAACCAAGAGTCATGCCCCACACAGGGTACACCGATATATCCAATCCTCTAATGGAGATGATCGATTGGTTGATAATTTAGTGAATGATGTGGCCTCACATATTTTAAACTTTATAGCAATCATTTATTCTTGGTGGGCACCAATTATATACAAGAAAATGTTAGGGTCTTGATTGGGCCGCCAATGGGCCAGGTAACCACGTTCCAAGCTGAGCCCATGCAAGCATTTATTTGTGTGTAGGAATAAGTTCATCTGAGGTCCCTTAACTTTACACCGAATCCGATTTTCGTCCCTCGATCGGAAAACCAGACACAACGGGTCCCTCAACTATCAAAACCGGTGCAGATTAGGTCCCTCGGTGGTTTTGAGGGCGGTTTTGGCTAACGTGGCGCCTACGTGGCCAATTTGACTCGGTCTTCGTCCGACGTGGCATTGACGTGGCGCTTACGTGGCAATTCGACCCGGAAAAATAATAAAACCCGTGGGACCCACATGTCAGTCCCACATAGAAAATAATAAAAAAATCGTGGGACCCACGTGGGCCCCACGTGTCATCCTCACCCCTCTTCTTCCTCCTCTCTCCCCATCTCCCCTCTCTTCATCTCTCTCTTTCCTCACTGAACCGGTGGAGCGAGGCGGCGGCGACTAGAGCGGGCGATGGACGAGGCGGCCGGAGCGGAGCAGGTCCGGGGACGGAACGGCGGCGGCCGGAGCGGAGCAGAGCGGGCCGGCGGAGCGGGGCGGCTGGAGCGCGAGAGGGCGGCGATGGGCGCGGGCGCAGCGGAGCGGGGCAGGCGAAGCGGCGGCGGCCGGAGCGGCAGTGGCAAGACCGGGCACTGCACCTTCTTCTCGCTGCAGCCGGCATCCGCCCCATCTCTCTGGCCGCCGTACGCGACGCCCTCTCCCGGCGGCGGTGCGCCGCCTAGCTTCTCTCCCGCCGCGCGCCGCCGCTCAGCTCCTCCCTTGCCGCCCGCACCGCCCCCTCCCGCTCTCCCACCGCCGCTCAATCCTCCCTTGCCACGCCGCCCGTCACCCTCTCCCGCGCTAACCAGACGCTCTCCTCATCTCCCACCGCCCCGTCGTTGCCAGCACCCTCCCTTGCCGCGCAACGACGTCGCCCTCCTCCACGCCGCCGTTGCATTGTGTTCCTGCACGCCGCCGATGCCCAGTCACACGCGGCTCCCCACCGACAAAAGGTTGAGAGGTGGAAGAAGAGGGAAGTGAGGTGACATGCCGCTTGATCCGTCGCGCTTCACCGCCACTGAGCTCGTCCAGCAGGCCGCCACCGGAGCGAGAAGCTTCCGCTTCCCTTCCTCCCATTGACGCCGCCGTCGCAGCAGCTGAGCGCCGCTCCCCATGCCGCGCTTCTGTGGCGCACGCGGATGCGGACGAGGACGCCATGGCCGTGGCCGCGGACGACGTCGACGTCAACCTCGGGCATCCTCGCGACTCCCAGGACCCCCGCGCCGCCGCCACTACCGGGGGGAGCAGCGCACGGCGGACATCCTCCTCCTCCAGCTGCACCCGCCACGCCTCCCCAGCATGGCCGCATTCTCCTCCTCCTTCCAGCGACCATCGCTGCAACGCCGCCCTTTCTCCCTGCCGGCCACCGCCCTTCTCCCGGCGGCCACTGTCGGATCTTGATTGCCGGCGCTGCTCCGGGGGACTTGCCGCCGCCGGGTCGATCTGTTCCGCCCACCACGTCGCGATCCTTTTATTGCCCCGGCTTCCTCCTCCAGCTCACTGCTCTCGGCGGGGCCGGTCTCGCCGCCCTCCAGCTCGCGCTCTTGCCGGAAGAGGAGAGGAAAGGGAGAGAGATGAAGAGAGGGAGATGGGGAGAAGGGAGGAAGAAGTGAAGGGTGAGTTGACTGACATGTGGGACCCACGTGGTCCCAGATTTTTTATTATTTTCTATGTGGGACTGACATGTGGGTCCCACGGGTTTTATTATTTTTCCGGGTCGAATTGCCACGTAAGCGCCACGTCAATGCCACGTCGGACGAAGACCGAGTCAAATTGGCCACGTAGGCGCCACGTCAGCCAAAACCGCCTTCAAAACCGCCGAGGGACCTAATCTGCACCGGTTTTGATAGTTGAGGGACTCGTTGTGTCTGGTTTTCGCGATCGAGGGACGAAAATCGGATTCGGTGTAAAGTTAAGGGCCTCAAGATGAACTTATTCCTTGTGTGTATTATTGTAGCAGCAGCAACTCTATGGGGCATTGAAAAAGATCAATTTGGCGGCGACGGCGGCGGCGGCGAAGACCTGGGCGCCAGTGGGCACCCCTTGTCGATCTACTTCTCCTATCTTCTTCTAACCTCCGGCTTTCTACCTTAGCTTCTAGAGCTTCCTGATTGTACTCCTAGCTTCTTCTTCAATTTTACTCCCAAACGTTGTTGACATATGTACTGAATTTCGATGTGTTTTTGAATTGGAGCCAAAGGGGGGTTGTTAACAACTGGTATCAGAGCTGTTCGGTTCACTGGGATTCATGTATGGGGTGTTGGGGGGGGCGGGGGGCAGCCATGAAGAGGGATCAGAATTGGTTTTAGGGAATTTTCATTCAAAGCAACGCCCACCAATTGTTCGATAAAATGTCAAGCCCATTGGAGGTGTTGGAGGAAGACATTCTTCTTGTCATGAGTGAGGAGAACACACTTGGGATGAAGCATGTATATGTTACAAGAAGAACTGAGGGAAGCTCAGCGTAGAATGGATGAGAAGGTTGATCGGTTAAATAGAGATGGCTGAAGTGATGGGAGTGTCCCAACAGCAGCTTCACTAGTGCAACAAAGAGATCGAGCCACAACATTGGGGTGCATGCTTTGATGGCGCCGAGAGCTTGGCAAGGCGCTCTCTAATCATGACATTAGAGAGCAGCGAGCATGGATGCCCACCAGGTGTTCGATGGAATGCTCTAATCATCGACATGGAACTTGACACTCCGTGGCTGTGGGGTGTTACATTGCGCTATCACTGCTAGAATTCATGGAGCTGGAAGTTGGTGAGTGCACCACGACCCATCGACGTCCCTGACCGTCCATGGAGATGTGCACCACCAAGTGTTCGGTGTCAGACCTCGACGTCAACTATGATGACAACCGGGCTGTGATTGCTCCATGACGGTGTGGATCTAGAGTTGTTCTAAACATCATGGAACCAATGGGGCATCTTTTCGCCAAGGGCAATGGCTGACCCAAACAACGACAACAGACATGCCTGTTTGTAAATGTTCACAATGGTGACTAGAGGGAGTGATGGAGTACCCCAAGAGGAATCCATGGCCAGTTCCTACTCACAACGATGCCATTGGTGAATGGGCGGGTGTTGCAACTAAACCTTATATGTCCTCAAAATGTTCGGGAATCAGATTGCAATGGATGCACCTTGATGTCATTGAATTGGTTTGATTCAAGAGCAATCCGTGAACAAGAACAAGATCATGTGTAGGCATTGGGATCCAGGTCAAGATAAGGTTCACCGACACAAGATATTGTTGGATGATTGGCTCCCACAACACTACTTCCATTTGATGTTTTTGGGGTGATGATAATGTTCCAGCTGGGCACTTGATTGGGCTTGGAAGTGTTGCTTAAATCAATTTCTTTCTAGTTGGGGCATATTTGGTGGATCCCTAATTATCCTATCAGAGTTGGAAACCTGCAGTATACTTTCAGGTTCATTTGCTTGCTCTCTATTGCACTACTGTTCACCCAATACTATTGGTGTGGAGCAGAGCAGGGTATCAGGTGGCAAAGAAATGGACTTGTTGGCTGAATTGTACTCACTTGCTGTTTGAATTTTTAGGTTGATGGAAAGATTAACTGCTACCTAAAACGCTAACATCAATCAACTTGTGTGATGTTGACGGGATAGTCCTGGTGCACTAATTCTCTTGGTTAGTTCGCCTCAACAGTACTATTTTCATGTGAGGCAAAATTGGTGGAGCATTGCACTTGTCATTGATGTTGTGAACCCTGAAGATCTTACTTGCAAGGCAAGTTTTTCAGCAATTCTCAACAAGGAAGGCAGCATGCTTGCTAGTGCACCTGGACCATTACGTCCTATGGCTTTTGTTTTGCTAATTCTTGGGGAGCGATTATCAAGTGCTATCAAATTGAAGTGGAGAGAACAACATCACTCTCACTGTCTACTCACAGCAAGCCCAGGGGCATCAACAGTTCACAAAGAAAAGAAGGGAAATCAACATTATGGCCATCTTCTGAATGCACTTTCCATTGGCAACAAAGCAAGTTACGAAGGGACTAAAATGATGAAGAAGTTTGCTACAGGCTGAAGAGGAAGGCTACAAAAGTGTGCAAACCTTTCAAGAAGGTGCTAATCAGTTCAAAACAGGCTATTTTCTTCTACGTGGACAAGACTTGGAAATTTTTTTGGCAAATATACTTATTTTTTCAATAATTTACATTTATATACATGCATGCAAAATTTTTGCAAAAATATACCCACCCCGCAGAACGGAAATGCGGGATTGCGAGGTCCGTGCGACGGCTGCGCGTGCTGCAAACGGCCCAGCAGCTCCATAACGCGGGACGTCGTTGGCCAGGCAGTTCCAATACGCGGCACCGTGTTTGCCAGCGATCTTTTACTACCTGTGCGCACTGCTTGAAACACTGATTGGGTACTTGTTTTGAAACTGTGCAGTCGGAGCGCTTCGCACATCCAAACCACGGATCGCCTATGAACATGTGCAAGACAGTACGAAAACAGTACTAACAGTGCCGCGCATATAAAATTTTCTGGTATAATAGCAAGGCGCGTGGCGAGGACGGGAACTGCAGGGTCCGCTCAACAGACTTACAGCGCGATCCGTGCGGTTTTCCCGCATCGGCGACGCGCAAGGTCCGGCAGCGGGTCCCTGCGCAACGGCGATGCGGGACCGTCTCGGGACCACGCCATTCCCGGCGCTGCTTCCACTCCGAGCCGTGAGAGCGAGCGCGGTTGCCGCGCTTCCGCCGGCGGGAGAGAGACGGTGCGCACGGTCGAACGGTCGTACGTCGACCGCCGTCCAGCGGACATGGCAAAGGCGGCACCGTCTCGGTCCCGCGTCCTCGCATGTGGTGGAGGTTATTGTGCAATATTTTTCATGCAGATATATAAACGCAAAATATTTTTAAAAAGAGGTATATTTTCAGTTTTGTTTCGAAACAACTTGCTGCCTTGCTTTTGTGCGACGCACTGCTACTGCCTAAAATAGCCATGATGTCCATAGGAGCACTTGATTCCGGTCTATATGTATCTACATGGGTACATGGAGTAGCCTGTTCTTTTTTCTCCGAAAAGCTGCTAAATTACAATTTAATGTGGGCGTTCAACTCAAAATTGTCAAACCAAAATTTCTAACCCAACACTATTATCTTCATAATAATAGCTTCTTTCATTATTATTGGCGTGAAAATTAGTAATTACACATGCTCCAAACTTTCTTATGAACAAATACACTCCACACGTAGAAGTAGTTATGAATATATTGTACTCCATCAATCTCAAAATATAAAAACTATATGTTTCATGCGAATCAATAAGTTTTTATATTTGATACGGAGTTACCAATATAATTTCATCCATTGCCTAGAGCCTTGCAGCTAAGCACGCTTCAGTATGTGCATCGACCGCACGAGCTCTCTCGCCACCTCTCCACACCATCCTCTCCATCGGCGGCGCCGGCAGCCGCATCGGCACCTCGACGCCCTCCCGCCGTCCGTCCTCCGTCCGGCGACGTGGAACGTCGCCAGCGCTCGCCGTCAGGCCGGCCCGCCGTACACGCGGCGTGCCCCACCCGAGGTCCCCCCGTCGAGCCCCGACCGCGTGAGGTCCGACAACCCGTAGGTGCGCGCTCACGGCGAAACCGCGGCCGCCCGCGCGCCGCCATCAGGTCGGCCACCGACGGAGGTGGCCTCCTCCATGGGCGCGCCTTGGCGTCCACCACCAGGCGGAGCGCGTGCGCGGAACGGGCGCCGGCGGAGCCACCCCCGCCGGCGACTCGGCCACGGCGAGGCGAACGCGTTTGCCGTAGTAGCCGTCGGGGAGAGCGGCCGGGGCGTTGCTCCGGCGCGCCGCGGGCGTTCACGACGAACTGGACGCGCACCGCGTCGGCGGCGTCGTACTGGAGCGCGTTGGCGCGGCAGACCGCACATGAACGCCGCATGAGGTCGACGTGAGCTCCGGGAGGCCAGCGATGCGGCGCGCAGCGCGTGCAGCCGGCGATCTCGCGGCGCCGAAGAAGAAGGGACGGTGGACGAGCGCGTCGGAGGGGGAGACCTTGTCCTTCCGGCGTCCGCCACCGGCTCGTACTCCGGGTGGCGTCGCGTGGCGACGCCGCCCGCGGCGGCGGCCGGCGCGCGGAGAGGAGCTCCCTCGCGCCACATCCGGCTTCACCTGTCGGCCGCGCGGGCACCCGCGCGCGAACCCCCACCGCCGTCATGACTGCGCGACGCCGGAGCGTCGGCGAGCAGTGAGATCTGGAGCCCCACACGAACCCGCCGCCGCATGCGCGTGACCTGGAAGTAGAGCAGCGGCCGCCCACGACGCCGCCGTCGGCGTACGCGCCGTCGGCCGCGCACAGGGCTTCCTCGTGGCGCGGCACGGGCGGGCGGTCACCTCCCGAGCTCATCCATCGCCACCCCGGACTCCGCCCGCGACGAACACCGCGCCCTGCCGGTGCCACTCGACGAGCAGCTTCCTCCGGGGCTCGCCTCCACGATGCGGCCGGCGAAGCGGGTAGTAGTGACGAGCGCCTCCGCGAGCGCGGCGCGGAGCACGGCGGCGGGGTCGACGCCGTCCATGGCGGCGCGCCGCCGGTACAGGAGAGCCGGAGCGTAGAACCGGAGGCCCCTGGTCGTCGATGTCCGACAGCGCTTGACTCGTGCGGCGTCGCCCTCGCCGGCGCCACCAGCTCCGCCGCGCCGCGGCGCACCACGACATCGTCCTCGCCATGTTCACACTAGCTGGACAATCTCTTCGTGAGCGTCTTCGCTGCTTTGCTTTGCTGCATTGTGATGGCGATGTGAGCAATATATTATATATATGCCGTGGCAATGGCGTTGTGGTGGTAGGTATAGACTAACCTATGGAATTCCTGGCCGTCATCGTTTTTATTTATGATTATATGTTTAATGCTTTCCTTTAGTCTTATAAGGATTTTTAGGCTGCACAACTAAGATGTTTGGATTCAATAGTTAAAAGTTGTTATATTTTAGCCCCAGAGAGTAAGCCATACAGCTTACTAAAAAAAGTTATTTGCATGTAATTTTTTATATATTTGTTTTAATATTACTTTAAAAATAAATGCTGAAAATCCAACTACGACCGAAAAACTATAATTAAGTACAAAATTGAGTTTTAATATTCAAATTTTATTAGATGCTTCTTATAATTAAGTAGAAAGGGTAAATGGATGGCAATCAATATGCCTTGGCCACTAGCCCCTAGGGGCATCGATGATTTATCCTTCGAAATGGTCCACCAAAATGTTGCAAACCAGTGCACTCAATATTTTGCTTATTTGATTTCATTAGTAGTTTAACCCTTTTAAAGGAAAAACTATAGATTTTTAAAAAAATACTGTAAACTAAATATTGAATCAATTTAATTAATCTCAAAACTGTTACTTAATAACTCTAGCAAAACAGTTACTGACATGGCTATCTAAACTTTAACATTCAATAGTTTTTGTCGTAATTTATTATTTTTTTTTTTTTTTTAAAACTCCAATTTTATTAATCTGCAATACATCGTCGTTAATAATGTATTTTTTATAAGTTTGTACTAAAACCTGTTGTTATGGCGATATATCACTCAAAATCTCTGTACGAATTTTGCAATGGTGTTAAAGGTTTTAATAGGTTTTGCAAAATTTACTCTTAAAGAAACACAGCGAGTCATATCACGCTAGCTAGCTTTGATCTTACTCTCACCTACGAAATTCCTACACACATGCCATACTCCTTTGGTCTTAAGTTGATCTCACGTTGTCACACACTATAGCATGCCATCAATGTACCCGGTCACTGTATGCATCTGGTCATCAATCAGACCAGGATGTGTTGGAGCAAATGATGATGATAAATCACTAAATTAAGAGTGATCCAGATGCCACTACTGTAATAGCTATAGACGACTCTTCTTCTTAAAATTCCATGCATCTTTTGATTAATTTGGATGAAATACTCTTCCATCTGTTGACCAACAACACGGATTTAGCGTAAAAAGCGATAGTGGCATAGTGCAGATTCCCCAAGATTCGACGTGAGACGTTGAGATTTCATGGCGTGGACGAGCTATAGCATCAGCCCACGATTCGACGACCCTCCCTTCTTCGTGGACAGCGCCGGGTCAGCTCGATCGATCAGCGCCGGCCCGCCTTTGCCGGAATTTAATATATTGTGCACCGGCGCCGGAATCATATACTTATATATAGTTCATTCCTCCTATAGGCTAGGCCAAACGGGCGGCCCGAACCCAAGCACGGCAACGGCACACTGCGGCAACCGGCCCACTAGGGCACGGCCCGGTTAGGGCAGGCTCCTGTAGCGGGCCGTGCGTGCCGGCCGCACGTGCCAAGGCCTCGGCCCAAGCCGGCCCAAGAGGTTGCTGGGCCGTGCGGGCCGGCACGGGCTACTGTAGCGGCCGTGCTGGTAGCCGCCACTAGTACATGTGGCCCATAAAATTGAAATTTGAGGGGAAAAAAAGAAAAGGCAAAAAAACGAAAAAAAAAAGAGAAAAAATATAATATAAAGGAACATTATAAAATAACTTAGGAATAAATGTGAGGAAAATTTTAGGAAATATATCATAAAAATATATGGACAAATAGGAATAAAATGTGAAAAAACATTTTAATAAATAAATTGAGAAATATTTATGGGAAATTAGAAAATCGTAGGAAAAAATCAATGGGCCGGTGGGGCCGTGCCATGCCTGGGGCCCGTGCGTGCGGCAACGCTTAGCAGTAAACGTTGCCGTGCCTGTGCCGGCCTCAACGTGGGCTGAGCGTCCGGCCCAAACACGGCACGGGTAACGGGCCGTGCTGGCTGGGACGGCCACAGGCTGGCGTGCCGTGCCTGTGGCCTGGGTCTGGCTACAAGTACTTGCCGTGCTTCCGGCCGGCCCGGCTTGGCACGGCTCCATTTGGCCAGTGTATATCATCCTCCGTAGATAACCGTCTATTTCTTCTCTTTCTCTCTCTTTTGAAGCACGTCACCCGATTATTTTCTCTATTTTATGGAATTATATTTTTGTCTAATATTGTCTTTTCTTTCTCTCTCATTAAAAAACAATACTTAATTATTTTTATAGTACTTCATCAAATTATATAATCATTATTTAGTTTTGAATAAAAATTACTTTATATACTGTACATTATTTATTTTATATACTATTTTCCTGTCAGGTAACAAGGCGAAGTATTCGGTCTATATTTATTGTGTCACATGTTCTGATGTGATATTCGGTCTTAGTGTTTGCTGAGCTTCAGTCGATTATTCGTATAGCATTTCGTACTATTGCTGGGTGGATTTGCAATATTGCCATGATTTAGATCACATGACCTGTTAAGTATAGCGCATAAGCATAATTTAATTTGAGACATTTAATATACTATTAATCAGAAATTACTTCACTTAAGGTTGGTGTTGTGAATTTCTGAGGATGAGATGAAGATAAAGATTAAAGTGTTTCACACAAAACGAGGTGGTAATAATGTGCTTAATTAGTTTTAATTATTTACTACCTCCGTCGTGTACAACTTTGAGCACCGTCCTTATTTGAAATTTTTTTAGATTAGTTATTTTTGTTTGTTTATAGATTATAAATTATATGAGTAGTACTTTTATTATGTAACTTATGTTTTTTTAGATTTTTAAAAGAGATTCAATTAAGACGAACAGTTAAAAGTTGGACGACAGAAACAATCATGGCTGCGTTATTTTAGGACAGATGTTAGTATATACTTGGAAATTGATTTAACTTATATTTTAGATGCACTTTCATATAGAAAAGGTTTTCGCATGACGTCCCGTTTAGTGGTTTGACAACAGCTAGCGCGTGGCCATGAGTATCCAGAATTTCATTTGTTGGAGAATGAACGGCAGCTGAATAATCTTCCAATGGAAAAGATAAAACTAGACTAAGATCGTATTTGAGAAGTTTAAAATTCTGAAAATTAGTGATGATATGTTAATATGATGTTTGGGGATTTAAGAATCTTATAAGCATATGGTTGGCAGCTAGCTTCAACTGAGTTTCCCTAACTTTGTGTTCTTGTTTATTTTTTTGATTAACTGCAGCTTTTTAAAATAAAAAAATAGACTGTATTATGAAAATTTTCATTCCGAGGAAAAACACAACTATATCAGAAGCCTCCTAAGATAGAGCTAGGCCCCTTCTCATAATCTTAGGTTGGTTTTCGCAGTTTTTTATACTTCTATTTTTTTTTGATATATATATTTGCAAATTAGAATCGAATCTACATTGTACATAAGGAGAAGCCGGCAGCGAGTAAACTCCCAAACAAGGCCCCACGAACTTCGGTTTGGTTGACTGCTATTATATATTAATAAGCTTTAAGTCTTGAAAAATAAACTTCACTCTGATAGTCTTCAGTAGGAAAGAAGTTGACCCAAAAGGGCTTTGGATATGGCTTGGACAACTTTTTTGTTCGTACGTTCAAAAAAGTTGAACCATTTCTAAACGTGTTTTTTGATTTTAATAGTAAGTAGCTTCAATATTTTGACCAACATTTTATTAAGTTAACATACGAGTATGTTTATGTATAAAACAACCATTAGATCATACTTCAAGGTAAGCGGGTCCAGAAAATTGGTTAGTTGTTGAATGTGCTTATCAATGTTATATGCATTGGCTATATAACGCTGATCAATAGGTGTTATATGATGTCATCGTCAAACATCGATATTTGCAAACGAAAATAATTTGTATAATAACTTTATATACGTGTTCTTAACGATCTAAAGCAATACTGAAAAATAACTACGGAAAAAAATCCAAAATCAAACTCAATTTAAAGTCGAAAATTCAAATTTAGCTTTAAGCATAATCTAAGTCGAAACGATGAGGCTGATAAATAATTGATAAGTTAGTTCTACTATAGGTTTGTCAAAGTCGGTGGTGTCACCTACCTACACAACACAACATATTGATTTTTATACAAGTTAGACTATATTATAAGAGAGATAACTAACGGTCAAAATTTAGTTATAAGGACTTTCTAAAATGAAAGTACGCCTTATAAAGTGAACATAGAGACATAGCGAGTAGTTGGTAAGGTGGCTGCAAAGCAATTCGATTAATTTTACTCGTGGCTATTTTTGGATAATGTCACTTTTTTTTATAATTGAAGTAACATATTGGAAGTGACACAATTTTTTAAATAAAATTCTTCCCATCTACTCTGAAATTTTTATTTTTTAATTTTCTTATCATCTCTTATCTAAATCCTTGGACTTTTTGAAGCCAGCTGGGGGTGAGTCCGTCGTTGAAATGGTGCCACCGTCATATTGGAGTTCATAATCGGTTGGTATGAGCGGCTAAAAGGCTGTTTTTCTATGCCTTTTCTCCAATTAATTCTCATCTGTCGCTGATTTTTTAAACACGTTTTTTTTTTGTGTTACAGGAGGATTATGATACTCTCGTTGGTGTAATAGCTTTTTGATTCTCAGTGTCGGGCAAATTAACTTTTAATTTAATGTTCAAAAGATTATATTATTGGCCTATTAGTAAATGTTAAAAATATGACACATGGAAAAGACATGACAGCCAAGCATAGCATATTTTTACCCATCTAATATGCAAACAAGCAAAATTGATTATAAGTTTTTTTTTTTTTTCACAATAACTTAAACAATAAGCACAGAACAATGGAAAACAAAGGCCGCTCTTAGGAGTCCAATAAATGTAAGGCCGGCACTGTTTGTCCTGCCCTTTGCAAATGATTTTGGTTCTGCTTAATTCAACAAAATAGGGGTCCTCGAACTTTGGTTAAAAAACTACTATTGTTCCTTGGATTTTTAGAGATAGGGGAGAGAAGGACCAATTTACAATTAAATCCACGCACCGAATACAAAATGAACATCAGGGCGATTCATTCAGTTGCAGTGTACAAATGGAGGAGGTGCATTTTACAGAGAATTGTTTCAACAAGATTTACAAGAAAAGGCCCTTGCTTGGGCAAAAAGAACATTTTCTGCAGAAAATGTGTTTTTGCAGGGAATGATGGCTCACAGCTACAGTTTTCAAGTATTGCCTTTTCATGTGGAGAACAAGCAGCAGGCACCAGAAGATGATCTCCAAGATGAGAACGCCAAGGTTCCCCAGCGTTTGGAGTGGAAGATTGTCTGAAGCAAGATTTCAGTCAAATGCCACTGAAAAAAAAGAGAGAGAATTTTCCGGCGATCATCAAGTCTCGCAGAGGTGTACAAGCTTTGCCAGATCATTTTCTGTTAGCTAACATTAAGGCATTGGTTTCCAGGGAAAGAAGAATTTGGTGATTCTTGAGTAAACATGCATCTATAAAGCATCACCGCATATATGGTAGGATGCACAGCACAGCAATTGCTTACCAGGTTGTTTTAAAGTGATCTCCAAATAGAACCCTTGCACAAGTGTAGGGAAGAGCTACACAAGCAGCAAGAACATACACTATAAGCGCGTTCGATGCCCATCCACTGGAAATAGGATGAACGGCTTCTGTATTGTGACAATCAACCTGCATGACAAAAAAAGGCTTTTGATCGGATCCACTGATGAGGTGAATATTTTCTGCCTTCATAAAGTTCGGTTTTGTTCAAAAGAAAAAGGTAAAGTTTCCACAAACTAACATGGGTACATCAACCTGTCATTAAGATTACATATATAGTGATACCATACTATCCTACAGTAACGGTTTCCAGAGATGGTTCGAGCACTCACTTACAATGTAGTATAGCAGCAACAGCGGAACCAGATACGCCACGGTTAGTAGCATGTAGGCTCACCGTGTACAAAGGCTTGCTGCAAAGGCATGCCTAATGACCACAACATGCATGCATCAGATTGAGGAACTGGAAACTCTGATTAAAACAACAAATTGCTGAATGCAGCAAGTCTCACGAACACATAATTACCTAATAACTGAAGTAGATAATCCTGAACTGTTAACACGTGGAAGCTAGTAGCATAATAGACATTCGAGGTGAATGATCCTGTGGTAGAAGCAAAGGTTAGCAGAAGTCTGGAAATATCATTGTGTTTTTTTAAATTCCATTTTGATCAAGGTTCAAGAGTTTCTAAAGGGAGGTATGGGAGTTCATGGGTACTACCTTGCAATGAACCAAACATGTCCAAAATGCATCCACAAAGCAAGTCACTGGCAGCCATCAATGTAACTGTAAAAACCAATAAGGCGAGGGTATTTTCTGGTTTGCCTACCAGGAAATGGGAAGGTTCAATTGATCATCTGTAGGAAAAATCCAGATTTGGTAACCATTGGTCAGGTCCTGAAGGATTGATCGGTTGTACATTTATTTTAAGAACAATAATAAAATAAAAAGATATAAATAACCACCTTAGGCAAACCCTCGGGATCAAATGGAGCAGCACCAGTCTGGTGCATTTGGAGGAAGTGGTCCATAATCATGGAGAGTTAACACTGCATTCCTATGGAGGCATAATAAAAGGAAATTAATTTGCGTATTTTTCAAATTGGGGTATCCTATAAGAAACATGGCTTTTGATATCCAAGTGATCGGGAAAAGATCATATCAATGTGTTTGCTTAGGAAATAAAACCTTAGTCTTTTTAGACTGGGTTCTTGTAC
>CM020182.1:14231479-14306111 GCA_009805545.1 Oryza longistaminata | reverse complement strand
CCGCGCCGGCCGGCCACCGCCGCCGCGCCGGCCCGCTCTCGCTCCAAGCGGCTGGCCTCTCTCGCTCTGATCCAAGCGGGCTAAGGAAGAAGAAGAACTAAGGAAGAAGGAAGAAGAAAGGATAAGGATAGAGAGTTAGAGAGGAAAAAAGAGATAGAGAAAGTGTTCGTTGTGTGGACGGGAAAAGAGGATAAGTAATAGGGATTATATAGTACGTGTTGATTTTTATTCCCGGTTAGTAACTCCAACCAGGAGTTACCAACCGGGACTAAAGATCCTAGCCGCCTGACATGGTCTGACATATAGACAACCGGGACTAAAGAATTACCAACCAGGACTAAAGATGACGCCAACCGGGAATAAAGATCATCTAGTCCTGTTACGCTTATAAACCAGGACTAAAAATCGTTTTTAGTCCCGGTTTTTAATGGAACTGGGACTATTGTGGATTTGGGTCGACCGACCAAAGATGGTTTCTCCACTAGTGTCTGTTATCGCCTAACCGGCCACCATGGCCCTCCTGAACGTGACAGCCCATGCAATGGTAAAAAATTGGAATAAGTTCACTTTGGGTCCCTCTATTTGTCGCCCAGTCCGATTTTCGTCCCTTGACCGTAAAACTGGGTATGACCCGTCCCCCAACTTCCGAAAACCGGGCAAACAAGATCCTTCGGCGGTTTAGAAGGCCACGTAAGCGCCACGTCAATGCCACGTCGGACGAAGACCGAGTCAAATTGGCCACGTAGGCGCCACGTCAGCCAAAAGCGCCCTCAAAACCGCCGAGGGACCTAATCTGCACCGGTTTTGATAGTTGAGGGACCCGTTGTGTCTGGTTTTCCGATCGAGGGACGAAAATCGGATTCGGTGTAAAGTTAAGGGACCTCAGATGAACTTATTCCTTGTGTGTATATATTGTAGCAGCAGCAACTCTATGGGGCATTGAAAAGATCAATTTGGCGGCGACGGCGGCGGCGGCGAAGACCTGGGCGGCCAGTGGGCACCCTTGTCGATCTACTTCCTCCCTATCTTCTTCTAACCTCCGGCCTTCTACCTTAGCTTCTAGAGCTTCCTGAATTGTACTCTAGCTTCTTCTTCAATTTTACTCCCAAACAGTTGACATATGTACTGAATTTCGATGTGTTTTGAATTGGAGCAAAGGGGTTGTTAACAAACTGGTATCAGAGCTGTTCGGTTCACTGGGATTCATGTCATGGAGGTGTTGGGGGGGGGCAGCCATGCAAGAGGGATCAGGAATTGGTTTAGGGAAGTTTTCATTCAAGCAACGCCCACCAATTGTTCGATAAAATGTCAAGCCCATTGGAGGTGTTGGAGGAAGACATTCTTCTTGTCATGAGTGAGGAGAACATCACCTGGGATGAAGCACTGTATATGTTACAAGAGGAACTGAGGGAAGCTCAGCGTAGAATGGATGAGAAGGTTGATCGGTTAATAGAGATGGCTGAAGTGATGGGAGTGTCCCAACAGCAGCTTCACTAGTGCAACAAAGAGATCGAGCCACAACATTGGGGTGCATGCTTTGATGGCTGCCGAGAGCTTGGAAGGGCGCTCTAATCATGACATTAGAGCAGCGAGCATGATGCCCACCAGGTGTTCGATGGAATGCTCTATCATCGACATGGAACTTGACCACTCCGTGGCTGTGGTGGTTACATGCGCTACCACTGCTAGAACCTTCATGGAGCTGGAAGTTGGTGAGTGCACCACCGACATCGACGTCCCTGACCGTCCCATGGAGATGTGCACCAAGTGTTCGGTGTCAGACCTCGACGTCAACTATGATGACAACCGGGCTGTGATTGCTCCATGACGGGTGGATCTAGAGTTGTTCCAACATCTATGGAACCAATGGGCATCTTTTCGCCAAGGGCAATGGCTGACCTCAAACAAGACACAGACATGCCTTGTTTGTAAAATGTCACAATGGTGACTAGAGGGAGCTGATGGAGTACCCCAAGAGGAATCCATGGCCAGTTCCTACTCACAACGATGCATTGGTGAATGGGCGGGTGTTGCAACTAACCTTATATGTCCTCAAATGTTTCGGGATCAGATTGCAATGGATGCCACCTTGGATGTCATTGATTGGTTTGATTCAAGAGCATATCCGTGAACAAGAACAGATCATGTGTAGGCATTGGGATCCAGGTCAAGATAAGGTTCACCGACACAAGATATTGTTGGATGATTGGCTTCCACAACACTACTTCCATTTGATGTTTTGGGGTGATGATAATGTTACCGGGCACTTGATTGGGTTGGAATGTTTGCTTAAATCATATTCCTTCTAGTTGGGGCATATTTGGTGGAATCCTAATTATCCTATCAGAGTTGGACAACCTGCAGTATACTTTCAGGTTCATTTGCTTGCTCTCTATTGCACTACTGTTCACCCCAATACTATTGGTGTGGAGCAGAGCAGGGTACCAGGTGGCAAAGAAATGGACTTGTTGGCTGAATTGTACTCACATTGCTGTTTGAATTTTCAGGTTGATGGGAAAGATAACTGCTACCTAAAACCAGCTAAACATCAATCAACTTGTTGTGATGTTGACGAGGATAGTCCTGGTGCACTAATTCTCTTGGTTAGTTCGCCTCAACAGTACTATTTTCATGTGAGGCAAAATTGGTGGAGCATTGCACTTGTCATTGATGTTGTGAACCCTGAAGATCTTACCTTGCAAGGCAGTTTTTCAGCAATTCTCAACAAGGAAGGCAGCATGCTTGCTAGTGCACCTGGACCATTACTCCGATGGCTTTGTTTTGCTAATTCTTGGGGAGCGATTATCAAGTGCTATCAAATTGAAGTGGAGAGAACAACATCACTCTCACTATCTACTCACAGCAAGCCAAGGGGCATCACAAGTTCACAACAGAAGGGAAATCAACATTATGGCCATCTTCTGAATGCACTTTCATTGGGCAACAAGCAAGTTACGAGGGACTAAATGATAAAGAAGATTTGCTACAGGCTGAAGAGGAAGGCTACAAAAGTGTGCAAACCTTTCAAGAAGGTGCTAATCTTCTATATACAAACCCGCCGGAGATGGCTGCTCTGGGCGGCGATTTACGCTGTCGTGGCCCTTGCCGTTGCTTGGCACGTCATCCGGCCGGAGCCCAGGGGTGGATTTGGAGCGCGGTCGTTGCGCGCGTTCTCCGCCGTTGGATGACGATCGTGCGTCGGTGCGTTTGGCATGCCACATTTTCCTTTTTCTCGTCCGCTGGTTCTTTGCGTTGCGTCCGCCACGTGTTGTTCCCTGTGTGGTGGCCTCATTTGGTTGGTTTGTGTGCGGTGCATTGCACCGCGCGCAGGGTGGGGTGGGCGTCCTTGCCATTGTTTTCTCCGGTGTTATGCGTTGCGTGGTGCATTTCTTTGTTTTTTGAGGTAGCCATGGTCCACAGATTGCCTGTGGCTGCCGTGTGGGCCGCATGGCCTCTGCCTGTTCGTACCTACCGTGGAACAGGTCTATGCTGTTTGCCTTAGCTGCTGTGTCAGATTGCTTTGGTCGCTTGGTGCGCGTGTGCGCTGTGTCCATGGCACAGTTTCTCTCTGGCCGGTGGGTCTGCTTTATTCTGAACCTGTGTGTTACGGTCTAGGACCATATGCTGTTGGAGACCGCGCCTGTAGTGGGATTACTCTGTGATGGCTTCTCCGCTATTGGTGCGTTTGCGTGGGTTGTCGATATCAGGCATCGCTGTGGTCCTGGTGTATGCGCCCCGTTCCTCTGCGTCCTGGGCCATGTCCAATCCGCTTGGATGCTTGGTTCATTCGTCTTGGTCCATGCAGTCTTCTTCTTCTGCAGCCTATGCTGTCAGTCTCTCTGGTCAGGTTTTCTTGGGTTGTAGCTAGGTGCGCTGCACTTATATCGCTGATAGGTGGGGCAGTGTCATCTCAGCTAGCCATTTGTTTGGTTCCTATTTGTGGGTGTTTGGTGTGCAGGTGTACATGATTGTTTGCTTCCTTGCTGCAGCTCGGCGGAGAACCCCCTCTATCTTTGCCTGTATATACTACTACTTGCGTTTCTCTTTCTTTCTTCCCTTCGGTTTCTCCTCCTCTCGTCGGTTTCTTCGCTCCACTGTTCTGTTCCTTGCTCGAGAAACTCCCACTCGTTTTGCTCCTGTTCAACTTTTCGTTATGGCGTGGTAAGGCCTGGATCAATGCGTGTGGTTCTCCTGTCCGTTCTGTCATTTGGGTTTTATGTTTGTTCTCTCTTGTTTGTTTGCTTATGACTACGCGGCTGTTCTTGCTAGCATTGACCCTGCACCTTTTGTTCCATTTAGGGGAGGCGATCTGCATGGGCTGCAATGGACCTTTAAAGGTTCCTGATCATCTTCCATTGCACGTGTGCGGGCTGCTTCTAAGACCTAGCAGGTACTTTTGGTTGTTGCTGGTTTCATTGGCCTTGTGTTATGCTTTGCTTCCTACATTCTTATTCGCTGATCATGCTCCGTTCTCTGCAGCTCTGTTCCGTCTTCTTCCTTGCCTCTGTTCACAGCTTGTGTGTTCGCTTCGTGGTGCGTTTTAGTGGATTCTGCCTGTCGACGAGCATATTCCTTGCTAAAGGTATTCCCGCGCTATTAATCTTTCTGTCCTTTATTTATGGTTGATTGGTTTAGTATTTTGTTTCTATTGCCTGCATTCATCGCTGTCTAAATCTGCATGTGGTTGCTCCAGAGCTTTCGGTCGTTTTATATTGTTCGTTCACTGTATCTGTGTGGTTTGAGCCACTTTTTTTGCCCGTGTTCTTTGCTTCATTCTTTCCTTGCCTCTGTAAAATTATGATGGCAGTTAGAAACGCATGCTATGGATAGAGTGCGTAGGGTACGTGCCAGCCGGCAGAGAAGGGCCACAAATGTTCTGTCCCAACAGAGTGCAATGCATATAGAACATGCTATCGTTCCGCTAGGGCAGCCCCATCAGGAAAGTCGGTGCAAGAGGAAATGTTCGTTGATGGATTTTGCACCTCAGCTGGCAAAGTTAAATAGGCAAAGGCGTTCCCTCCTGCGTTCAAAGATGGATCCGTCCGTTCCTTTGGCCAATGTGGATGGTATGCTCTTTTTGTTGTCTGTGATGGTAGGCTTGTTTTTTTTTCGTGCAGTTTAGGTTCATAGGCTGTTTTACTGTCTTTGTTCGCAGCAAATCACACTGCACGAGCCAACGGTAGTTCCTCCCGGACAGACAAGGAGTATATCCGATTGCTAAAGGGTTCGGCCGCTGTTCTGAATACGTGCACGTAATGCATTGTTTTTTTACACGAGACTATTTTTGACATTGTCCAGCGCTTTTGTGGCAGCATCATACCCAGACAGATCATACTATGGCCCTCCGACGTATGAATGCCCGTATTGTGGTGCCATGTTCTGGTACCAGGAGAGGGTCAAGAGTGCATCTGCTATTTCAAAAAGAAAAATAATTTACAATCTATGTTGCAAAGGAGGACGCATACAATTGCCAAAACTGCGTGCCCCTCCTGAGCCACTAGCATCATTATTGAACTATAATGGTGATGCACGTTCGAAAAATTTTTTGAGGCAAATACGATCGTATAATTCGATGTTTGCTTTCAGCTCAATGGGTGCAGCTATTGATAAATCGATTAACACTGGAAATGCACCTTATGTATTCAAGATCAATGGAGTTGTGCACCATAGGATTGGTACTCTTGTGCCATCCTGTGGCTCACCTCCCAAATTTGCGCAATTATATGTCTATGATCCAGAAAATGAATTACAAAACCGATTAAATATATTTGAAAACGACGGTGATAATTCAGATAAAGCAGATCCTGAGATAATTCGTGCCCTATCATCGATGCTTGATGCTGAAAATACTCTTGTCCAGAGCTTTAGGTATGCTAGAGAACGTGTTATTCAGCATGGCAATCAGCAAGTGACACTTCGCCTTTTAGGTTGCAATGCAAAAGACGATGTGCAATACAATTTACCAACGAACAGTGAAATAGCTGCTATTATAGTAGGTGATTTTTCTGCGAAAGAATACAAATTTGATGTGCTTGTCTACGATAAAGGTCGTGGCCTGCGCCAGATTTCTCCCTTGCATCCATCTTATATGGCATTGCAATATCCTTTGTTGTTTCCATATGGTGAACGCGGATTCCATTTAGGCATTAAATACAGTAACTATGATGGAATTGGCAAAAAGTATGTCACGATGCCGGAATATTATAGATATGAAATGCATTACAGACTAAATGAACCAAATCCTTTCACATGCTATGGTCGCTTGAGCGATCAAATCGATGTTGATATATTTTCTACTATTGAAACAAATAGGCTACAGTACTTCATCGATCATCAAAAAGAGCTGCGCTCTGAGTCTGTAGATGGAATTGTTGATGCGATTGATAAAGGTGTCACTGATGGAGATTCAGTTGGCAAGCGTGTCATACTTCCTGCTAGCTTCACTGGAGGAAGAAGATATATGGTCATGAATTATCAAGATGCGATGGCAATATGTCGTGTCTATGGGCCTCCTGACCTTTTTGTCACATACACATGTAATTCCAAATGGCAAGAAATTGCAGATGCGATTCGATTTGAGCCTGGCCAACAACCATCTGATAGAGCTGATATTATTGTGCGTGTGTTTAACATGAAAGTTAATGAATTTATAACTGATATTAGGGAAGGCAGAACTTTTGGTAAAGTTCTTGCAGGTATGGTCACAATTTTGTTAGTTTATAGCGTATTAAGGCCATTGGTGTGGCACTCATCAACCTTTGTTCTTAATGATTACAGTGTTGTACACTGTTGAATTCCAGAAGCGTGGCCTTCCACACATACATTGCTTAGTTTGGCTTGCTGCTGCCACTGCCGATGTCTCAGCCTCTATAATAGATGGGTTTATCTGTGCTGAGATACCTGACTATGACACCGACCGGCTAGGATATGAATTGGTTAGCGAGTTTATGATGCATGGTCCTTGCGGTGATGCGAACAAGAAGTGTCCTTGTATGAAAAACGATAAATGTTCAAAACATTATCCTAAAGATTTCCAAGATGAAACCATTGTTGATGAATCTGGGTTTACAATCTATAGACGAAGAAATGATGGACGATCTATCATGAAGAATGGGATCCTTTTAGACAATAGATCAGTTGTAACCTACAACATGGCTTTACTGAAAAAATATGAGGCACACATAAATGTTGAGTGGTGTAATAAATCAAATTTGATAAAGTATTTATTTAAATATATTACAAAAGGCCATGACCGAGCTAGGATCTATTTTGAAACAACAGGAAAAACACAAAATGCATCACCAAATCATGACCTTGCTCCACGCAATGAAATATTAGAATACATGGATGCAAGATTTCTCTCAACCTGTGAGGCACTTCATCGATTGTTTGAATTTGATATACATTATAGAGTGCCACCTGTTGAGCGATTGGTTGTCCATCTGCCTGGGAAAAACTTTGTGAGATACGAGAAGGGAGCTGACCTACGGGCAGTCCTTGAGAGTCCTGGTGCAAAACGGTCTATGCTTACTGAATGGTTTGAAACTAACAAAAAAAATTCTAAGGCCCATTCATTGACATACTGTGAGTTTCCTAAGGAATGGACATGGGAGCCATCATCTAAAACTTGGCACGAGCGAACACCTGCTCCTAAAATTGGCAGAATTTATTATGTGCATCCAACTGCGGGCGAGCTTTACTATCTTAGGATGTTGTTGATGATTGTCAAAGGTGCTCAAAGCTATGCTGATGTTCGCACATACGATGGTGTTGTTTATGGCACGTATAGAGAGGCATGTGAGGCACGAGGGCTTCTTGAAGGAGATAATGAATGGCATCTCCTTTTTGATGAGGCCATAGTGACTGCGTCTTCAGCGCAGCTTAGACAACTTTTTGTGACAGTCCTTCTTTACTGTTCTGTTGGTGATGTTCGTTCATTGTTTGATAAATACTGGCTATACATGACTGATGACATACATAACAGGCTAAAAAAGGCCCTTGACAATCCACACTGTGTGATTCCACATGACCACTTGCTTAACATGCTACTACATGAGCTTATTGCTGTATTTGCAAATAGCGGTGGTAATATCAAAGATTTTAACCTGCCACATCCATCATCTGTTCCACATGTTCCTGGTACTAATAGATTAATCGATGAAGAAATCACAATTGACCCACTTATGCTTGCTATGCATGCAGACTCTTTCGTACAGCAGTTGAATAATGACCAGATAACTGTTTTTAACACTATTTGTTCTCGTGCTATCGCTAATGAACCTGGTTTCTTTTTTGTGTCTGGTCATGGTGGAACTGGCAAGACATTTCTCTGGAATACAATAATTGCGAAACTTAGATCACAAAACAAGATTGTTCTTGCTGTCGCTTCATCAGGGGTAGCATCTCTCCTATTGCCTAGAGGTAGGACGGCTCATTCTCGGTTTAAAATACCAATTGACATTGATGAAACAAGCATCTGTAATATAAAACGAGGCACAATGCTTGCTGAGCTTTTAGCTGAAACTGCATTGATCATATGGGATGAGGCTCCAATGACACATAGGCGATGCTTTGAAGCATTAGATCGAACGTTACGAGATATTTTATCAGAGACATGCCCTTCAAATTCTATTGTACCTTTTGGAGGAAAGCCTATTGTCCTAGGTGGTGATTTCAGACAAATACTCCCAGTTATTCCTAAAGGATCCCGTCAGGCTATAATCAATGCATCTATCACGAACTCAGAACTATGGAAACATGTAGCGCTACTCAACCTGAATATAAACATGAGATTACTCAATCCAATGTTACCAGATAATCAAAAAAAAGAATTGCATGATTTTAGTCAATGGGTTTTAGCTATAGGCAATGGCACTTTACCTATGACAGCAAAGGAAGGTGAGAATTATCCTGCATGGATCACAATTCCCGATGATTTACTTGTTATGACTAGCGGTGACAAAATAGCTGCTATTGTTCATGAGGTTTACTCAGATTTCCTTACGTGCTACAGAGACATTGAATATCTGGCTTCTCGTGCAATTGTTTGTCCTACTAATACAACGGTTGATGAAATAAACGATTATATTATTGGTTTAGTGCCAGGAGATTCTAGAGTATACCTAAGCTGTGATACCATATCAAAAAGCTCTGAGCAAATTCCAGATTTCGATCTGTTATACCCCCCAGAGTTTCTGAATTCAATAAATGCTACTAACTTTCCAACGCATAAACTTGTTCTTAAAGAAGGTGTTGTCGTAATGCTGCTACGAAATCTTAATCAATCAATTGGGTTATGCAATGGAACAAGGCTATTAGTCACACTTTTAGGAGACAGAATTTTACAGTGTATAGTACTGACTGGATCAAACATTGGTGAAACTGTTTACATACCTCGAATCACACTTGGCACCACAAAGATGAAATGGCCTTTTACACTGCAGAGAAGGCAGTTCCCTGTTCGAGTTTGCTATTCAATGACCATCAATAAAAGCCAAGGTCAAACACTCCAGCGGGTTGGCGTATATCTTAGGAAGCCTGTCTTCACACATGGGCAATTATACGTTGCTATTTCAAGAGTAACAAGCCGATCAGGGCTAAAAATATTAATTGAAAATGATGATGGATCATGTGGTACACAGACAAAAAATATAGTTTACTCTGAAGTGCTCAGCGCTACAGTCCAAGCGGTGATTTCCCGCACGTTATATCTTTTTTTTTGCTTTTCATCGCTTCGTTGTATTTTCAGCAGAGTAATGTGCATGTGTTACTATTGCAGGCTCCGCCGCTTGATGCTTGAAATTTTTGACCACAGTAATACCCAAATTTGTACATATATTTTGGAATAAATGTCTTTCAGCCTCAAGTACTATAGACTATGTGTATGGTACATAGTATATTGCCTTTTGTCATGTATAGTATCCTGCCAAGCAATCTTTTGACTGTTATATCTTATCCAACCATTTTACCCATTCTAAAATAGTTCTATGCTCATTGCAGGTCCAAGATGGCACATGTGCTCATTTCACAGCTGTCCTGTGGAGACTTAAACACAAGGATCCTTGCAAGAGTTTCTAGGTTATGGGATTTCTGCGATCTCAACGGCAGTGGCAATATTTTCCACACTGATCTTGTGCTGCTCGATCAGATGGTAATGATGTGACTATGACATTTATTCATCGATGCCTATTAGGCTATAGTGCCAACTCTCTTGATAACATTATTTACTTTAAAAATGCAGGGAAACAGCATTCACGCTCAGATTTATCCACCTGCAATTGACAGCCTGAGACCTTTGCTTAAGGAACAAAAGGTTTACTATATTGACTCCTTTACTGTGAGGTATGCGAATAGGACATACAGGCCAGTCGACAATAGCCTAATGATTGTGTTCAGTAAATGGACAACACTTGAAGAATACATTGAGCCCGCTGCTGATTTCCCTGGCATAACTTTTTCATTGACACCATTCAGTGATATCCCCAATTTAGTGGACAAGACCATCTTCTATGTTGGTAATGAGATTCTTCTACACAGCTATATTTGTTGTATCAATAATCCATACTATCTCATCATTAATTAGGCTTATATGGCATGCAACCAGATGTCATGGGTGTCATCACTGAGGTTGGTTCGCCAACCGTTGTGCGGCCGAAGTCAAGGAATGCTGATAGCTTAAAAAGAACAATACAGATATGTGATGCAAGGTGTCTTTGCTCAGACTGAATATCCCTATGTTTAATTGCAATTTTTACCTTTTCCTTTGATGCATGCATAGATTCTTAGTGCGCCGCTGCTTTCTTAAATTACACTCACACTGTTTCCTTTTTTCTATTCATGGAAAAACAATAGCAATTCAACAATGCCTGTTACACTCTGGGGAGAAAGGGCTGATGCTTTTGACGCTAATAGTGTATACAATGCTGGCCAAACTCAGGCCCAAGTTATTGTCTTTGTTGGGACACTTGTCAAAGATTACACAGGATTAGGTTCGTTTTCACTACGCATTTTCACTTCTATGTTGTTTATTCTTTTGAAATAAGTTTTGGCGGTGGTTCATTTGTAAAATTAGTTTTTTCAAATGGTCAAATTGTCAAAATTTGTGACTGACTTGGGTGTTGGTTGACACCATTAATTAATTAATTAGCTTTAAGGTGTAGCACAAGATTAAAGTCATGAGAAATTAAACTTCACTCTGAATAATCTTCCATGGAAAGATAAAACTACACGGTGGTGTTTGAAACTCATGTAGATAAGGATGAATATGAAGACTAAGTGTTTTACGCAAAACGAGGTGGTATTAACGTATAATTAATTGAGTTTTAATTACTACAAATTTAAAAATATATTCATCAGATATTTTAAAGCAACTTCCATATAGAAAGTTTTCACACAGAACGCGTCATTTCAGTTTGAAAAGCATGCCACGAATATCCAAATTTGCATCCAACTTTTGTTAAAGATCGTATTTGAGAAGCTTAAGATTCTGAAAAATAGTTGATTCTTATAAGCATATGGTTGGCATCCACCTTCTAGTTCATTTCATGGATTATATAACTATATATTATTAGAATTTGAAAGAAAAGTTAGACTATTTGAGGAAACTTTTGATTATGGGAGAAGCTGTAACTATATCAAAAGCTAGCCACCTTCTCATAATGTAGGTTGGGTTTTCCAGCTTTTATATTCTATTTTATTTTTTTGAATTATATATTTGCAAATTCTTAGAGTCGAATCTACATTGCACGAAGGAGAAGCCGCAGCGAGTAAAACTCCCCAAACAAGGCCGCCACGAACTTCGGTTGGTTGACTGCTATTAATAACCTTTAAGTCTTGACAAATTAAACTTCACTCTGACCAACTTTTTTGTTCGTACGTTCAAAAAAGTTGAACAATTTTCATAAGACGTGTTTTGATTTTAGTAAGTTAAGCTGCAAATATTTTGACCAACAATTTATTAAGTTAACATACAAGTATGTTTATGTATAAAAATTACACCACTAGATTCATAGTTCAAGGTAGTGGATCTAGAAAATTGGTTAGTTGTTGAACGTGCCTATCGATGTTATAGCATTGCTAATTATACACAGATCATAGTGTTATACGGTGCCATCGTTTGGCTTATTCAGGGAATAAGCCAAACGGCATATTTGCAAACAAAAAATAATTTACGAATAAAACTTTTATATACGTGTTCTTAACAATCTAAAAGCAAATACTGAAAATAAACTACGATAAAAAAAATCCAAAATCAACTCCAAAATTAAGATTGAAAATTTAAATTTTAGCTTATAAGTATAATTATAAGTGAAAAGATGAGGCTGATAATAAATGAATAAGTAGTTATACTACATGTTTTGTCAAAAGTCGATGGTGTCACCTACTTACACTAACACAATAGAACTGATCCTGCTTCCAAGTAATTCCGTGCAATATTGATTTTTATACATGTTAGAAATATTTTCTAAGAGAAACTAATGTCAAAATTTAGTTATAAGGACTTTCTAAAATGAAAGTACGCCTTATAAAGTGAACATAGAGAACATAGCGAGTAGTTAGTAAGGTGGCTGCAAAGCGACTCCGATCTAATTTTACTCGTGGCTATTTGTTGGAAATGTCACTCTTTTTTAAAATTGAAGTAACTATATTGGAAGTGAAACAGTTTTTTTTTTAATAAAATTCTTCCCATCTACTCTGAATTTTTATTTTTATTTTATTTTTTATTCTTTTGACTGTAACTCTTTGAGTAAAGGCCGGAATGTTACATTCCATTATCTAAAAAAATCTAAATCCTTGGACTTTTGAAGCCAGCTGGGGTGAGTCGTCGTTGATGGTGCCACCGTCATATTGGAGTTCATAGTGGTGGTAGTGGAGCTGGCTAAAAGGCTGTTTTTCTATGGCCTTTTCTCCAACTATTCTATCTGTCGCTGATTTTTTAAAAGGTTTTTTTTTGTGTTACAGAGAATTATGATAATCTCGTTTGGTGTAATAGCTTTTTGATATCTCAGTGTCGGGCAAATTACTTTTAATTTATGTTACAAAAGATTATATTATTGGGCCTATTAGTAAATGTTAAAAATATGACATAATTGGAAAAGACATGACAGCCAGATAGCATATTTTACCCATCTAATATGCAAACAAGCTAAAATGATTATAAGTTTTTTTTATTTTCACAATAACTTAAACAATAAGCACAAAGCAACAATGGCAAACAAAGGCAGCCTTTAGGATGTCCAATAAATGTAAGCCGGCACTGTTATGTCCTGCCTTCGCAAAATGATTTTGTTCTGCTTAATTTCAACAAAAATAGGGTCTCGAACTTTGGTTTTAAAACTAACTTTGTTCCTTGGATTTTTAGAGATAGGGGAGAGAAGGACCAATTTACAATTAAATCCACGCATCGGATTTACAAAATGATACATCAGGGCGATCAGTTCAGTTGCAGTGTACAAACGGAGGAAGTGCATTTACAGAGAATTGTTTCAGAAGATTTACAAGAAAGGCCCTTGCTTGGGCCAAAAAAGAACATTTTCTGCAGAAAATGTGTTTTTGCAGGGAAATGAATGGCTCTACAGCTACAGTTTCAAGTATATGCCTTTCATGTGGAGGAAACAAGCAGCCAGGCACCAGAAGATGATCTCCAAGATGACGAACGCCAAGGTTCCCCAGCGTTTGGAGTGGAAGATTGTCTGAAGCAGAGATTCAGTCAAATCCACCTGAAAAAAAGAGAGAATTTTCCGCGCGATCAATCAAGTCTCCAGAGGTAGTACAGCTTTGCCAGATCATTTTCTGTTAGCTAACATTAAGGCTATTGGTCCAGGGAAAGAAGAATTTGGTATTCTTGAGTAAACATTGCATCTATGAAAGAATCCACCCCATATATGGTAGGATGCACAGCACAGCAAGTTGCTTACCAGGTTGTTTTCAGGTGATCTCCAATAGAACCCTTGCACAAGTGTAGGGAAGAGCTCACAAGCAGCAAGAACATACACTATAAGCGCGTTCATGCCCATCCACTGGAATAGGATGAACGGCTTCTTGATATTGATGACATCAACCTGCATGACAAAAAAAAGGCTTTGTGAATCGGAATCCACTGATGAGGTAATATTATCTGCCTTCATAACAGTTCGGTTTGTTCAAACAGAAAAGGTAAAGTTTCCACAAACTAACATGGGTACATCAACCTGTCATTAAGATTACATATATAGTGATACCATACTATCCCACAGTACGGTTTCCAGAGATGGTTCGAGCACTCAAACTTACAATGTAGTATAGCAGCAACAGCAGGAATCCAGATACGCCACCGGTTAGTAGCATGTAGCTCACCGTGTACAAAGGCTTGCTGAAAGGCATGCCTAATGACCACAACATGCATGCATCAGATTGAGGAATGGAAACTCTGATTAAAACAACAAATTGCTGAATGCCAGCAGTCTCACGAAACACATAATTACCTAATAACTGAAGTAGAAATCCTGAGACTGTTAACACAGTGGAAGCTAGTAGCCATAATAGCATTCGAGGTGAATGATCCTGTGGTAGAAGCAAAGGTTAGAGAAGTCTGGAAATATCATTGTGTTTTTAAATTCCATTTTGATCAAGGTTCAAGAGTTTCTAAAAGGGAGGTATGGAGTTCATGGGTACTACCTTGCAATGAACCAAAACATGTCCAAAATGCAATCCAACAAAGCAAGTCACTGCAGCCATCAATGTACTGTAAAAACCAATAAGGGAGGTTATTTTCTGGTTTGCCTACAGGAAATGGGAAGGTTCAATTGATCATCTGTAGGAAAAATCCAGATTTGGTAAACATTGGTCAGGTCAATTGAGGATTGAATCGGTTGTACATTTATTTTAAGAACCAAATAATAAAAATAAAAGATATAAATAACCACCTTAGCAAACCCTCGGGATCAAATGGAGCCAGGCACCAGTCTGGTGCATTTGGAGGAAGTGGTCCATAATCAGGAGAGTTAACACTGCATTCCTATGGAGCAAATAAAAGGAATTTAATCTTGCGTATTTTTCAAATTGGTATCCTATAAGAACATGGCTATTTGATATCCAAGTGAATCGGGAAAAGATCAATATCATGTGTTTGCTTAAGGAAATAAAGACCTTAGTCCTTTTATAGACTGGGTTCTTGTACAGGTGATTTTCACCAAGTAAAACTCGATCTACAAATCCAACTGCATTGCAAGGTGGCCCAAGACTACCTCTAACTCCACACTGGATCTGAAACACCAAAAACAAAACCAGCAAAACAGGTTAGTAACTGCAACGATGTAGATATGATGATTAGGACCACAAAAAGCTGTAAAGGAACCCACAGCCACAGGTAAAGACTCCACAGCAATTAGCTTTCAAACACTGGATGAATTGATCAGTTATTCAACCTAGGTTTCATATCCACCAGTAACTTATGGAGTTTTGGTTCCAGAAATACTTTATGAATAAGGATATACAAAATCCGATATTTTCTTAATATACATACTAAACAGGTTAGTAACTGCAACAAGGTAGATATGGTGATTAGGACCACAAAATGCTGTAAAGGAACCCACAAGTAAAAACTCCACGACACCTAGCTCTCAACACTGGATAAGCTGACTTATCTGATCTGAGCCTAAGGTTTCATATCCACCAGTAACTTCTGGAGTTCTGGTTCCAGAAGTACTGTATATGAATCAGGATTTACAAAATCTGATATTTCTTAATATACATACTAAATTCAATTCAATTTTGAATTCCTGAATCCAGGGTAACCAACTAGGAACCTTCTTCAATTTAAATTCGGTTGAAGTTGAGTTTTAGCTAGCAGCCGTTCAGGAATTCTTTTCCCCAGTCTTTGCCAGGAAGCAGTACTGGCCTGATCCAGTATTTTTTTTTATCAAGACTTGGGTTATTCCTGGTAAATCAATTCTGGATAATCATCTGAGAACGAAACAATGGGACCAATATGATGGCCGTGAATTCATGTATCTTAAAATGTCACCAAACATATCAACTAGTTTTGAAAAATATAACTGTGTAAATACGAAAAGGGTCTGTCACCCAATCAAAACATTTTTGTCAAAAGGAAAATAGTCAGCATAAATGGGGTCAAAGTATATTTACTGAATAAAGCTCAGTTAGACATGATTGAAATATTGCATTCCAGCAACTTGAGTAGGTTTCATCCAACCAAATATATCACGACAGATACAGAATCATGAAGTGCTTCAAGTATTGAAACAAAATCACATGAAAAGCAAACAAATGGTACATCTAGAAATCCAATTCTTGAGCACACAGGATACCATCCAAATAGAATAAAGTGATTAGATTAAACAGGATATTCTCTTCTTACCATTTTCATTCCAATTTCATTGCCCCAAGTTGGAATTGTAAGGATTGAATTGCTAGTTTGAACTTTAAATTCCCAATTTGAAACATAAAGGCCGAGTAGCAAGCCAACATAAAGTGCTGAAATCATTACGGCCACGATCCTTCAAACGATAAACAAATGTCAGCAATGGTATGACCATATTAGTATATCTTCCATGTCTTGAGTTCAGAATAATTCTCAGTTATAATCTCATATGAAGCACAGCCAAACTACAAATATTGCAATTTTTTTAACTGTACAGCAAAAAGTTACCTAACCCTCTAGCAGATGAACAGATCGAGCAATCAAAATGACCAGAATTACCAAAACTCCCCCAAATTCAGGACTATTAATCAACTAATGCAGATAACATTCTTTAGATGGACAACTAAACATGTTATTTCATATCATGGAACGTTTGTAGAGCAAATACCACTTTACATGAACATAGAATGTAATCAGAATGTATAAACAATGATTGGATTACATAATTCCAAATGCTGAACAAAAACTGAAACTTTCCATAGTAAATTGTTACACTTATTAACTAACCACTCCATGAAGTATTTCTTCACAAATGATATAGCCGAATCCACTGAAATATTGTTGACAAGCCAAATCTCTGAAATTGCCGCTAGAAAGTATCCAATAGCTATCCTCTACCAGAAGTATAACAAGAAGTTAACGTTTTGAACATTCAGTAAGCCGAAGAGGAAATGTGATAAAGCTTCTCCTTTTGTTTTTAAACACTACCTGCAGCACACCTAGCCATCGAATATGATCCAAATCGATGCCATAAGTTAAATTGTGTCTGCCATGAATATATCCTCCTACAAGTAAGATATAATTTAAAAAAGGAAAAACTCCGACCAAAAGAAATGGCAAAATATGGAGCTAAATGTTGCTGGTATAGTTGGCAAGGAAACACAGGGATAAGTATAACCTTGCAAAATTACACCCAAGATGAAAAGTTTGATGGCCCTGATTGCAGCCTTCTTAGTTGCCACTGTTTTGTTTGGTGTTTTCTGTTGTGCATCATCCACAATAGTCAGATGTTATTCTATAACTAAGCAGCCAGTGGTTTAAGTCACGCAGTGAGCACCAACATCATGAGTAATCACACGCATTCCAAGTGATGGAGCACAATGACATAGGCATTAAATTTTGTTATATGCTTACATCACTTGGCAGATTGGAACAGAAGTTGGAAACAAAAAAAGGTATACCAGATTTAAAGTAGAAAAGGTAACCAGGATAAAAAGATTGTGACATAAAGGTTTGCAGAATTTTTTTGGCATTGCTATCAGGTAGCCTATTATATTCTCACAAAGTTTCAGAAGATTTGCACAGCAGATATGCTCATTACCTCATTGTCTTAACAACTGAGTATTAACAAATTCTCTGAAACTTAGTCAGCAATAGGGTATCTCAACAAATTCCCCAAACCAAATTTACCTAGGTTCAACACACACGGGCCATTTTTTACAAGTCACAGACTCACAGGCACATCAAAGTTCCCCACCTAGGTCCTTAGATTTGTTTGATACTCCCTCTGTGTTTCAGATTATAAGCCATTTTGACTTTGGTCAAAGTCAAACAACTCCAATTTTGACTAAGTTTGAAGACAAATATAGTAATATTTACAACACCAAATTAGTTTCATTAAACCAATAATAATTGAATATATTTTCACAATATATTTCTTTTGGGTTGAAAATGTTACTACTTTTTTCTATAAACTTGATGAAACCTGGAGCAAAGTCAAGACGACTTATAATCTGAAACGGATGAAGTACATATCAAAGTTTTTTCTTGAAGTAGCAGCATTCGGGTTTGGGCATCAGGTAAGCAGGAGAGGGCAACTAGGGTTGGGGGTGTACCTTGAAGACGAGGGCGGCGGAGACGCCGATGATGAAGAGGAAGGCGGGCATGACGAAGTCGGCCACCGTCACCCCGAACCACGGCGAGTGGTTCATCCCCGGCCACGCCCCGCCGGCGTCGTCCACCAGTATCATCATCTGCGCCCCAACCAAAAAAACACACAACCCCCGGTCACCACGAGAACGAGAGGATCCCCGACCACGCCGTCGGGGGAGAAATCCGGTCGGAAGAGAAGGAGGCTCACGGCGACGGTGAGGCCGCGGAACACGTCGAGCGAGGCGACCCGCCGCGGCCTCCGCTCAGCCCCCGCCGGCTGCTGCGGCGAAGGGGATGATGCGGGGTAGGGGCGGATCTCGTCGTCGTCATCGGCGGAGGCGAGGAGAGGACGGCGGTGGCCGGCATCGGCGTCCCCGTCGCCGGCGATGGCGACGACGGCGGCGGCGTCCATTTTGGGGCGTTCGCTTGTGCCGTGTGTACAGAGTAGACCAGCTAGTAGTAAAGTATGTTAGGAATTCTAATTATTGGAGTACGTGAAAATTTCGGTCGGTTAGCTCTCGTAGCTCAGTTGGTTAGAGCACCCGTTTAGTAAGCGGGAGGTCTTGAGTTCGACTCTCAACGAGAGCAATTTTTTTTAAAAAAAAGTTTAGTACTAAATTTTTAAACCTGCACTCTATTTAATTTTAGGGTTAATTGGATCCATGCCATTATTAATTTGTGAGTTTTGAAATATGCCATTACAATTCGTGAAATTGGAATCATCCTATTACAATTTACATTGTATTTGAGATGTGCCACTAACCGTCACTTTGATGCATTTTCCAAAACTTTCTAACCGAATTACCCTCGTCTTCTCCTTCCTCCCCTCTCTCCTCTCTCCTCTCTCCTCTAGCATGTTCTCATCGGCCGCAGATGTGCACGGTGAATGTGTGTGCATACAAATCTAGCTGGCCATTTTAGCTAACAAACCTACAGGGATGGAGAAGGGTTAGCTCACTATATTATTCCTCCGATCTTCTATATACTAATTTCATTGTTGGCTAGTTATATGCTGGATAGCTAACTAACCAGACAACAAGGAGAGGGAAAGAAGCCGCCGACGACTTCACCTCCTCCTGTGTCTCGCTGGTTGACGCCTCTGAGGGAGCCGCATTCTATGCTACC
Organism: Oryza longistaminata; assembly: GCA_009805545.1. NCBI lineage: Eukaryota > Viridiplantae > Streptophyta > Magnoliopsida > Poales > Poaceae > Oryza > Oryza longistaminata. The sequence continues at coordinate 14,286,694 of CM020182.1, read as the reverse complement.
GACACCGAGGCCGGCCTAGAAAAGTCCGCCGAGAGGAGCACGCAGATGCTGCTTGCGATGGCCGCAATGGGGGCCGCCGCTCGGTGCCGTCCTCCCCTGCCTTCTTCTCTGCAAATGAGAGCCACTAGGAGACCAGGACGGAGGCACTCACAAACGCTTTGCTCGGGTTGCCCATTGACGAGCTCCTGCGCGCGTGCCAAGGTCGTGCTCGCCGCCTTCACAGCTAACCAGTGTCACAAGAAGAGAGCATGCCAGAGGAGATAGATAGGGGGAAGGAAGAAGAGGGTGGAAGAAGAACACGAGGGTAATTTGGTCAGAGAATTTCGAAAATTACATCAAAGGGGTATGCAATGGCACATCTCAAATACATGTTAAGTGTAATGGTATGGTTTCAATTTTATGAATTGTAGTGGTATATTTCAAAACTAGCAAATTAATAATGGCATGTATCCAATTAACCCTTAATTTTATTAGGGCTGAAATTTTAAGTATGGCTATTTTAATTTGTTTGAAATTTGGAGGTTGTAATACGATAACATGAACTTCGCTTGGATCATCTTACATGTATTTCAGCTAATGTATTTTGCTTTAGAACCTTTTCTTACATTTTTGTTTTTTTTTTATTTTGGATCATTTTACATTGTTGCCTTACCCAAATCTTCAAATAGGCCGAAAACATTATGGGTGCATTGGGTATCTTAACTTGGCTTGTTATCTTGACAAAGCTTAACTAGCCCATTTAAACCAAGCCCATGATAAGGCCATGCAGTTGGTTCGGTCGATCAACAACTAGCAGTTACATCTATTGTGTAGCAAACGAAAAAGAAGCAAATCTTGCCGTTAGAGAATACTACTCTGTCCCAAAATAAGACTAATCCTAGCAATGAACCTGGATACATATGTGTCCGGGTTCATTGCTAGGATTGAATTTTTATGGGACGAATGGGGTATGTGTTTTGGCTCTCCCTTATCAACACGTATTTTCTTGTGTAGGTGGAAACTAGCCGCACAAGCTAAAGAGGCTATCGAACACTTCACATTGTCAAACAAGACTATGCTAACTTTTACGGAAGATCCAAATGCGTCTATTGTCCTTGACGCGGCAAGAGGATTGTGGATAGGGAGAAGATCGTGATGACACATCAAGTCTAAGCTTGAGGAAAAGTATAAATGATAGTTTATCGTGAAGAAAAAGAAAAGACAATCCTAACTTTTTCTTGTAAAAATATGGGTCTAAAGAGTAAATTTAGAAATTTGATAAAAATGTTAAGTTTTTTTTAAAATGAACTACTACCGGATCTTACCTAATAGTTATACATTAATTAGTTAATTAGAAGAATAAACATATACTGACAAAATAGAACTACATAGTTTATAACCAATCAAAAATACCAAAATGGTCTAAAATGTTCAGAATTTTGAGTCTCATTAATCTCAAGACAGCTAGCACACATCAACGATAAGAAACACACATTTCCTTTTTTTTTTTGTGTCCGTGTGAACTAACCCTATAAATCGACACATCTCGTCCACACATAGTCACCAATATAGCAATATGAAATTAAGAGATCCCATATAAAACATCCCAAAGAATAACCATCCCACCTAAAACTCAAAATCACCTATTAATCGATTTGAATTTAGAAAACAAAAAGTCATAGTATTAATCTCCAAGACAGCTTAATAAAGCCTTAAACACCCTTAAACACAACCAAAAAAACATCTCAAAACACCGAAGTTACCATTTCCCACCCGCTCGATACCGTGTGCAAGCCACCCCCTCCCCCACGCCCCAAACCTCCTCCTATATAAACCCCCACCCCTCCTCTCCCCCACCCCGCCCCGTTCCCCAAATCGTTTCGAAATCGAATTCCAAATCGAAATCGAAATCGAATCGATTCGTGCGTGCGTGCGTGCGCGACTCGCACACCCTTCCCCCTCTCTCTCTCTCTCGCTTTAGGGTTTCGAGGCGGAGGGAGGCGACGACGATGTCGCTGCGGCCGAGCGAGCGGGCGGAGGTGCGGCGGAGCAGGTACAAGGTGGCGGTGGACGCGGACGAGGGGCGGCGGCGCAGGGAGGACAACATGGTGGAGATCCGCAAGAGTCGGCGCGAGGAGAGCCTCCTGAAGAAGCGCCGCGACGGCCTCCCCGCCGCCGCCGCGGCCGCCGCGGCGGCGTCCCCGCTGCTCGCCCACTCCTCCGCGCTCCAGCAGAAGGTTTGTATATGTCCCGATCTGGCCCGGTTTTTTGGTTTGGGGGGCGCGGGCTCTCGATCTGGCGGTTCCGGATCTGGTTTTCTGACCCCCTGTGTGGGTGTGTGTGCAGTTGGAGGGTTTGCCGGCGATGGTGCAGGCGGTGCAGTCGGATGATAGCGCCGTGCAACTGGAGGCCACCACGCAGTTCCGGAAGCTGCTCTCCATCGGTGAGGTTTCGATCTCCTCTCTCGGAAACGCGAGATTTGGATGAATGTTTGTTGTATCACTCGTTGACGTTCTATTATACGGGATTAATATTATTGAGGACTAGGCCAGCTCTAGATTCGTTTGTGGATGACCACGACATGCTTGTATGATAGTTTACTTTGCAGATTGGGAGAGAATGAGAGATACAAATCCATCGTGGTGTTTCGAGATTGGGAACTTTGTTAGCACTGTCTAGTGCACTTTTGATTGAACAATCATGGTTCCAATGGGATACTTGTTTCGGTAGTTATAAAGATGGTGTTTGCTTGTTAGTTTACACATGATCTCTTCTTTTACTTTTAATCGAACTGCTTTATTTCGTTTTAAGGTAGCTTTTTGGGTAAAGTCCAGTGAAATATAACTGATTGCATGATTCTACTCCTATATGTTATAAGACTGTTAAAAGGTGACACTTTGTAATGATTTGTTTAAATGTTCGTAGAGCGGAGTCCTCCAATTGAGGAGGTGATCAACACAGGGGTGGTGCCTCGCTTTATTGCCTTCCTCCAACGTGAGGATTATCCCCAACTCCAGGTGTGTCAACAGTCACAGTGATTTAATTTACTCATAGTGTTAGCTAGGAACCATTTGCTAAAGCTAACCATCCCCCATGGGTTTTCTTGCGCAGTTTGAGGCTGCATGGGCACTCACTAACATTGCATCAGGCACATCAGATAACACCAAAGTGGTAGTTGAGTCTGGTGCTGTGCCCATCTTTGTCAAACTGCTTAGCTCCCCCAGTGAGGATGTCCGTGAGCAGGTATGTCAACTGTTAACAGAAGAATTATAATTTCCCTGAGGGACCTGTACTGCATGATGTTTAGATTGTTACATTTCTCTCTTTTTTTAAAAAAAAATCTTCGCAGGCTGTATGGGCTCTGGGAAATGTGGCTGGTGACTCACCAAAATGCCGTGACCTGGTGCTTGCAAGTGGTGGGTTATACCCATTGTTGCAACAGCTTAATGAGCACGCCAAGCTCTCAATGCTCAGGAATGCCACATGGACACTGTCAAACTTCTGCCGTGGGAAGCCTCAGCCTAACTTTGAGCAGGTTTAATTCTGGGGTACCTTCTACTTTGATGCACCGACCAAAGTTTTTATCATTAGGATGGTTTTGTTGATTTATTTGTGTTTGAGCAGGTCAAACCAGCGCTCTCTGCGCTGCAGCGCCTCATCCATTCTCAGGACGAGGAGGTCCTGACTGATGCTTGCTGGGCTCTTTCCTATTTGTCTGATGGAACTAATGATAAGATCCAAGCTGTGATAGAATCAGGAGTGTTCCCAAGGCTTGTGGAACTTCTCATGTAAGTGCCTCCTTTTCTCTTCATGTAACCCTTGCGCTATGTTGAAGTCTGAATTTCATAACAAATTGTTGAAGTCTGAACTGCTGTTGCTTAATTCAGGCATCCTTCAGCTTCAGTGCTCATTCCAGCTTTGCGCACGGTGGGTAACATCGTCACTGGGGATGACATGCAGACTCAGGTAAACATATTAATTCATTTGGTTCATTTCTATTTATACATTATTCTTTTGTGAACAAACATGAAAGCTGTAATTCCTAGTTGCTGCACCGATTAAAGAGCAATGCCTCCGGAAATTGAATTTGCCATCTGTTTGCTTGATGCATGTGTTCTCCTTTATTGGGATGATTAACTCTGTAGCTAATAGCTGCAGTACTCTTCTGTAATGTCTAGTTATGGTAAAGCTTCTGATCCTGCTAGATCCATGAGCATGCCGAATGGTGAAGGTGTTTGGATTGTATGGAGAGCATGCCCTATAGATATTCTTCTGTTTTCTCCCCTCATTTTTATGGCTAATTGATAATTTAGTGTTGAGAATATTTACAGCTCATTTGTTATATTAGCTTGACCATTTCCTTTTAATTCTTTTTATGCGAAGTGTGGCAAAATTTTCAACTAGGATGTATCCTTTTTAGCTATTCACATATACATAATTCAGTTAGTTAGAATATTATATTATGTAGCATGAAAAATAAAGCAAGACCACCATGTATGTCAAATTGTGCATTCTTTGTTATATACCAAATTCTGAATGAGTTGAAACGCAGTATATATGATAATCTAAGTTGAGAGGATGAAATAGTTCTGTTCACCTGATAACTAACCTAACATATAGGTTATGAAGTGTTTACTGTGTTGTACTGTGCAATGTTATTGTTGAAGCAGGACATCATTTTATAAACATTTTAAGAAATTATCTCCATCTATGAGTGATTCTAAATGACCAATACCTATGGTTTAGTGCCTCCATGGATGCTCATATTTCCATCCTTTTGATATGCATATATTGTAAGGATGGTTTGTTAGTGCATTGTTGTACTGGCAGTTGCTACATTTCTGTACATTTTGCATGAGATTAATCATGGGGAGTATTTGCTAGGCCAACGATATCATGTTGACATTATTGACTCCATTCTCAAGAGAGAACTGGCATTTCATATTTCACTTGACCTGATTTTTATGTGCTATCAGTGTTTATCGTTCATCTCTCTCAATTGCTGCATGACTCCGTTCTCAAGAAAGAACAGGCATTCCATATTTCACTTAACCTTGATTTTTATATGTTATCTGGGTTCATTGTTCATCTCTCAATTGCTGCTGCAGTGTGTCATCGATCATCAAGCTCTTCCATGTCTCTTGAACCTCTTGACCAACAATCATAAGAAAAGCATCAAGAAAGAGGCATGCTGGACTATCTCAAACATCACTGCTGGCAACAGGGAACAGATTCAGGTTGGTGTGCGTTGAAGCTAGAATTATCATATTGATATTGCTTACAACATTGCTAAAATACTATTGTCCGTCTACAGGCTGTGATCAATGCAAACATAATTGCTCCTCTAGTACATCTGCTGCAAACTGCTGAATTTGACATTAAGAAAGAGGCTGCGTGGGCAATCTCAAATGCCACTTCTGGTGGAACACATGATCAGATTAAGTATGCCTTTTTTTCTCTGCATTACTTGTGTATAATATTTATAGAATTTTTCATTGTCATTATGGTTTGCTCACAACATATGAAATGTCGACCAGGTACCTTGTTGCCCAGGGTTGCATCAAGCCACTCTGTGATCTGCTTGTTTGCCCAGATCCCAGGATCGTGACAGTTTGCTTGGAAGGTCTTGAGAACATCTTGAAGGTTGGAGAGGCAGAAAAGAACCTTGGGGCAGGGGATGTCAACGCCTATGCGCAGATGATTGATGATGCTGAGGGACTGGAGAAGATTGAGAACCTTCAGAGCCATGACAACACTGAGATATATGAGAAGGCAGTTAAAATGCTCGAATCCTACTGGTTGGAGGAGGAAGATGATGCCATGCCCTCAGGTGACAACGCTCAAAATGGCTTCAACTTTGGAAACCAGCAGCCCAATGTTCCATCGGGTGGATTCAACTTTGGCTGAAGGTATGCTCTCTTTAGCAGTTAAACTAAGTAGGATTGTGGTTGATCATGGGGATGGTGTTTTCTGATAGATATAAATATTGTTTATGCAGATACCTATCTGGAATGATGTACCACTGTTCCTTAGCTACTTGCTTGGGGCTAGTCAGAGTTGGGGGAGTCTTGTCGTTGGAGTCTTGGTTGGGTCCTGGCGGTCTGGTCTCAGGCAGTCGTAATGTCAGTCCCAGTCCTTGGGCTTGCATCATCGCCAGTGGTGCAGCTTGGTCAGTGGTCAGTCTTGAAGGTCATCCAGTCGGATTTACTTGGGCTCTGTCTCACCTGTGGTGGGAGCATGGGGGAGAGGGCGTCCAGAGCCGCAGGTGTTGTCGGGAGAGAGTTACCAGTTGGCTTTTGCCTCCTATATAGCATGAATGAATTATATTATCATCTGTTTTGAGGTAAAAAGAACCTTGAAAGATAGGGTTTATTCATGGTTGTGTCAGTTTTTGTCAAGTCTCTATGTGCTGTATTAACATGTCAGAAGAGTATTGGCACAACTTATAAACATCAAATAGCAACTGGGTTTTTGGTGGAGTCCCATGCTGGTCTGTCTATTCGTTGGTTTGTTGTTGTAATGTTTTTAATGTCATGGTTTTGTCGCGTCAAAGTTTGTCGGTGGTTGTTTGCGTACTTGCTGTTGTTGTTGTCGTCGTCGTTTCGAGATTCATGTTGTTATGTCTGTCTTCTGTCTAGAAAACGGAAAACTCAGGAGAACCGCTTAGGGAAAAAGACCGCCTATTTTGGCGATGAGTTCTGGTTGAGTTCTTGGTGTCATGTGTTGGAGTGAAGAAGGAAAGATGATGGTTCCTAGTTTTACCCCCTGGAACCCGGTTTATGATTGTATGATTATTACGTTATGAACCATATGCACATGATAAAAGAAAGGAAGAGAAGGGAGCTGTCCCACTTCATATTTTCCCTATGGAGATGATTGCACTGGTGGTACTGTGAGACTTGTTCTTTTGTTTAGTCATGCGATTTTGATCTTAGATTCTCACTAGGTGTGCCTGTGCTGCTTACTGTACATGTCTCGTGGGTTGGCCGCCGATGATTGCAGCTCAATCCCAATGCAATCATGAAAGCAGAAAGCAGGAGCAGCAAGGCAGCCACTATGTCCTAATAATTGGAAACCATGTGGGCAGGCGGCTGACGGTTTGGGCGCCGTGGAGTGGATTGGAAGCAGTTTCTTTCTGCTGATCTTGTGAGGGGCGTTCCATGATGATTGATTGATGACTAGCTGTGGCTTTTCTCGTCTTCTTTCTTTTATTATCGTGTACTGGGTTGCATTGCAGATTAGCGCGGCTGGGAAGGAGATTTGGTGTGTTGGGTTGGTCATCCCCAGGTCCTCCTGGCTCCTGGAATCTTGTTCCTCTTGGATGTGATCTTGCAAATGTTGCTCTTCCCTTGTGCTTCCTGCACAACTTTCATGTTCACTCCAATTTTAACTTGGCTTGAAAAATTAAGTTGTATGCATACAAAATACAATGTGTTAACACTAGCACGACATCATCGAATGTGATTACCGATTAACCTCCCAGTGCAATCACTCCTATGCAGCTTGGGTATAAGTTGATGCTCTATGTACGAGTAAGTGTTTAATTAATATTAGACACGTTAACTATGAACAATCTAATAGTCTACTTGTACACATACATTAATACCGCACAGTGTCTAATATTTTTCTTCTCTCTCTACTCTTCTCTACCTATGCTATTTATAACCTTATCTTTTCGCTTATACTTATGTTTATCAGTCAAAATTTGAATTTTCAACTTTAAATTTGAAGTTGATTATAGGGTTTTTTCATCGAAATTTATTTTCTAGCTTTTGATTTTAAATCGTTAAAAACACATATACGAAAGTTTTATTTATAAATTATTTTTTGTTTGTGAATTTGTTGTTAGGCACACGATGGGGCCGCTAAGAGCAAGTTTAATAGTATAGCCAACTACTAGCTCCAATTTATCTATAGCCAATCTAATAGTTTATTCATACAATAGTTACATACTACACTATTAATATCTGGTCCTACCTGTCATAAACACACTGCGTATTGAAGTCCGTGCTACAGCTGGCTACAAATTTATAGTCCGCTGCTCTTCTCTCTCCTTATTTATCTCCTTAAAATATGTTTGCAGTTGAAGCCTGCTATTGTACCTGCTCTAATGTGCTAATTTTTGGAGCCTGCTTATGTCATTTATTGTACTCGCACTAAATGGCTAAGCTGAGATTTCAGATCACGCAAGTTAGCAGTACTTTCTTATTTAATAGTATCTATTATACTTCACATGAAGTGTCAAGAAAACGGTGGTGTGAATCGCTTCATCCCAGAGGAGAAAAGCGGACGGCGCAATGCAGCAAAACACTCCATAGTGGAGAGGGAGAGGAGATGAAGGGCAGGGAGGGACAAACCCTAGTGCTCTCCTTTCCACAGCATCAATGAGAAGAGTTGATGAAGTTGACTAAAGCTGTGATTAAGCCACACAGATCAGGAGAGCTCATCAGGGAACCTCATGCTGGGACAATGATAGGGAGAGAGGCCCTGCCTTTGCATTGCATTTCTGTGTTCTCTGCTTTTGTCCCCATCTTTTCATGACTGTTCCCTCTGTTCTGTTGCAACAGCGCTAATGCTTTGCTTCTTTTCTTTTTCTTTTTCCTTTTCAATGTTGGTATTTTTTTCATCCTAACTACAAAACTGAAATTGTATTATAGGCCTTACAATTGATGGGGATTAATGATGCATATGCCTATCTGTTCCATGGAGTGTACAATTAAATATGGATATACAAAAGGATTAGATGGCTAGAACTTTCCATTGTTTCTAGTTGGATGTCCTTTCTTAGTTTTTTCATTGTTCTCTTGCTAGTACAGTTCTACCTTCTACTAATAACGCGACCGGTTTAACAAGCAAGAACACATCTTATGGTTGTACTTTGCTAGTAATTGAAAGTCAGTAAAAGTGATTGTGGACTAGGGCAAGAGGTTGGGTGCTAGTATTTTTCTTCTTTAGGGCTTGTTTAATTATAGACAATACTAAGCCACATAGTTGGACTTTGCAACAATCAGTATCACCTTTCTCTAATTTTTTTTGTACAGCATTTCTATGTATTTATTCTCTAAAGCTTGTTAGTACTTGAATCATTAAATTTCAAATAAAAATTTGGAGATCGTACTGGCTTTGCGGTTGACATGATTTTTGAACAAGCTCACTTTCTCCTCCTTTCCTGACTGTAAAGAAGCAACCCGTTTATTCAGCTGTTTCCTTGTCTCCAGACTCCAAAGCAACTCATCTATATTGGCTGGACCTTTTCTTTTCTCTCTTTCATTTCATTTTATTTTCCTTTTTCCTTTTGGTCTTTCTGTCCTAATTCTCTCCCTCTCTTCGGCTCCTTGTTTGACACCTTTTCCTCGTTTATTTCAATCATCTTTAGTTCATGTTGAGTTAGGTCTTCTCTTACTACTCGAACCATGTGTTGTGGATACAGGTAGGTGTAGGTTGGATATGTATCCATTTACCATGTGCATATGTAATGTATACTGTTCGTTTTCTTTTTTCCATGATAAATAATGTGTTTCTACTAAATATCTAGGATGGATCATATAAATGCACTATGGCGAAAACTTGCAGTGTATTTGATTAATAGATTCCAAGAAAACAAATTACAACAAAAGGTTGGTGGCAGAATTAATCAGGTGGAATTTCCCACATTCCCAAGTCCCAACTAGGTCTCAATGCAAAATATCTCATACATTAGTATCATCACTTTCTTTTCTTTCCCTTTCCAAGTGTTTCGCCTTAAACTATTTTTATCTGCATGATTGGAACTACAATGAAAACGGTCAGAAGCGATAACATCTCTCCGAAAACAATGTTCTGTGGATCGATAATTTATACCACCACAAAGAGATTTGGTGATTACATGATTGCAGCTGAAGCGGTTGTAATATATCTATGATCGATAATTTATACCACCACAAAGAGATTTGGTGATTACATGATTGCAGCTGAAGCGGTTGTAATATATCTATGATCATCATATCTAAATTCAAATGCTAAGATTTACCCCAATTTCTTCATAATCCAATATCATATTATGTTCATGGATAATGGGATGACATATAATGGTTAACTTACACACTCTGCATCAGTGATCCTGGTCCCACAAAGAAGACAGTTTTAAGCAGATAAGACAGAGGGTACCACTACTAGGGATAGACAGGGCTGCCTGCCCCATCCGGGCCCACATGTTAGCCTCACACCCCCATATCCCCATCTCTCCCTCTCTTTTATACACCACGTTTGCTGGCTTGGCTTCCTTCCACACTCCTCTCCTACTACCGCTGCTGGATAGATCGTCCCTCTTTTCTTTCTTTCTTTCTTTCTTTCCTCCACAACTACTCCCTCCTCTTCTCTTCTCCTCTTCTCCTCCCTTTCGCTTCAAGAAACGCAGGCAAGCTCCGCTTCGCTTGCCTCCACGCCACCATCTGCGCGCGCCACTCCGATCGATCGATCGATGGGTTCTTCCGATCAGAAGGTGGGTGATCGGCGCAGTGATCGTCTCTGTTCTCTGATCAGAAGAGGAGGAAGAAGAAGAAGAGAAGGTTTGATGGTTTGTTGCTGTTCTTGCAGGTGATCGGGATCGCCGCGGCGGCAGCGGCGGCGGCGGAGGAGGCTGGGAGGCGGTGCTGCGTCGAATGCGGCGCCACCACCACGCCCATGTGGCGCGGCGGCCCGACCGGCCCCAGGGTGCGTTCTTGTTCTTCTTCTTCATCGATGCCTTTCTGAATTTTGATCAGTGCTGTTGTTGATCGTGATCGTGATCTTGATCATCATCAGTGCCCTTCTGGATTGGATAACCTTCGGTTCAATTCTTGGACTGATGGAGTGATCATGTAAAACAGTAAAAAGAAGAGAATTTATTGGTGGTAGAGGGGTTTTACTACATGAAAATTGTGGTTATTTAGTGTTTTTTAGATTTGAATTTCTAAGTTTTTTGACTTATTCTAAGTATGAGTTTACTTGGTTTAGTGGCACAAGATAATTAAGTTGATGATTTATTTGGATTAAGCTGTGAGGGAGAAAGATACAATTTCTTCATAATCCAATATCATATTATGTTCATGGATAATGGGATGACATATAATGGTTAACTTACACACTCTGCATCAGTGATCCTGGTCCCACAAGGAAGCCACAGAAGCCAGTTTTAAGCAGATAAGGCAGAGGGTACCACTACTAGGGATAGACAGGGCTGCCTGCCCCATCCGGGCCCACATGTTAGCCTCACACCCCCATATCCCCATCTCTCCCTCTCTTTTATACACCACGTTTGCTGGCTTGGCTTCCTTCCACACTCCTCTCCTACTACCGCTGCTGGATAGATCGTCCCTCTTTTCTTTCTTTCTTTCTTTCTTTCCTCCACAACTACTCCCTCCTCTTCTCTTCTCCTCTTCTCCTCCCTTTCGCTTCAAGAAACGCAGGCAAGCTCCGCTTCGCTTGCCTCCACGCCACCATCTGCGCGCGCCACTCCGATCGATCGATCGATGGGTTCTTCCGATCAGAAGGTGGGTGATCGGCGCAGTGATCGTCTCTGTTCTCTGATCAGAAGAGGAGGAAGAAGAAGAAGAGAAGGTTTGATGGTTTGTTGCTGTTCTTGCAGGTGATCGGGATCGCCGCGGCGGCAGCGGCGGCGGCGGAGGAGGCTGGGAGGCGGTGCTGCGTCGAATGCGGCGCCACCACCACGCCCATGTGGCGCGGCGGCCCGACCGGCCCCAGGGTGCGTTCTTGTTCTTCTTCTTCATCGATGCCTTTCTGAATTTTGATCAGTGCTGTTGTTGATCGTGATCGTGATCTTGATCATCATCAGTGCCCTTCTGGATTGGATAACCTTCGGTTCAATTCTTGGACTGATGGAGTGATCATGTAAAACAGTAAAAAGAAGAGAATTTATTGGTGGTAGAGGGGTTTTACTACATGAAAATTGTGGTTATTTAGTGTTTTTTAGATTTGAATTTCTAAGTTTTTTGACTTATTCTAAGTATGAGTTTACTTGGTTTAGTGGCACAAGATAATTAAGTTGATGATTTATTTGGATTAAGCTGTGAGGGAGAAAGATATGGTGATGATTGTCGTAATCATATATTGAGTAGCTGCCCTGTGGAACATTTCAGGATCTTTAATTCAGTTTGATTCCATTTTGGTGGTTAGGTGAGCTGTTCCTTGCAACAGTACTAACCTCCAATCCAAATTCCAAAGTGTGAACTGCTTAAAAAAGGGCAGCTTTCTTTGGTTCCATCCAAGCTCCTAATCCCATTTTTAATTGCTCGGGTCAATTCTCTAATGGCATCCTTATCACCATACCTGTTTCTCTGTCCTGGTAATAGCATCAAGCCATAATATAGTTCAGAGAACTGAATAAAATAAACTGCTCCAAAAAATTGATATGATATTGCTTGTGCTTATTAGCACCATAGTTTGACTTAGGCTATTATTGAGTGGAGGATTGTTGCTGCGGATTATCTACCATTAAATATTTTGATAAATAAATCTAATAAATAGCTTAAAACAAGTAGTCTAAGCAATGCAGTAGAAAAAAGCTTTTTGAGAAAAAAAAGTATAGAGTAAATAATCCATTTCAATAATTCGGTGAAAAATCTGAAAAGAACTAAGCCTCTGGATGAGCACTGAACTATTCTTTTTTTGGTTTGATTGCAGTCGCTTTGCAATGCGTGCGGGATCCGGTACAGGAAGAAGAGGAGGCAAGAGCTAGGCCTAGACAAGAAGCAGCAACAAGAACATCATCCTCATCAACAACATCAACAGCAGCAGCAGCAGCTGCAGTATCAGCAGCAGCAGCAGCAGCAGCAGCAGCAAGAAGATCACAGTGATGCAGCAAGTTCAGTAAAAGACAGTAGCAGCAGCAGTAGCAACAAAAGCAGCAGCCTCCAAGTGGTGAAGAAAAGGAGGGTCCTGATGGGAGTGGAGGAGGCTGCAATCTTGCTCATGGCCTTGTCCTCCTCATCTTCACCCACACTACTACATGGCTAGCTAAGAACCTCACACCATTGATGCACAATTGTACATACAGTGATACAACACAAACACACAAAACACAGACCACCCAATGATTCCAAGCCAATCAGATGACTGTCTTAGATTATCATCAGGATGAGATGAGATAGGAGGGGGAGGAGGCCATTTTCAGGGTGATGTTGATGTCAAGGGGGGACTGGATTTGGTTCTTGGATCCATCCTGCCTTTTGTGCAACCTTAGATCTCTGAAATCGTCATATCGCGATCCGAATCCGATTGCGAAGGCGTGATGGAGGGAAATTGTGTGCCCTTGGAGAGGGTAAGAAGCTGGTCCCTGTCCAGTTGTCCTGTCTATTGTTGATCATGGAAGGCTCCTTGTAATTAGTTAGAGGTCATTTTACACCTCTCATATCCCCTTTTTCTGTTCATGTCTTTTGTTTTTATGTGTTTTGAATGATGATGTTCTTTTCAACTTGAGAAGGATGGTGACCAAAAGAAGACACCAGCCTTCTTGACTTCATGTGTGCAATAAGGATGAAGTGAATAAAAATGATTTGTTTGTTTTTATTTCAGTTAGTGCAACAAGTAGATTTTCTACTATCATCTACTGGGATTACAGAAAGCTGCCAATGTGTTGCTGTTTCTTGTGCCAATCAGATGGGATTACAGAAAGCTGCCAATGTGTTGCTGTTTCTTGTGCCAATCAGAGTTCTGACAATGGAAAACAACAGCTGTGACATTTTGCATATCATCAGAATAATAGGCAGAGGCTGTGGCATTGAGTCCAAGACCAGAATAATAGACAGATAAAAAGACTATCAAATTCCAACTTTATTAGCATATCACTCTTGCAGGTGCAGATGCAAAGAAAGCATCATATACGATTATATGAAGTAGGAAGATATAAGCAAACCACCACCATGAATTACACTCATTATGCTGTAGTAATCACTGATCAGCTCTGCTTAGATAAGAAAGGCTCGGCATATACAAGGATTAGACAAAAGCAGTGATCAACTCACTGTATCACTTTATTTAAGCCCTAGTGCAACTGATATTTGTGTAGGCTAGTTAACGCTGCCTCTACAATCTATGAAAGTATGCTTCTTCGCTGTTGCATACATCAGGTTCAAAATTACAGCTCTCTATTCGTGGTGAAAACTTTGAACTAGTCCTGATCTCAAAACAAAGAAAGTGACTATGGTTTTTGAAGGATTGATTTTCACAAACAACGATGCAAAGTTTCCCTCGACATGTGAAGATGTTGAGATTTGGCCGTAAAGAAAAGTCATTCCAACTGGCCAGTCAGTTCAGCTTCCTCGTCACCATCAAGTTCTTGCTCTACTCCTTTCACCTGCCAAAGAAGTGTGAAATATTAAAATTTTGCTAGATCTATCAGCAAGGGTACAAAGGTCAAAGGATAAATTACTGCTTTAAGCAGTCTGAACAAACTAATAGGAATTGCAACTTCTTTCAACATTTTACTTATCAGATAAAACACCTTATATAATGAGCCAAAAGGAGTGGAGGTTTTGAGGAAACAGAAATAAAGCACAGAAGAGGTACCTCAGGGACATAATGCATGAGCATGTTTTCTATCCCAGACTTCAATGTGACTGACGAACTTGGACATCCACTGCAGGCACCTTGCATTTTTAGCTTAACTATCCCTGTTTCTCTGAAAAGATATCATCATAGTGAGACCATGCAATTAAAATTCTTAAAATCAGCACTGCACATGAACATGAGAGAGATAGACTAACGGATCAAATCCTCGATATTCAATGTCACCACCATCATCTTGAACAGCTGGTCGAATGCGAGTTTCCAGCAACTCTTTTATCATTGCAACTATTTCTGAATCATCCTATGGCATAGAGGAAAAATATGTGAAAATACTTAACATCTCAAGCAGACACTCTTACCAACATGACAACAGTTTTTTAATTGATAACAATATGTGATGTTACTTCTACCTTGCATAACTTCTTGGTTCAAGAGGAATTTACAGCATTAACATTTCAATAATTGGTAGAAGTACATATTCATCAACTTAGCAGCATTATTCAGGAGCACTTTAGAAGATATCTTAGCGAATATCTATATTGTATCATCACAACACCACCACATGTAAGCAGTAACTACTAGTTACACGTGCAATGAACACATTCAAATTTAAACAGATGAGCAATTTTCCCTAGAACCAAATCAAATGGTAATCAGGGCTCCATTTGAATCCTTTTTAGGCTACTTTTCGTTTACTGCTGAATACAACTTATCCATAGAGACACAGATTCGCAAATAATAAAAGATAGATCTGCCTGTCATAATTTTGGTACTAATCACTGACAATTAGAACTTACCTAATACCAGTATCCTAAATACAATGCATATGCTGCAATGAGTCTGACAGATGGCCACTTTGCGCAGTATCACTAGGAACAGCTAAAAGTTATACTAATGGAATGTAAGATCTACACTATAGTTGTCTGGGATACCTCATGAATTGCGGTGTCCATAGAAGCTGCAGTACTTGAGTCCAGAAAGAGTGATTGCCCAGATGAGTAAAAGTCCATTATCGCAGCAAAAACCTCAGGCTTAAGATAGTCCCAAGAAGTTTCCTCTGATTTTGTAACAGTTACAAAATCGGATCCAAAGAATACTCTGGTAACTCCTGCATGTAGTCACCAGTCAACATAATGTCAAAGTAAATAAAACAAATGAACACTCATGAAAAATTTGAAGAAGTTGTTCTAGAAATATTTACTGCTACGAGAATATCTTCTGACTCTTAGCATGATTTTGCTGTTATGGCTTCAAAAAGGTACTTTATATAGTTAATGGAAAACATGGCAGGATAAAATTATGTGTTACAGGCCATCATGATACCACTAAGCCTTAAACACTTGTGGTGGTGTGTTATTTTGGATGATTAAACAACGAAATGTTGCATGTTCATAGCAAATGTGAAACATTATGGGAATTAACAACCAGCAGCTTCAGATATATCATTTCATCCAGAATTAAAGATATTAAGATTATTGCTTTTGGTTTGAGTTTCTTTTGCCTTCAGACAATTCCACCAATGTCATCTTCTCACAGTATGGTTTGCCACATCTTTATCATTTACACAGCTCAATGCTAGCATTAAACGACCAAGTTTGCTTGGCTCTGGGCTCTAAGCAACTACATTTTTAAGGAGTCTCTAAGCAACTACGTTGGTTACTTAAGCAAGCATTTTGGTAACCCATGTCAGTGCACATTGCTTTGTAAGGCACATTTCAGTTGCATCTCACAAAAGTTATCTACAACAGCTAACTTTGTTTTAATAACAAAATATCAACAAGAACTGAAAAAGGCAAATAGAACACAAGTTAAACAGAAGGAATACAATATAGTTAAATACCAACTCACAGAATAAAGTTACTTATAGTTTGTACCAAAAATGGAAGATGATATAGCTTATTTGTATAAAGAGTGTCCTAGGAAGACTCGATACATCGAAAGAGTTGGCCAGTAAGAGTGGTAACTAATCATATATATTAAGAGGACAACCAGAGGATTTTACAAGGAAACATATAACCGAGATATTCAAGGAAGCTGAGATGGTGAATTGATTAACACCAACAGGTAACTAGCGGAACAGGAAAGAAATACCGTCAATTGCAAACAGCGCCTTGGCCAAAGGAGATGTCATCGTGGTCCGAGCATTCGGGAAATCAGAGCTCCCAACCTCCATAACCGGCTTTCCAGGATAGAACATGAGCGACTGCGGGTTCGGGGTCGACTGCGTCTGGATGAACATGCCCCTCTTCTGCCCTGCCCATCACATCAATTCCAAACAAAACCACATGAGTTAAGCAAGCATTAGACAGAGAATTCAAAATAAAATCCCATTTCAGCCACCAAAACCATCACATCATTTCCTGTCATCTAAAAGAAGTACTAAAATCCTGCAGGACAGTAACTAGGTTAGATAACCTCAGGTCCTAAAAACATCAATCCTAATCCACCGCAAATATGATCAAGCAAGCTACGCAAACAAATCGTTACTTAGATCAAGAACACAAATCTTGCGCTAAACTAGTTGGGTAAAAAAGATCCGCATCTTTAATCATCCCACATCCCTAACGAAGAATTCCACGCTACGAAAAAAAAAAGGAGAGGAAGAGGTAGACCCTGACCTCCGAAGCTACCCCATGGGGAAAGAGCAGGGCTCCCGTGCCGCGCCGCCGCGCGCGCGAAAGGCGGCGACCTGAGGCGGTCGAGGGGGCCAGAAGCCGCCGCCCCCGCCACCGCAGCGGATGAGAGGAACCGCGGCGGGGGTCTCTGCGTGGGCTGGTGCCTCCGCAGGAGCTGGGACGCGAGCGCCGCGACCCTCCGCCTCGCCATGGCCACCTCCTCCTCCTCTCCTCGTCGTCGGCGTCGGCGGCGGCGAGAGGAAGGCTGGGTCTCCAATGGCGAGAGCGAGGGGCCGAGGAGGAGGTTGTAACTTGCAAGGCCGTGGTCGGCCCATGGATGCCAGTAGTAGGTTAATTGGGCTAAACGGCCCACTATGACAGATTCTGTATTTTCTCTCTTTCTTTTTCTTGAGAGGGTACAACTATTTTCTCTCTTCTAACAAGACATCCACTATGCTTCATTAGCGCGTGAGTGTGATTAATTAATTATTAATATTTTTTAAAAAATAAATTAATATAATTTCTAAAATAACTTCCTTATATATATTTTTATATAAAAAGCATTGTTGAGTACTCGAAGAAAACGATAGAGCAGTGGATGGGAGGAGTGAGAAGCAAATACAGCTTAAGGATGAAAACGGTTAGAAAAGATGTATTTTTTTATTAGTTTTATGAGAATGGTATTGAGATGTTTGGATTTTTTATTTATGAAAAGTTTTGTTTAGTAGCAATATTATGCAGACAGAAATTAGAAAAAATAAATCTTATGGCCAGAAACAATTGAAAACTATATCTTTTTTTTACATAAGCTGTATCGGTACTGTCGGAAAATATCCGTACCGTTTTCATCCCTAGCTGTATTTTGGATTATAATCCTCTGCAGATTTTAATTTTAAAATTGGTCTACTAGTTTTCCGGAAAACCTATTGAAAAGACCCTGCTTAGCTTTATATCAGATTATAATTCCGCAGAAGATTTTAATTTTACTAGAATTTGATTTACTAGTTTTCTCAAAATACCTTTAGAAAACCACTTAGATTATACAGGTTCTGTATTTTTCTAGAAAAAGTTTTCTTTGCTACTGGGATTGCTTAGCTGTACATCGGATTATAATCCGCTGCGGATTTAGTTTCTTCTTTTTCTTTTTCCGTCTCGCTCTCTCTTTTCACGATTGCTAACTGGACATATAAAATGGTAACATAAAATATTCTTAAAGAAATCAAACTTAGAACTTCAATATCATCGTTGGATTATCATCCAGCGTGATGCCGAGTATATATTAACAACTGAATTATATCACTTATTTACATATGGATTTTAAACCCTACAAAACGGCACGGAAACAAAATGATAATGGGATAGCGATGAAAACAAAATATAATAAACGAGTTTATTTAAGATTTTTTATAAACACTATACGAACGCAGGTACATCTTGAGATTGATGAAATCATCATGTGCGCCAAGCTATCGAAAGAATAATTAGCTCTAAATACAAGTATCCGTGTCTAAACTTTAACCCAGGTGAATTGGTTCCACCAAAAGAAACATATAAATATATCACTTCATTGTTTAAGTATTATTTTTGTGTTATGTTGGTACTTTTGCTGGACGTTGTAGATGTTGAACCTCTAGATCCACACTAACCACGTTAGTGGTTGGCTCACGCACCGAGGCAAATACCATGTTTTTCACGGTGTAGTGTGTACACAGAACTGCAAACGCTCATAGTTTGCTAGACGGTGCCTAGCAGCGATCATTTTTAATGCCCTTAACAATATTTAATCACACTTTGAAAACACATACACTCGCCGTTTTAGAAAAGCGTCCTAATTTTATTTATTTACTTTTACAGAGGAAGTACTTCTATATGTTCATGTGAAGATATTAAAGCGGTATAGGTCTAAGTGTACTCTTCGGAAAATTATTAGCTCCTCCCACAAATTACTACAATACCCTAATTTCTTTTAGGTGTGATTAACAAGCTCTCTAGTTAATAATACTTATCGAATAAAGGTGAGGTTAAAATTTTAAAATATTTAACTATGAATAATTTCTAAAATATTTGTCTTAAAAGGTATATAGGTTAGTCTAAAAAAAATACTTCAATAAAATAATATTTTTATTGATATTTTTATTTATATTATAATAAAAAATAAATGTTAAATTATTTTTTAAGACTGCGTCCTTCTCAAGAATGATAAATGTTGTTAGCCCGGAGAGAGCACGGACAATTTTGCCTTCTAGAACTGATTGAGTTTCTTCATCGTTTCATCACTCGGTTTGGTTTACATCGCTGAGAACAAATGCTTAATGTCTTATCTAAATATCTTTTCCCTTTTTTCATGTATCCTGACTTAAAAGTTACGAAAAAAAATGCCTAGCCTTGTTCGATTTGAAAGATTCTTATAGGAAATCTCAATTCATCTTGAATACACACTATTCATGTATTTGGTTCATAGGATTCAAATGAAAATTTTCTATTAAAATCCTATACCAATCCTCCAAGACCTTTCTAAAACGTACCGATTCCATATAAGTGAAAACATCCACTCTATCCTATTTTTTTTCTCATGGAAGGAAAAAAAATCATGTCCATCTTTTATTTTGCACGTGTATTTCTATGTTATTTTTTTTGTGTTTTTCCCATCCTGTGATTTGGAATCCGGAACAAAGAGGCTCAAAATGAGGATCATTTTCCTGGGTTCCATACATGTTTTGAATCTTTTTAATCCAAAATCTTTCCTGTAAAATAATGTTGGCATCTCAGATTCACCACTTTCTGTGTCATGTGTCCTAAACGGCTAAACCTAAAGTTTAGTACTTCTAAGTAAAATTAGTAAGAAAAAGAGCTGTTTTTTAAACTAAATTCAAAAATTGATTTTTTTTTCACACAATCAGAGAAGTTCTGGGAGACACGTGGAAATCACAGGCAAGCAAATGATGCGAGAATGGGTCAAAAAAGCAACGACCTTTCTCTCTCTATTTAGCCTTTTTGTCAAGTAAACTCCAAACCTCTCTCTCACCTGTCCATGCATTAAGCAGGTGCAATGCATCCAGTCCCCCCTGTCACCTTCATCCGAGATAGCCTAATCCTCCACTAAAAAAATGATTCTCTGACGCACCAATTAACAAATCTAATGATAATCATCCATGCATTGGTTATATAGTCTAATACAGTAACTATACTGGTGAGGATGATGACAACAAAAAAATATAAAAATTTGTCATCTCTGAATTATATGTCTTCAGTAATTTAGAGCCAAATTGCATAATAATTTTATGCATCTTCTTTTCTAATTCTTACTATTTATGATTTTTTTTCCTTTCCAAGCTTAGAATTCTAATGATATATTTCGCGCAGAAACTTTTTATATGAAGTTTTCCCAAAATAATATTCTAAAATAATTTTCTGACTTTATAGTAGTTAATTTATTCATTTATACTCTTACTTATCTATCACAAAATCAGATTATCTAATCAATTTCGACTATTTTAGACATGACCACATATATACAGGCGGCGGATCCAACGTGGTGCAGGGGGACTCAGTCCCCCTACACCCACAAGATCTATGGATACCCCCGAACACCCCCTTATTTTTTTCACCATGAATGATAACTAAAGATCCTAGATGGCTGGAGGTTGAAAAACTGTCTAATTGAGCCCTCAATTTTTTTTCTCTGGATCGCCCTGCATATATATCTTAACTAATAAAGTAGTAGTGCACCCATATGCACATGGTTATTCCCATATGCAACTTGAAACAAATCGAATTTCTTTCTTGAAAAATCTTAGTTGTGCTGACTCGTTTGATTCTTTTCTAAGCTGAGAGAGAGAAAGGCATTGTTTTTCTGTTCCTGATTAGCGGCGGAGTGTGCCGTCCTCGCTTTCACATCCAACCAATACCAAGAAAAAATAAGACCTTTTTTTTAACGCTAATAATCCGAAGCACTCCCTGAATCCAACCCATCCGCGGCTGCTGCTGCTGCAGCAGAGATGACAAATCAGATCGAGCTGGGAGCTCTGGCTGTTCGTCTCTCGCTTCAGGTCAACACCTCGTGAGTTCTTGCTTCGGTTTGAAGCGAGAAGCTCTGTTCTTTTCCCCGTTTCTTGGTACTGGTGATTCTTGGCTTCGCCGTGCTGAAATCGGTGCAGCTTTAGGGGGGGATTTGGGGGAGGTTTTGATGCGACTGAGAGAGTAAAGCTGCATCCTTTTCTTGCATTTCGCGTGGTTCTTGGGGGTGGATTCTTTGCGTGGTTCTGTCGAGGTCGAGCTATTTCGACGCGTACTCCAGTCTGAACCTTCTCAGAGATCCAGGTTAGTGTTTCTTGGTAAAGCTTTGCTTACTGTACTTCGCCTGAGGACTAATTTAGAAGCGGTCTTGATGATTCGATGTATTTTGTTCATATGTTCATGCTTGGGAAAGCTGCAGATTCATTGTTACTGGTCTTAGTCATAGTTGTTCTGGATACCAATCTGATTTTAATCATTTCTATTTGCCATAATAGACTAATAGTTTAGCTGATGATTGCTGTATATGCATTTTGTGTCTTTCAGAGATCTTGGTAGTGTTTTACCTGGTTTAACTCAACTAGAGTTTGTCATGAAGAACTTTGCTTATGAATGCATCATTGTTTTTGCAGTTTATGTTTCTTCTAGTCTAACAAATTATTTCTACAGTTTGGGAGTCGTTCTCTTTTCATATTTTTATGGCAGTTGTTTTCGTGTAAAAGCAGAGTAAAAATCTGTTAGTATGCTCTCACAGGTTAGATTGTGGTGGTTGCTTTGTTTCAAGAAGTTCAACTCCCTGATAACTCTTTCCGCTGATAAGTAAATGGATGGATCATGTGATTGCATTGAGCCGCTCTGGCAGGCGGATGATCTCCTTGTAAAGTATCAGTACACATCTGACTTTTTTATTGCGCTCGCTTACTTCTCGATCCCTTTGGAGCTCATATATTTCGTTAAGAAGTCAGCATTCTTCCCTTACCGTTGGGTGCTTATACAATTCGGCGCATTCATTGTTCTTTGTGGGGCAACCCACCTGATAAATTTGTGGACTTTTGCCATATATACCAAGACTATAGCTGTGGTACTGACAGTGGCGAAAGCAGCGACAGCGGTTGTTTCGTGCATCACAGCTTTGATGCTTGTGCATATAATTCCTGATTTGTTGAATGTGAAGTTGAGAGAGAGATTTCTGAAGGATAAGGCTGATGAGCTTGACAGAGAGATGGGGATTATAAGAACACAAGAGGAGACAGGAAGACATGTCCACATGCTGACCCATGAGATAAGAAGCACACTTGACAGGCACACCATTCTGCGAACTACACTCGTCGAGCTGGGAAGGACTCTTGTTTTAGCGGAGTGTGCCCTGTGGATGCCGACACGCTCTGGATCGGCCCTTCAGCTCTCTCATACGATATATAACAGCGCAGCAATTGGATCAGTTGTTCCTATCAACCTTCCCATTGTCAGTAAGGTTTTTAATAGTAACCGTGTAGTAAAAATTTCGCATACCTCCCCGTTAGCTTCGATAACGGCTGACAAGAGCAGGTATGTGCCACCAGAGGTTGTGGCTATCCGTGTTCCACTGCTGCACCTTACGAATTTCCAAATAAATGATTGGCCTGAGCTATCTGCAAAAAGCTTTGCAGTAATGGTTTTGATGCTCCCTCCAGACAGTGCAAGAGAATGGCGGCCGCATGAACGGGAGCTTGTTGAAGTCGTTGCTGATCAGGTAGTTATCAGTTTCATTTATGTGCATTCCTCTGTATATGTAATCAAAATCAAAGGTGTGATTTTCTGATACCCGATATCTTGAATCTGGTGATATCAGGTTTAGTCTGATATTGTTTGGTAGAGAACTAGAGAATCGATTAAATTGAGAAATTTAACCAATTATGTTGGTGTGACCTGTGAACTAAGTTTTCTTGAAAATTGCGAAAATCCTAAACCCATGGCCTCATTTTTCTCATTCAGGTAGCGGTCGCGTTGTCTCATGCTGCCATTTTGGAAGAGTCCATGCGGGCCCGTGATCTACTAATGGAGCAAAACATTGCTCTCGATGCAGCACGTCAGGAGGCAGAAATGGCTATTTGTGCCCGTAATGATTTTCTTGCTGTAATGAACCATGAAATGCGGACTCCTATGCGAGCAATCGTTTCTTTGTCCTCTCTCCTTTTAGAAACAAATCTTAGTGCTGAGCAACGCCTAATGGTTGAGACTATACTAAAGAGTAGCGATCTTCTGGCAACTCTTACGAATGATGTTTTGGACGTTTCAAAGCTTGAGAATGGGAGTCTTGAGCTGGAAATTGCACCTTTTAATTTGCATTCCACCTTTACAGATGTGAGTCCCCTCTCTGTGATTTAGGATTTGCTGTTGTGTTGCCTGGAAAGTAAGAAATGGAGATTTTTGCTATTTTTCATTAAGATTAACTCGGTAGTTCATCTTGTATTCTTGTAGGTGGTTAATTTGATTAAGCCAGTAGCGGCGTGCAAGAGGCTCTCGGTTATGGTCACTTTGGCACCAGAGTTACCTCCACATGCTATTGGTGATCAAAAGCGATTGATGCAAATAATCCTAAATGTTGCCGGGAACTCCATTAAGTTCACAAAGGAGGGTCACGTTTCGATTACAGCCTCTATGGCCAGACCAGATGCTTTGAGAGGTCCACATGAACCTGACTACCATCCAGTTGTCTCTGATGGATTCTTTTACCTGGCTGTTCAGGTTTGCTCATGAACATTTTCTATGTTCGCTACTTCCTCTTATCTCCAGTCTATTAAGATTATAGTTATACATGGTTGAACTTTATCTGTTACTTGTTATTATGCTTCACAAGTTCACCTGTGTGTTGTAGCGCATCTAATGTCCTACAAACCACTGATTTAGTTCTCGCTATCTGTATAAGTTGCCTTGTTTTGTGTTAGAGGGATATTAGGATAGGATACCACATACTAAACATTTTGTTGTTTTATGATCTGATCTCGTTTCTATTTCTGTAGGTAAAAGACACAGGTTGCGGAATCAGCCCTCAGGATATGCCCCACACATTCAGAAAGTTTGCGCACCCTGAAAATGCAGGCAAATGGAACAATGGCAGTGGATTGGGGCTGGCCCTTTCCAGAAGGTATCCCAAGAAAACATTTTTTTTTCACATATGCATCATTTTTTTCCCTGGAACATTTTGCATATGCATCATTTACCCCTGTGCTAACATATGTCAACTATCTCTTGCCATATCAGATTTGTCAGTCTAATGGAAGGTAACATCTGGCTCGAGAGCGAAGGCGTCGGGAAGGGCTGTACCGCGACGTTCTTTGTGAAACTTGGCATGCCTGAGAAACCAAATGCAAACCTCCGAAGAATGGCGCCGCACCCTCTACAGCCAAACCAAGGAGCTGGAGGCCCTGATGCCCTCAGTATATCCATAATGGACAGCAACCCGAGGGTTCCTCGGGTTCGCTACCAATCAAGCGTATGAGAAGCACCGATGATGCCATCGCCATGCCAAGGCAGAGCATCCGCCCCAGTTTTGCCATCACAGTTCATAGCTGGTAGCCTGATACAGCTCCATTTGCAGCTCTCTTTTTGATGTATGGATGGTAGATGTTGTTCTTGTCCATCAGTGGAGGTACCTTGGGCATGCTGGTATAAGTTTCATTGGCATTCTTGATTGCAGTTGTGAGGGTGATTGGGTGGCCTTAAGTGGTGACAATTGGGAAAGCTGATGTAGTGATCTTTTGCAGCTCTCTTTTTGATGTATGGATGGTAGATGTTGTTCTTGTCCATCAGTGGAGGTACCTTTTGGGCATGCTGGTATAAGTTTCATTGGCATTCTTGAATCTTGATTGCAGTTGTGAGGGTGATTGGGTGGTCTTAAGTGGTGACAATTGTGAAAGCTGATGTAGTGATCTGTTGTCTGCACGAGTCTGAAGTTACTGGGAAGTGCCAATTACTGCAAGTGACAGTGAACATGAAGGTCTATGGCCATCTTACATCTCTGATACCCTGAGATATAGAAGAGCTCGGACGAACGTGTTTATTTTTCTTTCTTTTTTTTCCCTATATTAGATTAGGGCTACAACCTGGAAGGGATCGATCTACTAGCTGATTGCAGTATCATTTGTACTTTTTGTTTTTTTTCTGAAATAAGAGTATCAGTTGTAATTAATTGTAAGTGTTACTGCAGTGCTTTATAAGCACAAGCAAATTATCATCAAATCAAATTATAGAAAAATCTAGTGATATAAAAGGAGCTCAATAAGATGAACCTACAAGCGAAGTGTTTACTGCTCAATGTTGTTTCTTCAAACTGCTGATTTAGAAAAGAGTGGTTGAGTGGCTTCATGCATTGACTTATGCAATAACATCACAGAAACCCACATAATCAAGCACATCAGCCATGAGATGAACCAACATTTCACCATGACAGCAAGCCATGAGCCCATGACTCACTATCACCAAGAGAGCAATGGAGGCGAAAATTTTCAAGCTCTAATAGGAGGAAACAAAAAACATTGTCTTCTTGCCCACAAACGCATGGAGGTAGGTAGGAAGGATCCTTCAAAATATCTTTCAGAAATGACACAAACAGAAGTTTTGCTAGTCTCAGTAGAGAAGTGACTACTAATTACTGTCGATTGCTCAAACAGAACAACGGTCGCACAATGCCGATCGCAACACTCGGAAACAGGAGCTGACTTAGACCTTGAATCCACGGCTGTTCCTCCTGCCACGGGCCTTCTCGAACTTCCTTCCCTTGGAGCGCACATATGGCTTCGTGTGGCTGTGCGGCACACCAGGAGCCTTACCGAAGTGCCTGACGGCCTCACGGGCATTCTTGGGACCCCTCAAGAGGACCTGGAACAAATTGGAAGAAACATTGTCAAATCAATTCATTAACTGTTCAAATGGTAGCATGTTGACATCTTCAGCATATTTTCCAAACAATTATAAATCATCTGTGTACCATATTTACAGTATGCAGTGTTAATTCACCAGTCTGCTCAGGTATAAGGGAAAGTTCATATCCCAAACAACCCACAGAGGGAAGTCTCATAATGAGCTGAGTAAAAAGGTATCATCATAGCAGAAGAAAACATAACCCAAGATGGATTTAATATACCGAGCCAACTAAAATAAATATTAATAGAATTAAATCAAAAGAAAACATTCAAAGAAATTTTCAAGTAAGCTCAGATACAAAGGAAAAGTTCATATCCATGACAACCCACAAAGGGAAGTCTCATAATGAGCTGGGTAAAAGAGTATCATCATCGCCAAAAGAAAATGAAAAACAGTTCCACACGAATAAACAAACAAAATTAATGTTCTTGAACTTTAAAAAAGATAGAAAATGGTTCCCTCAGTAAAACACTTTTACTCGTCAATGGACATCAGTATTAGCATGGTTAATTTAAACCATCACTGGGAACCCAAGAGATAGCAAAATAACAAGGGAATCTGTTCGAACATATTGACAATAACTTCTCCAAAAGAAAAAAAACATTTTTACATCAGATTTTTCATCAAAAAACTAAAGTATTGCCATGTTTAACTGCTTGATAAAAACAAGATAATACGCATTTGATAAATTATATTAAAAATCATGCCTATTCAAAGGAACCACTACCACTTCCACCCTCTTTCCAAACAGTTAAAATAGACCCAGACAACATATGATCCACAAGGTTGTTGCATCAGTAGGCAATTTTTATCTATCTGGAAACAACTGTAGTCCATTAACATCTACTTCATCTCTACTTGAATTGCAGTAAGGTTATAAAGCAATCGCAAACCCAAAACAATCATAGAGGAATCACCCTAAAATCATGTAATATATGGAGTTATGAACAAATCCAGCACATATGAAAACAAGGAATGGCATGGAGAGCATACTGTGTTCTCCCCAAGCGGAGCACGGAGAGCAAGCTGGTCGAAGGTGAGGCACTCGCCGCCAGCATTGACAATCCTTGCCCTAGCCGTCTCCGTGAACCTCAGGGCAGTAACCTTCATTTTCGGAATCTCTTGGATCCTCTTGTCATCAGTGACTGTACCAACAATCACAGCAATGTTGTTCTCCTCCTGTTCACAAAGAAGATTACATGCTGAATATGCATAACTCAACAAAAAAACAAATGGGTATGCCATTTTCTTGGGAACCAATGTTATAAGCTCGAGCACCAGACAGCATAAATGGTTAGACACACACCTTGCCTTCCATGAACTTGGCGAGGCGGCGCAGGGAGAGCGGCGGGCGGTTGGTCTTGCTCATGAAGAGCCTCTTCAGGATCACGGCATTGAAGTTGCTCTTGGTCCTTCTCACCAGGAAACGGTACAGCTACAACACTCAAGCAGGAACCACTAATCAGAACATGAACAATACCACACAAATCTAAAAAAATGGCCATCCATTTTCCACTCTAACCCATCAAACTCACCTAAAAATCTCATGATAACTAATAACTAACCCTACAAAACAACATCTAACCGCAAGAACCGAAAAACAAAAGCTGCAAGAACAACCGTGTTCTCCGCTACCATCACATGGTTGAATCGCTAAAATCGATATAAGCCAGTTCTCAATTAGATTTCTCCATAGATTGAGCTAAAACGAGCAACTAGCAAACAGATAACAAAAACCACAGTGCATTTCCGCCACCGAGCACGGACAGATCTACCAAACCAAACCAAACACAAGCACCATATGGTGACAGCGCGGGCGCGGAGGCGTACCTTGACGAGGAGCTTGAGGTAGACATCGTCCGACCTGGGCGCGGTGCGCTTCGTCTTCTTGTTCCTCCCGCCGGCGACGAGGTCGATACCCTGCGTAACAACATACAAACAGCAGCGTCAGCGAGCGGGAAGACAAATCCTACGGAACGAACAGGGTCGGCGGGCGGCGGCGAGCTCACCATGGCTGCGGCTGCGGCGGCGGCGCTAGGGCTTCTCGACTTCTTACCTCGTGTCGGCCTCCGGCTAAGGGGAAGGAGGGTGGCGGCGCGAGGAGGGAGACCTATATAGAGGAGACCAGGCGAGGGGAGCGGCTAGGGTTTTGAGATTGGTGGGCTTCGTGGGCCGGAGTGGTGGGATTCTGCTTTTTCTTTGTGGGCCGGTTTGGGCCTTAGCTACGTGCAGCATGGGCTGAAGAGTCATTTTTTTATATAAAAGAAAGGGTTATATGTTGCCTAAGGATTCTTTTGTTTTGAGGATTCTAATTGCTTTGAAATTTTAAAAATGAACCACCTCATAGCCTAATTAAATTTTTAAAATGAACCACCTCGTATGAATGATGAACTGATTAATTTACTGAACAATATGAGGTATTCGTCATATGCTAGTGTATCAGATGTAGACGTTGGATTGATACTCGTTCCAGTCTGACTGGAGGGGAGTGCTATTATCGATCGGAGTATCGGAGGGTACTAATTTCGAATACATATATGCACAGAAATGTATGAAGCAATCAAAGTAATTTATGAGTAAAATTTTTATATTAGTGCTACTAATGACTTAAAAGTTAAGGGTGAAAATAGACTGAGAAAATAATCTAAATCAACTAAAACTGAAGTCTAAAATTTAGATTTTGGCATGCCAAAATACTTTTACCGCCCCGAGAGATTTTATTGTTTTTTTTAAAAGGAGAAGTTGGAGGAGAGCTCGATTCTACTGAATTATAAGTACTTGCTTAGTTATAGAAATAATTAGAAACAGTATAACCTTTTTATAAAAGATAATTGTTTCTAGTTGGTCAGGGATTTCCTATTTACCAATCAACTAGATAGTTCTAAGAAAGCGATAAAAGAGAATAACTTTTTTATTATTTGTATAGAAACATATAGGAATGAAACCGTTTTCATAATGAAAAAGTAAAGGAATGAAAAACGTAATATCGCCGGTAAGCAACTTTTCTTTTAAGCCTTGTTCAATTAATCCTAAAAGAAGAGATTCGAAGAAATTAATTTCCCACCTATTGTGTGAAATTATTCTCCCTGAGTCTCTCCAATCGCCTCTAACCCCCTTCAAGCCTAACTGTTTTGGAATAAGTTTACATAACCCACCAACTATTACGGGGTGACTACTTAACCCTCTCAACTATCAAACCATGTATCAGACCCCCTCATCTTTCTAATACCGTTTAATTAACCCCTTGAAGTGGATTTGGAGGGTGGTTTTGCCAGGTGGTGTGCTGAGTTGGACAGGCTTCCTGTGTTATAGCAGGCTGACATGTGGGACATGCATGATTTTGTGACACTCAAATGACCTGGAACACTTATGCTTAAATTGAATGTTATGGCGTTATTTCAGCTAGCACCCGTTCCTTCGAATTGTGCACTGAAATAGTTTTTCATGATGTAGCAGCCAAATGTTTTGTTTCGGTGGAAATGAGTAGTTCAAATTATGATCTAATTTGTGTTTGCGTTATGATTATGTGCATGCTGTCATATAGTTTTAGTGTTGAATTTTTTTTAAGCCGATTCAATGTCCAGAGTTTGATCCTCTCACTTACAAGCCGGTATATATGCCAGTCTGCTCTAACATAGGAAGCTTGTCCGGTTTAATACGCCACCGTGGCAAAACCACCCTCCATACTCATAAAGGAAGTCGTTTAGGACAATGTTTAAGTCAAATCTTGGGAATATAAATTATGAAAAGCTCTTAAGTTGTTGAGTTTGAAAATGTAAAAATTATATGAATAGATTCGTATTGAAAAATACTTTCATAAAAGCATACATATATCACTTTTTAATAAATATTTTTATATAAATAAGAAGTTAAAGTTGAGTCGCTACTAAAAATGATTTTTCTTAACAAGTACGGAGGGAGTATTAGAAAGATGAGGGGGTTGATAGTTGGGGGTTATGTAGAGTTATTCCAACGGTTTTTCATCCCCCGCTCCGTTCCGTTCCTCCGGTGAGCAGAGGCAGAGCAAGACGTGGCGAGTGCGCACGAGTTCGTCCTGCTGGAGGAACGAGGCATGGCATCCATGGATGGATTAGGATTAATCCCCAACTCCAAACTAACCCCCACCATGTTTTCCGCCTGATTAAGATCAATCCCCTCCAATGCAATCAGCTCCACTATTTAGCGAGAGAGAGAGAGAGGAGGAGGAGGCAGCGGCAGCTCAGCTCAGGGAGGGAGGGAGGGGATGGCGGAGAAGGGGAGGACGGAGATGGAGGTCCGGCCCGGCGGCGTCGCCCTCATCACCATCTCCAACCCTCCCGTCAATGCCCTCTCCATCCACGGTCATCTCCTCATCTTTCCTCTTCTCCGCTGCAGTTTCTGGCTCAATGAATTTAGGAGTTCGTCAATTTGCTGCTATTTTCGCTTCTACTTCTACGTTTTAGGTCCTGTTTAGTTCGGGGGTGAAAAGTTTTCGCGTGTCACATTGGATATAACACATTTGAAGTATTAAACGTAGTCTAATAACAAAACAAATTGCGAGACAAATTTATTAAGCCTAATTAATCCATCATGAGCAAATGTTTATTGTAGCACCACATTGTCAAATCATGGCGTAATTAGACCTAAAAGATTCGTCTCGCAATTTATACGCAATCTGTGTAATTAGTTTTTTTTTTTTTTGTCTATATTTAATACTTCATGCATGTGTCTAAACATTCGATATGACAGGGTGAAAAGTTTTTGTTTGGGAACTAAATAGGGCCTTACTATTATAGCTAAAAAAATGTTTTCTTATCCTTTCTCGAAGAGTTGGCAGGAGCTCTGCCTTGAAATCGATGTGTTTTTTAAAAAAAACCAGAACAAGCCAATAGTGCTGTTATACATTCAGAAAAAAACTAGCACAACTATTAATCTATGTAGAGTAAATTTCACTTTGGACCACATTTATTAGCCAAAGTTTTGTATATTAACCTCACAGAGGCTTATCCTCTGCTGTGATTTCACTCTAAAAGAAACTATCATGAAATAACTGCTTGATACGAAAAAGAAAAGCAACATCAGCATTGTAGGTTCTTATCCAAGACTTGTACCATTTGATGATGCCATGTGAATCGCTAGAAACATGTCAAGTGTATGGCTATTGGATCTTGTCAAACACCTGCTGAATATTGTTCTACATCTGTTGAAACATCCTTCCATTCCGATCCCTTAAATATTCCAACAAGCGTATGTATGAATTATGATGTAATACCATCAAAACTCTCTATGTGCTTTTGGGTGTCTTTCTGAGGCAGTAGACTACCTGTTGTCGCATCATAGTGCACAAAGCTATGGGAATTAGTCCAATCTGCTACCTTGTTCTAAATTTAGCTAAAGATTTTCTTTGAAGAACTACAGTTTAAGTTAAATATTCAGTAAATCATCGGATGATCTGTGTCACCGTGTGTGGCGCAAGTTGCGGAAATGCCAATGGTAACCACCAGCACACAACCACCGAGTATTTTTGCTTAATTTTTTGAACAAAACCAAGGTATCAAACACGCGCAAGACCTAGGATTTTCTACAGCATGTCTATATGCAAAGTTCTTTTTTCTAAGGTTTTTCCCGTGGTGCATTTTTCAGTCTTGTATAGCTTGAAGGACCACTATGAAGAAGCACTTAGGAGGAATGATGTTAAAGCTATTGTTATCACAGGTAAAAGCCAGTTTAAGAAATGCTTACCTCTTGTTGTTAGCACATGACAGCAGTGAAGACACTTTCCCAGTTTCCCCTCATCCAGATTTTTGCAGTTTCGTTTATTTATTGTGGAGATATTTTCTATAGGAAAAGGAGGAGTATTTTCTGGGGGACTAGACATTAATACTTTTGGTGCTATTCAGAGAAACAAAGGTATGGTAGTCCTATTCAGTAACTTTTTTCCTATGATTATTTCACTTACAACGCTATAATGGCTAACATTGTAATGTTTTGTTTCTAATAGCGGAGCAGCTAAAGATTGACTATGTGTCCATAGATGTCATGACTAATACTCTTGAAGGTATTTGAGTAATTCACCTTCTCTTCTCAATTTTCTTGAAGAATACACAAGAGAGTTCCGTTTGACCTGATTAATAGAAATAAACAGCAGCTTCTCCATTGCATCACAAAACAAACTTTACATGAACACGCCTAAATGTACCACAACAAACAAATAACTTGAGCAACCAAAGATAGTTTAGATGCTGGCATGCTTTCCTTGATCAACCTATCAAGCTTCTCTGTATGCCTTCCAGAATCATATCCATGCTTTCAGACGTGTGTTGAGTATCAATCAAGTTGGCACTGTTGAAAGTCTTTGTGTTCTGAATCAACCAGCATGTCAAGGTGACAATTCAGTTTGGTTTAACCCTTCCCTTCTTGCTTGCCTGATCTCTGCTGAACTTGCTGTCCACCAGTCTGTCAGTCAAACAGTCCCCTTGCTGCAGATTGATTTCTGACTGCCCAATGCTAAGGATGGCCCGTGAACACGCCTTGAGTAGATTGATCCTTCCTTCTTGAAACCATAAGGGGAATTTCGCTGGGTGTGGCAAGCCCCTTTTGTGAAGATAATTAGCACTCCAACATTGTTTCAGCTTAGACAACCAAACGATGCACACCTGCGACTTCTCTTCTCAACTGAACTTGCCATAGGTCCCATAGATCCAAGTACTCCAATAAGACATGCACATATAAATTTACACTTATCAGCACTCTCTCAAATTCGGTGAGCCTACTCATTGCATAACATTCTCTTTCATGGTTGTTACTTTATCAGCTGCTGGAAAGCCATCAGTAGCTGCTATCAACGGTTCTGCTCTTGGTGGAGGGTTAGAAATTTCCATGGTATAGATAAGACCTGCTTACCTTATTTTTATCTTTAAATTTCAGAATTGAAGTATTATAAAACTGGATTTATTCGTGTAGGTATGTCAAGCACGCATTTCGATTCCAACGGCTCAATTAGGTCTTCCAGAGCTTCAACTTGGAGTGATCCCTGCATTTGGAGGTAGTATTTTTTTATACTTATTTTTTAAAAAAATGGGTCAAGTCATTTGCATTTTCTGTCCTAGTGGTCCAGTTATTTTCCCTGATAACATTGATGCAGTGGTCAAACTCCATTTCTTATTGATGTATGAAGCTGATTGATAACAAAGTTCAAACTATGATATGGAGTATATCATTAACCTATATTTTAATTTATTTTCCTTGGTCCTGCATTTTAGGAACACAGCGACTTCCCCGCCTTGTTGGACTAACAAAAGCACTTGAAATGATGCTGGTAGATTTCACCCAAATCCTTTTCTTTTTGTTCTTATGGTGCTGTTGCACATTTTCTGCTTATTAACAGTGAAATAAAACCCATTTCATCAGATGTCCAAGCCTATTAAAGCTGAAGAGGCCCATCAGCTGGGCCTCATCGATGCCATAGTTTCACCTAATGATTTGCTGAATACTGCCTGCCGTTGGGCCTTGGATATATCCGAATCAAGAAGGCCATGGGTCCATACCCTCAGTAGAACTGACAAGCTAGAGTCTCCTGACGAGGCCAGGGAGATCCTCAAGTTTGCCAGAGCTCAGGTTCAGAAGCAGGCTGCCAATCTTCGGCACCCACTTGTCTGTATTGATGTTATCGAGGAAGGTATAGTTTCAGGACCCCAAGCTGGGCTACGGAAGGTACATGATGCTACATTTAGCTTAATGCCTGTTCTGTGGCTTGACAGAAATAATGAAAAGTTAACTGTGCAAATTTAAAATTCACTTGAGCTGTTTTTTTTTTTTTGACTGATTCACTTGAGCTGTTCATGGCATAAATGCAGGAAGCCATTGCTTTCCAGGACCTGGTTTTCTCAGATACATGTAAAAGCTTGGTTCATGTCTTTTTTTCACAGCGTGCGACATCAAAGGTAATGAACAAGGAAAGATCACTATCTTTTTTTTTAAAAAAAAAGAAAAGAAGATATTTTCAGTGGATTACTTGCGGTAAAAAGTAAATATGAGACATCTGCTTACCTTGTAGCAATCTTTTATTATAGCTGGACAAAGCCAGTCTTATAACAATTGCAACAGGTTCCTGGGATCACAGACTTAGGTTTAATGCCTAGGAAGGTATCTAAAGTTGCCATTGTTGGGGGTGGGCTTATGGGTTCTGGGATTGCAACTGCACTGATGCTGAGTAATTATCCTGTTGTACTCAAAGAAGTAAACGACAAATTCTTGGACGCAGGAATTGACAGGATCAAAGGTACACCATATGCTACACTTGTTGACATCATAGCAATATTTTGTTGATACCAGACCAATCTGAAAAAGGAACAAAATATTTCACTATATTCTTTTTCTATCAGCAAATTTGCAGAGTCGTGTGAGGAAAGGGAAAATGACCAAGGAGATATATGAAAAAACGCTCTCACTTCTTACAGGTGTCGTTGATTACGAGAGATTCAAGGACGTAGATTTAGTTATTGAGGAAAGTAACACATCTAACTGCTATCTGCTATATATTTCATAGAGCAATATTGGATGGTATCCAATTATTCATATGTTTGTTTCTCATCATGACAGGCAGTTGTAGAGAATGTGAAGGTGAAGCAGCAAGTGTTTGCTGACTTGGAGCGGTACTGTCCTTCCCATTGTGTACTTGCCACTAACACTTCTACCATTGATCTTGACCTGATTGGAGAGAAGACAAACTCCCAAGATCGCATTGCCGGTGCGCACTTTTTTAGGTAAGGTGGTGTTAATCAGATTCATGCATAACCCTTTTTTGTGAGCTAGTTAACATAATCCAATTTCTCCACAGTCCAGCTCATGTGATGCCACTTCTGGAAATAGTCCGCTCCAATCGTACCTCACCACAAGTAGTTGTTGATTTGCTGGATGTGGGGAAGAAGATCAAGAAGACACCAGTAGTGGTTGGGAATTGTACCGGCTTTGCGGTTAACCGGATGTTCTCTCCCTATACTAGTATAGCGCTCTTGCTTGTTGATCGTGGAATGGATGTTTACAAGATTGATCAAGTTTGTACTGAATTTGGGATGCCAATGGGTCCATTCAGGTCAGCCTATAGACAATGGAGCTCTCTCTTCCTCCTTTGACTTCATATAGCCAGGACATATACAGTGGAAATGGCCTAAGTGTTGAAGAAATAAACAAATGTTGCTAAAGTTGGTTGGATTTGTTGGAAACGGTTTTGAGAAATGTTGCACAGCTGAATGCAATGGGTCAACCTTTTTGTTTCTTGTTGCGACAATTGTGGATATGTGCCTTGAAACATGTCCACACTGCTGGCAAAAAAATATAATTCATGTTTTCACATTGCAATGGAATGCTTAGTACTGAAAATTGCTAAAAAAAATCATGTGAGTTATACTTGGAATTGAATCAGACTTCATTTGCCCTTTTAATACTTTCTCCAGATTGCTAGACCTGGTTGGGTTCGGAGTTGCCCTAGCCTCTGGCATGCAGTACCTTGATAACTCCCCCGGGAGTGTCGACAAGTCAATGCTAATTTCTCTCATGTTTGAAGACAAAAGGACAGGTAAAATAATTCAAATATTACCTACAGTGTTTCTTTTGCTTCCCTTTGGTGGACAAACATTTTCTTTGCTGGTCTTTGAAGATTGCTAGTATTCCTGCAATCCCGTTTACCGTCCTCCACTTACCTTTTACGCAGGCGAAGCCTCTCAAAAGGGGTTTTACAAGTATGAGGGAAATCGGAAGGCGATCCCTGATCCTGATATCTTTAAGTATGTTGAGAAGTCAAGGAGTATGGCTGGAACTGTACCTGATCTTGAGGTTTGCTTTCGCCTTCCAAAGTTCCAACACCCCTTTTTTCTTTCTGTTCCTCCTTTTTATGTTCTTCTTTTCATAAATATTCTTGTTTACCCTGTTCATAGCCTAATGGTAGTAACAAAAATATAATTGGAATATATATTTCCATACACCAAATAAGTATACTTGAGTGTGGTATTATGGGCATTGAAGTTCAAAGAATCAGCTCACCTATAGTAGTGCATTATCCTCACTGAAACAGCAACGTTGTTCATAGATACATATCAGTGTGATCAAATAATCAAGCCAGTTCTCAAATTAACATTCAGTGTTTGGTGAAATCCTGACAAAAAATTAATCGTCCACTTTAGTGCATACATTGAAACTTGCATGGATCTTGATATAGATCATAATTGGGTTGAAGTCAAAAGTTCTTATGTTACCATAATCCTAGATCATATCCATGTGATCTCTATTTAGTTCTATTTGTGCAAATGATGTACCAGCTACTGAAGCTTGACAACAAAGAAATAGTGGAGATGGTGTTCTTCCCTGTTATCAACGAGGCCTGCCAGGTCCTCAGTGAGGGCATTGCCAACAAAGCCTCGGACCTCGACATCGCCTCAATCTTCGGCATGGGATTTCCACCATACAGGTGCTTCCTCTCACTCTGAAAAATGCAAATATGCTTCAATCTATCTGACAACAACTGAACTCTGAACAGTATGTATGTTTCAAATTGCCTGATAACAACAGCTGAACTCTGAACAATATGTATGCTTCTGACAACAACAGCTGAACTTTGAGAATTCTGACAAACTGCTCAACTGATTGTGCAACCAGGGGTGGCATCATGTACTGGGCCGATTCCATCGGCGCAAAGCGCATTCACGCAAGGCTATCAGAGTGGGAGATGAAGCATGGCCAGTTGTTCAGGCCTTGCTCATACCTGTCAGAAAGGGCAGCAGAAGGTGTTCCTCTGGTGAGAACAGAGTGATTTCTTTGCTTATCCCATTTTCGTTCTTTAGACATCAACAAATCAATTCTGCAAAGTTTCGCACATGTTTTCCGAATGCTTTTGTTCTGAAAAAAAGAAATGAATTTGATTTGCAGAGCTCCGCCGCGAAGAACAATGCCAAGGCCCGGATGTGAGTCTGATCTCACTGCCATCATGTGTTTTCCAGTTGAGATTGATGAAGAACAGTAATAATGCAGCCTCAGTTCAGAGTTTCAGACTTCACTGGCTGCTGTGAAGTGTGGAGCAAAGAGAGTCAGGAGATTGAATAACAGTATATAGTGTGATTATCTAAAAAACAGTATAGTGTGTATAGTGAGAAACCGTACGAAATGTGTATGAAAAGAGAGACCAATTTACGCACAGAATTCATATGTGAATGTTAAAAAATTCAGATCACTGGACGTGATGACATACTACATGCAGCTCGGATTCTTATACGGCTACTTAAAAGGTCTCATTGATTGGTGTATAGATCGAAATTTTCTACTTGTTCAAAGGTAATTGCATGATTACATGAAGGTGTATGCCAATGGAGATATGGATTATTCCTGCCACGCTTTCAAAGATTTCTTAAAAAAAAAACTTTCTTCATATTCATTGTTTAGATAACTTCTCATAAACTATTTGTTAGCTTATATATTTATATTAATTTAGAGTTAATTTCACAACACTACATATATTTTGATCAAACTATCACAAAATTTCAGATTTAAGATGTTGTATCATAAAAATATAAGTTAGCGCCAAATTTATCA
The DNA here is from genome assembly GCA_009805545.1 of Oryza longistaminata. NCBI lineage: Eukaryota > Viridiplantae > Streptophyta > Magnoliopsida > Poales > Poaceae > Oryza > Oryza longistaminata. Next base: position 14,249,075 of record CM020182.1, on the reverse strand, counting down.
CAAAACTATAAGGTTAATACCAATTTAATTACTAAACTATAATGTTTATAGCTCCAACATAACGGTAGTACTAAAAATTTAAACTCCAAAATCAAATATGTTGTTTTACGATAACTTCAATACTAAATCTATAATTTTATGATACTTAGTCTTAAATATGTAGTTCTGTAAAATTTAGTCTTTAGTTTATGTCAATGAGCATTTTTTTATCAACTTGTTTGCTTGTCGGGTTATCAGTCGTAAGGAAAATTTAAATTTTGACATTAGAGTTGGTTTTGAGGTTATCTCATTGTTGTTTATTTTTTTAGTATTGTTTTAAAAATTGCTAAGAGTATAAAATTGTTACGGTTATTTATTCTGAATTAGATGACGTACTCGTCGACAGCGAGGCACCCGTGATAACTTCGTCAATCTCAGGATATGTCGGCCCAGTTTTCCGGAGGTGCTCATAGGGATAGGGTTGTGCGTGTGTGCGTTTATAGGAGTGAGTGTACGCACGCTGTGAGCACCTGCGTTTGTACTATGTTTCAAAAAAAAAAGTAGATATAAATAACGTTGGTATGCGGAGGTTCCATCACAGCCGTCCATCCTTCCATTTACGGTTGTTTGTGTTCTCCTACAACAAAATAATTTGCTTAGGGGTTGTTTAGTTCCCAGAACAAAAATTTTTACCCATTACATCGAATGTTTGGACACATGCATGGAGTATTAAATGTGGAAAAAAACCAATTACACAATTTGCGTGTAAATTGCGAGACGGATGTTTTAAGCCTAATTGTGCCATGATTTGACAATATGGTGCTGCAGTAAATATTTGCTAATGACGGATTAATTAGGCTTAATAAATTCGTCTCACAGTTTCCTGGCGGAATCTATAATTTGTTTTATTATTAATGTGTGTCCGTATATGTGATGTGACAACCAAACCCAAATTTTTTCCCTAACTAATGAAGGCCTTAATCACCATTTTCTTTTGGACATTTAAATATTTACCACTTTAATTTTACATTTAACAATTTGTTATCCATATGTCAATGATATATAGGTTTCTATATATCTATCACATGTGGATTTAGGTGGTAAATCGTTAATTGTCGAAATAGTTTTTAGAAGAAGGGTTTCATTGCAAAAATTCGATCATAAAATTTTGGTTGTTTCGTTTATTTTTCCAAGGATCATCAGGAGCAAACGATCGAAGACAAACTCTATCCATATGATCTACCACCAATCATCCGGTTAGAATGACGTTGGTATACGGAGGTTCCATCACAGCCGTCCATCCTTCCATTTACAGATATGTATGTTCCTATATATTTAGGGAATATATCTTGTGCACATAAGCCTTCTCGTGTATACACCGTACACACCAAATTAATAAATTCATCAAAAAGATCTAGAAAAATTTGTACAAATATTTCCAATGATATTACACTTATGTATAAAATCTTAACCTCGAGTTTATTATATTTTAGTTGTAATAGAAAAGATAAAAATTCTGACAGTTTTGAGAATATAAATCTATAAAAAAAAATTCTTCTTATATAATGATTTTGAATATTAGACTTTCCACATAGATGTAATAGTACTAAAAGTATGTATATGTACAATTTTTTTTTATAATTTGTGATGATATTTTTTAGTTAGTGTGCACGGTACTGGTGGTGTTTGAATCTTCTGAAAATGAAGATGAAGATTAAGTTTTTTACACAAAACGAGCTGGTATTAATTTATGATTAATTGAGTTTTGATTATCACAAATTTGAAAAATAGATTAATATGATATTTTAGAGCAACTTTCATACAGAAAGTTTTCGCACGAAACACATCATTTAACAGTTTGAAAAGTGTGCCACAAAAATCTTAATCTTAATCCAACTTTTGTTGGAGAAAAGAATAGGAGCTTGAGTGGCAAATAGTTTTTGGAAGAAGGGTTTCATTGCAATTTTGCGATCCCCACCTCTATAATGCAGCCTCAGTTCAGAGTTTCAGACTTCACTGGCTGCTGTGAAGTGTGGAGCAAAGAGAGTCAGGAGATTGAATAACAGTATATAGTGTGTATTATCTAAAAAAAAAACAGTATATAGTGTGTATAGTGAGAAACCGTACGAAATGTGTATGAAAAGAGACCAATTTACGCTTTACGCACAGAAGTCATATGTGAATGTTAAAAAATTCAGATCACTGAACGTGATAACATACTACATGCAGCTCGGATTCTTATACGGCTGCTTAAAAGGTCTCATTGATTGATGTATAGATCGAAATTTTCTACTTGTTCAAAGGTAATTGCACGAAGGTGTGCATGCCAGTGGAGATATGGATTATTCCTGCCACGCTTTCAAAGATTTCTTTCAAAACAAAGAACGTTCTTCATATACTATTTGTTAGCTTACATATTTAATTTAGAGTAAATTTCATAAAGCAACACAAACTATCAAAATATTACAAAAATAGAATTTAGTGCCAAATTTATCATAAAACTATAAGTTTAATGCCAATTTAATTACTAAATTATAATGTTTATAGATCCAACATAACGGTAGTACTAGAGGTTTAAACTTCAAAATCTATAGTTTTATGATAACTTTAGCACTAAATATATAATTTTGTAATACTTAGTTTCAAATCTGTAGTTCTGTGACATTTACTCTTTAATTTATCTCAACGAGCATTTTTTTATCAACTTGTTTGCTTGTCAGCTTATCAGTCATAACGAAAATTTAAATTTTGAAATTAGAGTTGGTTTTGAGGTTTTCTCGTTGTTGTTTATTCTTTTATATTGTCTTTAAATTGCTAAGAGTATAAAGTAGATAAAAAAATTATCCATAAAATAGATATATAGTAAACATCAAAATTTTGGTTGTTTCTTTTATTTTCCGAGGATTATCAGGAGCAAATGATGGAAGACAAACTCTATCCATAATGATCTACCACCAATCATTCGGTTATAACGACGTTGGTATGCGGAGGTTCCATCACAGTCGTCCATCCTTCCATTTACGGCTGGTGTGTTCTCCTACAACAAAATAATTTGCTTAGTCACCATTTTTGGGGTCCATTTAAATATTTGCATTGCCACTTTTAATTCTAAGTTTAACTATTTGTCACCTGTGTATCAATGATATGTGTGTTCCTACATATCTAGGGAAGATATTCCGTGTACATAACCTTCTCGTGTACTCCCTCCGTACTCATAAAGGAAGTCGTTTTGGATAGCGACACGGTCTCCAAAAGACAACTTTAACTTGTTGTTTCTATAAAAATATTTATTGAAAATTGATATATGTATATTTTTATGAAAGTATTTTTCAAGACAAACCTATTCATATAATTTTTACATTTTCAAACTCAACATCTCGAGAGTTATTCATGATTTATATTCCCAAGGTTTGACTTAAACATTGTCATAAACGACTTCCTTTATGAGTACAGAAGGAGTATACACCATGCACACCAACTAACAAATTTCATCAAAAAATCTAGAAAAAAATATACAAATACTTCCAATGGTATTACACTTATGTATAAAATTTTAACCTCAAGTTTATTATATTTTATCCATAATAAAAGTGATAAAAATTATGACAGTTTTGAGAGTATAGATATGTTAGAATTTTTATCTTTTACTCTCCATATATGTAATAAATTTGAATATAAGACTTTACACATAGATGAAATACTTTGTGTATAATTTTATAATATTTTATGATATTTTTGGGTGGTACGTACGGTGTGTGTACATAAAAGAAGATTTGTGTGATTAAGATATGTTCCCGTATGTCTAGATGGTAAATCATTAATCGTTACTCCCTCCTTCCCAAATTGATCATGATGTAATAGAATATAAAATTTCTTAAATTGATCATCATATAACTGCATGGACACGAATTTCATCGGAATACAATTAATGCAGTATGGGAGGATGTGTGCATGCTAGGATGTAATTGGCATGGAGTTTTAATCGATGCATGTATTGTGGAAGAATATGTGTATGATGTCTTGATTTATGTGATTTAAATTGTCTTTAGTATTGGTGTATAAACTTATATGATGATCAATTTGAGAAGGAGGGAGTATATTTAAGGTGGTGTTTGAATCTCCTGAAGATGAAGATGAAGGTTAAGTGTTTCACGTAAAACGATGTGATAATAACGTGTGATTAATTGAGTTTTAATTATTACAAACTTAAAAAATAGATTAATCTTATATTTTAGAACAACTTTCGTATAGAAAGTTTTCGCATGAAACACACCGTTTAGCAGTTTGAAAAGCGTGCCACGAAAATCTAAAAGTTTATCCACTCACGCAAATAGTTTTTGAAAGAAGGGTTTCATTGCAATTTTGCGATCACCCACCCCTCCCCCTCTCTCTCTCTCTCTCGTCTCTCGCTCTCATGGCGAGCGCCGTCGCAGTCGCCGGCGCAGACGCCGCCCGCCGCGCGCAGGCGGCGCAGCAGCAGGGCCCGGGGAGAGCGCGCGCGACGACATGATGGCCTGCGTGCGCGCGCTGGAGGCGGCGCTGCTGCCCTGCCTCCGCGCGCGAGCTCCAGGCCGTCGACCGCTCCCTCCAATCCTCCCACAGAGTACGTCGCTCACTGAGACTGACCCGCGCTCCCCCTCTCCTCCCTCTGCAGCCTCCCGTCTCCCGTCGTTCTTGCGCTTCCCCCGGCCAAGATTTGGCGGCTGGTTTGGTTCGACTCGCCCCGCCGCCAGGTGTTCGTGTTTTGCCTACGAGGTGGGGATTAGGGAGCCCTCGTGCTCTAGCAAAATGTGGCGAAGTTTTATTTTTTTTTTTACTGCCGCTGTTGGTACGCGGCGTCTCGCGGGTGCTGAGATGAGATTGAGAGGATGGCATTTGAGCGTTTTACATCTGTGCTCTCAACTTTCGATATAGAAATTGGATTCTTTTGCTTTGTTGCTGGTTAGCAAAATGGAGATTCTAAGGTGCTGTGGTTGGTATATAATGTGGAACAGTTGATGTTGAGAGGCACGCGAGGGATTTCATGGAGGCTGCGAAGAAGCTCCAGTCTTACTTCATCAGCCTGCAGCGCGAGGACCGACCGTCGACAGAAGAAATGCTTCGGAAGGTACATTTCATTGCTTTCGGAACAACTTTACCTTTGTCCTATAGCAAGTGGAATACACGTACTCAAAAATACTATGGGTTAGCAGGCAATTGTGATTTTGTATTTCTTATGGCGGGATTGGTGGTGGTGTTCTTGGGTATGAGCGGCAAATTAGAACTGTGTGACTAGCAAATTAGCCTGTAGCCCTGTAAGAAGAACTAGGTTGGGTAAGCACAGAGTAACGATTTGACACCAGAGTACACAGACAGGACAAGCTGAGAACTTCGGGATGGTGAGGGAAACGGCTGTAAAAAAAAAAAAAAAGAAGAAGAAGATGGAAGTTTCGAAGATAACAGAAAGTTTGTGCTGTTTGCAGTCTTGAAATGACTGGGCCAGCTCTAAATCAGTCCTGTATTGCTAGCACTAATTCTCTGAAATAGCTAGTTGAAGGTTTTTCTGTGTGTTGGTACTCATTGCACTCAACATTTTAGAATACTTGCGATCCAATGGTTTTTAAGATTTGGCCCATCAATAAGTTTAAAGCTATCTGGATTTGGTTGTATGAAATCCATTTGACCCTCTCTTTGAAATCAATTGTATTGATCTTATGTTGTATAACCATTGAAAAAAAAATTGGGCATTGATTTTTCTCTCTGAGCTTAATGGGAGGAATTGAGATAGATCCTATATGTTGTGGTCCCCAAGCTGTAATAACCAATAATAATCTGTCACCATGTTTTAACATGTTCTGTTTCGGTTTGCAGGATATTGCTATAATGGAGGAAGAGCTGAAGACCAAGTGTGAGCTCATTGACAAACATAAGAAGCTCATCGAAGGGTGGCAGAAAGAGCTGAAGGACCAGCGGGGAAAGCATGTTACTGAACTCGAAAGAGTGTAACACCACTGTCTTCTATGAAATGTCCCAGGCTCCTTCCCATGATCAACCTGAGTAACCCAGTGTTGGGCTATGCCTTGGAAAATTTGAGTACACCAGCCAGGAAAAAAAAACACACACCACAACAATGTTTTAGGATCTGACCAGTTTGCCGAAGACGAACAAATTGCGCTGTATTAATGTTCGTTGCTGTGTTCGGTTTATCATAATATTATTGTTCGTAGTTTCTCGTGTGCTCATCATCTCATCGTGTTCATGCCTAACATGTTAAACTTTTAGATTTTTCGGAACATCTTTCTCCCGATTATAGTAGTGTATGATAACATGTGTCTTCATTGGAATGGTCTAATTGCCTCACTTGTCATTTTAGATTTTTCTTTCAACATATGAATGGTAATTGAATCCCACGGTTGCTGTCAGGTGACCATGCTGACATAAGTATGACAAACGAGGCTAACAGCAATAACATAAATGCAAATCGTCTCAAGCTGCCATATTTTACACAAGGGAACACGAGTGACAGAACTAACTGGAACTCACGACTGCAAAGATGGTTCAAATTTTATCTCATTCCTGAAACACACACGGGCAGCTGAGCAGTAGTACATTAACATGGTTGTCATGGTGTAGTCTACCTAACAATGAAAATCTATGGATTATGCAAAAACTTGGGACTACAACATTCATCGAGCAAGTCAAATAATACACTCTTTTACTTCTTCGCATACGAGATAAGCATCTGGTTATCTTTCGTAATTTTGAACCCCTGAAGATGGTTCATGGCAGCGGTAGCCTGCCCCTCGTCGCCGTACTCCACGAAAGCAATCCCAGGCTTTGCTTCAACCATTCTGACTTCCTTGAACCCTGGGTACTGACAGAAGAGCATCTGAAGCATCATAGGGGTCGTCTCATGTGGGAGGTTTTGGACGAAGAGGATGTTATTCGGTACAATTATCTCCGGCATCATGACCTTCTGTGCCCCAGCAAAAGGTAGCTGAGAGAGCTGTACAAAACAGTAAGCCAATGAATCGAAGGAATCCAAAAGTAGTGGGCTCAAGAAAAATATACGGCAGAAATAGGGGCGTTTAAATGTACAACATGCTTACTGTACAACGTCTTTATGCTTGTGATTATTGTTTGCCGTGGCCATTTGGATTAGTTTTCTTTGTTTCGCATTATATTCAATCTAGAGTTTGGATGATTATCTTCCTTTGGTTGTACAAGTTAGAGATTATTTCTTAAGGGTATAAACAAATGAATCCCTACAAAAGTGATCGTTGCCTCCACTTAGCACCGTGCTACCTCAAACTATCACAACATGGGTTGTGATTTCTAATTGCTGGGTGAATCTCCTTAATGTATTGGATGACTAATTACAGGGAGGACAGGACGATTGCCTATTTGGCTAATGCAGATATGCACACTCTATTCCCAAAATAGAATGATGAAACAACAGGCAGACTATCTGTGTTGCAGAGAGAGAGGGAAACATGTGCATCAGTGCATGTGAGCACAAGGAACTAACTGAGCATGTGCCCATGCGGACATACGCAATGGAACAGTGAAAAGTGGTAGGTATGACAGCTACTTCGAAAGAGTGCTCAATGAAAGTTTACTTTGCACATATCGAAGGCAAAAAAAAAAAGGGGAAGTAGAGGCAGAAACACATTTTCTAATCAGTTTAATTATACTTACCGGAGGAGCTCCATAAACACCGGGGTAAGCATTCACACCTAAGCCAACTTGACTCACATCATGGTGCTGCTCACGCTTCTGCTTCTTTTCAGCTGCATCATTCAAGGAAAATATAATGATGCCTGCTCTCGAAACACAGTGAAAAGGAATGTGGGCAAAGTTGCTATAGCCCCATAACTGCAACCACTATAAAGAATCCTCCCAGAAAGGATCAGTTATACCAACAAAAGAACAGGACTACCAGTAAACAAAGCAGATAGTTGATCTCAGGTTTTGAGGCTACTGCCTTATCGGTATGAATATATATTGGAAAAGGTATGAGCAGGACCAGCGAAAGGCACAATCAGAAACCACATCGAACATAATTTCACATTGTTTAGATAATATATGAAATTCTACAGCTAGGGGACTATGCAAATGCATCTATATTGATGTAGGTTAAAAAATGCAACAGAGACAAGGTAAACAGTTTAAAACAACATGGCATTGTAATTAGTTTTAAAACCATTACCATATTATACGAACTACTAACTAATTGACTAAAGCTTTTGTACTGAATCAGGAGGCCATGAAAGTAATTTACATCTCAGACTCTTAGTCAATTCCAGCCATTTCAAGACTTGCACGCCCATATCAGTTGCAAAGAAAAATCATGCCACTGATACTAATGGTGTAATATCTCCTCAATCCTATTTATTTATACAGTGCTAACACATGATGAAATAATTAAACCTAATATCATTAAACAGAAGTGCCTGGTGAACATGAAGATAATTCTGGAGAGTTAAGACAATGATATAATCAGACATGCTTCCATGGACAATTGATACACAAGCAGAAGCTAATTCAAAAGTTAAACAACAAAGAGAAGGAATCTCAACTAGTATCTTACGTTTCTCATCGTTCCTCTTCCTTCTTTCTCGAGGTACGAAGGTGCCATCAGCTTTTGCTATAATATCCGATTTGGTCTTGGCATATTGGATTCTCTGGAGTGAAGCATAGAAGACTCCATGAAAAAAAAATTATCGGAGATAAAATACAGTAAAAGCATATGAAACAGAAGATGATATCATATTGAGTTGAACAGCAAACTCATGTAAATTTCGATCTAGTTTAGACTTCTTACTTTTTAGAGAGAAAACTGGGTTTCTATTAATCTGTAACATCACTACTGCAGTCCTTTGAGAGTTCATATCAGTTGTTCAAGTGAGCAAAGTTTGCAGCCCTAAAATAAATTTAAAAGCCTGAAATCCTAGTTTGTTGGACATGCCATAATATTAGCATGCTATAGAACTACAGTGAACTCACCATAGGTTTATTATGGAAGGGAAAGTCTTGCATGCTCTTCAAAGCCTCAGTTGCTGAAGCAACATCTTCAAACACAACCCAGGCTTGGCCTTTATGCTTCAAAGTCTTGAAGGCGAGAACATCAAGAATCTTCCCAAACTGGGAGAAAACGGCGCGGAGCGATTTCTTAAGTTCTGCAAGGATATCAGCGAGTTATAGCTTCACCTTCCAGATAAAAAAGAACTTGCATCATAAGAAAAGAGACATCAGCACGAGGGATAAGAGAAGCATCATGAAACTCCCTATTCCAATTATACAAGCCAACCAGGTAGAATTCACCCTGGCCCATCCAGCCATGGGATGCACCAAAATCCGCTACGCCGAGGTATTCGGAAAAAATGCCCAAACAAGGACTACCTAAACCTGTAGGGTTTCACTTGAGCACATGCTGAGAGCGAAGACAATGCATTCATCTAGGTCCTTCACCGTTCATACCGTATCCATTGCCACACCCGGCGATTTACGTGACACAAGCGCAAGATTTACGGCCGCATCGATGAAGAACACATAGATTCCCACCGCGGCGAAACCCACAGAGAAATCACGGTGAGCAGCCGTACGAATTTACGGGAAGCAGCGCGCGAAACCACGGTGAAGCGGGCGATGAATTTACTCCTAGGGCTAGGGTTTAGCGAGGTTAATGTGGGGTAGGCAGCTGTACGTACCCTCGAGTTTGATCTTGGTTTGTTTCTTAACTTGTACGTCAAGGTCATCTCCTCGCGCCGCGCAGCTCGAGCTCTAGAGCTTTCTCTCTCTCTCCTCTCTCCACTTCTCCTTTTGTGTTGGGCCTGAAAAGGCCGTATTGGGCCGGGACAACTAGATGGGACCAATTTGGATTTGAAATTCAATATCACTTGAATTTGATATCGAATTTGAATTTTTCTTCCCTGAAACCATCTGATCTGATACCGGGACAACTAGATGGGACCAATTTGGATTTTGAAATTCAATATCACTTGAATTTGATATCGAATTTGAATTTTTCTTCCCTGAAACCATCTGATCAGATACCTCCTCTGTAACGAATGAATTTCTCGCGATAATTTTTTTTTTGAGAAAAAGGACAAATTCGTGTGAAAATCTGTGAATTTCCTGCGTTCAAAGGAGCCTTAAAATTCTAAATGAGTTTTCTGTTCTTTGTGAAAGGGACAGACGAACTAATGCAATGTTGTTACCACTGGCATATTCTCCCGTCATTTTGAACATACAGTTTCCGCAAAGACACGAATTCACATGACAAAACCTGAATTCGGTTTTAGTGCATTTTGCATTTCACATTCACATAACATTCCAAATCATACCTATCTCAAAACTCTCAAAAAGGGAATATATGGGGTGAATATTAAATATTTTCTAGTCCTTGACATACACAAACTTTTTCTTTCTCAACGCAAATAATCAGTAAAGAATACAGCAGCAATATCTCTATGTTGATTAAAAAAAAAGAAGAGAGGATTTGTCTCCCAAACATCGGAAACCAACCCATCCATATCTGCAAACACAGTAGTTACATGTCTCATCATACAATGGAAAAACTGGCAAAAGAGGGCAAAGCCATGCATCTGCCAAAAAAACAACACAAGCCCAAGCAGCCCCACTGTGGAAGGACTATTTTAGCAAACTGCTGATCAAACCTGACAAAACGTCCCAAATGAAACCACCAACCAGGCGCCTCACTCTAAGCAACTGCGCTATATCTTCGCTTAGCTCCTTGCTTAGATCCAACGTTACAGGAGCCCGACAGGGGAAGAGCTTCGCATGAAACGGCGGTCAAAGCTCCAATCGGTGCTCTGACAAGGCAAAAGGCCAAAGTCGCCGAGAGATGACCGGGGGCTTTATCTGGAAGATTTCTTACGGCTGAGTATCTCCTGCTCTTTGAGGCGATGCTGAAACCGCGCCAGGCGTGCTTGGAGGCTGACCAAGCCAGCAGCCTTGCGTGACAGAAGAAAACTCAGTTGTGTTACATAGTTGTCAATAAGGCTCCCTGGCTGATCAACTTCTGCCAAAAGGTTCATCTCCTGAAATTGAAAAGTAAAGATGCACTTGGTTCAGATGCATGATATAATCAAGGGATACCATATTTCATAAGCCGAAACACGTACACAACAAAGATAGAAATCGTGTGCAATGTACTTGAATCACCTACTTAGATTCAAGTTGTGCACAAGACTGAACTAGTTCTACATTCAACTTCAGATCAAACCACAGAATTCAACACTACTAGCTTCACAAGTTGTAACTTATAAGCAGGTTAATATTACATGATATGCAACTCAGATTCGAAAGCAGTTATAGCCTGCCTACAACGCTTAAATAAATATTTTAGGCCTAATGAATTGAGATGTAACCAACATGGCTGCTTAGATTCTTTGAGCTCGGCTTAGTAGGTTTTTACTGGCCATCACATGTTATAACAGGGGAGGGGACTTCTCGATGTCTGGAAAGATTCTAGTTAAGAACATTGGAGCTACAAGTGCAATATATATGATGATGCCGTTCACCCTGAGGAAGCACAGTACATCAATAACTTACTTCTCGTACAATCTCCATAGTGTTCTCGATTTCCTTCCTGTGTGCTGCTATGAGAGCCTCCTCTTCCTAACATATAAAAGAAAATTTGATGTATAACTCCATTCAGGATTATAACATAACAGTACTTGCAGATTATTCCTTTACCTCAAGAATAGCATCTATTTCCACATCATCACAAGAACTTTCCTTTTCAGATTGCCTTGATGAATTCTGAGAAGCTGAAGCAGATGTCGGCCGTTGTTGCTGTTGCAACTGCTTTGCCTGCTGCACCTTATACCCAGGCCTACTTGTCTCAGGTCCACTATCCTTCTTCGCATAGTTGCTCTGCCTTTCAGGTTTGTCATCCCTATAGGCCTTTCTCCGAGGAGGAGAAACTTTTGTAACCTTTTCCTCTTCTTGTAAATTTGCTGAACTCTGAACAGACTGTGGTTTACTGTTGTAGCTAATTCGACTGGAATTCAGATCAACCCGTTCTCTGTCATTCAAGCCAGATGAACCATTTTCTTCTTTTCCTCTATTAGAATAACTTGGAATCATACTAACAGGATTCCTGTCAGGTTCCATAGAAGAGTTCGAGGTGAAATTTTCAGCAGCCTTCCTAGAAGTTTCAACAGGTCTCTTCTCTTGAATCTGGTTGGCAATTTCCTCAGTTTCGATGGGCATAGGATATGAAGGGGCAGATGAAGAATCCTTGCTGGAAGGTATAGTTGGCCCAGTGGGCTGCTCTTTTCTTGTATTGCTGCCCTTTGAGAGACTTTTAACCCTGTTAGTTGGTCAGTAATTTTGTAAGTTAATGGACATTAAGTAACTGAAACCTGTACATGAATTCCACTGTAAAGTACGCTTTGAATTATTACCTGTCAGCATATCTCAAGGTATTTAATGTGTGTTCACATGAACCTGCATTTGGAGAAATGCAAGAGATCATCACCGTCCTAGAGTTACCAACAAATGAATCACGAAGAACTTCTGTAAGCTTGCTTCCTCTGAAAGGAATGTGTATCTGATCGTTATCAAGGGCCCGAATGCATTCCTTCAGAGCGAGCAGGCTCTTGTTTATCTCAGCTCCTTCAATTCTGAGAAAACAAAAGTTGCAGGTCAATAGTTAGAAAATACAGGCAACAAGGAAAAGTAGGATAAAAAATTATCACCTCGTCTGCCTATCATTGTCTGTTGTATCGGCTCCACGCTCGCTTCCAGCAAGATCAATAAATGAAATTTTTCCCACAGCCTTTGTGTTTTTAGATTCATTAGCATCTCGATCTCTTTGTCGCCTGGTATCAGTTACTATGATATGTTTCTTGATAGCCAGCTGCAGAATAGCATGTGACCTTGATGATTCTTCATTGGCCCCCGTTGACCCTGTACTCCGGGCTGCATTTCCTCTCTCGATATATTCCTTGACAATCTGAACATCAGAAACCTCAAATTCTTGCAGACCAACAATGCAAACTTGTTTCTTGCCATCTTCTCTCATCAGGAGATGTCTGTAAAACAAGAGTTGACAAAATTCAGTTGAGTATATAATTTGAAAATTCCAAGTCAAAAGACACTTCAAAACAAAATGCAATTCAGAAGTACAATTCTCAAATTAAAAGGTATTATCAGTGTAATGCATCAAAGGGAACTAAAGATTAAATGGTGTTTGGCTAACTCTTGGCTCATAGAATCCTATGCAACATAGCATCATGTAACATTTTAGCAGATCCCTACATGATGTTATGACAAACAAAAGGGACTTGCACCCAGAAGAAAACACATATACTGTAATAAATGCAAGATGAGCACACAGACAAGTGCAAGTACGTATATGCAAGATGCATCAAGTTTAAAAATCAGAAGGAAACAGATATACCAATTGAAGGCATGGACAGAAAAGAAATGCAATGACCAACCTTCTATCAGAGAGAAGATCAAAGAGCTTCCCACCATATATCTCAAAGTAGCTAAGCCACAACTTAAAATTTTGATTACGGTAGACAGGCTGATGCAAAAGGCGAACCATGTCTTGTGCAGCTCTCAGAGGCAAAGGTTGCATCGTATATGTCTTGCCACTACCTGCTCATGAATGAAAAAAATACAACAAAACTAGTATAAGATCTAAAAAGGTAAACTTTGAGAAAGAATAAAAGAATTAGATTTTCTTTTCCAAATTTACCACAAGAGCTATAATCTATAAGTCAACAAAGGGAAATTAGTAGACAGTGAAAGCAGTTTCCCAGTGTTTTCTGCAGCCTAAACTTTAAGAGCTCAAACAACACTTATTTTGCGCGAAATATCAACTTCAGCACAATCATATTGAGGCATTAGGCTAATCATTTGCCAAAAATTGTCCAAAAGAACCATACTATTATCATTTATCAGGCAATACTTTACACACTAAGGAAGTGAGCCCAGATTACAAAAAAAACATTAGATGTTTGTGATTGAAAAACGCAACATATAAAAACCCACTTTATATCAGCATTGCAGCCTAACCTGTTTGACCATAAGCAAAACATGTTGCTTTTGTTCTTTGGAATATTATTGGTATAATGGGCTCCACAGTCTCGCGGTATACCTGTCCAGAGAGACCCAAAAGTTAAATGCTGAAATAATCAAGAATAATCCCTTCGCTGTTATAGAGAAAATCCATGATACACCAACAAGGACAACAAAATGATTTTCCTTGTGATCCAAATACTATGTAGCTCAAACTAGTACTCCCAAATCTAGCACAAGTCCATTGCCATATCAAGGCTGGATAGATGGACAAAATGTGGAACACCTAAAAAAACTGCCACCCACAACTGATACCCCCCCCCCAAAAAAAAAAAGAGAGAGAGAGAGAGAGAGAGAGAGAGAGAACAAAGGAGAGCAGCTGCCAAGGTGGTGATACATTATACAACAGTAGTAGAGGTGGGGAAGTACACAAATAAAAACGATGGTAAGGATATTTGTAAGCGGGCAATTTGAGCACATGGACCTGTTAGCGGATGAAAACCGCTTGGTGACAACTGGCAACAAAGCTGTACCATTTGCCTAGACACCAAACAGATACAATGCTGAGATACAATTTGAACTACAATGCTGACACATGAAAATGATGTATGTAGAGCTGTCTCAACAAGGTATTATAATTTCACTAGGTTACATCACAGAAGAAATGTCAATGTCCAAAACGTTGCTTGTGACGTAGTTTTGGTGTCCCATAACAATTTTTCAAAACAAATAAGTATGATTTGGTCAACATGAGAAAATAGTAATACCTCATCATTCGAAACTTGCTCATCCAGGACAGCGTCAAAACAAAATTCATGCTTTTCCACATAAGCTGTCAAGTCCACCTTTCAATGGATACAAGATGTTAACATAGTAACAGGAAGAATTGCAGGACTACTCATGAGGAAAACTTAAATTCTTGAAAATGTATGTACTAGTATTGATCCTCTAGAGGTCTAGCGGTTCTGGCAAATGTATTAAATGCTACTTTTGTCCAAAAAATAATCATGCATAGCTAATAAATGGAAATATAGCATAACTTCAGTTAACCACAAATACTTTTCTGAAGAACTTTTGTTAGAGCGGTAGGTTTAGAATGTGGTAATTTCCCTTTTCTTGAGACTGTAGCAGGAATGTTATATTCCAGCTACCATAATACAAATTTACAATAGATCTTTGCACCCTAGAATGACCCAATATGTCCATTACAAAGAACAGGAAGATCCCCAGTGCCACAGATGTATATCACCGGAATCTGCACACCTATCTAGTATGCACATGGTAAGCATCTATAGAAACAGTCAGCATAAAAAAATGCTAGAAGTATCCCAGACTATTAACACTAAGGCAGATATGATGGTCAGTAAAAAGTGAATACATTAGCATAGTGGTCATCAAAATAAAATTATCATAGACTAAAACTATTGTTCCTCCTATATTGACCACATATTGTAGGCATTTAATAGTTAAATAAATTGATTGCAATGGCTGCATAAACCAGCAAAAAGCAACTTAAAAATACTGGCCCACAAAATCCCCTTGGGATGGACAGTTCATACCTTTAGCTTAGGTTCATAAACTGTCAAAGATGATGAATCATGGACAGTTATGATGTCTTCTTCCTTACGAGATACCTCCTTTCTGTTCAAAGGTCTCTTCCTTACCTGAAAATATGGGGTGAAATAAGTCAAATATATTTGTCAAGCATTGTTGTGTCAAAACCGGTTATCAACGAAACACTTCAAATGGCTTAACGTACCACAACTTTAATTTTTGCTACATTATTTTCTCTGGCAGTGCTCTCTTTTTCATTGGCCACTGCATTATAGTTGTCTGATGGGCCTGGCTGGCTTCCTGGAAGCATGTCATCATCATCTTCATCCATTTCCTTTGGTATAAAGGGTGAAGGCTCAAATGGTTCTGAAGCTACATCCTGCCAAAAGGAAAACAGTTAGTTTGGAATGGACTGCACGGATGAAGATATTTCACATGAATCCACATAAACCACCATTTAAGTGAATTCATCCTATTGCTTGCAGCATACATACAGTAACATCCCAATATTGATAGAATAATGACTAACGACTACATGCATACATTGTCTATTATCTCATCAATGTTAAATGGTAAAATGTAGCATTTGAGGTGTACCTCAGAAAGTAGCTCGGTGTCATCCATAGCATGAAGATCCAGTAGGCCAGCTCCAAGTTCACCTCTAAGCTCAGGTGAATAAAACCCCTCTAGGGAATTTCCACCACCGAAGCTCTGAGCCGTTGGCGTATAGGGCTCAGAAATTGATGGAGGTGCAGTCTCTCCGTTAAAGTTCAAACTTCTCAACAGCATATAAAGTCTCTGCTTCTCTTCAATGGACTGTGGTCCATATCCCTAGCAAACAATAATTTTATCACTCGTTGCAAACTATGCAATAAAAAATGCTAACAGTATATGTACATGGCAACGCCTGTCACTAGGGATCAGAAGAAATCTATGGGTGAATATCACAATATTTCCCATTATGCACATGAACCTTGAAGACATTTGAAAGAAATGGAAATCAGCATGCCATCAGAACAGAAAGAACATAACTTGGTCTCCGTTCGAACAACATGCGCGACTTCACGGTTCACACAAAACATATACAGAGGTCGAACAAATTACAAACCCGTACAACGTTTGGAACAAACAATCTGCCATTCATATCCAAGACAATAAAGAATGTTGGTGATACGAGTATAGGACTATGGGTACCATGATCGTATCTGGGCAATGCAGCCAAAGGGTAACACAAAATCATAGAACCGACGCGAAACTAAGTTAATCCAATCAATTCCACGCAAACCTCAACCCTAACGCGAATCGCGACAACCCGAGGGCACATTTCCGCGAACGATCCGCCATACCAAGAACTAGATCAGGCATTTCTCATCAGATAAAAAGAAGAAGAAGAGGAACAAAACCTCACCTGCATGAGGAGGCTCGGGAGCAAGCTCCCCCGCCAGCGCCGCCCACCGAGGGCCCCGACGCCGACACCGCCCCGCCGCGCGGGTCCACCCCACCACCGGCGGTGGAGGCGGAGGAGGAGGAGGTGGAGGAGGCGGCGAGGTGCTGCAGCCCGCGGACTGGAGCACCGCGCCATGACAGCGTCCCCGGAGTCCCCCATCCCCGCGCCCCCGGAGCCTGCTGCTGCTGCTGCGCGCCCGGCGGCTGCGCGGCGGCCCCTGCGCCGCCGCCGCCGCCGCCGGCGAGGCGCTGCGACCTGCGCTGCGGCGCCCAACTTGGCGGCGGGGGGTGGAGAGGTCAGGCCGGGATCGGATCACGCGGCGCGACGAGGCGCGGCGCGGGCGCGGGGCGGCGGCGGCGTCGGATCCCAGATCTGCGGGGGAGGGGGGATCGCGGAATGCGGGCGGCGCGTTTGGAGGGAATTGGGGGAAGGAGGGGAAGGTGGGGGGTGCCTGCCTCAGCTGGCTTCCCTTCTTCTCTTTTTTATTTTCTTTCTCTCTCTCTTTTTTTCTCACTTTCTTCTCTTCTCTCTCTCTTTCTTTTTGATTTTTTTTTTCTAAAAATTCTCTTTTTTGGGTTT
>CM020182.1:14162926-14231454 GCA_009805545.1 Oryza longistaminata | reverse complement strand
CGGATCGCAGATCTGCGGGGGAGGGGGGGGATCGCGGAATGCGGGCGGCGCGTTTGAGGGAGAATTGGGGGAAGAGGGGGGGAAGGGTGGGGTGCCTGCCTCAGCTGGCTTCCCTTCTTCTCTTTTTTATTTCTTTCTCTCTCTTTTTTTTTCTCACTTTCCCTCACTCTCTCTCTTCTCTGTTTTTTTTTTTCTGGGAGGAGCTAATGAGAGGGAGAAAAGGTGGCAGAAAATGGGGTGGTTTTTGCAGTTTGAAATTTTTTTCAGTTTGAATCAGAAGGAGATATGTGCCGTCATAAAATAAACAAATCTAATACAAAATATGATATATCTATTATTATTCATACTCCCTCCGTACTCGTAAGGAAGTCGTTTTGGACAGCGACACGGTCTCCAAACATACAACTTTTAACTTCCAACTTTTAACTTCTTGTTTCTATAAAAATATTTATTGAAAAGTGATATATGTATATTTTTATGAAAGTATTTTTCAAGACAAATCTATTCATATATTTTTTACATTTTCAAACTCAATAACTTTAGAGTTATTCATGATTTATATTCCTAAGGTTTGACTTAAACATTGTCTTAAACAACTTTCTTTACGAGTACGGAGGGAGTATTTATAGTACGTCTTATCTTATAGTATTATATTAGATTCGTTTATTTTGGTACGGAAGAAGTAAGCTCCATTTGAGGTAGATTATTGATTGGGTTATTACCGTCCGTGGATTATCTATTTTATTATAGGGATTAATTAAATATTTCAAGAAATAAACTTGATGAATAATTTAGAGCAAGTGATTTTAAGTAACGTGGTAAAAGATTTAAAAAAACATATTTCAAAAATGTGGAGAAAATAACATGTTTTAATAAAAACATGAATAATCAGAAAAGAACATGGTCGTTGTAGAGTTAAGAGATGTATTAAGCCTAGTTTGAGGGCGGAAGCGAATAGGGAGAAAAGAGAAGTGTGGGGTGCCTCCCTCAGCTGGCTTCCTCTTCTATTTTTTATTTCTTTCTCTTTTTTCACTTTCTCTTTCTTTTTTGATTTTTGTAGGAGGAGCTAATGATAGAAGATAAGGGGAGAAAAGGTGGAAGACAAATGGGGTGGTTTTTAGCAGTTTGAAATGTGGAGTTTTTCAATTTGAAGCAAAAGAGGTAGGTCCCAATTTGACATTGATTAGTGACCGGATTATTACTGCAAATAATCTGTTTTATTATAGGATAAAATAAATATTTTGATAAATAAACTCAGTATAAGTTAAAACAAAGGGTCTAACGAATTCCATTTTAGAAAATGTAATTTTCAAAATGTGAAGCAAACAAACCATTTTAATAATACGGTGAATAACCTGAAAATAAAATAAGGCTATGGTAGATTTTACTAGGGGAGGCATTGAGGCATGGTTTGATTGTATGAATAGATAAGACAGATTATTTGATTTTGTGATGATATTCAAGGTACAAATAAGTTTAAAAAGTTTGTTTTAGAAAATAATTCTAACAATTTTGTATGAAATTTTTAAAAATTATATTGTTTCTAAGCTTTGTGCACATTATATATAATTTATCATCTATCTCTACTACGATAAAACAGAGTCATCTTTCTTCCACCCTTTCCTTGTCATGTGCAACGCGTCCGTTCTACTTGTGTAACCACTTAATCCAACGTTCCTCATTCACCATTCTAAACCATCCCTAAAATTTGAGTCTGATTCGTTACAATGTATGTATAGATTATCAACGAGAGGAAAATAATTGGGTCCTTGAAAAGGATGTTTAGCTGGCTAGCTGTATAGCTTGAGGAATATGATGACTCGGGTTGTTTTGCCTTAGCGTTTGGTGTCATTAGTGGTTTGGTAATTACCATGATAACAAGTTGGGTGGTGCACGCATAATAGAACAATTCAAGCCCGTGGTTCCTTTTAAGTAATTGATGATTGGTGTTCTGCGAGAGAAGAACAGTAGATCCAATATTTTTCCCATTTCATTGAAATGGCACTGCTTTTATATTTTTCTACTCCCTCCATTCTCAAATAAATTACCACTGTTCAAACTAGTTGTACTATAATTGTTCCAATACATCATAAATTGGTTTATTTTGAAAATGCAGGGAGTACGTTGGTTTATAGATGATTATGGCTTTGCAGTTTATGTGATTGTTGAGTTATCGATTAATTTAAGTGTATTTTCAAATATAATGCCACCCAAAGTTCCACTTGGTTTTACAAGATGATATATTATTTTAACGGTAATAACTTTTAAATAACTATCAAGTCAGATACGCTATTACTTATCTTTGCCAAATCGAAATGATTAATGTCATGTTCTCGTTCTTCCAAACTTGCTATAAATAAAAGAAAGCAATCATATATAAGCAACCTGTATATAAGCACCACATTGTGTGTAAATTTGGATATCAATCGTTTGGCGTATACTTTGGAAATCCATTTTCCACAACTAATGTTTTCAGTGGGTAGCAAGAGAGGGTGGCACATCCAAATCTATTCATATTAGCTCAAGGAGGTCCATACTAGACCCCATTTTATATTCCATCAGATTTTGAAAGAGCAAGATCATTTATTTTAGAAATTAAAAGCAATTGGCGAATATGATTTTCGAGTGATAACTACAAGATCACCCAGAACAATTAATTGCTCCCTCCGAAAACAAAAATTTGCTATTTAGAATACGATTGGATCAAATTCCAAATCTGACCAAATGCTTAGTTTTAAAAAAAGATATAAAGAATACATGTTTAGTTTTAAAAAACAAACAAAAGGCATGCATATATTTCCCTTGATAAATATCATATGGAGTACTTATTACTTTTACCAAACTTGTATAAGATAAAAATGATGGTGAGAGTTATAGATTTTTGACCGAATCAACTTAAAATATGTATGGCCATATATATGGAGTGGATTTGATGGGTTTGAACTAACAATTTTTGGCACGTGGATTTCACTTGAGCAAGTTACAAAACACAAGCGAAAATTTATCTACCGTACCTTAGACAATAAGAAAAAAAAACCGGGTACCCATTAAAGCCTAACAACAACAACAACAATATATGACGAAATGAACAAAGTGTCGTTGACGCTACATGGATATATTAATATGTACTTAAACATACAACCCGAATTAATGGCCCTTGTCGATAGCTAAAGTCTTTGTGGGAATAAACAGCAACCTCATTATTAATTACTGTTGACGTACTACTCCTCAGATCGATCGTTCAATCGATCGGCCGTAGGTTATCCCACACTGTCACACATGATCAAATCAAACCAGATGATCTATGATGCTGGTAATAAACTACATGTCCTACGAACCGGAAAATTATATATTGCAACCATATATATATATTGAAAATATGAAAATTGCTATTGAATTGAAAAATGATTGTCTGAAATTCGTTCATGTCACCACTAGTAAAAAAGTTTATTCATCCATGTTATCATGAGTAAAATTTTTTTATTAATCCATGTTACCATGAGTAAAAATTTTATGAATAAATCCGCGAGTAGAATTTTTATTGCGACGTGAATGAGTTTTAGATGTTTATTTTTCGATATAGCGGGTTTCCACGTCATATTTTTCCCCAAACCGGCCATGCACCAACTAACCGGTCTGGTCCGGTCCGATCCGTTCACCCGTCGTCCTCCCTGGCTGACAAGTGGGCCCCACCCACTGGGATCGGAGACGTTGAGAGGACAGCAGCTACTCCGATCCAGCAGATGGCGTGAAGCCGTGAGCGCTTTAACTCTCGGTCGGTTCAGCCCAGGCCCAGCCGCAGAGGATCCCTTGGGCCGCACTGCAACGGACCAAAAAACCCTTCGACGGAAAGCATCGGTCGTTGGATCCTCCGTGGCCGGAGCATCCTGTGGCCTGTCCTGCGTAGGAACCGTGCATGGTGGTAGTACACTGGTACGGCTGTTTTTCGACTGATGTTTAGTTCCAAAAACTTTTCCCAAAAGCATCACATCGAATCTTTGGACACATATATGAAGCATTAAATATAGATAAAAAGAAAAATTAATTACACAGTTTGTATGTAAAATCGCGAGACGAATCTTTTGAGCCTAATTAGGACATGATTAGCCATAAGTGCTACAGTAATCCACATGTTGTACTAATGACGGATTAACTAGGCTTAAAAGATTTGTCTCGCGGTTTTCAGGCGAGTTATGAAATAAGTTTTTTCATTCATGTCCGAAAACCCCTTCCGACATCCGGTCAAACGTCCGATGTGACACCCAAAAACTTTCATTTCACCAACTAAACAGCCCTGTAGTAGAAGGTTTTAATAGCCGTAGCTTTTTTCATGTAATTTTTGTATCTCGTAAACAGTTCGGATTCTCATCTAGTTTTCTGATAATGTTTTGATATAGAATTTTTTAAAAGATGAACTAAAAACTAATACACGCTAAAAAACACAAAATTTTCATATTCTCAAAAACCGACTACCAACGTGATACTCCCTCCGTCCCAAAAATATAACAACAACATGTAAGATTTGTCCAAAATATAATAACTTTCTATCAATAATTTTTTCCAACCAGCTGTAACCCTCCACCATTCAGGGCCTGTTTAGATCTTCTGGCAAAATTTTTCATCATGTCACATCGAATGTTTGGATACATGCATGGAGTATTAAATATAAACGAAAAAAAACTAATTACACAGATTGCATGTAAATTGCAAAATGAATCATTTAAGCCTAATTGCTCCATGATTTGAAAATGTGGTGCTACAATAAGTATTTGCTAATGACAAATTAATTAGGCTTAATAAATTCGTCTCGTAGTTTATAGGCGAAATCTGTAATTTGTGTTGTTATTAGTCTATGTTTCATACTTCAAATGTGTGTCCGTATATCTGATTTGACACGTCAAAACTTTTCACCCATGGATCTAAACACGGCCTCAGTTTCCCCACCAACCTCCACTTCTAAACCAATCATAACTTTACTCTGTTTAACTCTGCATACTTTTTTAATATTTGTATCTAACTCTAAAAATATTTAGGTGGTGTTTGAATCTACTGAAGATGAAGATGAAGATTAAGTGTTTCACGTAAAACGAGGTGGTAATAACGTGTTATTAATTGAGTTTTAATTATTGCAAACGTGAAAAATGGATTAGTCTGATATTTTAGAACAACTTTAATATATAAAGTTTTCACACGAAATACACCATTTAGCAGTTTGAAAAAAGTGCCATTTTAATCCAAAAGTTTATCCTCTAATTTTAGAGGAAATGAACAGAGCCTCATATGTTCGCTTATACTTATATTTATCAGCCAAAATTTATTTTTTCATTTTAATTTGGTGTCGATTTTGAGGTTTTCCCATCGAAATTTATTTTTCAGCATTTGCTTTTAGATCGATAAGAACTTAATTTTATATATGCAAGTTGATCTAAAATATCATATTAATCTTTTTATCAAGTTTATAATAATTAAAACTCAATCAATCATACATTAATACTACCTCATTTTGCGTAAAAGACTTAATCTTTATCTTTATCTTCAGAAGAAAAGAACACCAAGTCACTATATTTCTTTCATCAATAAAGTAATGTTACCTTACCCTTTTTTTTTCAAATCTATAGCGTCAACTTTTTTTTAAATCTGGTCTCTAATTTATTTTAAATCATTTAAATATATTCTTAAAAAATGTACTCCCTCTTAAAAAAAATACGTATTCCGTATCATCAGACACACTCGGTGCAACCTGCTTGTTGGAAACGACAAATAATATTGACTCCACGGAGTATCACTAAATATGCTTTCAGTTATTCTTTTAATCTAAATTATAAAAAAAAGTTTGCACAGATCAAAGTCAAACATGAGAAAGCTGAAGTAAAAATGTATCAGTAAAAGAAAAAAAAGAAACGTAATGAAAAGGACTCTTGCTCGAGTGCAGAGCACGTCAAACTTGTGATGCACGGCGTGGTGGTGGCCCCCAGTAAAAAACGGCTCAGCTCGCTCACCTCACACACCACCGACGCGCGGTCAAACCCGTGTGCTAGCTACTCCTGGTGTAACAACCCTACCTCCCCCCACCACTGCCACGTGGGCCCCACCGCAATCCGACCCCACATGTCATCCACCGCGTGCACGCCTCTCCCCGCCGCCGCCGCTTCCTTCCCCCCGTACCACGCGCGGCCCACCACCGGCCCACCGGTTTCGCACATGGGCTTTCGTCTAGGGACACGCCCGCGTGCGTGGGCCGTCGGATGGCGATCGGACGGCTCGTCATGCTGACGCGTGTTGCTACGAAAGGCTGGAAAGGGCGGTGGTAGGCGAGCGGTAGTAGTACGGCCCTTCGCTTCTCTTTGAATGCTGTGACGTTAGCGGTGGCAAAATTTCGTATACCACCCTGGGTTTTGTTGAAATAGTGAGGGAGTCCTTACTTGGATGCTACTCTAGTAACTCCCAGGGGTAACATGTGGCACCATCCAGCTAGCTATTATTGGCACAAGGAATATACACACGTGATATATATAGTTTGGTCAAAGGTATTTTTTTGAACCCCTCTGCTCCTCAACATATATATGTGCCAAAAGATTGGATTTTTTCAGGTGAACTCAAAATGAAATATAAGGGCTTTGGTTTCTTTCGGAGTTTGTATAATGTTTCTCCAGTCTGTACTATGATGATCTTAAATAAATATAAAGAGTTCAACAATCTTATCAAATTAAGTTAGGTACAATGAGCTTGACACTATGTCCGAGTTTTGCTTGCATTAATTAGCTATGTTCGATCAACTTTTAAAACTAGCTTTGGTGTATACATGTTGATGGTTTACAGAGAGACAAAGAGTATGTAGTCCTCGCTAATTTTAGCCTCCTTGCTTTGAGTTGAGGCGTGACAGGTATAGAGTTAAAGAGGCAACACATATAAAATAAAATGCACTCGTGCACACGCACTAGGAACACATAGATTTTTCCTGACGGTATGTCTATAGGTGATAATTAATAAATATTATGTAAATGTTGTACTCCACATATTATAACTCTCATACAATAGAGATTTTTTAAGATAATAGTAGTTTTGTCTCTCTTTGACATCTTGTTTCCCATAACCTAAAGATAATTATTAAACCATTTTTTTCTACTTATTAACTCACAAAGGAGATTTGTCTCCTATTTGGACCATCCAAAGATATGGTTGCAAGCAAATGATAATTATTGCAAGTTCCTAACAAAATATCGTGTCATAACTTATACCATATAAGCTAGCCCGACTACTTTACTATAATGCTTTTCATGTTACGATGCCATGTATATTTTCACCTATACACAAGATGGCATTTAACCCGAGAAAACAAAATACCTCACTTCTAGAAAACAACCACTCAATCTTACAATCGCAAGAGAATGCGCCATCCGTTTCATTATTATAAGACGCTTGACTATTTTTTTTTGTCAAAATCATTTAGGTTTTATCAAATTTATAGAAAAAATAGCAACATCTACAACACCAAATTAATTTCACTAAATTTAACACTGAATATATTTATATAATATGTTAGTTTTGCATTAAAAATATTAGTATATTTTTTTTACAAACCTAGTCAAACTTAAAAACGTTTGATTAAGACAAAAGTCAAGCGATTTATAATAATGAAACAAAGGGAGTAATAATAATAATAAATAAAAAAGGGAAATAATTGGAAATAACAAAATCCGGAAGGGCCTATTCGTGAAACAGCCATTTATTCCCCTCCTCTCTTTTTCTCGAGCGTTTTTTTTTCCTCCTCCTCCTATTCTAATTTCTCGTGGAGGCGAGCAGATAGACCAAGAGAGAGAAAGGAAGGGGAGCGACGAGGAGGAGGAGGAGGAGGAGGAGGAGGCCGTGGGCGCGCGCGATCGATCCCCGAGAGCGCGGCAGATTCCGGCCGCCCGCGCGCCGTCCCCGGGGCGGCCGTCTCCGGTGCCGATTTGGTGGGATCCGGCCGGAGAAGCACTGGTTGGTGAGGAGGGGGAGGGGGGATGGGTGCGAGGGAGGAGGTGAGGGAGGAGGAGGGGGAGGGAGGGGGTGGGCGGGAAGGAGGAGGAGAAGGCGGCGGCGGCGGCCGCGGCGGTGTCGTGCTCGATCTGCCTCGACGCGGTTGTCGCCGCCGGCGGGGAGAGGTCCACGGCGAGGCTGCAGTGTGGCCACGAGTTCCACCTCGGTATGTATGTGGCTATCGGATGATCTACAGATGTGCTATTGGTAGGGAATTGTAAGTTAGAGCACTAGAGCTGCGATTTTTTTTGGACTCGGGCTGTCAATTTGATTTGGGTGAGGGTAGCTGTAAAATGTGATGCTTTTGTTAGGAATTGGGGCTGGACTTGGTGGGAATTAAGATAATTTTACGTCTTCTAGCTGTAATGGTGCAGAATTTCGGGCGATGGTTCGCATAGGTAGTGAGTGCCTTTTGGGGTTAACCAAGAACCATCAATGTTTTCCCCAGTGGGCGGGTGGGTTGGGGGATGAAAGGAAGATTTCGTGCTAAAATTGCTGGTATATAGGATGAAATTTAAGCTGATAGCTTCGCTTTCGGGGCAATAGTGTGGCTCACATGCATCACAAATTTCTGGTACTGGCCTTGTCCGATGACTCATAGAGTTTGTGGGTTGATGAGATCCTATGAAAGAACATCAAAATAGCTCGAGGGGAGTTTCTCAATGGGTTCTTAGTTTAATGGAAGTTATGAAAGAAAGCATCGGACCAAAACAATTATTGTAGCCAGACAAGGAAATCAAGTAAATCACATCAGTTGGAAATTGATACTGACATGGAAACCAATGGAAGCAAACAGATAGAGCAAATATTGATCTTGAGATTGCGCTTCTCTATACCATGGTAGAGGCAGGTTGACATGTTGAGCAGATAATAAATTGGCCCCTTAATACAACGATGGACCTATGCACCCACTGGTAACCTTTAAACAGGGCTGGCTTAGTGGACCAATGGCTTGACCCACCCATTTGGACCCCTGGATGAAAGTCTGTTTGGTTCCCAGGAATTTTTGGGGGTTATTGAGCTAGCTGTTCAATTTTAGTGAATGGTTGCACTTTGAAGGCTTGTCTGGAGGATTTAAAAATGTTCCATGGCATGCTTAGACCTAAACTTATAGGAAACTAAGGACGACACAGATTTGAATAGTTCAGTTTGATGGTTTCATTGAGCATTGAGCCATTGTGACACTGACATACTGTAGTAGATAGGGTTTCCCTCTCTCCTTTTTATGCTGTACAAGGAATTAGGTGCAATCCTGAGAATATGTAGTTAATACTACTATTAGCAGATCTGCAACTGCAATCCTTGTTTCCTACTTTCCTGGAAATTACTCTTAGGTAATATTTTTTGTTGGAAGTCAGAACCATGTTTACATTCTATATATACTTGGTTCATGTTCTTTTACTGGTATCAAGTTTTATCTGGTCTGTTGTTATTTGGTAACAAGTTATCTTGATGGGATTGAGTTTTTGTCTTATAAGCTGTCAGCCGTGACGCATGGGCAAGGCAACAGAAAAATAATTTTAGTGCAGACTTCTATACTTCTACTCTTAGTGGTTAAAAGCCTAAGGCTGAAAAATAGAGAAGGATGGAAAAACATCTAAACTAATTCAAAATTAAGTTTCAAAACTCAAATTTGGCCGCAGCTTATAAGCTGCCGAGCTGCCAACAAGTTAGTATCAAATATGGACTGTCTTTTAGTTATCAAAATCCTTTAGATTTTCTAAGTTAACAAGCCTCAACGATCTTGGATTCACTTATTAACCACCATTGTTTTTTGTGCATTATTAGCAATGATTTTATTTGCTTTTTACATTTGTTAAGCATATGATCAAGTGGAAATTTTGAATTTCTAGTATTTTCATTTATTACAACATTTTGATGATTGTGGCATTGTTTCCAGATTGCATTGGATCAGCATTTAATGCCAAAGGCGTTATGCAATGCCCCAACTGCCGCAAAATTGAAAAGGGGAACTGGCTCTATGCAAATGGTTCCCGACCCACACAAGATGTTAATATGGATGAGTGGGCTCATGATGAAGACCTTTATGATGTTAGTTACTCGGAGATGGTACGCAACCATGTTATCTTTAATTTATTATTTGTTTTTGTTGTGAATTATCTTTTACCTTTCTAATCTTTAATTTATTATTTATTTTTGTTGTGCATTGTCTTTTACCTTTCTTGTTTGCCACATGCTATCCCATCATGTTTTTACTAGTTTACCTGATCATCAATATGGTTTCTCCGACTTGTTCTTTTCTTACAAATGATTCACTTGACTAAACCTTTTCTTTTGGAGACATCTGTGTTGCTATGTGAATATGTCTTCTATGCCGATATTCCCTTCAGATCAAGATCTTTAGTTATGGGCCTCTTGACAGCGGAATTCATTTATAATCGTTCTTATAGGTTGCCATTGGCAGCTTTTGTGAATTGCATTACTGTTGTTTTTCTGTTCTCCAATTTAGTCACTTGAGGCCATGTTCTCTCTGTGAAGAAAACAATATGGGAGTTTTGAACAAGTGCAGTGTGCATTCTTGCAAATGATCTAGATTCTAGTTCTTTTGTCAGTTGAAGGTTGAACTCGAGAGAAGTAATACATTAGAGATCACAGCTGTTTTTTATGTGTACACACTATGGTGCATCAGTACTGACTCCTTATTTACTTGAAGTAAATCTGTCATTTTCCCTATTATTATGCTTAACATTGTGCATAAAGTAATAATTCTGAGATGAAAGTTGCCACAGCTTATTCAATCATGCTACACATATGCACTAACTAATTGCATTTTCTAAAAGATTTATGCTACTTACATAGTTGGTTTTCATTATTATTGATTTTTCATTTTCTGTCATCATTTGAGCTTACGGAGGCAGTTACTCTAGATTCTGTTCTGAGTTCTGACAACAATGTATTTAAATTGTGCAGCCCTTTCGGTTTCACTGGTGCCCATTTGGTCGTTTGGCTCAACTTCCATCCTTCTTTGAGTATGTTCTGCAGTCTTCGCTTGAAATTGTGGTTTATCGTTTTATTTCACCTTTCCAATTGTCCAGTTCTATTTCTAGCTCAGCACTATAAGATCTTTCAAGTGTAGTAATAATATAAAACACCATTGAATTTGCGGGTAGTGAAAATTGGTCTTATGAGGTACTATAACTAGATGTTGTGTTTATGTTGGTCCGTTAGCGATGCTATCTATACTCTATACTCAAAAAGATTCCAATGGTGGTGGCATTGAATCTGCCACCCCACCCACTCCCTTTGTAGATTTTACATATTACCCCTTGAACTTTTAATGTTACATAACAACTAAATCTAGGTGGATAGCCACATATACAATTAAATTAAGGTGGGTATTCCCTATAACAAAAAGACGGCTAACATATACATTTCATGAAAAATATGTTATTGCTTATTTTAGGCAATATTATGAAAATATTCTTTTATCTATCCATAGCAAAGCATATGGGTATTTAGCTAGTGTTTTGAAAAATTAATAAGCAAATGAGTTAACTCTAGGACCTGTAATATCAACAATCTGTTTTAGGGATGGATGAATATAAGGTGAATGGCCTTTCAATTCTTGGTGATGAAGTGCGGAACAATATACATTTTTTCTTAGGTTTAGTCCTATCATGATGCATTTGGTTTTTGACAATCTCCGTACTAGTTCTCTTTCCATGAGACTCTAACTCTACTTTGCATGGATCTTCTGACAAGCCACTGTCTATTGCTTGTATATACCAATATGTCAGTATACCATTTGACCAAAGTGCTGATCAGACTACTGGTGACAGCATTAATGATGATACCATTAAGCCATATTGTCTTTCCTGATACCGATTGCAGTCAGTGAACATATGAATTCTTTAAGTTCTATCTTTTGCTGCACCCTTCTCTTAACACCAACTATTGTCTGTGCAAAATCTATGGCACGCTATATTAAGAGTTTCAGAGTTTCATTGTTTGAAATTGGTGCTATGTGATATTATGTTCCTCACTTAATGTTCCCCTCTTTTGCCAGGGAAGGAGAATCATCACCCCCAGTTACTTGTAAGTTCTTATTTAAATGGGATCATTTTGTAAAACAATAGCTATATTGAGTTTGAAATATGTCTTGATATTGGCCATGCAGTTCATGACTTCATGGGACAACATATGTTTACGGAGCATGTAGCTGCTGTATCTGCTGCACCTGGGGCAGCTCATCCATGCCCATATGTGGCATACTTACATCCTCTTCCATCATTGGCGTCATCATCAAGCTCTCATGTTCCTGAGAGAACTATGGATGGTCCTGCATATCATGATCCCTGGCACCCCTTGGCTGGGCCTTCAGATGGTAGGCCCTTGCAATCAGTGCAACCTGCTGATTTTCATCATAACCATTGGGCGCATGTTCCCAATTCCTATCCTCAACCCAACAACAATAATGGGGTGGCCGAGCAGCAAGGAGTCCCTTTTGGAACAATGAGGGCCGCAAGAGTTGATGGTGATACCCAACGTCGAGGATCATCTATTTCTCCATCATACTTCAGTAATGGGTAATTACTTATTCATTTCTGCTCAATCTACTAATTTGTCCTTGTTTTTGTTGCCATGTACTTTATCAGAACACATATCAGATTAGTAAAATCATTAAACAATGGAAAATTGTGTTGGGTACCAAAAAAGACATTGTACGTATCCGTGTCCTATTCTGCTACCATTTTTACCAATACTGTTTGTCCGCGTTTCCTTTGGTGGTGTAATCATGCTCTGTTTAAACCTGATGCTATAACAACTTTTACAAATACAATTTGTATTTTTGTTTATGCTATAACAAAAAAAATGGGAACCTGATGGTGAGATCAATAATAAGCTTGTAAGCATGAGTGCCAGGCTAAGATCTTATACAGGCAAGAATAAATTCCTAAAATTACTTCAAATTCAAAATCTTCTTTTGTAGAAGAGACTATTGCATTATTATGCAGCTTCTGATTTTCATAAAAATGCAGCTTCTGATTCTTCAATGACGAATATGTAGTTATGACTACCCTTTTTTTTGGCAGATCTGGTTCTAGATCTAGAGCTCCTAATGTTCCTCCTATGGTACCTCAATTCATGAGGGCGCACGGCAGCATTAGTGAACAGTACCAGCAGAGTTCATCATCCAGCTTATTTGCTGGGGCTCATAGATCAGGAGGCATGCGAACTGCACCGCCGCCCCCTCTACCAGAGAACCCGGCATTTTGCCTTTTCCCACCGAGTTCATCTGGCCATAACTCGATGGAGACTGATGATGCAGGAGGAAGCCGATTCTATGCCTGGGAACGGGATCGCTTCGCACCATACCCACTAATGCCAGTGGACTGTGAGACAAACTGGTGGAGTTCACAACAATCTCATGGTACTTCAGAACCCGCACCTGCTCCAAGGAGACTATTTGGGCAATGGATTGGTGTTGGAAGATCATCTCCGGAAAATCGATCACCCGAGGGCTCATCGTATCGGCAAATGCACACCCCAAGGATGTAGACCCTCATGAAGGGAATTTAAGTTAATACTTAACATTTGAAATCTGAAGTTGCTTGTAAGAAGATGGAGAACCCATTGTATGAAATTAAGCCCGGGTCGTGCCGTAAGCCTCGAAGCAAATCTGAGAGGAAGAAACAGAAAATAACCCGGGGTGGACATTTTGATTTGGTTTATTGAGTTCCATCACGTACATATTTGAAATCAAGTTGGGATATTCGGAGTTTCACCTGTGATACAGTTTCGTATTATGCAATTTGTTTAATTCATATACTTTTGCATTTATACGTTTGCATTTATATTCGTACACACTGTTGCTAAAATGAACTTTGATGAAAAAAATTCTAAAATTTTCTCTAATTTATACTATGTTATATATAAATAGAAGTTTTTTTTTCTATAAACGGAGGGAGTAGTAAGTTTTAAAATTGAAATTCTGGTTGCGAAGCTAATAAACATACAGTGAGAGTAATCCCTCTAGTAAAAAGCATGACATTTGAATTCTTTTATCCAACTTTTAAAATTTTGCACTGTAAAAATTTCAAAATATGTAGCTCGAAGATATAAAAGTAGCATGTGTTGATTTGTTTCGGAAAGCACTTTGGTGATCTTGTAATTGTCATAGCCAAAGTTGTAAACGTCTATGTCCTCATCGTTTGGCTTATTTTCTAATAAGTCAAAACGGCTTATTAGAAAATAAAAATAAATTTGTAGGTGAAACTTTTATAAATGTGTTTTTGGTGACTTAAAAGTCAACGTTGAAAAAGAAACTACGTTGAAAATATCTTAAAATCAATCTTAAAATTAAGCTTAAAAATTCAAAATTTGGCGCTTTTGGCTATCCGATGGTAGCCTTATATTTTTTACCGAAGGGAGTAATAACACCTGGGAATAATTATCTGTGATAAGTGAGCGCCATCAAATAGAAAAAGGAAAAAAAACGTGTCAGGAACATTATCCTCGGTAGTGAAATACTGAAATGCATAAAAAATATAGTGTATTTGCATAACAGGCATCCACTAGCTGTTAGATCAAAAGGAAATGATCATGAGCAATTTCTACGGTAAAAAGGTGTAGCAGCACAAATCACTGTTTGTGAAGTTACAGTACAGATAATAAATTAATGTAGAGCCTTGTGTAGCATCAGATTCACAATCACAACACCGTTTTAAACAGTGTCTCTTTACTGTTACGGCAAAGCATTTGCATCAATCCGTAACAAAAGTCCTCCCATCCCCAACAAATACCATGGCTTGAGTGTGGTTTAAGCATCATTAAGTTCACTTTGCATTAGCCATATATGCCACCCAATCACTCACAATCGGATTCAAGTGGGGAGGACAAACATGTCCTTATGATCTTATCATACTTCCGGATCCCTTTTAAAATATTGTAAGAAAATAAACCATGAAGTGCCTTTTTTCCCTCAGCGGAATTGCTCACTTGCATACCTACACACGATATAACAAACAAACAAACTATAAAACAAAAATGTTTAAAAGGTATATTTAAATTTAGCCAATCTAAAGAAGCACGCACCCGATTGCTTTCAGTGGTACATGATGTACCGTCGACAATTAGAGCCAGTTTGGTTTGAGGCCTAAATTAGGCTTGCCAATTTTTTTTGGCAACCTCAACAATAATTGTATATGTTTGGATTGAAGCCAAATTTTAGCATGCCTATATAACATAGGCCATTTCAATAGCCAAATTAGTTTAATTTAGCTTCAATCCAAACACATGTTGGCCTTATCATGGCATGCCAAATTTTGGTAAGGCCAACATTGGTCAGAAATCAAACTGGCCCTTACTGCACTTAAGTAACGTCCAAGCAAGCTGTTTCACATATCAAAGTCATAGCAACCGAAATTAGTTGCCAAATAATGACACTCTATAGACTCCTCGGCCCATGCTATGGTACTCGCTAGGAAATGAAAGGGCGTGGATGGGAGAAAGCTGCTAAAGCCTAAAGCTAAAACTTTCTACAGTGACAGGCAAACGACACCTTTCCCTGATCGCACAATCGCAAGAACTAGAAGAATTCTGCTGCGTGCTGCTTGCAAGGCTTTGACTGATGCTTCGTTCCGACGAATAGAAACAAGATAATTCAGCAAGAATTATTTTCACATCAAATGCTTCAGCTTCCCTGTGATTCGTGACTACTTCTGAGAGGTCAAACCACACGCATGAACATGGTAATCATGCAGCAAAAAAAATACCAGGAAATTGCTTGCCTTCTTAAATAAATTTCCACAAAAAACCTGCGCCTTGTGGGTGTAGCTGGGTGATTGTGAATTGTGATCTGCGAGGGGAAGGGATCTACGCTGGAGGTTAGTTAGGTGGTCGAACTAGACATTTTGGATGCGGGTACCAATGAACAGGAGAAATTGGGGAATTTCGCGTTTGGAGGTGGTTGTAGTGCTTGCCTACGCACAATTTGCTTCTGTGCTTCAGTGATTTATCTGATTGATAGCTGCTGCCATTGAATTTAAATGCGCTCGTCTGAGCCCTTCAAGCATTGTTATCGCTGTAAACCCGACTAGAGAATGCTGTTTCTTCAGATTTCATGTGATGTACAAACTAAAACGAGCAACGCAATGACGGTGCATGTAAATGTACAAACCAAGGAACAGCCTTACAAGACTGGAGCAGTTGAACATCCTAGAAATGTAGTCTCAGAAAGAGACCAACTTACAAAGTTGGTTTGGGATGAGTTTCCTGGAAATGTACCATTGTAGACTAAGCATATATACAACTACTTCCTTCTTACATGTATTGGGCTATGAGTACTTGACATTAGTTAAGAAACATCAAAGAACACACTTTAAAAGAAAGTATGTACATCTACAATTTGACTAAATTTTACATTACCTCCTTCGAACGCTTTATAGGATTCTGTGTTGTGCTATTTTCGTGTGACTGACCAAATTCTAAATGGCTTGGCATATTTGCAGGAGTGCTATTGAAAGGCTCATATCCTTGGGCTTTTACTACAGAGAACTAAATCGCTTTGCAACTGAGTCTCGTGACCTGAGCTGGATCAATTCTCCTATAGATGTTTCACCAACTCATGGTGATAAAACTGTGAAGGCTAAAGTGAGAAAAGGGAGTGCATACAGGAGAGCGATTTCCAATGGTATAGCTGAGATTTTGTCAGTTTATAGATCAGCTGTTCTGCAGGTTGAGCAAAACCTGTTGTCAGATCCTTTGCCTATCCTGGCAACGGTAACTCACGGGCTAAATAAGGTTTGTTATTTAAGTAGTGCATTTAATGTTTCTGTATGCAAATATCAATATCTAATTCTCTTATAACCATATACTATACTTATAAATATCATTATCAAATTCTATTATAACCATATACTATACTTATCCATTGCAAAAATTTGTCAATCACTGAAGCTTGTTGAATCACATTGTAGTTTGAAGTTCTCCTGCCTCCGCTCCATGAACTTGTTATGGAAATTGAGCAGAAAGACATTAAAGGAGGACAACTTCTTAACCTTTTGCATAAACGATGC
Source organism: Oryza longistaminata (assembly GCA_009805545.1). Classification (NCBI taxonomy): domain Eukaryota; kingdom Viridiplantae; phylum Streptophyta; class Magnoliopsida; order Poales; family Poaceae; genus Oryza; species Oryza longistaminata. The sequence goes on along the minus strand of CM020182.1, from coordinate 14,214,397 downwards.
CATTGTGGTGTTCCAGAACTGCAAAGCTGTATTCAAAGGTATTAATTTGGTTAGTTTTCTCCAGTAACTATTTAAGAAAGATAATTTTTATCCCATTCTTTCATGCTTGCATGGGAACTTTTGTATTTTCATCTCCTATGCAACTAATCCACCCAATATATCCCTTGTTTTCCTATAAAAGATGTCTCTTCATACTATATTGATGTTATGCATTTTTTTCCTTGCGAATTCTCTGTGTACCCTGGAAGTACCTAAATGCTGTATCTTTCTTGTATCGGGAACACAGACTTCTTTGGCATGGACACCAAGTCATGTTTAACCAGCTGACATCTTGGATGGTTTACGGGATCCTTCAAGATCAATACAATGAATTTTTCATTAGAAGGTCAGCATGTCTTTCATATCTCGAATTAAATTGTCCTGTTCTTCACTCCTTTGTTCTATTCCTGCTTCTGATCTATTACTGTCATATATCCATTTTTCCATTATGGCCTTCTAGATTGTAATCGAATATTTCAATCAGCGATGCACAATCTGTAATCACCTTTAAGTTTTGGTTATAACACGGGGCATTTCAATCTATTTGATACAGCTTGATTCACATATGCTTACTTTCTCTAATTCTTTCCTCAGATCCGTTTCATTTGTTCTCTTAAGTACAGACTCCTAAATATTTAGTCTAATACTGTGAAATTGAGGGATAATAACTTCTGTCTAGATGATCTCCATTCAAATCCTTAAATCCCTTATTCTATGGTGGGAATTAAATTAGTTAGTATTCAAAATAATTAGTATTAACTGCTGGCCATAATGCCATTCTGCAATACAAACTAATCGCCTTCCTTTTCAGACAGGAAGACAGGGATGAGGAGAATGAATCATCTCAGGTGGATGTTGCTGATAAGTTTACACAGAAATCAGCTAAAGAGACATCCCTGACTAGTTGGCACACAGGATTTCATGTATCTTTGGTATGCGGCATTACAAAGTTCGTGGATATGAGGTATTTGTTGTTAGGATGGTGGTCATAATCTGATGGTTATTGTTTTCTTTACTTGACAGGATATGCTACCTGAGTATATCCACATGCGAGTTGCAGAATCGATCCTCTTTGCTGGCAAAGCAATAAGGGTTCTTCGAAATCCTAGTCCTGGTGCTACCTTGCAGGAATCCATGAACCATAGTCAGAATGTGAAAGGATCTTATAGAATGCAAAGTCTTGTAGGAGGTTCAGGTGCTCTAAAAGAGCTACCAAACTCCCCTAACATAAGTGCAGAAGAATTGTTGCCACAGGCTGAAGCAGATAAAATTGATGCCATGCTCAAGGAGCTAAAGGTAGCTTTCAACTGCATGCTGGCATTATTATAAACCATCTTCTTTTCTTGCAAGCTCTTTTGTTTTACTCAAATATTTAGTTTGTTCTTGCCTTTTACAAGAGCAATACTCATATGGCCAAATGATCTTTTCTGTTTTTGTAGCATTCTTCAGAATTTCATAAAAGGCTGTTTGAGTCTGCTGTCGGCTCAATACGAACAATGGCAGCTAATCATCTCTGGCAGGTACTGGATGGCTTAAAGCATTCTGTATTTTATCACTGTTACATAACAAAGTAACATCACTGTCGTTTCCTTTGGTAAAAGCTAGTGGTTGTACGTGCTGATCTTAATGGTCACTTGAAGGCACTGAAAGATTATTTTCTTTTAGCGAAAGGTGATTTTTTCCAGGTAGGCATGCACTTCCCATGAAGCATATTTTCAATTCTCACAAGTTCTCCATTGTTGCATTACAATGCAAATCTTTCTTTTTAGTTGCTTTCTGGATTCTTACATTGTGACCATGTTCCTGAGCAGTGTTTTCTTGAGGAAAGCCGCCAATTAATGCGCCTACCACCTCGCCAATCTACAGCTGAAGCAGATCTCATGGTCCCATTTCAATTGGTAACTAAGTAACTAACATATTCCTTTTGTGTTCTAGCAGACTTGATGAAATTCAATCTTATGTATTATCACTTTACTACGTGTGATTTTTTCACCAACTTATATATTGCAGACCTGTTTTTATTCTCTTATCTGAATATCTGATATGATTCCTCATGTCAGTGAATAGATCTTATTTTTGTTCTCTTGTCTGCTGCGGTACCTCATGCCAGTAAATAGATTTGATTTTTGCAGCCATGATGTATTTCCCTGTTCTTAATTCCCTCAGGCTGCACTGAAGACTATAGGCGATGAGGACAAATATTTTGCTAGAGTCTCATTAAGGTTGACATCTCTTTCTACCTCTTAGTAATTCATTTCAGGCCTTGTCTAGTGATTGTTAATTCTGCATGTTATAAACTAGTTATGTTTTTTTATTGTAGAATGTCATCGTTTGGTATAAAAGCTAGTACCTCACAGAAAGATCTACAGAAGTCCAGTACTGCTGATATTTCCACACAAGGAAAGGCTACCTCAGAATTGGCACTTGATGGGTGGGATAGTATTGCTCTGGAATATTCTGTTGATTGGCCCCTGCAGCTTTTCTTTACTCCTGATGTTGTGTCTAAGTACGTGTGGCTTTATATCTCGACTAAATAAGCTCTTGTGAATTCCCTATTCTTGCAGTGCGAATTTACTTCTGAGAGTTACAGCATGACTCATGCTATTCAGATATGGAAGTGAGGACCATATGCATTACTTTCTGTCTTAAATATGTAAACCTCATACAGGTATCGCAAGGTTTTTCAATATCTCATCCGATTGAAGAGGACACAAATGGAACTCGAGAAATCCTGGGCAGCTGTAATGCATCAAGACCATGCTGATTTTTCTGATTATTGCAAGGATCGGAAAAATGGCGACGCAACACAACTGCGCCGGCAACGCTCTAAGCCTTTTTGGCGGGTAAGGGAGCACATGGCTTTCCTGATCAGAAACCTACAGTTTTATATCCAGGTAATAACCGGATAGACGTTCTCTATATCATATTTCTTTGCTAATTCCAAATGCCACTCTTATGTCTGTATATAAAGCTCTGACGTATGATTTTCTTGTCATCTAACCCTAGGCTTGAAGCATTGTATTTTTCATGTTATTTGGATCCTGGGCTAGGTGTTTTTTTAATTGTTCTAGAATTATTGACCCCCACTGAAATCCTGAATTCAAATCCAAATATTTGAGATTTTGGTTAGTAACCAGGTGGTAACTGTTTGCCAGACAGTTACCATCCATAAGTTTTTTCATAATTAAATTTTGAATTTTATTTCATAGTCTTCTGGCCGGTAAACCTCCTAACCGGTCATAGCCCTGGACTAGTAACTGGCCGGTTATCACAGGTTTTTGGAACCTTGATCCTGGGAATGTACTTTCTTTTTCTGCCTTTTTTTATTACCCCAACAACATTTGGTTAGTTTGGTAATCTCTTTTTTTTTTTCTTTTCCATATATTGGACTTGCTTTGCAGGTTGATGTAATTGAGTCACAGTGGAATGTTTTACAAGCTCACGTGCAAGATTCACATGATTTCACAGAACTAGTGACCTTTCATCAAGAGTAAGCAAACCATTTTTCACTTTTTCCTCTATAAAATAAATTCCATCTTTTATTTGAAGGAATAATTACATTTGCTGGTAATTTGTGTCAACGAACTAAGTATGAGTCAGTTGACCCCGACTGTTTAGGAAAGCTTTGCTATCTGTTGTAGTTTTGTTTACTTGCTAGTTTCCACATAGAATTGCAGTATTCAAAGTGTTCTACAGACAAGTAAAAAAAGAAAGATCTGTACATATCTTGGCTGATTATCACATCCTGAACTGCAGGTATTTGTCAGCACTAATTTCGCAATCCTTCTTGGATATTGGATCGGTGTCTAGAATACTGGACAGCATAATGAAGCTCTGTTTGCAGTTCTGCTGGAGTATTGAACAATACGAGAACAGGAGAAACATGCTTGAGATTGATCACATAACTGAGGTATCGTCCTACCTTTTTTGCCATTCCTAGACAGACAGGAGCATTTGTTTTGGTCTCATAGTTCTCTCGAAAGTCTCAATACCTATTCGCTTGGTTTTGATGATAACAGGAGTTCAACAAGAAGTCGAATTCGCTGTACACTATCTTAAGGAGCAGTCGGCTTGCAGGGAGTCAGAGAGCGCCTTTCCTGAGGCAGTTTCTGATGAGGCTAAATTACAACTCTTTCTTCGAGGTAAGCCAATCACACCAATTTGCATCCTGTAAGGTATCCCCTCCGTCCCACTTACTAAGGCGTGGTTAAACTTGGCAAAGTTTTCAAAACTAATCTTTAACTTAATTTCTCATATACTACAATGATTGCAGAAACAAAATTATAATATTATTTTCATAAAAGATAATTTATAATAAAATTTTTATTGGTCAAATATTTAAAGAGTTGAATTTTAAAATGCGTGCGCGTGCCTAGTAAGTGGGACGGAGGGTGTTCATGCGTATTTCTGTTTTTCTTTTTAAAATCAGAAACATTTCTTTTAACTTTGCTGATTTTCCTTTGAATGGTAGACCACTGCTAGGGGGGTGATGAATTCTGCAGGCGGTAGGCTACGGCCAAGCACTGCAGGTACCCAGCTGTAACCATCATCGTTCTGAGAAGCGCCTTTTCTTTCTGGTTTGTGATTTTACACGAAGGGGGAGAGTTTGTAGCTGATGTAAATCATGAGACTAGTGTCTTAATGGAAGTTTACCCTGTAAAGTGTGAGTGCTAGATTATGGTTGTTTTGTGCTGATGGTGTGTGATTGTGCTAGCTTGTCTACATTTCTCGCTCTGTCGTCTGCTAATGTTAGCTTCTTCAACCTTTGAGCGTTGGATTAAGCCATTGGACGCCATCAGATCGTGGCCTTCGGTAAATTATGGGTGTTAACCTGGGTTAACTACAATTAATCAGATGTAGATCAGCTCGTCAACGAAGTAGAGCACAATTAAGGCCCTTGTTTCATTTCATTTGACAGTTCATAACTAATATTGATCAGGTGCTTCATTTCAACAGCCTAGATGATGATGCCATGACTGATGCTAAAACATCATGCATTTGGACTTCGAGAGGGTCAAAACAACGACTGAACCACATTAAGGTTGCTTTCCTCCCTGCACCATGCAAACGAGGTAGCACCAATTAGTAGTTTGTGAAACATACACGTAGAAAACGGGAAAGCAGAAAGCAGAAGTTTGGAGGACAGTGGCGAACACAGGCTTAAGCATCCATGCTCGCAACGAAGAAATGGCCGGCAACGGGTGTGATATGAACTTCCAAATTACAATACAATCTTCTTCGGTGACGTGTTCGTGTATATTTACATCACATCCCATTATCCATCTCGATCACAAATGCAACATCACATCACATCATGTTGGGCGGTCAATATAATCCATCTAGCTAGCCAGTTAGTTAAAAGTCGTCAGCGGTAGGAGTTGGAGATCATGAGCATGGCCATGGCGACGGCCTGGTCCATCCCTGGCTGCACCGTCAGTGACAACACGTCCTTCCCCAGCAGCGTCGTCTTCCTTGGCCCTCCTCTCTTCCTTCTCACCTACAAAAATTCAAACATGTTTAAACTGCATGCATTATACAAATCATCTTCATCTATTTATCATTGTTCTCGGAGCGTGGATTGTTGAACGGTCGGTGTGAGTTTGAAATTCGGTGCTGCATTATTGTGCTCATTGATGTTTATAGGGGTAGGATGTCTGCGTGTATATTCATAGGAATGAGTGCGTGTTCGCTTATATAAGTGTTTGCATCTGTACTATGTATCGAAAAAAAGAGTATACGTCTTCTTTTTTCTTCTTGTCTTTTATTTTTTTACCTCTGTAACGGTTGGGTGCATCGTTTGTGCAGAGTTGGAATAATATTTTATCTTGAAATAAATATTCCTTCGATTTAAAATAAATTGTTGAGGAACCCCCCACCCACTCTCTTACTTCCTCCACCATTTCTCAACTCCTTGATCATCATCCCTTACACCCAAGGCATCCCCACCCTCTTTCTCCCTTCCTACACCAGATCTGGAGGTTGGCGAGCTCATTGGGGTTGTCAGAATTGGTGAAGTCGGCGAGGAGAGAAGCAACACGGTGAGCTTGGTGTTATTGTAGGTGAAGAGGGAGGAAAGAGAGGAGGCGAGTCCAAGCACGATCAGATCCGAGGCATAGATGAGGAGGTGAATGATCTTGGCGTGGACGGTGATCTGGGAGTTGGAGAAGCTTCATGCATGCCTCGAGATTGTCACACAAGCATCACTCGAAGTCATCGTTCTCCTCATCCATGCTGCTCGTCGACGATGCATGCATGTACATCGTGGTCGCGTCATCCTCGGTTGATACCCACATGTATCAGGTTGGTACCATGTACCGGGGTTTGGTACCTAGGGTGTATCATATCTGATACATAGGAACCATGTATCAAGGCAAGGTGGAAGGGGGTGAGCACCAGCGCTGCCTGGTCAGCCGACGAGCCATATATTGCCCGTTTCTCTCCTCTTCCCCTTCCTCTCCTCAATGCGCTCTCTCCTTCCCAGCTATTAGGTACCATGCACCCAATATCCTGATACCCAGGTATAATCAAGGGGCGGTGAGGGGACGAGCCCCTTCCCCGCCTGGTCAGCCTAGGGAATAATAATTTGGGATTGAATGAGACGCATCCTAGCCCAAAGGGCTGTTCAAATTCGTTGTCCCTTAGATGTTTCGATGGGATCCCGTCTCTTATTAGTTACCCGTGAATATCATTGCAGTATAAGTGAATCGCTCGTCTTTCCTCACAGGTTCAAGCTTTACGTTGAATTAGTTGGTGCACGCATTCTACTCAATAAATAAATAAAATTTACCTCGGCGACGAGGGAGTCGATGCAGCCGCTAGAGCAGTGAACCCTGGACCACTCCTCCCGGCGCGACCAGCTCATGCGGTAGACGCCATGGCCGCACGCCGCCTCGTCGCCGTCGCCGCCGGCGAGCATGGACACGGTGCAGCTCGGGTTGCCCAGGTCCTTGGTCGCCCTCATCACGAGACGTGGCGGCTCATCATGGGAGCACGTGGCGGCGCCATCGCCGTCGCCGACGTCGCCCTTGTACACCTCCCATGTCTCCGGTGTCAAGCTCATCAGCACCCTGCAATGGCGGCGGCGGACGACGGTGAGGAGGACGCGGCCGGCGTGGTCCATGAGCGCCACGCGGCGGCGGCCGGCGCGGTCGTAGCTGTCGACGCGGAACACCATCCGCCCGTCCGCGTCGTCGAACACCGCGTACCCCTCGCCGTGGAACACCAGCGACTTGCACCACACCGTCAGCCTCGCCACCTTCTTCTTCGCCTCCGGTGCCGGCGGCGACCGGCATGGCTCGTCGTACTCCTCCTCCTCCTCCGCCGCCACCTTCGCCCTCTTGTTGGCTCTCGGCGCCGCCACCGCCACCGCCTGGTCCAGCAACGCCATGGACGGCGTACTACGTTACGCGGCCGCCGCGCCGGAGACGTCGATCGGTGAGCTCGCCGGCGGCGACGTGGGCGCGCGCGCGCGACGGCGCAGCTGTTAATAATTGCTTAGCTTTTGCTTAGCTTTCAAGTGGTTGTCTTGTTATTTATATAGCCTTTGATTTCTTGCCTTGTGTGCCCACCCTCTAGTAAGATTTTCTTTTTCTTTTTTTCCTTCTTTTTTCTTTTGCATGGATACATACAGTTAGATATTTTTTGTTTTGGTCAAATTACCATTTTTTTGTGTGGATATATACAGTAAGATTTTGTGATGGTACTCTCTTTTGATTTCTAGTACTCACCACTTTAAATGTGTGAATCTGAGGTTTGTGATGCTACTGTTTTTGATTTCATCGTCAGTGCTTTAAATGTTTTGAGTGTGACCGAGTTGTTTCGTAGCACCCCCACCCTTAACTACTACACCCTTCGTTCCAAAATATAACAAATTTTAGCTCTTAAGACTTGTTCGAAAATATAATAACTTTCTCATCAATATTCTCTTCCCAACCAATCATAACCCTCCACCATTTATTTTTTCCGCCTACCTCTACTTCTCATCAATCACAATCCTCCACCATTCACTTCTACCTATTTTTTAATAACTGTGTCCAACTCTAAAACTTCTTATATTTTAGATTGGAGGGAGTACTCAAATAATGTTCCCTTTGTTTCAAAACATTACTACCTACTCCATCATTTCATATTATAAATCATTTGTTTTTCTAGGTAAACTTATTTAAGTTTGATAGTATTTTCAACCCAAAACAAATATATTATCAAAATATATTCAATGTTAGATTTAATAAAACTAATTTATTATTTTAGATGTTGCTAAATTTTTCTATAAACTTGATCAAACTTAATAAAGTTTGACTAAAAAAAACCAAACGACTTATAATAAGAAACGAAAGGAGTAGTTTTCAATGAGAGACATATCTTCCAGTCCAACAAATCTAGACATGAAGGCTACTCAAATTTATTGGACTAGGAAACTTTTCAAACCGAGGAAGTAATCTGTAAAGGTTACAAACAACCATAACTAATGGTTTGAGGACCTATAGTTTCTGATCGACATTTTAGCGATTATTCCTTTCATCCTAAACAAGTTCCTTTTCATATATAAATTTGAACATATGCAATGTTTAGATTCGTATGGAAAGATGAACTTATTTTAAAACAGACATAGTAATTTAAGGTGAATCTCTCACCATCTCAATGTTGACAAAACCGTTTCTGATGTAATATATATTCTACTATTAAAAGAAATTCTATGTGTTGGTTCTATAACTTTCGGTTAGCAAACACTAATTCTGCAAAATATCATAGTACAAGCCCTTTCTTGCTACTGCCATCAGGTTAATTACACGAGGAACACGCGTGTTGAATAATATTCCCACATATATGCTGAATAGTCCCATCTGCAATATGCCGATGCAGTTGACCTAGCTAAGCCAGTGCCTACTGGATTCCCTAATCAAAATATTTTTTTATCAACTCTATTTCTTTATTCAACTACTATCATTCTATGTTGCACTCGACATTCTGTAGAGAGGGTCGTTCCCCTCTTCAAACTGTGTGGTATACTTATAATATAATGCTGAGGAATGTCCCGTAAGATATCACATATTCTGATGTAAAAATATAGGTATTTCTAAGGAACTAGCTATCTTAAGGTATCATTTTTTTAAATGATATATATAGATAAAAGTTTCTCTTAATAAGATACCCTTGTTGATCCCATTTTTTTAAAACTCTTGATTGTTCATATATATATGCTTGTTTTTCATGCTTGTGGCTTTTTTTATCATGTTTTTCTCAGCTGAAGCTAGCTAGCAACCTTTTTTTTTTTTGCTTCTCAATTAGTTAAGAGTTTAAATTAGGGCCGTGATCGGCCGTGTCTCCAAATATTTTTATCATCGTCCTATCATGCATTCATGTCACATGCATGTCATTGTATAGCATTTCAATATATAGCTATTAATTCGACTGGGTCTGAACGACTTCATACAACTATTTCTAGAAAGTGAATGATGTTAGTTAAAGCAAACAATTCAACCCAGCCTGTCCCCTTTCTTTTTCTTTTCTGGGATCACAATCTAGCTACTAATTAAAAGATATATTGAAATTGAAATTCCACAATTGATATATACCTTCTGCAGATCAACAAAGATCAGATTTAATACACATTTTATTATATCAATATATTTCTAGATCGATAGGAGAGTATCTCAACTAAATAAATTGGTGATCAATTCTAGCAAGTAGCTAGCGTGTGAATGTAATTATATTGCTGTCAAGCTTAATTAGTTTTGTGAGTTGTGACGATCCATGGAATTAAAATGAAGTGACAGCAACCATTGACCTGTAGCAACATAAACTATATGTGATCTAATTATCTAAAGTCAGACCGATTCATCCATGGCTATTTATATACCTATACACATATATTTAGCAAGTGTATGATCAGTTCAAACAAAAACTAGCTGGCATCGCTGTTAAGGAATGAAAGAATTTGTGCGTGCAAAACGTGCGCTTTGTATATATTGTACCTGTCCATCGATCAACCTCCAATGATACTAGGAAAAAAAAGACAATGAATGAATTATATTCATGTAAGTGTCCTCACCATCAATTACTTTCACCTTTGGATATATATACCTCGTTGGATTTTCTTTGGTTCTTCCCAAAAGGTCGACATCTTGTGAGCAGGGTTTCATGTGTTGGTTTAAAAATCTACAATTTCTGAAAAATCCAGGAATCTCGGTTTGCCCGTTAGGAAATTATTTTGACCATAAGTTCAATTTTTGTAATTAAGTGAATTTTGTTCAAATTCCAACCTTTTCCAGTCTGAAATTTCCCTGAATTTCTGCAATTTCTAATGTTTCTACCCCCCCCCCCCACCACAGTCACACCTAAAAATACAAACATATTTGATTTATGATGTAATAAACACCGCTTGTCAGTTGCGATGAAAGGTGCATATGGCTGAAAAAAAAACCCAGTTTTTTTTGCCTACAATTTGCTTTGTCTTGATAGCTTTCACGTCAAACATCAACCAAAGCAATGTACCCAAGAAAGTACATCTAGATAGGGTTAACTCGTTCGACATCCTGCTGACAACTTCAACTTACTACCGATGTTCTTGCGATGACAAGTCATTTGTGGGCTCTGCGTAGTTAATTATCTCCCACCTTTTTAAGTGAAATACTTCATATAAAAAAAAGACATTCTTAGATAGACAAAATATATTCTTAGGAGGGTTATGTCCCCAAGATTGCTAATTATGATGTCAGTGGTATTTTCTTGTGTCGATGCCTAGCTACCATTTCCAAATCCTCTCGGAATTTTCTAGCCTTTTTCTTTATGTAAGAAATTTCTAGCCTTCAATTCTGTTCATATAATGTGGTAGAAATTTAGAAGAAAGAACCCACTTAATAGCACAAAAAGCTACTCCACATTACAAATTGACAACACCTATTCTCTTCTTATAACCCACTTGGCAGCTCTTAGATATATATAGACAGATACATATTGAGGGAAATATATGGCTCATCTTATAGCTGCTGGATGCTGCCTGACTTTAATATAGAGGGAATGCTAGGATCTCAATCCTGTAAAGAATTAATCAAAATGGCACAAAAGTAAAAAAAAAAGTAAATTAATCAGGACATCCCTTATTTTGCCTTCTTGTGATTCATTGTTGTTGAAGCTCATTAAGGCTCAGTTCATTACCTTCCTTTCCCAACCTCCCTCCCTCGTTTTCCGCGTGCACGCTTTTCAAACTGCTAAACGGTGTGTTTTTTGCAAAAAGTTTATATACGAAAGTTGCTTAAAAATCATATTAATCCATTTTTGAAAAAAAATTTAACAAATACTTAATTAATCATACAATAATAGATGCTTTGTTTTGCGTGCCGGCCCAACCCCTCCTCCCGATCCCGAACAGGGGCGGAGCTAGAGTGAAACAGAGGGTGGTGCCACTTGTTTAATTTACTCTACTTTATATCAAGTTTAAGCTGATACGGGTGCCTAAGTTTGTATTGAGGGGGGTGCATACATGGTGAAAATAGATGACGTACAGCTAAAAAATTTTCTTGACCGGGTTCCTGGGCACCCCCCTAACATATACTAGCTCCGCCCCTGCTCCCGAACACAGCCTAAGGTAGGTGGCAAGGCAGCCATCTTGGTTATTAATGCAGCCAACAACAATTCATTATTCACTTTCAGCTGCAAGGACTATTTAGAAAAGAGACTTCAGCTTATGAGACTTTTGAGAAGTAAATGCAATGAAATCGCTGCACTATTAAAACAAATCGACTGTTGATTGATTACCAATGGATCATGGAGATATTATGGAGATTTGGGTTGCAATATAATAGAGAGGGGTTACATGGGACGGCAGGGGAGTATGTTTTATGGGTATGATATCAAACACCTCCAATCTCTATTTTCTTTTATTAATGTGTATTCGATTTTTCAGTTAACACTCTACACACAAGACATCAAAATTATGGATAACACCTAAAACATGAATGAGATGGAAAAATATGTTTATTTTTGGTTTTTTAAGTCACATCAGGAGATCAAATGGTTGAAGCTAATTAATTTGGCGGCACATTTGGGCTACTGGCCTTCATTAGTGGTTCGACAATCTTAAAGATGTAGAACACATACACACATTGTTGTTGTCCTGCACTAGTAGGTCACCCAAGCAGTATGTGTGGCTTGACAACGCGAGTATTTCCTCTTTGGCAACAGCATTATCTGCAACCATCGCTCATCGATATACTGCAGCGACATATATACTAGTCTAAAGATCAATTTCTCTCTGCTTCCCATTCCCATACCTACACACTCTCTAGAAATGTCAGTCATCATCTCATGCAACTATATATATAGTATTCAGAAACTTCCTCCATGCATGTCTCTGCTTAGTTCTCTCCTAGCATTAGTTCTTGTTGTTGTTTCTCTTCTTTTCAGGGTGTTTCTCTTTCTTGTCTTGGAATCGATTCCTCTCTGCTTCCCATTCCCGTACCTACACACTCTCTAGAAAATGGCACTCATGTAACTAGACATGAAAACTCCATCCATGGTTCCACTTAATTCCATACAAACACTTGTTTTCTGTTATTTCTTTCGCACCCTCGCAGGCAAGTGCGAAAGACATATATAGACATTCTTATAAGCCTTTTACAAGAGCAATTAATGTTACTCTGCAATCTACCATCTGCACTTCACTGTAAAACTTCATTCATTGAATTTCCTCTATGTACGGATCTGCCACTGTCAAAGCCATGGTAGCTTGGGGGCATCTTAGTTAGTTACATGGAGTCATTGATTCTTTTAGAAAAATATATATATGTATGATCGGTTCAAACAAAAGCTTGGCTAGCATCGCTGTTAAGGAATAACTATGTGCATGCAAAATACACGCCTAGTATATACATGTTCGTCGATCAACCTCCAACGATAGTAGAAATCAAAGGCGATTGAGGATTACATGTAACTGTCCTCATCATTACTTTCACCTTTGGATAGTTGGATGCATTTTTCTTCTATTATTCCCAAATGTCACCATCTTTGAGTTGCAAGCGAAGGTACATAGGTAAATCGTTTACTTCATCGCCCTGCTAGCTAAGACTACGCTTTAGTAATGGCTGAAAACAAAGATAATAAATTTTCTCTGAATTGAACTTTTTACATCAAATATTGATGAAAGCAATGTGCCCTAGCACATTCAAGATAGGCTTAACTCACCCATCTGTTCTGCATTCAACTGACCACTCCAACTCGCTATTCATGTTCACGTCGCATGTTTATTTTTGGGCTTGTCCTTGTTCTTTGCCTCCTACTTTTGTAAGCTAAAAACTACCTTGAAAAAATGCACTCTTACATGGGTCGACAATAATCCTTGGAGGCCAGTCTTCCCAAGATAAAAAGTTACGATGCTATCAGTATTTTCTTATCTCGATGGCTACCATTCCCATAATAATCCTCTATGAAATTTCTAGCCTTTTGTTCATCTATTGATGTAGACATTTGGAAGAAAGAACTCAAGATAATCAAATAGCACACGAGCTTCTCTTCTGATAACCCACTTGGCTGCTCCTAGATACATATTGATGCATATGTATATGGCTCAATTTATAGCTGCTGGATGTTGCGCATCTTTAATTGAGGGAATGCTAGGACCTTAACCACTGTAAATAATTAATCAGGATCACAATTTTTTTTAAAAAATAATCAAAGACATTGAAATAACAAATTGACATCAAAATAATATGATTCAACCTCAAACCCTTTTAAATGTAGTAGCAGATAACATTGGAGTCCAAAAATTGATGTGTAGGTGCTGCTAGTAATCAGCAATATGCTCATATTGATGATGTTATTGTTGCTGTAATGAAAGATGCAGTGCCCCAAATGCCTCTAGAAAGACCCAAAGTAATTATATGTACATGTAAAGAGTTCAAATGTGAAACGGTATAATAATACGCTATGACGATATACAACGGTTATCATCGATCAAAAAAGAAATCCAAAGGGCACTCACGTTTTTGGCATGATCGTCTGGAATTGAGAGAATTGAATTGTATTAAAATAATTTCATTTCATAAAGCTAAGTGGCAAAGTCATCTGGTTATTAATGCAGCCAATAGCAATATGTTTACTTTCAACTGCAAGGACAATCTAGGAAAGGGGCTTCAGCGTATGAGACTGTACGAGAAGCACATGCAAGGAAATTGTTGTACTGTTAAAACGAATTGATAGTTGATTAATTATGGAGATTTGGGTTGCAACAGAGAGGATAATTGTAACGGGAAATATGGGTGTCATCCAACACCTCCAATCTTTGTTTTTCTTTCATTAGTGTGTATTACATTTTTCAATGCATACATGAATGAGGTGGGGAACATAAACCTATTTTTGTATTTAAACCACATCTGCAGATCAAAAAGTCTAAGCTAGTCTGGCAGGTTTGGGTGTAAATGAAGATGTATGCACTTGGTTCAGTAAACCATTCTACAATCTGCTTGCCAAGAGTATAAGACTAGCCTCTAATTAAGCTTGATACTGAGCTTAAATGTGCCAAACATTGCCAGTTGATACTGTTTTAGACATGTGACTCACAAACAATTCTTTCTCAGTTGTCATCTGCACTCTTGCTGTTGTGGGAAATGAAGGTGTCAACATACCACTACAACTGGATGTAGTTGAGATTCTAATGATTTGTTTGTTTATTGGACTAAGGTTGTCGATGCTAGAAGAGAAAGACTTGTTCCTTTCACATGCCATTTAGTTCTGCCAACGTTCAGCCATCCTGATGCCTAACATTTCTATCTCATTCGTCTATGTAACAAGCTGGAATTTCAGAAGAGAGAAGGCATACATGAAAATCCTGCATATTACTACATTTCTCCTCTTCTTTTTACTTGCATTGTTGTCTCTCTTGGCTCGTAGTTCTTTTATACAACCACAGTATGCAATTATGTAGCATTCACTACAGAGATGGTAAGGATCTTAACCATGCTCAGCAACAGCCATTGAGGCTTCTGTACCAATCCATGTACTCCGACTCAATTTAAATTCTACTAATGTGGACACAGTTTTATGCATGAGAAGAATCCCCTGACCTTTCATGGTACAATGATATACGAGCAGTAGAAAATCACATGTGCATATGTAACCAAGCAATGCACTACAGTGAATCACCTCTCCGAATCAATCACATTAGTTCTCAAATACATTTGTTGAGTATCCTATGTGTGGATCTGCCATTGACCAAGCTCAAGGTATGATTTAGGACATCTTAGTAACATGGATGCCTAGAACTTGAGGGTTCGCCAAACTTACAATCCTGATGTCTCATATGCCCAATTGCATTTTTGTTACATACTCCACACACACACACACACACACACACGCGAGTGGGCTGGTTGTTTGGTCATGCATAAACAAGATGAATAAACTACAACATATGAACGAAATTGACTAAATTTTGTGGGAGCCTAACTACGCTCTCTGAAACCACAGAAACACATATCCTTCTCCTTGTCCCTTTAACATATCCCCGAAAACAACTATATATACTAGATGTCCCTCTCAATAATATTCGGTATATGCTTATTCTTCGAATAAAATGCATATGCATTCCTGAAGGCTCGAGAGCCTATATAGCAAGTTTGAACTGAATTTGAATTTGTTTTTGTTAGATTTTGATTCTAGGTATATAGCATCCAAACATATAATTAGTTAGGTATGTAGTCATGGATTGTGAAATGAAGTTAAATTTGAGTTGCTTTGTTGATAGGTATAAGCATGAATCGAATTCTTATAACTAGTATATACTCACAATTTGAAAATTTTGAGTGAATTTGTGTATTTGAAATCATTTAAAGAAGAACAATTAAAAGCAAACCTAATCAGATAGGCAACCTACTTTATCTGACGTTACATGTGTGCATTTTATTTGTAGTCCATAGCAGCTGGATGGCTGCATCCATCTCTCTTATAACTAAGTCTCCCTTTGTTTTGACTTAGGTTTTTAAGTTGGACACCAAGGAAGAACTTGGTGTCAGTGATTTTAACATGAAGCAACAAATATTTCTGGTGAGCGTGCCCGAGGAGACTCAAACCTAGGCTGATGGGGGGTGCATCCTAGCCGCCCCTACCACGACGCTATGAGCGCATCTATTGGCTTATGCTTTTAAGTTGATTTTTGTGGTTGTTACGGTTTATAAGTTGATGACTTTTAGGACCCCAGTTGGGCAAAGTGCTAACTCTAATATGCATAAGCCAAAAAGCTACTCGAACCTAGATATCGGCTTAATAGTGTAAGAATAGGTTATGGCTCCAAAATATCCTAAGAAAAAAGCTGTCTGGTCACTTGGGCTTTGGCTTTTTAGATTATAAGCTGGCTCATATATATAATACCAAACAAAGAGGTCTGGTGCTAAGTTATCCACATGTCATTTCTATTAAGGAGATATTTCATATAACTCTTCATGTAAAAAAAAAATTCTGATGGTGAAAGCTTATTGCAATTGTAAATGCCCCTATACTACACATGGTAGCCAGATGGAAAGGGAAACTATTCTAATCCCTCGAGGGGATGTTCCCTCGTTTGCTCAAAAATCATCTAAACGGTTATGAAAAATTCTAGAAAAAATTGACAACATTCATACAACACATATATACAACTTCACAAAATCTTAAGTCCAAACTCAACTCACACGTTGAGATATAAAAAAGACAAATTCAGCATATGAATAGTAGCGTACTGTTTATATCTAAATTTGTCTTTTTTGTTTCTCGATGTGTAGATCGAATTTGAATATGAATTTTGGTGGACTAGTAGGTATCATTATACTCTACATTGTCAATTTTTTTCAGAATTTTTTACAACTATTTGCATCATCCAAACACCACCTAATTATATTGCTACATGTATAGGGGAGAAAGTTGAAATTGACAAGGTCTTAACCCATATGAATACAGTAGATGCTACCGCATAATAGCTCGTTCCTATGCCTTTCTCATGCCAGCAGTATTGAAGGGTGCTGTTTTGTTTTTATCCTTTCTAGTGCAATGGAGAGCCTAGACCCAAGATGGCATTACTAGTTAATATGTTTGGATGTTGCCAGTGTTAAGTGATAACTATAAGTACAGTTTTTCACATACCATCTTCTCTTGGATGAAATAAATCTTGTGGTTATTGAAGTCCAAAAGATGACCACACGAAGGTTTGAAAAGCTCTAGCACCTGCACTCTGCAGTCTGCTCATGTTTCTAAGGCCAATGAAGCTTGACGCAGGCTTTCAGTCAAAGCTTATTATTGGGGGCGTTCATGCTAGTGTTGTTGGAAGCAAATCATGAATACATTATACATGTGCAAACCTGCACATGTAACTTTCTTTGTTGTTTGAAGCTTAGTTTTGAGTCTTTTTTTTCCCTTTAGTTTTGAGGCATAGAGTTTACGAACTGATGTAACTTTTGATTGTGTATATCTACATGTGGATATAGAGATCGGATTTCTATTCATTATCTAAAAAGAAATGTGCAAACCACGGTGCATCTTGGTGGGAGGAAACTGGAGACCTCTCAGGGACGACAGACATAAATGCATCGGTGCTCCACTTTGACAAGCTACGTAGCTGATAGAGACCACCAAAGAAAATGGGGGTATTTCTATTACTCCATATGTTTCAGAATATAAGCATTTTTTTTCATATAAAATATGTTTGTAATTTAGAATGGAGGGTTTAAGTTAATAAGGCCTGCACACTTATTAATTTTTAGCCCGTTAGCTCTTACCGTGAAGAAAACTCGCTCATTATAAAAGAAGAGAACTTGCTCATTATAAATGAAGATGCAGGATATATAATATAGACAATAGACAGTAGTTTGTAGTTCAGTCACAGATCAAGTAACCATTCTGCAAATTTCTGCTTGGTAAGAACCTCATGAAGACTGAACTTAGCTTAAATGTGCCAAACTTTGACAGCCGATAGTGCTTTAGACTTGTAAATCCTGTAGATTGACAGTTTTCAATGACCATACATATGCGAGTTGCTGGTCGACTCCCAGGTTGATTTCGAAGAAAAGAGAATATATGTCAGAGGATGCGTACAACAAGGTGAAGTTTGCTACTGTGCTAACTATAGCAATCGGACAGATCTCGAGCTCGTTTCAGTTTCTACAAACCTGTTCTTTCATCGGACTAGAAGTATCTCTCAGAGAAGAGAAAGACTTCCTCCTCCCACAACTGATGCTGAAGTTTTGTCAGTGTTCTGCCATCCTGATGCCTACCATTTCTTCCTCATTCATCTAACAGGGGCTCGAAGTTCAGAAGAGAAAACATAGTAATCAAACTTTTGCAATGACAACATCTTTCCCTTCTATCTGCATGCATATCTCTTAGCTCATAGCTAGACGTCTTTTATAGAGACAAGCTAAGAGAAATGCATCTTGGGTCCTAACCATGGTCAACAAGAGTCGAGCCAGTATTTTTTTGTTAATCAATTTCTGTACTAAAATTTGCTCTTGGCTCAGTGACAAATTTTACAGCACTGTTGGTATGTTCCCAAGGAGAATGGTTTGGCATCCTAATACCTAGGATTTAAATACTGATCGATAGTTTCTTAATAGCACCACTTTTCTGTTGGATATAGTCATGTATTAATTGTGGAAGGGCAATGAACCTATATATACTTTGTTCACAAGGTTGTTTGGTAAATTACCAAAGTGCACTTTCCTTGTTTTAATATGCCCGTTGTTGTTACTTGCTTACTGCATCATAAGGAAATAAGTTGGATTTTGTACTCACTGCTTCACAGGCACATGGATTTCTCTGCCACTTTTCACCAATTATGTGTGAATGTTTGAGCATCCTAGGCAGCTTTTGCCTGGAAATCAGCTGATGATATGAGTCAGATCATGGATATAGAATTTTGGACAAAACTTTTGCAGAATTCTTTATTCACTATAGGAAAGTATTTGCTTAAGTTGGACACAAGGATTTTTCGTAATTTTCCTGTTTAATTTTATTAGTTTGTATCATGTACATGTTTCCGAAATTAAGTTGCTCTCTCATCTCAGTTTATTGGTGAGAAATATTCTACTATTGAGTATGTTCTTGCGTAACATGTGGTAGATTCTTTCATGTACCAAGTTTATTGTTTCTACATATTTCCTGTCCAAATCGACAATCATATATAAGTCATCTTCCAGTTTATGACAAAGTATTATGTCAATGAATAGACTAACTTTTTTTATAATTTCCCTTTTCTAGGATATTTGTCAATTAATAGGAATCATGTGTACATAGAACTTCGTCTCATGATTAGTAGTAACAAACACTATCTTTTTTCATCAATTTTTCCTATCTTCCGCGTACTGCGATATAAATATTGACAAACAACCTAATATTTTATCTACAAACTCTTATAGTCTACTAAATATATTTCCCTCCAAACATAGATTGGCAAACAGTTTCATTTGTTGTTAATAACTAATATCTTTGCACTTCTAGCTGGATTATTGATTAAAAAAAAGACATGTTGAAGATTACTTGATTATTCCCGCTGCAAAAAGTGGAGAATCACTAGTTTAACAAGAAAAACATGCTAGGTGCCTGGAGAAGAGTGCCATGCTGGAGGAGCTATTTTCCAACCATTCAAGCACACCATATTCAACTACAAGGGATGAAAGCAATCATGGCATGAGTGTTGGTTAAACCCTAATGGGGTCAGCATCAACACCCTAAGTGCCTAATACAACTCAAAGAAATCCCTGACAGGAGCGACTCAAATTCCTGATACCTTCCATTCACTGGTGCACCACTATTGAAAACCATTAGAGGTTCTAGCCATGTAATTAAGGTCATATTGATGATCTCCAACCGGTGTTGTATGCTTCCTAGGCAGTAGAAACATTTTATAGGTGAGGGAAGCAACAAAGTGCTACCCCTACCATCTCCTCTTTATATGGTAGTCGATTTCTTTATTCATCTATCAGTACTGTTGAGATATGCTATTAAATTTCCAAAATTTCTATCATAGTATCGCAATTAATCTATTGAAAGTTGCATAAAAAGCTGTATATATGTTGCAGTAAACTCCAGCTCGATGAATATAAACTCTATTCAGTTGTGATCGCATCAATTAATCTTTCAAGTACAGTACAATGCACAGCATGTACCCTTTTAGTAGTTTTTACAAACCAGGTACATTCAGCTAATTACTTTAATTTTCCATTAGCAACCATAGAGCTTCTGCAGCTTGATCCTCTCTGATGACAGCATTGCTTATCATCTCCATTTAGCTAATCAATTAATTACTTCCTCCACCCCAAAATGTTAGCATTTTTGAGGTAGGCATGTGTATTAATAAAGTAGATAGAAATGATTGAAGAAAGATTGTGATAAGTTGAGAAGAGAAAGTATGTGAGAAAATTAAATGGAGAATGATTATGATTAGTTGAGAGGATCCTCCGGAGTGGTAGGTGTAAAAATAACTTTATTTTGGGACAAACCACTATACTAGAAATAACTATATTTTTTGACGAGGTAGTAATGGTTAGGTACTTCCTCCATTCCACAATGTAAGACTTTCCAGAATTATTTAAATTCATATAGATGTTAATGAATCTAGACACATATAGAAAACATATCCATTGATCAATGGATGAATCTAGGCAAGTCATACAATATGAAACAGAGGGAGTAATTTTTTCAAGAATAGGATTCATGACCACATAGTATTTTACCAGCTAATAGATACATCAAGCATCTGCTCATGACCGAGACAAAAATCGCAAGTTTTGATGCTGCCAATCGGTAGTGTCCTCTGATCTGTATTGAAGCTTAAATAGCGAAAGCGGAAGTAACATCGTGGCCTTCACACCACTACACACGCAAGACCGGTCCAATTCGTGGGCCATCCCACACGTCAGGCATGCCGCACCCAAGCACTACCAAGAGATGTGCTCCCGCATGAACTTGGAAGATTCAAGCCACAAACATGTGCGGCCAACTGCTTTGAATTACGCTCTGACTCAACAAAAAGCAGAGCAAACTCAAAACGAAATATAACATGGCAAGGAGAAAATATAGCAAACAGAACCGAGCAGAGCGGCTAGAGTTACAGTAACAAATTCTTGATGCCTTCCATTCACTGCTTCACCACTATTGAAAATCTTCAAAGGCACAACCCACGAAAGGACTTATTGATATCCAACCAGTGCTTTATATGTGTATGTATATTTCTGTAGCAACCATGGTACTCCTTCCGTCCTATAATATAAGTGATTTTGATTTTTTGCTTGTACTGTTTGACCACTCATCTTATTAAAAAAATGTGCAAATATAAAAAACAAAAAGTTGTGCTTAAAGTACTTTAGATATAAAGTAAGTCACAAATAAAATAAATAATAATTCTAAATTTTTTTTGAACAAGACGAATGGTCAAACAGTACAAGCAAAAAATAAAAATATCTTATATTATGGGACGAAGGGAGTAGTGTTTTTATTTATCAATCAGTGAAACTGATATTAATTTTCCAAAATTTCCACCTTATAGTACCCCCATGCATGCATCTTGCTACTGAAGGATAAAAAAGTGTACATGTTTCAATAAACTCCTTGCACTGGTTGTGTTTGGTAAGATGGATGTGCCTTCTGAGAAAGCAAATGCGAGATGTAATAATGTATCAAGAATCATGTATACGTCATTAACCTATTGAGCTGTCACAAATGATTTCAGTTGCATGAAATAGAATATCAAAACAATGTACATGGCTCAATGTTCTTATCCACCGTTGGTGTAGTGCAAACATGCATACAATTTTCACTCATTTTTTTGATTTGTACATGAAAATAAAGTAAAAGAGCACTAAATTCTATAATATTTGAGCAAAAGCCTCTTTCATGATTTACATTTACTATAGCTCTCCAGCTACACCTGTTGCTGCATTCGATCACATTGTATTCTGGAAGCACGAGAACCTCCCAAATTCTTGCATTTTGTGGAGTTAACAAGTTAATATTGATAGCATCAATTACTTGACACTATGGATCAAAATCCTGATACCTACCATTCCCGCATTGACAATCTGAAACTCTTTAGAATGTAACTTCAGTTTGGTCCTAAGACCCTGTTTAGATGGGACTAAAACTTTTAAGTCCCTATCACATCGGATGTTTAAAAATTAATTATAAATATTAAACGTAGACTATTAATAAAACAGGAATATGCAAAGTCAGGGCCCTCACTTTGTTCCTCGCATTCAGCTAATTACTTTAATTTTCCATTAGCAACCATAGAGCTTCTGCAGCTTGATCACACCCCAATACACTGTATTTCCACACTGATTGATCCTCTCTGATGACAACATTTCTTATCATCTCCATTCAGCTAATCAATTACTTCCTCCACCCCAAAATGTTAGCATTTTTGAGGTAGGCATGTGCATTAATAAAGTAGATAGAAATGATTGAAAAAAGATTTTGATAGGTTGATAAGAGAAAGTAGGTGAGAAAATTAAATGGAGAATGATTATGATTAGTTGAGAGGATCCTCCGGAGTGGTAGGTGTAAAAATAACTTTATTTTGGGACAAACCACTGTACTAGAAATAACTATATTTTATGACAGATGTAGTAATGGTTAGGTAATTTTGCAAGAATAGAATTCATGACCACATAGTATTTTACCAGCTAATAGATACATCAAGCATCTGCTCATGACCGAGACAAAAATTGCAAGTTTTGGTGCTGCCAATCGGTAGTGTCCTCTTTTTTTTCGGGAATACGCAAAAGGATTGCGCACTTTTTGTATTAAGAGAAATAAAATTTATACAAATGGCAAACAAAGAAGAGAGATAGGGAAAAAAGGGGGAAAAGGAAAAAAAGACTTAAGCCTACTCTCGTCATTACAATGTGACGACTGAACGACCAAACACGCTAACTAGGGAGCGCTGGCGACAGGGGATAGGCAAGACGCCACAGGGCGGATCGGTAGTGTCCTCTGATCTGTATTGAAGCTTTAAATAGCGAAAGCAGAAGTAACATCGTGGACTTCACATCACTACACACGCAAGACGGGTCCAATTCGCGGGCCATCTCACACGTCAGGCATGCCGCGCCCAAGCACTACCAAAAGATGTGCTTCAGCATGAACTTGGAAGGTTCAAGCCACAAACATGTGCGGCCAACTGCTTGGAATTACGCTCTGACTCAACAAAATGCAGAGCAAACTCAAAACAAAACAAACCATGGGAAGAGGAAAACATAGCAAACAGAACCGAACAGAGCGGCTAGAGTTACTGTAACAAATTCTTGATGCCTTCCATTCACTGCTTCACCACTACTGAAAATCTTCAAAGGCACAAGCCATGAAATGACTTATTGATATCCAACCAGTGATTTATATGTGTATGTATATTTCTGTAGCAACCATGGTAATATTTTTATTTTTCTATCGGTGAAACTGCTATTAATTTTCCAAAATTTCCACCATAGTAACCCCATGCATCTTGCTACTGAAGGATAAAAAAGTGTACATGTTTCAATAAACTCCTTGCACTAGTTGTGTTTGGTAAGATGGATGTGCCTTCTGAGAAAGCAAATGTGAGATGTAATAATGTATCAAGAATCATGTCTACGTCATTAACCTATTGAGCTGTCACAAATGATTTCAGTTGCATGAAATAGAATATCAAAACAATGTACATGGCTCAATGTTCTTATCCATATATAGTTGGTATAGTGCAAACAGGCATACAATTTTCACTCATTTTTTTGATTTGTACATGAAAAAAAGTAAAAGAGCACTAAATTCTATAAAATTTGAGAAAAGCCTCTTCCATGATTTACATTTACTATAGCACTCCAGCTACACCTGTTGTTGCATTCCATCAAATTGTATTCTCGAAGCACGAGAACCTCCCAAATTCTTGCATTTCGTGGAGTTAACAAGTTAATATTGATATCATCAATTACTTGACACTATGCATGCCGAGTTAACAAGTTAATATTGATAGCATCAATTACTTGAAAATCCTATAGACCGGCAGTTTTCAGTGACCACACATGCATGCGAGTTGCTGGTCCACTCTGCAGGTTGATTTCAGAAGAACCGAGCATTTCAGCGGACGCGTACAACAAGGTGAAGTTTGCTACTGTGCTAACTACAGCAATCGGACAGATCTCGAGCTCGTTTCAGTTTCTACAAACCTGTTCTTTCATCGGACCAAACTGAAGCTTGACACTATGGATCAAAATCCTGATACCTACCATTCCCGCATTGACAATCTGAAACTCTTCAGAATGTAACTTCAGTTTGGTCCTAACTATATTGCTACATGTATAGGGGAGAAAGTTGAAATTGACAAGGTCTTAACCCATACGAATAAAGTAGATGCTACCGCATCCCATGCCTTTCTCATGCCAGCAGTATTGAAGGGTGCTGTTTTTTTTTATCCTTTCTAGTGCAACGGAGAGCCAAGACCCAAGATGGCATTACTAATTAATATGCTTGGATGTTGCCAGTGTTAAGTGATAACTATAAGTACAGTTTTTCACCTACCATCTTCTCTTCTTGGATGAAATAATTCTTGTGGTTATTGAAGTCCAAAAGATGACCACACGAAGGTTTGAAAATCTCTAGCACCTGCACTCTGCAGTCTGCTCATGTTTCTAAGGCCAATATTGAAGCTTGATGCAGGCTTTCAGTCAAAGCTTATTATTGGGAGCGTTCATGCTAGTGTTGTTGCAAACCTGCACATGTAACTTTCTTAGTTGTTTGAAGCTTAGTTTTGAGTCTTCTTTTCTTTTTTTCCCCTTTAGTTTTGAGGCACAGAGTTTACGAATTGATGTAACTTTTGACTGTGTATATCTACATGTGGATATAGAGATCGGATTTCTATTCATTATCTAAAAAGAAATGTGCAAACCACGGTGCGTCTTGGTGGGAGGAAACTGGAGACCTCTCAGGAACGACAGACACAAATGCATCGGTGCTCCACTTTGACAAGCTACGTAGCTGACAGAGACCACAAAGAAAATGGGGGTATTTCTATTACTCCATATGTTTCAAAATATAAGCATTTTTTCATATAAAATATGTTTGTAATTTAGAATGGAGGGTTTAAGTTAATAAGGCCTGCGCACTTATTAGTTTTTAGCCCGTTAGCT
This sequence comes from Oryza longistaminata, assembly GCA_009805545.1. Lineage (NCBI taxonomy): Eukaryota > Viridiplantae > Streptophyta > Magnoliopsida > Poales > Poaceae > Oryza > Oryza longistaminata. The sequence continues at coordinate 14,189,243 of CM020182.1, read as the reverse complement.
CTTACCGTGAAGAAAACTTGCTCATTATAAAAGAAGAGAACTTGCTCATTATAAATGAAGATGCAGGATATATAATATAGACAATAGACTGTAGTTTGTAGTTCAGTCACAGATCAAGTAACCATTCTGCAAATTTCTGCTTGGCAAGAACCTCATTAAGACTGAACTTAGCTTAAATCTGCCAAACATTGACAGCCGATAGCGCTTTAGACTTGAAAAATCCTATAGACTGACAGTTTTCAATGACCACACATATGCGAGTTGCTGGTCGACTCCCAGGTTGATTTCGAAGAACAGAGAATGTCAGAGGATGCGTACAACAAGGTGAAGTTTGCTACTGTGCTAACTATAGCAATCGGACAGATCTCGAGCTCGTTTCAGTTTCTACAAACCTGTTCTTTCATCGGACTAGAAGTATCTCTCAGAGAAGAGAAAGACTTCCTCCTCCCACAACTGATGCTGAAGTTTTGTCAGTGTTCTGCCATCCTGATGCCTACCATTTCTTCCTCATTCATCTAACAGGGGCTCGAAGTTCAGAAGAGAAAACATAGTAATCAAACTTTTGCAATGACAACATCTTTCCCTTCTATCTGCATGCATATCTCTTAGCTCATAGCTAGACGTCTTTTATAGAGACAAGCTAAGAGAAATGCATCTTGGGTCCTAACCATGGTCAACAAGAGTCGAGCCAGTATTTTTTTGTTAATCAATTTCTGTACTAAAATTTGCTCTTGGCTCAGTGACAAATTTTACAGCACTGTTGGTATGTTCCCAAGGAGAATGGTTTGGCATCCTAATACCTAGGATTTAAATACTGATCGATAGTTTCTTAATAGCACCACTTTTCTGTTGGATATAGTCATGTATTAATTGTGGAAGGGCAATGAACCTATATATACTTTGTTCACAAGGTTGTTTGGTAAATTACCAAAGTGCACTTTCCTTGTTTTAATATGCCCGTTGTTGTTACTTGCTTACTGCATCATAAGGAAATAAGTTGGATTTTGTACTCACTGCTTCACAGGCACATGGATTTCTCTGCCACTTTTCACCAATTATGTGTGAATGTTTGAGCATCCTAGGCAGCTTTTGCCTGGAAATCAGCTGATGATATGAGTCAGATCATGGATATAGAATTTTGGACAAAACTTTTGCAGAATTCTTTATTCACTATAGGAAAGTATTTGCTTAAGTTGGACACAAGGATTTTTCGTAATTTTCCTGTTTAATTTTATTAGTTTGTATCATGTACATGTTTCCGAAATTAAGTTGCTCTCTCATCTCAGTTTATTGGTGAGAAATATTCTACTATTGAGTATGTTCTTGCGTAACATGTGGTAGATTCTTTCATGTACCAAGTTTATTGTTTCTACATATTTCCTGTCCAAATCGACAATCATATATAAGTCATCTTCCAGTTTATGACAAAGTATTATGTCAATGAATAGACTAACTTTTTTTATAATTTCCCTTTTCTAGGATATTTGTCAATTAATAGGAATCATGTGTACATAGAACTTCGTCTCATGATTAGTAGTAACAAACACTATCTTTTTTCATCAATTTTTCCTATCTTCCGCGTACTGCGATATAAATATTGACAAACAACCTAATATTTTATCTACAAACTCTTATAGTCTACTAAATATATTTCCCTCCAAACATAGATTGGCAAACAATTTCATTTGTTGTTAATAACTAATATCTTTTCACTTCTAGCTGGATTATTGATTAAAAAAAAGACATGTTGAAGATTACTTGATTATTCCCGCTGCAAAAAGTGGAGAATCACTAGTTTAACAAGAAAAACAAGCTAGGTGCCTGGAGAAGAGTGCCATGCTGGAGGAGCTATTTTCCAACCATTCAAGCACACCATATTCAACTACAAGGGATGAAAGCAATCATGGCATGAGTGTTGGTTAAACCCTAATGGGGTCAGCATCAACACCCTAAGTGCCTAATACAACTCAAAGAAATCCCTGACAGGAGCGACTCAAATTCCTGATACCTTCCATTCACTGGTGCACCACTATTGAAAACCATTAGAGGTTCTAGCCATGTAATTAAGGTCATATTGATGATCTCCAACCGGTGTTGTATGCTTCCTAGGCAGTAGAAACATTTTATAGGTGAGGGAAGCAACAAAGTGCTACCCCTACCATCTCCTCTTTATATGGTAGTCGATTTCTTTATTCATCTATCAGTACTGTTGAGATATGCTATTAAATTTCCAAAATTTCTATCATAGTATCGCAATTAATCTATTGAAAGTTGCATAAAAAGCTGTATATATGTTGCAGTAAACTTCAGCTCGATGAATATAAACTCTATTCAGTTGTGATCGCATCAATTAATCTTTCAAGTACAGTACAATGCACAGCATGTACCCTTTTAGTAGTTTTTACAAACCAGGTACAGTTTTCCACCCTTGCTTGGTCGTTCATGAAAGAGTTTAAGGAACTGAATTACAGAAGAGAAAAATAGCTTTGCATCTGATGATTGAACCCAATAGAAATTAATGTTCATGTTCCATAGACTTCAGAGAACCACTTACATTCGCTGCATTGATCAGTATTAGGTAATTAGTTTCTGATCAATGGTTCATTAATGGTTGATCTTATAGCACTAAGGCTTATGATTTCTCTATCTCTACTATTATAAAAATTGAAGATGTTTTTGCCGGTACTTTGGTACGTCATCCGTGTTTGAGTCGGTTTTTAAATTCACTCGCTTTTGAAAATACAAATCCGTGCTTGAGTTGGTTTTTAAGTTTGTTCTCTTTTGAAAATACAGAAAGAGTCGTATAAGAAATCTCTTAAAAAAACTCGCATGCTAACTTGAAATGATCAAACTCCTAATTGCAGCTCATGATTTTGATTTTGTAAAAGAAACAAATCCAAGCGAATTCCCACGGTGAATTTCACCTTAGCTAAACCGTATAATAATAAGATGATTAAAATAACCTTCCCGTTGCAACGCACGGGCATTTTTCTAGTACATAAAAAAAGCAAGATGATCATTTTCTTTCCTAGGGCAGTGATGTAACCTGCTGCAATTGGTCCTTCACTTAACCGTAAAAAAAAAAAAATGTTCCTTCACTTTGTATTTTGGAAGCATGGCTTTTTCACGGATTTAACTAATTAATATTGACAGCATTGATTACTTTCACTATGGAGCAAAATCCTGACGCCAACCATTCCCATATTGAAAGTTTGATGCTCGCCAGAAACTTCAGTTTGGATGCTAATTGCTACACATATAGGGCAGAACAAGTTGAAGTTGATAGGGTCTTAACGAATAAGAACACAGGCAATGCTATATGTAACTATTCCAATTCCTTCTGATTAATTATTAACAGTATGATTTTTGTCCTTTCTAGTGCAATGGAGAGAGCCAAGATGGCAACATGCCAATTTGTATGTGTTGGATCATGGATGTAGTCAGTACTGTTAAGTGAAGATAGAAGCAGTATATTAACTATAGGGTCAAGTATGAGTACAGTTTTTCGCCTACCATCTTCTCTTGCTTTCATATCATTGGATAATTATTGTATTACAATTCTAATGAAGTCCAAAGGAATAAGCAAAGCTAATAAAAACTCCAGCAGATACTTGCATTGTTGGAATGATAATATTGTGGAAAACATCACTCCTTTGTCACCGGAGTAGTTAACAACAGTTCATCAACCTACCATATATATATAAACTTTTTTTTTAACAAAGTCAATCATCTAAATGTAACAAAAGTAGTCTGAGATGATTTGTTTGGGGATGAAGATGACCAAATAGTTAATTAAGCATAAAGAGAGAGAGAGAGAGAGAGAGAGAGGAATAAGTGGATCGATTATAGTTAGAAGAGAGGCTTTATTTCTTCCTTTTCTATCATGATTCACCATTTGGCATTGCATACATGCATGTGTAGTGTGTGTGTGCAGCAGGGTTTGCCTTACCGCCGGTAACCGCGCGGTTACCGGGCTTACCGCGGGGGTACGGTAATATAAATACCGCGGTAACCTCCTTAAATGCAAATAAATTTAAAAAATAATTTGAATTTTTAATAAATTTTACACGGTTTTGTACGGTTTTTCACGGTTACCACGGTTACCGTACTTACCGCCGGGGCGTGGTAACCCCGGCCCCGGTGGTTTGGGAAACCCTGGTGTGCAGTCCCTGCTGATGATGTTTTTGAAGCCAATTTTGGTACCTGTTGGAGGCGTTCGTGCAGTGTTATTGGAAGTAAATGATGTGTATTGCCAACAGAAGACATTCATGGTGTCTGATCATCTGGTGGGATCAACAGAAGACATGCCCCACTGTAAACAGCAGTGAGCAGATGCTTCAAGTTTCTTGAACAGTTCATACTGCTCAAGGATCATATATACTCTTATGATATAACAAGATCAGCCGTGTTTTGACAGCTGACCTGTGTTCTTCTATCTTGATACCTCCCATCCCAGCATATATACTACAAATCATCCATTTTCAGTTCTCCGATAAGCTAACATGGAACAAAGAGTTCTTATTAACCACCGTGTACTAATATATGGCACATGCTATCTAGCACATACATGTGTTTGTTCTCTTATACATTTTCTGGTTTCTCTCCTAATTTGTCTCTCCCGGATGGAAGGAGAGTGCTACTATATATATAGCTGCTGCTGTTGTAGATGCTCCAAGTTCATAACAAAAATATAACAATATTTTCAACACAAAACAAACATATTATTAAATATATTTAATGTGACATTTAATGAAACTAATTTGGTGTTGTAGATGTTGACATTTTTTTCTATAAATTTTATCAAACCTAAAAAAAAGTTTAACTAGAAAAAATTTAAAACGATCGACTTATAATATGAAATTGAGGTATAGTCGCTGCTGGTGCTAGCCTATGGATGGCGATAACCATGGTAACCAAAGAGATGTGTGAATCTTGATGCCACATGGATTCTAGTATGATCTGACCGTTGAATTAGGCAGTTATCATTCAGAAATTAAGGTAGGTCACATGGCCATTATTTTTACAATTCCTAGTTGGAAATTTGCCCTATTAATGCAGTACTGTAATAGAAAGCAGTCTCAAGGCCGTCTACCATTCCATCCGGATTCAGTTTCAAATCCCTTCTTTAAAAATTAATGTCAAAAGCACAAACCTCATGCTTCCACATTACCATCAATTGTGAACCGTTAGATGAATGCATTAGATTGCTTCTCAATCTTTGAATGGAACACAGCATAGAGCCCAACCCATCAGGCACCGGGTGAATCTCTTCATCTCCTCAGTGCCAAATGTAGCTTACACGAACACATTGGCCCATCTTCACACACATCTATATGTATCCGGCCCATCAATCTGTATAAAAGAGCTTTATGGCTGAACACCCATTCAGTTAACATTACAACTTGTTAACTTACGTAAAACCATTTTGCTTCTTTGCAGCTTATGCTTTGAATGTGCTACCTAAATTATCTACAAAATTTGGATAGGGTTGCTAAAAAGAATTTCTCCAAGAAAACCATTTGTTTCTTCCATTTCTTCTTGAGATTGTACCTCCTATCTAATAAATTGATGTTAACCAAGTCCCGCAGCAATGCGCGGGGCATCTTCTTGTTACAATTAAGCTTAAGTCAACAATCAAGATTCATGATTTCAAACAATTTATAATACAATATATTCAATAGTACATAGGTTGAAAGAAAAAACTCTATGTGCAGACCTATTGCATTATCATTGACTCTCAAATTAACTCCTTCAGAGAAAAACAATAACCAAGAAAACTTTCAGCAATTATTTGAGCTTTTTGTGCTCACTTTGACATTGAACATTGAACATAAATATCTCATTTTGACATAAATTTTTACTTTCTCTTCAAGAGACGACTATTCCCGAACGAAGCTAAGAAACCTTATGGCCAATAGATGACTAAAAATCTCTTTCCTAAATCTCCTTTTGAGATTATCTAATGAGGATTTGAGAATATTAAAAGTATTACCTTGACCCGCGCTTTTTTATATCGTGCCATCTGACTCCGCAATCACCCATCTAGTGCTGCCCTCCCACTCGCCCCTCTTCCTAGATGGCAGTCTCGCTCAGGAGACAAAAATTGAGAATGAGAACGATTCCTGATTTGTGAAGAGCGAGAATGAAGAAGGGAATGGCGATTTTTGGAATGAATAGTATGGGTACTGTTGGAGCGGTTTTTTCTTACTAAAATTCCAAAAAATAAAGATTAGGAAGGGAGTAGGCCGGGACACCGTTGCTGATGCTCTAAACACGGGTCTTAAATTATTAGATTTGAATGTGTAGAGAACATACATATCTTCTTTGGTATATATGCACGCACGCAAGTAAAAGTATTCTAGAACAACCTTTTTTCCCAACATATATAGATATAGAAGTATATAATGTTAGCGGTATTATGTTAATTCTTCACTGCTACTGCTAGGAGCCTAGGATTACATCTTAGCAGCTGCTGCAAACAAAGATAGTTTTGGGACTACAATTTGCTCTGTTATGTGTTTTTCTTACTTCGAAGATAAACCAAACCGATGTTCCCGAGTTCACCCGAGATTCACAGAGCAATATTTATAGTGCAGGTGCTATTTTCTCATCTCGAAGTCTACCATTCCCATATTAGTTCTCTAAGAAATTAATTTCTAGCCTGACTGTTGTTCATCTAATGAGGTAGAACTGTGGAAGAAAGAACTCAACATAATCAAATAGGACACAAAAAGCTACTCCATATGAACTCAACATATTCTTATTATATCCCACTTGGAAGCTCCTATATATGTAGGCAGGTAATACTCATTGATGCATAAATGGTCCGTTTCATAGCTAAGGCTCTGTTCGTTTCCCACGGTTGGGAATCCAACCCCTACGCACGGAAAATGGAGCAGTTCATTAGCACGTGATTAATTAAGTAATAGTTAATTTTTTTTAAAAAATGGATCAATATGATTTTTTTAAGCAACTTTTGTATAGAAACTTTTTACAAAAAACACACTATTTAACAATTTGAACGTGCACGCGGAAAATGAGGAAAAGAGGTTGGGAAACCTGAGAAACGAACGAAGCGTAAGTTGTCTCTATTAATAGGATTAATTAGATCCATGCTATTGCACGGTTTAAAAATTAACCATTACTGTTTACCTATTTGTAAGCATATGCCATTACAATATATCTAAAATCAGATCCATAGATGTATGCCTCAACTATTCACCTATTTGTAAGCATAAGCAGGCACATTTTGAGTCGGTATTTTTGTATGGACCCAAATAACCATGCCCCCAATTCTCATGCGGGACCCACCCCCGTCAGTTCCATCTTCTTCGGTTCTGCGTGCCCATTAGCTAGCCATTATTGACAGCAAAAAGTTTAGAAACACTGTACTAATACACTTTCTGGTTTCTCCTATGGTAACATTCTAACATCATCATATGCCCATTATTTACAGCTGGCAGTTAGAAATCAGTCCTATTAATGCAATATTTCAAAGAAAGCTGGGCCAATATTGACACAGTTAGAGGTTTCTCCTGTTTTTGTGGGGGACAAAAAATGATATATTTCATTAACAAATGTAAGAACAATTGCAATCGTCAAGAATTAATGCACTATTGTACAAAAAGCTATCTCCTCTCTTCCATGGAAAGTAGATCGCCACTTCCATTGTATTGCACATTTCACTTGACTAGGCAGGCCCCCATGGCTGATTCCTAACAGAAGAAGTGCACGCAGCTGTATACAGTGGCGACCAATATGATACTGCTGATCACAAAGAACAGAAAAAAAATTATCATCGGTGCTTCGCTTCACATCTACTGCCATCTCAGTATAACAGACACTAATCAAGTGTAATGCTCTCGTGACATTACAAGAAGAGCGATCTTGGACAGCTAATTATATATATGTTCCATTATCTTGATACCTCCTATCCCTATGTGTACACAAGTTTTCAGTTTTCTCTTCAGTCAGCATCAGCGAGCGATGTTCAACATGAAACAAAGGAATGCAGAACAACTATATGTACTGTACTGAACTACTGATGACGACTCAAGCAAGCAAAGCAATTGTTTGTTCCTAGTTGTTTTCTTTCTGATTTCTCCTTTGGTTCCCAGAGGAAATGGAAGTGCTGGTTTATATATAGTTGCTGGTGCTGGATTGAAGCCACATAGAAGTGCAACCCAGAATCCTGATACCTTCCATTCACTACTTCACCACTGGTGAAAATGTTTAGCTCTAGCCATATATGTTATAAAAAGGTCAACATGTGCTATATATCTATTTCTAAGTTTACATTTTACAGGCGAGGGATGCAAAGTTATGCACCTATATATCATCTTCTCTGCATCGTAATATTATATTCTTCTGTCAGTTGATCTGCTATTGATTTTCCAGAATTTCAGTCATAAAAGAGCTGTTAAAAAGTGCACATTCTTGCAATAAACTCAATTCAGCTAACTTGTGATTGTATCATTGTAACAATTAATCATACAAGTACAGTGCAATGAACGATTTGTACTTTTTTTACAAATTATTTATCTTTTACAAACTAGGGGACACTTCTATCTTTGGTTGGTTGCTCTCGAATTAAATGAATTTAATGAACATAAAATTAGCTTCACATTTGATGCCAGTTGATTGGTCCATATGGCGGCACAGTAATTAGATGCCACCTGTATTACAAGTATCTTTCCGCGGCACCTACTACATGTGGGGAAGATATGAAGTGCAAACCTGGAACTGAGAGAAAAATTTACTCGAGGTAACGTGGGCGAATCTCAAACGTTCATTTGTCGATGCTAAGGTAGTTTTCAAGTTTGCAACACATATTTTTCCATGCATTTGCATGCTGCTGCATTTTTACATAAGTTCATTGGGCTTAACTGGGCCATGTTGCTCCTTCGAGCCACCTGTATGAGTGATTGGCTGCATCTACAATATCTGGTTCATGGACCAAAACCAAACAGTTAAAATTGTCCACATGTTAAGAACCTCTCCAAACTACTCAATTATTCACCCATCGCTGCCTCTAATAACAACATCAGTCCACTCTACACGTTGAGCGGGCGCACGTTTCAATCTCGTTTCATGTAAAAGAGTTAACTCAAGATATCATGATTGAAGCACAAAAGAATTATAAACATGCCACCCACCTAAATTTTTGAAGTGGTACTAAACCACCAAATAACTACACCACTTCTGAGCTACTTACATCAACTAGCCAAATAAAAATACATAACTTATTCGCCCGTGTAAATAGAATACCATAGGCTGATGGTTCTACTTGTATCTCTGTGTGGCTGATAGTTCTTGTATACAGCACCGTATGTGCTGTAATTAATTAACAAGCTAGTCTGACTAGAGAAAAGGCTATGATATATTAATCATGGTCAACAAAAGTGAGACTTTGTCTACCAACTTCTGTACTCTTTGGCTCAATTTTAATTAGGAGTGTGTCCCAAACCTTAATTTCAATGTACAATATATGATATACAGTACTGGATTGCACAAATTAAGTAGTAAGAGAAAAATTATATGTGCATGGAACACACTACAATCCCTTGTTCATGGGCCAAACCAAACAGCAACCAATTAAGCACCTCTCCAAACTACTAATTAACCAGTGCACAAACCAATCAAGAGGTACAATAATTGGAGTTGTCGTGACAGATTACAAGTTTTTCAGCTACAGTAGAGGATGAAAAATTAGTAAATCTCTACTATTATAAAAATTGAAGACGTTTTTGCTGGTACTTTGGTATGTCATCCATGTATAAGTCAGTTTTTAGTTCGTTCGCTTTTGGAAATACATATCCGTATTTGAGTCGGTTTTTAAGTTCGTTTGCTTTTGGAAATACCGAATGAGTCATATAAGAAAACTCGCATGCTAATTACTTTAGATGAACGGACTCATAACTGTAGCTCATGATTTTCAGAAAATATATATATCCAAGCGAATTCCCATAGTGAATTCGATCTTACCTAAACCATATAACAATAATAAGATTAAAATGGATTTCACCTGTTGCAATGCACGGGCTTTTTTCTAGTTAGTATAAAAACATGAGAAGTAGATGTAATTCGCTAATTCAGTGCATTGCAGAGAATGAGCATTGACAGCCGACAATTCTTCAAGCCATCCACAGAATTTGCTACTCTCTTGGTCCACTTCATCAAGTTAAGAAACCCATGATACATGCACACGATCACGGCCGGTAAAACAAGATCGCACTGCTAATTAACAGAATCGGAGAAGAAATCAGAACTATTCAAACAAGATGGCGCTAGGACTTATCTGACAGCAACGGCATTGAAGCTAAGCATGAAGTGTGCACGCCCCACTGCAACTGGACTATCTTGTTTCAGTTTCTACAGATTTGTTCTTCCGTCCGGCAATAAGTGTACACTTGTCAAGTGAAAGATTTGCTCCTCTCACCTTGGATGGGGCTCACGCAGTGCTATGCAATCCTGATGCCTACCATTTCTTAATTTCCCATTCATCTAACATGATAGAATTATGCTTATGATAGAGTACAGTCATCAAACTTTAGCATCTGATGACATCTCTCGTTCTCCCTCCCCTTCTTTCTGCATGAATCTCTCTTAGCTCATAGATGTCCATTTTATAGAGAGAAGTTATGCTTGGGTAGTAGCTAGGGTCTTAACCATATGGTCAACAAGAGTGAGGCCAATTTCGTACAAATTTGTGTTCTGTATCGACTCAATTTAATTTTTTATGTCAGTATATGGGCAGTTTTTTTTTTTTGATAGGAAGTGGATCAACAATTCAATCCCGAAAATTAGTCTATTCTCTAAAATTGACATGTTTTACTGTGTTGTCCCATATGAATAATTAATTATTTGCCACTCTTACGAGTAATTCTAAATAATTTGCCACTGGACCCACATGCCATAGACACATAAGGGCCCATATGTCATAGACAGCGAGTGGCAAATCTTAAAAATGGCAGATAATTGAATGTCTCGTTCCATAATCCCCTGGAGAATGCTTTGGATTAATCCCAATACTATGATCCCCAGAGTCAGTCATATCATAACCCAAGATGTAGGATTAAATAGAGATATATATATATTATAATATATATAGCTTCAGTAACTGACCAAGTGACCATTGTACAATTTCTTCTTGCTAGAGTAAGATTGATTTATGTGAACATTGATGCCCCCTCCTGCTCCAGCTCGTGGATGCCATCAACTTCAAAAGAACCAATCAAGTAGATTGGGTAAAATAATGTCGAAGACTCAAAGTTTACCGCTATGGAGATGAGATGCGAAATTCCCACTGCAACTGAACTTATCCTTTCTCCGCTTCGACTAATTTGGTCATTTTCTCGACTAGAAATCTAAATAAGAGAAGAAGAACTGAAGCATGTCGTTTCCTTTCCCTTTCACATAAACTGATCAGGAGCGGGCAACGTTTTGCCATCCTGACGCCTATCAGTCCTTTATCTTTGAACTATCAACTTGGGAGAGAGAATGCCAGCTACCAAACTCGATCTGCATATGATCATCTCTCCCCTTTTCTCTACCTGCATCTCTCTTGGTCCATTGTCCTTTTATAGCTGCAATGTGCAACTAGCTAGTCTTGACTATGGCTGTGTACATTCTTGGGGATGTAGAAGCCGGGTTTTATATAAATCCTTTATCTAAAAATAAGCTAGTCTTGACTAGAGAGAAGGCTAGGATCTTTTTTTTTTACGACAAGCAATTTTCATTACCCAGCTTGAAAACCAAGCCAACAACAAACAGAGAGTCTTGAAAAAAAAAAGAAAAGAAAGGACACAAACTACCAAAATAAATGACAACGGCTAGGATCTTTATTAATCATGGCCAACACAATAGGAACGATTTGTACCAATTTCTGTATTTAATTCTACAGTGGACAGTTCAGCACACAGTTTTTAATGCTCTCATAGGGGCAGTTGGATGTGAATCCAGTTGATGGAAGCCCTTTTGATGAATTCTTGGTCTGTTTACAAATTTTATGATCGTATTCTGTTGAAACGTGCACAGGTAGGCAATTTATTTTGTTAAGGTACTTGGATTGGAAAGTTCCAGCATATCTCTTTCCTGCTGAACAATTTCAGACATGTCCTACAAATGCAGAGCGTTCGCATGACTTTATCAGCTACTTTTTTTTTTTCTGGACAAGTTCTGCTAATATTCATGGAGAAGATTGCTTTGTAAGAGGAGCCACTTTACATCAAAGTAAATTCTAAAAGAAAAAAGGTTTGATTATCTCAAACATGTAGGAGCAAACAATCAGCAAAGATATCATATATTGCTATATATCGCCATCATTATTGCTAGATATGCGACCTCGACAGGTATCTCTCCCACTGATGCTGGCCAAGAAATGGCTGAGAACCGTACACGAAGAAAAAAAAATCAGCTACAGATATTGTTGTGACAAAAGATGACGGTATCGCTTAAACCATTCTAATGCAGGTAGCATCTATAGCCTGATATTGCTCAAAGAAACTATAGGTGCGAACGATCCATGTTCCTGATACCTTCCATTCGATGGTTCATCACTACTATTTTTTTTCTTTGACTCTAGACATGCAAGTTCTTATTGATATCTTCAACCTATGGTATCTATATTTAGGTACCTATTTCATAGGTTATCGATGGATAGTTCTGCACTTACCATCTTCTCTGCACTTTCATTCATCTATCAGTGAGCCTGCTATTGAATTTTCCAAAATTTCCATCATAATGCCCCCATCGACTAACTTTGTGTATAAACTCTACTATTAAACTATCTTGCGATAACATCAATCTTACAAGCTAGTGCAGTGAACTATGTGTACTTCTATACTAGTTTTTACAAGGGAACACTTCAACCCCTGCTTGGTTGTTCTGTAGTTGAATGAACATAATGAACAAAAAACTTGTAACTTTGCATCTCATGACCAAACCCAGTTGAAATGTGCATATTACATACGCTTTAGAGAACCTCTCGCAGTGGCCATGTTTGGTAAATCGATGTTCCTTCTCAGAAAGCAAATGAGATATGTAATAATATGTCCTAAGAATAATGTACACACCATTAATCTATATATCTAGCTATCTCAAAGGATTTTAGTTGCATGAAACAGAAATCTCAAAATAATGTATATGGTTCAATGTTCTTCTATCAACTGTTGTTCATACAACACTTAACAGGGTTAAAAATCCTCTTGTATTTTATTTGTACATGACAAATGCGAAAGAACACTAAATTTATGTAATGCTTGAGCAAAAACTTTACTATTAAACTCTGTTTAATAGTACAATATCGATTACGCCATGATTTACATTTACTACAACATCGATTAGGCCATTCACAGTACAAAGACATGGTGAGTGCCCTCCAGCACCACATCCTTGCTGTGTGCCACATCCAATTCAAGTCGATGGGGGCATGTGATGACACTAAGTAGGGTGTCCTGCACTGTGAATGTCCTTTCTAGACTGCATGGCTCAAAGTCCTGACACCTACCATTCCCATATATGCATTTGGTATTCTTAAAAAATTTCAGACTGGTAGTGCATCAAATTTGACATTGGCAAGGTCACAAGTCATGGACACAGTAGAGATCCTACTACAATATAACCCCTCCATATGCCTTCTCACATGAGCAGCGGCACTGTTGGTGTTATTTTTTTTTCCATTTTTTCTTGTACAAAGGAGAGATCCACCATTGCAATATCGTATGCGATTTTATAGGTGTTGAATTGGATAGCCTGTGTTAAGTGAAGATATCAGCATGATCTTAACTTAGGTCAAATAAAAGAAAAAAAAATCACACCCGGTATATCTTCTCTTCATTGGATTAAATTATGGTTGCCTTAGCTTATAATTCCACTGAAGTCAAAAAGCCATGTAAAGTTTGAATAAGTACACATCATGCACTTCGTGGAATTAATATGTGCTTTGGTTGTTCAAATGGAATTATTAAGTCGAATGCACCAACCAGTTCAACCAAAAAGCCTAAACTGATAGGGAAATATAGGCAATTCAATTTATATTACAAAACAACCTCTCACATGAGTCCCTCTCAAGCCTCTAGCATGGAATATAAGTGGGCTGCAATTTTATTTAATTGCGTGCCAGCTAGGATTCAAACTCTGATCATCCAGCTCTGATTTCATATTGAGTTGCATGCACCAACCAATTGAACCCAAAAGCCTAAACTGATGGGGAAATGCAGTTCACTTTACATTCCAGAAGGAATCAATTTCCTCCTTAGGTTCAGACATTGTTTGATAATCATACTCCTCCAACATAACAAGTGGAGCAGTGTTGAATCAATAACTTGTGTTTTATTGTCTCGACACCTCCTATCCCTGCATATAGTAGTCGTTGATCTATTTTTGTTCACCCAACTAGCAATGACGAACATGGAAGAAAGAATTCAAAAGCCAAGTACTACCCTATGTGCGTTTGTTCTCTTATGTACACTTTCTGATTTCTCGTTTGGCTCCCTGATATAAGGGAAGTTTGTGCTATTTTATAGTTTCTGGTGCTACATGCATCATTCACCGAATGTGGGAATAGACAAGTTTAGCATGTTTGTTAATATATAGGCATGGTAGTTGAAGAGATGTGAAGTTTGCCACCACTTTATGGATCCTAGTATCATGAGTTGTGAATTTGCCAGTTACTATAAGAAATTAAGTTAGGTACATGCATGACCATTATTTGAGGTTACCAGATACAAAAGCTTGTTTTATTAATGTACTGCTGCACTAGATACAAAAGCAACAACACTCAATGCCCTCAGACATCTTCTATTAATCCTCCTAACATGAAGGCCACCTAGATGCAAACACTGTAAATTAAGAAATCATTCCACTCACTCATATTTCAATTATATATAAATCATCATCGCAGCCTAAAAAAAGAACTACAGTAGATCAGCAGCAAACAATATCTTAACTATGTGATCCACCAAAAAGTTGGTCCCCAGCCCAAAAACTATATGATCGTAGGTCACATAAATTATATACAAGTAATTATAATATACAAAATTATATACAAGTAATATAAAAAATTTGAAAATAACTATATGCATATTAGGAAAGCCCTAAGTCAAACTTCACCAGTCCATGTGGCCTCTAGTATTGACGAGCTATTTCGCAAGTGTTTAACTTCTTTAATGTATTGGTCATTTATTGAAAAATGTAATATGCGTTAATGAAAGAAAATAGGAATTGGAGGTCCGATAGGATCGTTTCCAATGTTTCCCTATGCCATATCCTCTCTGTTCCAATCCAAAACTCTATAATATGATTCACAGATAATAATCAACAGTTAATTCATTTTGACATCTAAAGTAATGATTTAATTACTTGCACAGCAGTCCTTGCAGTGAGAATATGTCAAAATGAGTTGCTATTGGCTACATTAATAACCAGACAATTGCATGCCCTGCCAAAGTGCTATGAATTTAACCAATACAAAACAGGGGCAATCTAGTGAGATGTCTTGATTAATTCTTTCCCATGGTTAAGATAATATCCTTAATTAATTTGCCCTTCTCTCCAATATTAAAGACATGCTAGCTGCAAAAATCCTGCAGCTATAAAATGTAGCAAGGGAATAGGTATTGTTCAATTGTCATATACATGAAGGCATGGAGTAACTTGTATTTTATTTGATTGTTTGTGTTTTTCCTTCTGTATTTCTACTTTGTTATATGGACAAAAGGCCGAAATAGTCGGAGAGGGTTTTATATATGGGAATGGTAGCCATCGAGATGAGAAAATATAGTTAGTATCATAACTGTCACTCTTGGTACTAATATTTTCGCAGGCACATCCTTGATAATCGTAAGAGTATCTTTTGTCTAGGTAGTTTTTTGCTTACTAAAGTGGGAAGCAATGAACTAAATCGAACCAACAATGCTCAATACAGAGAAAATTATATATTTATCATTAGAGTTCCACTAACTTATTGACATGAGACGGGTAGCGTAAGAGAATATGCATGTGTTAATTTTCTTGAGAGTACTATAGAAGACAGAGAGAGGTGTTCATCCACAAAAAGGCCTGCATTTTCTATATATTGGCTACTCGAAATGGTTTCAATTCTCCAATTAAAAACAGTATGTTGTTAAGAGAGGATCGATCAGTTCGTGAATTGTAGTGTTGGGGTGCCAAACCGCTCTCCATGGGAACAATACTGTCTAAAAACATAGCATTAAGCTTTTCTGTCTAAAACAGAACATTGAGTGAGGACTAAAACCTGTAAACCATGCACATGCACATTTCTAATGGGTTCAATCACTGTATGCAAAGCTACTTTTACTCTTCATTAAAAGTTCAGTACAGATGTACACATGCATGGTTCATCACATTGTACTTAATTATAAGATTGATAGATTACAAGTTGGCTTAATAAAGTTCACTGCAGCATGTACAACCTTTTATCCCTTTGTAGCAAGATTGATGGGGCCAATATGATGTAAAATTTTTAAAATTAATAAGATATTCACTTGAAAATTACAGAGAAGATGATGAGTACATAACTGTCACTCACCGATAAAATGGGTACCTGCAATTACATAGCATAGGTTGGAATCAGATGTCAATAAGAACTTCATCATGTCTACAGTCTCAACTCTCAAAAGATTTTAGTAGTGATGAACCAGCGAATGGAAGGTATCATGAATTTGGGTTGCACGCGGCCATGGGGTTTTTAACGACATCAGCCTTTGGATGCCTGCAATGGATTTTTTTGCTGGTTGTTTGCTCTTACATGTTTGAGAAAACTAAACCCTTTTCTTGTAGCATTTATTTTGATGCAAAGTAGCTCCTCCTTCATAGCAATCTTCTCCAGGAATGTTTGAAGGAGTTATAGGAAAATGCTTAAGAAAAGAGGTGTTTTCGTACACCACTACACACAACAGTTTGGTTTCTCTCTATTAGCTACTAGGTGATGTTTTCTCTCTTATCATCTTGACATAGTAATTAGCTGGATTGATCACTTTGGGATGCCAACCAACTCTCCATGGGAAGAACATCATGCTAAGCTGCTAAGATTGCTGTAGAAAATTAAACATTTAGCACATGGGCTCTAAAGTAACCCCGCTGGTCTAAGCATTGATTTCTCTCTGCTTCCCATTCCCATATACATGATACATACACTCTCTACAAATGTAACTCGATCATGCAGAATTAAACATGCAGAAACTTCCTTCATGGTTCCAATCAATTTCCTACTAGCTTCAAGCACTTGTGTTCTGCATGCTCTCTCTCCCTTGCAGCCAAGGAGTGACAGACATACATAGGCCTTCTTATAAGCCATTTTACAAGAGCAATTAATGTTGATCTTAACAAGGTTCAGTGGGGGGTTACTCTGCAATGTACTATTTGCACTTTGCTGTTCAAATTCATTTATTGACTTACATATATTTGGATCTACCATGTTGAAAGCAATTAATTAGTTACATGGAACCTTTGGTTCTTTTATTGACTTGAAAGAGCAAAATATGTATAGCCCATATTAGTTACATGAAGTATTTCTTTGGCATATTGGGAAGGAGAAAAGCATGGCCATGCCATTATGGCCCATATGATTCTGCAGTGGCATTAATGTGTGAACCAATCATTTGAAGAGGTATAATGAAGCTAATCAAAATTTCCCAATAAAATTGGCTCTTTTGATTCAATTGCATCATCACCTTTGTCAGCCTTCATCATTGCGATCTCACAATCAACACACCCAAACACAGATCAATCACTCAGATATTTTCATCGAACACCACACGATTCAGTTTGGGCACTGCAAAGAACTTTGCATCTTTTCTCAGTTTTTCTCTCCTACTGTTGAACATCAATTGCAACGTTGTTAAGTGCAATGATCCTCATCTTCCCACCATGTCTGGTTAGTGGCAAGTGCCATACCAAACACTTCAGGCATGGGGCATGAGGAAAAAAGAGGAAACAACACAATAAACAGCTAGAATGCAACCTAACACCTAAGCTAAGTCCAAGCTCAGAATTATCATAGACCATCTACGGTACTGAGACTATCTTTCGCTTTGTCTAGATCAGATCCTTTGACCTTTCTTACTAAATATGTAGTCCCAATGTCTCATATGTCCAATTGTACCTTTTTTTTTCACATGTACAATTGGACATATGAGACATTGGGACTACATGTGCTTGAGGAGCTAATTCTATTGTAATTTCTCAAATGGCACGGTATGAACGGAAATTAGAAATTGACTTCTCACAAAGTTCTTTCCCTGTTTCCTGTGCAATTTTAAAGCTTTCTTCATGCCCCGTTATCTGTTTTCTCATATGTGATGCAAGAACTGCATGAGTGGAGGGAGGAAGGATCATTATTCAAAAAATATTCAAGAGATGTAATAAGTTTTTCCTTTCCAGACCTCAGTAGTTGTTTGAGTGCTCGGATCTCTTTGTAATTCTTTCATCCAATGGAACGATACACAAACTTTTGCATGTTCCACCCAAACAATTCTTCAGGAGACCGTTCAATGAACAAAAAAGCTTGCTCAGTACTATGTTGGTTCTTTATGGGACGGAGGGAGTACATTATATATGCACTTCTTGGAATTAATATGTGCTGAAAAAACATAATTGTTCTGTGGCCAAAATAGCAAATTAAATAACAACTTATCGATCAACTTACCTTATAAATCTCACTAAACAGATGCCAAATGATATGCCTATTTGAGGAGATCGAAGAGGATGAAATAGTTATGCATAAAAATAAAGATGATTTAGTTGATCAGTTATAGAATTATAGTTAAAAGTGACGCGTTAGCGCGGAGAAAGATACAACATGAACAAACAAGCTACATAATAGTGTAATTCTTGCTTTTCTCCTGTTGATCACCATTTTCATTGCATACTTTTGGTGCAGATTGGTATATATTGTCCAAAAAACTTCTGTGTGCACCTATATCATTGGAAGTATAATGGTGAATCTCTATGCGTACAAACCATATATGCTGTCAGGAAGCCTTGTGAAGTTTCTCATCTCTAGAGACAGCTGATGGACATGTGCTTTGGTTCTTCGACAAGAATCTTTTCCCCACTCGTGATCAAACATTGGTCAACGATCATACTCCTTCAGCAAAAAAATGTGAGCGGCACTTGATAGCTCACCTGTGCTCTATCATCTTGACACCTCCTATCCCTACATGTAGAATTCATCAATATAATTATTTTGTTCGATCATCCAGCTAGCAATGACGAACATGGAACAAAGAGCATTCAAAAGCCCTGTACTACCCTACATGAGTTTGTTCTCTTATGTACACCTTCTGTTTTCTAGTTTGGCTCCCTGATGGAATTATAGAAGTTGTGCTATTTTACAGCTGCTGGTGCTGGATGTATCGTTCACCAAACGTTGAATATATAGAGAATGTTAATTAGGATCGATGTTAATAGGATGTTAACTGAAGTGATGTGAAGTTTGAGGTCACGTACGCTTTATGAATCTTAGTATCATACTCCCTCCGTCTCACTCACTAAGGAGCATACGCATTTTAATATTCAACTCTTTAAATATTTGATCAATAAATATTTTGTTATAAATTAAATTTTATGTGATGAAAATAATATCATTGGATTGTCATTTAAATTTACTTTTATATGATTATAATTTTGTTGCTACAAACATTATGATATATAAGAAAGTTAAAGTCAAAAAATTAGTTTTGAATATTGTGCCAAGTTTGACCGTACCTTACTGAGTGGGACGGAGGGAGTATATAACTTATGAATTTGCCAGTTATTATCAGAAATTAAAGTAGGTCACATGCATGGCCATCATTCATGGTTGGAACTGTGATCCTCCCAAAAGTTGAGCAATCACTATAAACCAATTTGGTGTTGATAAAATTCATAAAGGCTTGCCAATCAATGCAACGAGGGTATAGGAAGCACCGCGATGAATGAAAGTAAGAAACGGAAGGAGATAGCTATCTAGCAAAAGGACTACTGTGTGTGGAACGAAATCACTGCGATGTCAAAACGAATTAATTGTTGATTATGTATGAATTGTGGAGTTTTGGGTTGCAACAGAGAGGATAAGGGATGGGGAACTATGGGAAATGATGATCCTATCAGACCTCTGATTCCAATTTTCTTTCGTTAACGCGCATTACAATTTCAGTTAATTGGGACAACAAAATTACAGATCATATATAGCACCGCTAAAGCATATCGTGCTGGGAATATTTGTCTATTTCTGATTCTAGCTAGGTTACATCAGGAGATCAAAAGGGTTAAGCTAGTCTGGGAAAGTTACGGTTGCTGGCCTCCATTAGCTATACATAAACCGATCTATTTTGCATCCATATATTATTCTTGTTTAACTACAAAGAAGTAAAACACGTACAAAAGATCTTGTCTAGATGTCTTCCACTTTCCGTACCAGAGGCCACATGGATTGTGGTGAACTCAAACATAGGGCTTAACTAATATGGGTATTATTATTTCCAAAATTTGTCATATTGTTTACATATAATTTAAATGTGAGTATGGAGCTAAGCCTACATTATCTAAAAAATGGAGCTTAGCCTAGGGCTGAAGATTAGCTGCCCTAGGCAACTCTAATACTGAAGGTGGCTTCTTCTGAACTTTTTTTTTGAGACGAATGACGGTAGGAGCTCTGCCGGATATATTAGAAGGAGAAAAGGTCCGTAACCGAAATTACGGTTCGAGACAAGGAATACAGCCTGAATTTGGAAAGGAGTAAAGACCTGGGAGTTTTACATATTAGGAAGAGAGAAACAACTGGGAGAAAACAGAGTTATTAAACTCTATGTTTTTTTTCGAGGGGAATATTAAACTCTATGTGAAGTATGTGAAGATTCTAATAAGTCTATATTTTCCTTTACTAAAAACACAACTTGCAAGATGCTTAGAGATTTATTTTGAAAAAAATCCTTCGATTCCTCTCTAGCCAAACTTGCCACCAGGTTGTCAGGAGGGCTCCTAAAATCTTCTTTTTCCTTGCCTGTTGTCCTGAGGAGGTAAGCGCCATCCACCAGCTTGATAGGGAACAATGGTGTAGCTGGCTTGGAAGCTGGCCAAAATCTTGCCAGCTGCAAACATGGCTCCAAACAGCAGAGGTGAAAGGGCAGTCTTTTGCTAGATGAGCAGCATCTTCGAAAGCACTTCTACAAAGCCCACATATCCAGTCACAAGGCCAGTGCCGACGCAACAGATTTTCTGCAGTTAAGGTTTTTTGATGCAGGACCAACCACCCAAAAAAGTGATGTTTTGGTTTGGCATAACCTTTCCAGATTGCCGAGAAGTCGGAGGAAATGAAGGATCCTTGAAAATGAGCCTCATAAGCACTTTTTGCAGAATATTGGCCATTTGGAGTCCATTTCCAGACAATGTCATCCGGTACAGAGGAATCAAGAGTAACATTTTGTAAAAGATCTCCAAACTGTACCAATTCATTAATCTCAGTTATATCTGTAATTTGGTTTAGATTCGATAACCAGTGATTGTTTGCAAGTTCTTGATTGACATCATTTGATTTTCGCTTGACTAGCTTGAAAATAGCCGGAGCTATGTCTTTTGGGGATCGCTCCAACAACCAGTTATCAGTCCAAAAAGTGCATTTCTTCCCATCTCCCAGTAAGATGTTTGTTCCTGCTCTGGAAAGGTCTCGATCTATGTTGCCACAAGGGATCTGCATATTGATCCAAGGTTCGGTTACCTCTAGATAGCGAAGTGGCTTCTTCTGAACTTAAGGGAAAAATAAATACAAGTATTTCCTCTGACAATTACAATACTTGCAGTGACATATTATGAGTGGCCAAAATAATATCCCCGTTCTAAGGATTGATTTCTCTCTGCTTCCCATTCCCATATACGTGATACATACACTCTCTAGAAATGTAACTCGATCATGCAGAACCAAACATGCAGAAACTTCCTCTGTGGCTCCACTCAATTTCCTACTAGCTTCAAGCACTTGTTTTCTGCATGCTCTCTCTCTCTCTCTCTCTCTCTCTCTCTCCGTGTGTGTGTGTTGCAGCCAAAGAGTGACAGACATGCATAGACCTTTTTATAAGCCATTCTACAATAGCAACTAATGTTGATCTTAACAGGGTTAAATGGGGAGTTATTCTGCAATGTGCCATCTGCACTTTGCTGTTCAAATTCATCCATTGAATTTCATATATGGAGATATTTGCCATGTCCAAAGTAATTAATTAGTTACATGGAACCTATGGTTCTTTTGTTGATTTTAACAAGCAAAATATGTATACCTGTAATTGTTTGATTGGCATTGGGAAGAAGAAAACCATGGCCATTATAGCCCATATGATTCTGCAGTGGCTTACTTCCAGTGGCATTAATGTGTGAACCAATCATTTGCAGAGGCTTTGTGAAATTAATCAAAAAAATTCCCTTAAAAATAAGCTTGCTAGTTGTAATAGGGAAAACGCTAAATTAAACTAGCTCTTTTGATTTGATTAATTGTGCGCCACCTTTGTCAGCCTTCACCAGTAGCAATCT
The DNA here is from genome assembly GCA_009805545.1 of Oryza longistaminata. Lineage (NCBI taxonomy): Eukaryota > Viridiplantae > Streptophyta > Magnoliopsida > Poales > Poaceae > Oryza > Oryza longistaminata. The sequence goes on along the minus strand of CM020182.1, from coordinate 14,166,719 downwards.
CACGATCAAACTCTGGACTACACAACTCGGTCACTCAGAGACTTTCGTCGAACGCCTCATGGGCACGAAGAATATATGACTCAATTTTTGCGATGCGAAGAACTTATCGTCTTTTGTCAGTTTTTCTCTCCTCTTATTGAAAATCAGTTACAACATGGTTAAGGACCATGATCCACCATGTCTCTGGACAGTGGCGAGTTGCATCCTAAATGCCCCAGGAGAGGCGCACAACGAAGAAAGAGGAAACAAAACAGCAAACAGCTAGAATGACACCTTAATTAAGCTAAGTCGAAGCACAAGATTACCATCAACAACCTTGGGTATTGCGACTATCTTTTTAGACAATCGAAGCCTTGTTGCTAAACCTGCAATCCTGATGTCTCTTATGCCCAATTCCGATTTGTTAAGTACCCCACACATGCACCCACTGTCTGACTGTCTGACTTTCTGATCAACTAAATTTTCTGATCTTGAGAGTCGAATGATTTGCACCTTCTGTTTCATGTCCAATTCTAAACCTTCCTTCTTGCCATTTCAAAGCTGCCCTGCTCTCCATTCTCTCAAATGTGATGCAAGAACTGCATGTGTGTGGAAGGATGAATGATCGCCGTTCAAAGAATTTTGAAGAGATATAATATCTTTGCAATTACTAGCCAAGATCAAAGAGGTATGGTAGAGCATGGGTAAAAGCCGGAGCAACAAGGCTACAGGAGTTTGGAATTTTAGGAGATATCACTTAGTGATCCTTTTTTGTGGGTCGGTCGTCTTTTTAGACTGACCCTGTATATACTTTTGTATAATTTTTTCCTCTCTATTAATATACGAGGTAAAGCTTTGCCACAACTTTTTAAAAAAATGTCTTTGAAATTCTTTCTTCTAATAGAATGACACGCAAAGCTTTTGCCTGTTCCACCGAACAAGTTTCTCATGTAACAAGTTTGTCAATGAACAAAAACTTGCTCCTTTTATGGTAAAAAAACATGCTCGGTGTAAATGATGACGTAGGATTATTATTATATATATAAATATATACATACTGTACTTCAGTAACACATATATATCGAATGACCATTATACAATTTCTTCTTCCTAGTACAAAAATGAATCTAAGATTCGTTCTGAGCTTAAACATTCCAGTCCTTGCCAGCTGAATCTGCTTTAATTAGATGTGGGACTCTCCGATAGACAGTTCTTTCTCAGTTTACCCATGATCATCTGCACTCTCCTAGTCCACTAGCATGTTCGCGGAAGTGTGCAGCAACGAGAAAGTTTGCTACCGCAGGGAAGAAGTGTACATCTCAGTGCAACTGGACAATCACTAGTTTGGTCATTCTTTGCAGGAGAATTTTGTTTTTGAGAAGAGATCAACTTCTTCCTTTCACAGATCATTGACTTGAGCCAATGTTCAGTCATCCTGATGACTACCATTCCTTTGTTATTCATCTACAAGTTGGAAGTTTAGAAGAGAACACAGTCACCAAAATAATGCATCTACATCTCAACCCTTCCTGCATATATGCATCTCTCTTTAACTCTAGATGCTGTTATATAGAGAGAAGCTAGGTAGGCTAGGGTAGTTCAGAACAGGAGTGAGGCCATCGATCAGTGAGGGATTGCTTACAATCGTACTCCCTCCGGGTTGATAATACTTGTCGTTTTGGACAAGGACACGGTCTCCAAAAAAACAACTTTGACCATTATTTTTCACTATAATTTGTATAAAATTGTTAGCACATATATGATCTTATTAAAGTACTTTTTAAGACTAATCTATACATGTAGTCACCATATTTGAAAGACAAATATTTTTAAAATGATTCATAATCAAAGATTCTAAAGTTTGACTTCACCCTTGTCCAAAACGACAAGTATTATCAGCCCGGAGGGAGTAGCATTGGAATGCTAAACCCCATGGGAACAAAACCCTGTCAGAACATACCATTAAGTTCAGTTGTTGCTAGAACCAGCAGAAAATTTGAAGTAATTAACTAGAGGCAATGAAACAATTGAGCTTGGCTTTGCATAAATTCCATGCTTATCACAACTGGTTGCCGCTTTGACTAATTTCAAGAGTTGTATAGTCCATCAACCAAGGATTATTTTTTGAGAAAGGCAATATGTATTGTCCGTATTTACAAGGATACGAAAGGAATTTGCTAAAAAAAATTGTAAAGGGCATTTTAATCATTTGTCCTTAGGTTCAATCTCTATCTGCTAGCGTTGTCTTCAGGTGAGGGGGCGAGAGGGAGAGATAAGCCAAGGCGGTGCTATTCATATTGTGATGCCATCATTTCCACTAATTTATTAAAGTAAATCACTAAAATTAAAATGAATCAACAGAGAATACAGAAATTTCTAAAAAGATGGCATCACTCCTATATATTGAGAACACCGAGCTACTAATTCAAAACCTTCGATCAGCTATAATAGGAAAATGAGAAAATATTTTGTTCTTTTCTTTTAGGGAGAGGCACCAAAATCTACACCAGAAAAGTGTGATACCTATAGGTACCTCTTCAAGGATCGTAATTTTTTCTATATCCTATCGTGTGCAAGAGTAAAGAATAATCGAGTTTTTCATATACTTTGCACTTAATCTCCTTGAGTTACTTAAATAAATTAGTGGAATAAAAATTGCGAATGTACTATTGAAGAGTAAAAGAAGGTCAATGCAGTTGATCAAAGCTTTTTACAGGTCATGCTTTCTTTGCATATTTATGATCAATGCAGGCAACATCAAGAGCCTGATTACAATACAGTAAAAGAAGATGGATGAGAGCAGAACGATGGCTACCGATTAAGCCACAACCTAATGCAAGCAACATGAAGAACCCAAAATAACTAATAGAAACCATGGTCAAGAGATTGATCCAAATTCCCGATACCTTCCATTCACTGCTTCACCACTACTGAAAATCTTTGGAGGATCTACTCATATAAGGTCATTGAGATCTCCAACAGTGTTGTATGATTCAGTAGGCGTGCATCATATATAAAACAATGATCAATCATCATGACTGATTAAGAAGGTCAATATGACACAAAGATGGATACTTTCAAGAATATATATAGGTTGCATATATAGATCAATCTCATCCTCATATAACTAGTCCAATATCCATGGTAGGGCTTCAAGTGAAGAAAAACTAGCTTATCAATCATCATAACTGATATTGTAGGATTATATTCAGAAACAGACCAACCGACTATTATTGTACAATTTCTACTTGCTAAGATTGATTATAGTGAGTGCATGGGATTTCCATATTGTTACCGGTAAAGAAAAATAATTAACATTGACGCGCCATCCTGATCATGATTCTTGTCTTCAACTTTAGAAGAACAGAGCATGTTGTGGGTGGGTAAGATAACATCAAATACTTGAAGTTTGCCACTGTGGGGATGAGATGTGAAAATCCCAATGCAAGTCAACTAGTCTTTGTTAATTAGCTCCTACTAATTAGACCGTTCTTTTTACTAGAATTGTCCATGTGAGAGGAGGCTATATATAGCCTTCTTCCTTTGACGGGAACTCGAGAATTTGACAGTGTTTTGCTATCCTGATACCTACCATTCCTTTGTCCTTCATCAAGCAAGATGGAAGAGAAAACAGAGGCTATCAAACTTCTGCATTTGACAACAATCTCTCCCCTTCTTTCTACTTGGATCTCACTTGGCCCATACTCTATCTGTAGCTGCAATGTGCAACACTAGCTAGTCTTGACAAGACAGACAGAAGAAAAACTGATTTTATTGACCTGTGTGCTCATGATGTCTTAATTTATGTTTCGAT
>CM020182.1:14145521-14157471 GCA_009805545.1 Oryza longistaminata | reverse complement strand
CGTGTCGCTCGCTTCTGCGGCGCCCGCTGCCGTTTGCCCCCTCGCTATTGCCATCGTCCCGCGCCGTCGCCGTCGGCCTCACCGCCCTGAGCTGCCGCGCCGCTGTCGCCGTTGCGTCACCCGTGTTCCCGTGGTTCGGCCCCGTCGCCGTCGCTGCAGCCCCGTCTCTCGCCGCCTCGAGCCTGCGCCCTGCCGCGCGGCCCGCCGTCGCCGTCGCCCTGAGCCGCTGCCGCGCCCCGAGCCGCCGTGCCGCTACCGTGCCATCGCGTCACGTCCGTCGCCATCAGCGCCTGAGCCCCGCCGCGCCGCGCACTGTCGCCGTTGCGCCGCGCCGTCCCGTCGCCCGCGCGATCGCCCGTCGCGCGTTTAAAGCCGGCCACCCCACGGCCCGGCCGATACGCCTCTAAAGCCGCCACCCCTCCCGCACCAAATTCCCCCACCCTGCCATCCACCACCTCCACACTCCCTTTCCCCTCTCTTTCCCATCCCCGGCGGTCGCCGCCTCTTTGGAAGCCGCTGGCCGCCCCGCTTGAGCCGACGCACCCCTGCCACCGCGATCGTGCCTCGTCGCCGCGCTGTGCTTCCGCCGTCGACCCCGCCGCCGCTGTTCCTCCGCTTCGACCCCGCCGCCAAACGGTTGAGCCTCCCCCTCCCCCAACCGCTTGTCGGTCGCGCCGCGCCGTCCCACCGGTTCTTAGCCGAGCAGTGAGAGAGAGAGGGGAGAAAAACAGGGAGAAGAGAGAGGAGAGATAAAAGAGAGATATTGTTGCTTACACATATACTATACATCCCATTATAGTTGTACGGTATAGTATTAATTTGCGTGTTGCATATATTAAATTAGAGGGAGTATATGACAAACATGTATATTAGATAAATACTAGTTATAAATCTTGACCTCATATAATTATAATTATAGTTCAACTGTAAATTAGGATTGTTCACTAAGGGATAATCTGTAACCATAATATGATTATCTTAAACAACTCTAACGTTCAAAGCATGGATAATTATTATCCTTTCATAATTTATTGTGACAAGTAAAATATGTTCATAATTAAAGTAAAGCCTCCATCAATTAAATAATAACACAAATGATTCATTATTTGATTGATCCTAAATTCATCTAACAACAGAACCTCTTGTATGTAACCGTGCTATTTAGATAGATGCATATATAGCCATAATCCTTCCATAGCCATTTGATAGACTAAACCACCGATTAGCCAAATATATATGTATACCATAAATGCTATGTTGGTTAACTCCTAAATAGACCACGATGACAATAGAAAGAAACTTTAGCCCTTAGCATGATTGGAATCCATTATCAAACACGAATAGTACATATTTTTGTGAATATTTGATTGTTGTTTGAATATTGGTTTTTCTCGCGTATTATAGACCTTGTGTATCGGTTAGTCGTGAGGCCACGTCTGCAACTTCTAGGAGGTGAAGGTTGATCAAGATTATATCAATAATAAGATTATCCTGAGCAGGCAAGTCATCACTATTCTTTGAATATGTTGATCCCAATTGCGAAATTATTTTGTTTACAAATAAAATTGCATGCAATGATGAACACCCTACTTGTGATTATGCCATGCCTTGATTATTGTTTACCCCTTATCCCTTCGTAACCATGTTTACGTATGAGTCCCTAGTCAATTATGACAATCGCTTAGAAATGCTATTTTAGAATCATGCATACTCATATTTATCAAATGCTATATGCTTGGGCAATTACCTTTGGGAAGGTAATTGAGATGCGGCATGTGGAGACATGAGTGCCACATTGCCATGATATTGATGACATGATTTGTGAAAGGAAAATAAAGTGAAACAACTGTTTTCGACTAGGGCGGCTGGAGGATTTGGGTGGTGTCCGGAAAAGGCTAGTGCCGTCCCTGGTCAGTTAAGGACCGAGCCATAAAGTTAAGCATGAAACGACCCCCGTACAACCGCACTTCTCGTATGGGTATAGACCTAGCGGAGTAGATAGCTGAGCGGAGGCAGTATCCATGCATAGTGGTTTTCTTTAGGTGCGATGCGGCAAGCAGTCTGCTGGTGGATGCCCGGTTCGGATGGCCAGGTTGATAGCGGATGCCCGTTCCGGATGGTCAGAGGCTGGCTTGGCAATACTACATGAGGATACCCATAAGAGAACAATCATGATGGACTGGGTTCAACGACAAGAAGTAACGTAGGAATATGTGTGTTTTTCCCTTCCCGGGAGCGCCAGAACTCCTCTCACTGCTAGAAACGTATGACGCCTAGAGTGCATGAGGGCTAAAGTTCATGAAGCGGGTACTGCCAATGCGAGGTTATCGAAAAGCTTTGCCGTGACGCGTCTCATGTGTTGGGACGAGACTCATATGTTGGGCAGTCGCGGAGTGCGGGTAAAGTGTACATCCACTACAGTGTGAGTAAACCAAATCTATTCGAATAGCCGTGCTCGCGGTTATTGAGCACCGGGACATGTATTACACTTGGCTAGACTCTAAATTCTTAACTTGTGTGGGATGGGATATTGCATGATGAATTTTATGCTGATGGAGCCACTTCCTGAGAGGAGGGAAGGTGGACGTCCTCAGAAAACCATAACGACTCAATGGCGGGAAGCTATCCTTGGGTTTACAATGGATGGTGGACAGAACCGTCGTTGTTTAATGTGAACACTGGTATTAAAACTTGATCAGTCTATGCTAGGTCTTAGGCTTGTGAAAAGAATTGTAAAACTAGCTTTATGCAAAAGAACCTAAAGCCATTCCTTGAAATACCTTCTATCATACGCATTGTTGTTGTGGTGGCTTGCTGAGTACGGTTGGTACTCACCCTTGCTATTTATATATCTTTTAGGAGAGTGTTGAAGAGAAGCCCTTGTCGGTATGCTTGCGTATCCAACAAGATGATCGGAGTGCGGTCTTGTTCTAGGTCTCGTTCCCCAGTCGACTGCCTGTGGCATGTTAACCGGGCCCTTATATTATTTTGTCTTCCGCTGCTGTTCTCTGATAGTTGTTGGCCTACCTGGTCCTAATGTAAGTGTTTAACTCTTTTAGCCTGAATTCATTCGTGATATGTTGTGATCCAACTATGTATGTGTGTACCAACTACTGATCCAGGGATTGGTACGGATAAACACAGAAGATTTCCGATTTCCAAAATCGAGGGTCTACACGCTCCAAGGACTATAGATCCCCATTGCACTCCCGGCACAACACACCATCTCGGGTCTATACCTACTCGAGAAGTGCGGTCGTACTCTGATCGTTTCCTGCATAGCTTCTTGACTCGGTCCTTAATTGACTAGGGTCGGCGACTAGCCGTTCCCAGAACCACCCATATTCTATCCATGCCGCCCCAGTCGAAAACATTTTGTTTCATTAAGTTTTTGGTTTTCGCAAAGGTTTTCATGCTGCGGGTGGCGCTCATGTCTCCACCCGCCTTCTGACAATCACTCTCGATGAGTGACCGCCACCAACACATCCATATCTAACTAATATGAAGTGTATAATCGTCCATGAATATAAGCAGTTCTAAGCAATGTCAATAATTGACCACGCATAAATAATAGACTCAGGCAACAAGGATATAGTAAAGGTACAATATCAAGGATGGTTCACATACAAGATTTAGGTACGCATTTTATAATTAGCACGCAACTTTATTTATAAACAAAACTTTTATAAAATGGGTTCAACATGCTCAAGGAGGGGTACGTAGTGACTTGCCTTGTTCAGTCAGCAGCTCAGCTTCAATAAACTCGGATCCGTCCTCACACACGTAGCCTGATTAATCGCAAAACGGAGAATCACAGTCTAATCTAAGACTAGCGGACATCGAGGAACAACAAATAAAATAGAAGAAAGGAAAAGCTAAACCAGGCTTATTTTGAAGGGTTTGAAAGAAAGAAGAATTTTAGCAAAAGATTCGTCAGAACCCGACGTAGGATGGCTGAGATATGGCTCAAACAGATTGAAAGGAACAAAAAGAAAAGAGGAGAGAGAGGGGCCACATGGCAGTCAAAAGAAGGTCTTCGACTAGCACATGGCCCACCTGACGGTCGCACACACATGCGCCAGCGAATACAGGAAGGAAGGAAGTGGGGCCTGCAGACTAATTTGGACCGGTAGTTTAAAAGAGGATTAGCAAGAGGTGGACCCCACATGTCGTCCAAACAGGAGCTTCCTCTTCTTCCTCCTTGGTCGCGCATCAATTCGGGCGGGCGCCGGCGCTAGGGCTGGCCCTTGCCGGCGGCGAGGGGCTCGGAGGATGGTGCGGCCGGCCACGGCAGGTCTCAAGGGACCTCCGCCGTCTGTGGGCGGCGGCGCGCGAGCTGAGATGCTGTGAGGCGGCCGTAATGCCTGGGCGTGGCGACGGCTCACGCGCGAGCGCCATAGTCACCGACTCGGCGGTGATGGCGGGGCGCGAGTGGTGCGGTCTTGGGGTCGGGGAGGTGGTGAGGAACTCGAAGGAGTGCGCCGAAGTCGAAAGGAGGGACGGGGATGACCCGGACGAGCTTGCTACGCGCGCACGCTCAATGTGGCGGCGGCGGAGATCGGCTCGACGCGGTCAGGCCGCTGGGGCGGGGCGGAGGTGGCGGTGTGATTTGTAGGAGGTCGACGGGATTTTGTGGACGGTTACCCCGTGATCGGGATGACCGGTGGTGTAGAAAAGGTGGCCAGCCACGACGGCATGCGTAGCCAGCCGGCGGAGCGACGAATGCGTCGGTGTAAGGGCCCTAATAGGTGTCTAACGGCGAGGGGTTTACCACTAGCGAGTGCTAGGCACCTCATGGCGCGCTACCGCGGTTCGGGACGGCCTAGACGGCAGCGGCCGGTTGGTCCGGGCCGTGCGCGTCTCGAACAGAGTTCCGGAGCGTCGCGCGTTCCCGTGGCACGGTTGAACCGGTAACCAGGGAGGCGTGGCGAGCTAGGCAGGCACGATATCGAGGACCTAGTGTCCGGGCGCAATGGCCGACAGGGCGGCGGCCATCGCGAGGAGCGGGCGCGACGTTTCACCCATTGGTGGCGCCGCGCCACTGCGGCTGCGACATTACTGGAAAACGCAGCCGAGAGGGAGCAAGAAAAGGGAAACGAGAGGGTGCTCACCGTGCGACAGCCGGGAAGCGGCACACCGGTGAAGTTACGAGCAAAACAACGGGCGGTAGAGGTATTGGTCAGTGAAGGTCGAGCGCGCGGTTCGTCCTCACGCTCCAGGTGTTCGACCGGCGACCGACAGTGTTCGTCCGAGTTCAGCGAGGGTTCAAAGGTGTTCGACAGATTAGATTACAAGTTTTAGGGTTATTAGACGTTCAATCGTTCGTCCCAAAGCACGGCGCGGTCGCCTACTCCTCCATCTTGCCCAACCTAGGCTTCGGCCCGAGGCAAGCCGAGGCGGAGCAAGCGGAGCGGCGGCGGCAAATGCGCAACAATTTGGCAGGGGAGAAGAATGAGAGCGAGAGAGAAATGGCAAAGGAGAGGATGGAGAGAGGGCGCATGGCGCGGGGAGATATATAGTGCACCGGTGTGTGCCGAGCGGGTTACGGCGCATTGAATGCGGCCTCCATGTGCTGGCTGTCGGCGTCGCAGGAGAATGTCGGAGCGGCGGTGGCAACGGGACGGCCTCCCTGTGCAGCAGGGCCCGTGGCGGCGAGGTGCTGGACCGCGCGGGGACAAAGCGACGCGATTCTCGTGACGCTGTCGCCCGGGGTAGATGAGCCACCGTCGCCACCAACCTACACCGGCCGGTTCCGTCGTATTGATGGCCGCGGTTGCTACCCCCTTTTCCGTGCCGTTGAGAGGAGCGCCGAGCCGAGCGGTGTCTTGGCCTGAGCTGGGCGTCGCGGCAGCGGCAAGACTGGGAGAGCTTGGGGAAGGCAAGGGCGAGCCCGCCAGCGAGATGGGTGTGGTAGGCGTCGGGAGTGGGCCAGGAGTGTGGCGCCATGTGCGTCTGCGTGGCACGACGCTGTGCGGAGAAGAAGTGGATCGAGCCCCACCCTTCTGTGGTGTCGGCTCGGCTCGACTGAGCTAGGGCTCCCAAGCCGGCCTCAAAAAGAGGGGAGAAAAAGAAGGATAAGAAGGGAGGGAGGAGGAAAACTAGACTTCTTTAGAAAAGGGAGAGCAGAGGGACCGGAAATAGACTTCCTAGATAGATTGGGTGGAAGGAAAGGTAGAGGGAGGATTAAGTAGGTCTTTCCCCCCCCTTTTTTTTTTTAAGAAGACAGAAAGAAAGGAAAGAGGCTCGGGTCTAAGATTTTTGGCATAAGAAATTTTTAGTAAGAGGCAAATCGTCCAAAGAATCAGCATGATGCAATTTTTGTTAAAGAAATCAGGGGGAGACTGAGATCGATCTCCGACTTTTAGCTATGGCAACACATTGCCATTCGATTCCTTTTCCAATATGTAACAATAGTCATTGCAAATATACTTTCATATTGTTTCCCTCTGTTGGGGCAAGAACTCTGAAAAATGATATTTAGGGTGGTTGATAGGCTCACCATGTAAAAAGGTAGAGACTATGTAAAGAAAACTTCCTTCAATTTAGTCTGTATGGGCATTAATAAGTTACCTAAAACAAATACTAAGAATTTTGGGTCAAAAGGTATGTTTTCTCCACATAATTTTGATGTAACAGTGATATGGTTCAACCCCTAACTCTTTTTGATATGGGTGTTCAGTTGCTACTTTTCTTCTTTTTGCAGGAAATTTATTTGCAAAGCACTCAATTCACTGCTCTGCAATTGCTTCACAGGTAACATTCATGCTTTCAAATCTGTACTGTTCATTCATCTATGCACATATAAATGTGAATTTTATATTGCAGAAATAGCTCACCATTCATTTTCAATAGTTTATGTTAATGTTTCCATATAACATTGGAACCCTGGTCCATGCATCCTTTTATTAGCAATATTAACTGCTCAGATCACCCAGGGGGTTATCTTCAGAGGGAGGAAAGTGTGAGGAAAAAGTTCTCATGGCATCATTAGTTGTTCCCCCAAGAAAAACATATGTATTCACCAGGATATTTACAATTTTCTGTTTACCAGAGAGTAAATGATGAGTATAACCTAATCCTTTCATTTTAGTCTTCATTTTAGATAAATATTCCTTATTGAATGTAAAACTGAAGTTACACTGATGGATGAACACAGAATTATTCTGTGGGATTGGTTGTTATTTGTACTACTGATCATTCTATCATGATATACATGATATATGAACAGAGCATATGCTCCTGGCAAGAAATGTGGCATGCATGAGTTTATACTCTTGCTTTCACCATGTATGGAATGTGACATGTGAGTTTATACTCTTTCTTTCACCATGTTGACTTTTTGCACATTTATATAATCTTTTGGTTTGATGCTTTTGTCGATTCACATGTTTTAATTATTAGCGACCAGCTGCATAGGAAAACTGAGGATATACATGGTTGAAAAGCTTATAATATTATTACTATGTTCATTTGTCTACAATCGTTTGTAATTAAGAGTTTCCAGGATAATTTACTAAGGTGGTTATCTCTGGTAAATAGTTTCTTGTCTTCATCTACTCCTTTTATACCAGGAAAAATAATTATTGGATGATGATATAAAAACATTTCATCTTATAACTTTTATATACTAAGGCCAACTGCAGATGCTGTGACTAATATTGCACGTCTTTAGTGCATGCTCTTCTAGGGTGGACACTATATGTTTATTCCTGACAGTTCTTAATCACTTAGAAATAGGGTTGTGGAATTCAGCAACATATGTGATTTGATCTGAAACTTTATTGGTTTAGGTAAGTGGGTTGCTCATGTGAAAATGTATAGCTTACTAGATTTCTTTGTTGGTAAAATAAGATATGCTTGATAAACTCACTTTTGGTGGACGGCTGATGGAAATGTCAAAGATTGTCATCCAATCTGCAGTTGGAGATTTGGATCATCAAAGAGTTCATCTTTGTGTAAGCTTATATTATAGAAGATTTTATGCCAACATTTTATCATTCCAAAACGTGCCTTGCACGTGCACGATTACTAGTTAGCTAATTAATGGGGTTGTACATAAATTATATTACATTATTATTAATTATGGCTATATTCAATGGTAGCTCACGATGGTTAATCGTGTGATGATAATTAATTAATAATTAAAACCTGGTTAAGGTGGGTTGTGAGCATATGGTTTTGATGGTTGTGCTCATGACAATTAAGGACCGGTTCGCGAGCTACTGTTGTGAAACATTTACCGTGCCAACCACAAGCCAGAGTGGGCAACGGCTTTATCTTTTGTATAGCATGATTCATTATAGTGTGCCAGACTGTGAAGCGGCGAGAAGTCCGTGGGGGTCGCTGGGGAGTCCATTGCCTCTGGTTTTGAGGGGGAGATATGATCCAGGAACGGTGCACTGTGGTGAGTTGTGTTGTGCGAGGGGTAATGTCACAGTTCCTTTCCCAGGTACCGTGGTGGTGCTGAGGCGCATGGTGACATGTTGTGGGATTGTATCTTGTGGGTACAGTGGTACATCTTTGATCAGAGTAAAACTATTCGAATAGCCGTACCCGCGGTTATGGGTGAGTTGAGCAATGTTTTTCACGATTAGTCTCACATTATTCATTAATGGTAATTGTGATAATTAATTTAACTCCTGATTTGGAATGGTATATTCCTGGTATGGAGGTTTGATTTGTACAACCGGGGTTGGTTGTTCAAAGGAGGTTGGGCCTATGCAACACGGGAGTGTTGTATGGTGTTATTAAATATTGATTAATTATTCAACTGTTTTACTATTCTCTTAAATATTTATTAGATGCTGTTTACGCAAATGAGCTATATTATGACATCCTTTGTTATCTTGTGCACTTGCATATTTGCTGTGTGGCTTGTTGAGTATGTCATATGCTCATTCTTGCAATATTCAATCATCAGAGGAGGAGTACTTCAGCGAAGGTGATGATCTGGAGGATTAGGCTTGTTCCAGGTTAAGATGCCTGTGGAGTGGAGTCGCTATAGCTGTTCCGTAGTTTGCTTTAGTTTAATTTTCCGCTGCGTAGAATGTTATTCTTTGAGAGGAACTATCCACCTCTGTAATAATTTATTATTTGCGAATATTAAATAGTTATTTATTTGTACTCTATTATCAATTTGTTATTGTGTGCCTCGGCTGATTCCTGGACGAGGGTTTAACACACATGTAAGCGTTTGGAATTTTGGATAGAAATTCCGGGCGTGACAACCTTTCACACGATAAAGCAAGACAACAAATGCACAGTGCAGAATAGTGGGTTACGCATCGAGGCTGCTAGTGACGGTGGTCAGCGTGATCAATACTATGGCAGAGTTGAGGAAATATTGGAGTTAGATTACTTGAAGTTCAAAGTCCCATTGTTTCGTTGTCGATTGGTCGATCTTCGCAATCTAAAAGTTGATAATGAAGGTTTCACCACTGTCAACCTGGCTAACAAGGCGTACAAGTATGAACTGTTCGTTCTCGCCAAACAATTTGTTCAAGTCTTCTATATAGTTCACCCGTATAACAAGAAACTACATGTTGTTCGTGAAGGGAAAAAGAGAACTGTTGGATTGGACAATATTGCAGACGAGGATGATTATAACCAACACGTCCACGGCATAGGTCAAGAAATACCTCTAGAAGAGGAGGAAGAAGAAGATGATGTTCAACATGCACGCGTCGACCAAGAGGAAGGATTTTTTTTTTGTAATTTATGTACGTAGTTTATGTCTACATGTCTGTTATCTGTATGACTCTAATATGTTCGCAATGATCAATAGTATATTGCTTATGAAATAGTCAAATAAAAAAATTAAGTGAAGCACCCATTAGAAGTGAAATAAAATAATTAAGCAAGTATAACCATTGGAAATAAAATAAAAATATTAGTAAAACAATGAAGTACAATTACTACTGTTAGTGAAATAAAATAATTAAGTAAAACAAAATATGTAGTGTATGTGGAAATATGTTAAGGAAAATAAAAGAACTAAGTGAAATAAAATAAAATATTGTAGGCAAACTCACCTGTGACGGGCTCTAACTATGGGGCCATCACAGGTGACACCACCTGTGACGGACCCTCAGTTTGCGCCCGTCAGAGGTGACCTCACCTATGACGGCCCCATAGTTGGCCCCTGTCACATGTGAGTTTGACTAGGGTTGACCTAGGGTTGGACCTCTTCTAGATCCAGATCCGGCCACTCTCTCTCACTCTCACTCACTCTCTTGACCGCCACCGCCGCTCGCCCTATCCGCCATCCTCTCCATCATAGCCACCTCGCCCTCTCCGCCCTCCTCTCCACCGTCACCGCTCGCCCTCTCCGCCATCTCCACCGCCGCCGCCTCGCCGTCTACGCCCTCCGCTCCACCGTCGCCGCTCGCCCTCGCCGCCTCGCCCTCTCCGTCCTCCTCTCCACCATCGCCGCTCGCCCTCTCCGCCGTTCATCCTCGGCGCCGCCCCACCCTCCACGACGCCGAACCTCGACGTGGGGGTCGCTGGGGAGTCCATTGCCTCTGGTTTTGAGGGGGAGATTATGATCCAGGAACGGTGCACTGTGGTGAGTTGTGTTGTGCGAGGGGTATTGTCACAGTTCCTTTCCAAGGTACCGTGGTGGTACTGAGGCGCGTGGTGACATGCTGTGGGATTGTGTCTTGTGAGTACAGTGGTACACCTCTGATCAGAGTAAAACTATTCGAATAGCCGTGCCCGCGGTTATGGGTGAGTTTAACAATGTTTTTCGTGATTAGTCTCATACTATTCATTAATAATGGTTAATTTGACTCCTGGTTTGGAATGGTATATTCCTGGTATGGAGGTTTGATTTGTACAACTGGGGCTGGTTGTTCAGATGAGGTTGGGCCTATGCAACACGGGTGTGTTGTGTAGTGTTTATTTAATTCTGATTAATTATTCAACTGTTTTACTATTCTCTTAAATATTTATTAAATGTTGTTTATGCAAATGAACTTTATTATGTCGGTCCTTTGTTATCCTGTGCACTTGCATATTTGCTGTGTGGCTTGTTGAGTATGTCATATGCTCATTCTTGCAATATTCAATCATCAGAGGAGGAGTATTTCAGTGAAGGTGATGATTCGGAGGACCAGGCTTGATCTGGGTTAAGTCGCCTGTGGAGTGGAGTCGCCATAGCTGTTTCGTAGTTTGCTGTTATTTTTCCACTGCGTAGAATGTTATTATTTGAGAGGAACTATCTACCTCTGTAATAATTTATTATTTGCGAATATTAATTAGCTGTTTATTTGTACTCTATTATCAATTTGTTATTGTGTGCCTCGGCTGATTCCTGGACGTGGGTTTAACGCACATGTAAGTGTTTGGAATTTTGGATAGAAATTCCGAGCGTGACAACACTAATGAATCTATCCCAGGAACCCACATCGTGTTCCCTAGTCGTTAGGGTGACACCAGGATTTGCAATTCCTGCCGCAGAGGGTCGAGCATTCAAGCCTACCCCGAAGACCCGAGTGCATGGGGCGCAGCTGCAAGCCGGCAATGCCAAAGTTCAGGTGGACTTAGTGAAGCCCGATTGGGTTGGCTACACTATCCCACACCCACCTAATGACGAGATTCTGACCCTTGGGGCTGCACGTGGGACCTTTATTCAATGGCCCAAGCACAGCATTGAGATCAATATAACTCCAAGGCCAGCGCCAAGTTCTCGTCCGCCACCGACGCGTCCCCATCAAACTGTTGTATCTCTCCCCCATGCCGTTGAACAAAGAGATGAAGATCTCCAATTACAGTATCATACTGATTTTGGGGACGACGGTATGGAGGTTGACAGCAGGCCGCACCTCCCCCCTCCTGCCAAAAGGAGCAAGAGGGCGAAATCTTCTCCACCCAAGCTTGACACACGCAGAAAAGCTGCTGGAACGGGGAGAGGAAAAATAAAGGTGCCATTAGCCCCAAAGAAGCTTGATCT
>CM020182.1:14132605-14144078 GCA_009805545.1 Oryza longistaminata | reverse complement strand
GAAGCCAAATTTTATTTTATTTTTTGGTTCTAAACTCATCCATGACGGGCATTTAGCTAATGCCCGAAAGAGATAACTCATCCGTGACGGGCTATAGAGTCCTGCCCGTTAGAGATTAGTCATCCGTGACGGGCTTTTAGAATACACCCGATAGAGATAAGTCGTCCGAACCGGGACTAGTTTGACTCAACACGTGGGGTCAAACCTATCGGTGACGGGCTTTGGCTAAATGCCCGATGAAGATGACTACTCATCTGTGACGGGCTTAGTGGTGTGCCCGATTGAGATTAGTCATCCGTGACAGGCTCCTAACTACGCTGGTTTGACTGGTCATACTAATATGTGACGGGCTTTGTTTTCGGCCCAATTGAGATAACATCCATCCGTGACGGGCGTTTGCCCGATTGAGATTTTTCCTCACATCAGTGACCTTTGCCCAGTGACGGGGGCCTTACCCAATAGTGATGATGCTTTCAGCCCGTCACAGATAAGCGATCCCGTTCTAGTGAACCAAGTTTTTGTTTCCATTCGTCCTTCTCTCGGGACGAGCAAAGGTTCAAGCTTGGGAGGTTTTGTTGACAGTCATTAGCGATCAGTTTCGACCGTCAATATTACCAAAATAGAGGAGAACTAGTTATGCTTGCAATGCATATCCATGTTAGAATAATAATATTCCAATATCCATGTTAGAATAATAATATTCCACTATTATTTGGTTCACTAACCCTTTTGTAGAGAATAACAATAAAGAGAAGTACAATCGACATCAAATCAGACGATAAATCAATTGGACGATGTCGAGAATCAGATTTATGTATGAATGGGCCAAGAACTCAGAATTGACACGATGAATTGGGCCAAAATTCACAAGTCTACGAAGAGAAGAAATAGAGGAGGCAGGCAGCCAAAACCTGGGCTGGTTGGGCCGACCCCTGGTTCGGCCGAACCAAGGGGTTCGGCTGAACACCCCTCATCGCTGTTGGATGCAGGGTTTCTTCTGGACGGTGTAGATTCGCTCCCAATGACGGTTGGAGGGAATTTCCGACCATTCCAACCGTAACAACCGTCATTGGGAGGCTATATAAACCCCTCACTCTCTTCACTTCAACGCACACCTCAAGCAAAGCTCTCTCATATTCTCTCAAGTTTAGTTTAGTGTTCTTAAGCTAGTGGAGTAGGAATAGAATAGAAATCGGAGTCCGAAAGCCTTCGGAAGAGTTCGGGTATGGCTTTAGTAGCTCTCCTTTCCTCTTTTGTAAGCTTTGTACTTTACTTAGAATACTCTTCTTTGTACATCTATGGTATTAAAATACTTTCCGAGTATACGAATGCCAACTTTACATTATGGTCATGTTATACTGATTATACTGCTAGCTTATCTGGGAGATGCTTTGGTGCGGGTCTAATGTTTGTTTATGCAATTACTCTATGTCATGATGATGATATTAGAGTAGTATCTGGTAGTTTAGGCGTGGTGTCTAGATTACGGGATATCATTATTTAGGATTATATGCCGCGGATGAGAGGTGAGCAGCTAATGGTGACATGTCAGTACGGGTATTCCTCCGTGCGTGCATATAGTCCTAAGTTAATTTCCTGAGGTGGGTACTCCTCCCTATTTAGCCCCGGTTGTATGGTCATGACGGGCTGTCGTAAGGAACTCGACAGTCAGGGGGTGGCTTCTTGAAGTACCATGAGGGCATCGGATAGAGGGTATTAGCTAGTATGTCAGATAACTAGGATGTATGTATACTATGTATACTAGAAGTATAGGAATAGATTCCCTTTCTCTTTTCTTTCCACCTAGCTTAGATATTTCAGTATAAGAATGAGTAGCTCCTTGCTTGTGTCTCACTCTACCCTTGAATTATATTAACCCCTGCTTAGACTATGATTATTACAAGTAACATATAAATTATTAGTCAGGTTCTCTCTACCATGATCTTCCCACGGGATTGAATAAATATGATACCCTTGGAATACTCTCAGGTGAAATGCTACAATTGTATATCCATGCGCTTGCGGATGAACTCTGTAACCATAATATAACAGGAGTATTTCTGCGCCATTGCTGGAAATTATATTTCTAGTATTGTCGTTAAGAAATATCAACAAGCTGGAAATTCAAAAAATAATTGGTACAAGCATAATTAAGAAGATAAAATTTCCAACTAATGAAATTCTTCCTATGATTAATCTTGTATATTTATTATTCTCAGCTAAACTTGTGCTTGTGAACAATCATCCCTTTTTTGGGAACCTTATGCATCTAAGTAATTGTTACATGTGAGATGATTAAAGATGAAAGAAATTCTTGCAACATTTGTCATGACCTTTGGGATTTTGTTTTTCAAAATAAAAAATATTTTAAAGGCTCACTCCTCTAATTGACTTCATTTTATACCTACCAAGGCCATATGCAAGTATATCAATGATAAACCTTATTATGCATATGACTGCTTGGCATTATATTGAGTTTTGTCAAATGTATGTGACTCGTGTTAGATATCTTTCATACTCTCATGATTAAGGGGTCATTTCCACTTTCATTTCCACATATATAATTAAGCTAAGCTTCTACATTGGAAGATGACTTCCCACAAAAATTTCATTCAAATAAACTCCTACTTTAGACTATGCTTTCTTCTCCTAGAAAATCCTTGGCAAAAAGAAAGGAAATGAGAAAAAAGAGGGAAATGCCTGGCTATGAAAAAAAACAGAGAGAGAGAAAGAAATAAAGCTTGCTCTCAAAATATTGAGCATGATGAAAAAAAAATATAGACATGCCCATTCAATTTTCATGCAACGAAAAAAATGGAGGAGAAGGTATAGGAAGAAGGAGAACCATTTCTTTATTCTATCATTACACAAAATATGTTTCCTTTCCATTTACCACCACAAATAAAGACCCTTGATCTAAAAATATGACTGATAATCTTCTTGAGTCCATATTTTTGGCTTTGCAATATATATGATGTAGGTATGTCACAATTTTATTCCTACCGAGCTCCACATATCAGCCTGTGGAATAGGTATAAGTTTGGCACATTTTGCCTTGGTGAGGATCCACAAAGAGAAAATACCTGAGTGACAAGAGAGAAAGTCAATAAGAGGAAAATAGCCGTTTTGCGAAAATTTATAAAAATCCCATGAGTCTGACAGGTTAAGCAAGGACTGGAATCGAGATCGTTCCATTTATAAATTACCCGAGATGGTAAGTAGCCACCGATAAAGTTCACTGGTGCAGGTATGGCTTTGAATGGTTTATATGCATGAATTATATCTTGGAGAATTTCATTCTACACCGACATTTACTCAGGGAAGAGTAAAGAGCTAAGTGTTGGGGGTTTTGTTGGCGGTTATTAAATGCCAATTATATACCGCCAACATCTGCATAAAGTCCAGATAATAAAACATCCAACATAGTGATAGGTGTTAAATCTCCCATATTCCACAAGTGTTGGTGTATATTTGTATACAGATGATAAAGCCCGAAGTTTGGAGGAAAATCAGACTAAAGTGAGAGAAATCATGTATCCATACAAGGATGGGTTGTGAACATCATTGAATTACCAGAGAATCAGCCCAAAGTTTACAGAAATGGATAAAGCAAAGCAGAGGGAGTCCATAGGCCGAAGGCCAGGCCGGGAGGGCCTAGTCTTGGTTCGGCCGAACCCTGGTGATCACCGTTGATCCTGGGGTTTGGACGCTCCAGATCACTCCCTGATGGCGGTTTGTCACGCCCTGAAGTTTCCCCCTCTCCTTGCTTTAAAAATTGGCTAAATAAATCGTCCGAAGAAATTGTTTATTTAACCTAGAGCTAATTCCCTAATTAATAAATGCAATTAATAATCGGAAATAGCATGGTGGAATTTTTCTTGAGTTCCCCATGCTCCAATGCATTAACAAGATTTTTAGTGGAATTTTCAGAGCCTTGGAAATAATTTTAACCAATTAAAAATGAGCAAGCGCAATATCTTAATCCCAGAAAAATCCTTCCCCTCTTTTTCTTTTCTTTTCCTTCCTTTTTCTCTAGATGGGCCGTCGGCCCATCTCTCTCCCCGCGCTCGGCGCCCCTTTCCTGGGCCGGCCCGTTCCTTCTCCCCTCCCCGAAGTCCTCCCTCCCTCCCTCTCTCCTTCGGGCGCCGACAGGTGGGGCCCACCTGTCGGTCGTCTTCCTCCTCTAGCCGGTTGGAGCCGAGCCCCAACCGCCGGCGCCCCACCTCCCCACGCCGCCCGCCCTTCTCGCCCCTTTCGCGCCACTGGCCCGCGACTCAACCGCGTCCGCCGCCCTAAACCCTTAAAGAGATCACTTCCCCACATCTATCCGGCCGTGCGCGCGCGCCTAGAGAGAGGCGGCGATTCGGGATTCTGTCGAAATCCCAGCTCAACCCTCTTCTCTCTCCATCGTTCATCCTACCACTTCACGTCGGCCAGGCCAATCGCGCGAGGTGTTTTACCCCCCGGCCACGTCCTTCCTCACCAATCGCCATGAAGCGACTCTTTACCGAGCCCCTCATCTCGGTTTCACCCCTCATTCGGGCAGGACTTCTCTATGATGATCCCGATGCCTCCTATGTCGGCGCTCGCGCGCTTTGCTGCTAGCGCTGCTCCTGGCTTTGCCGTCGCCTTACTTGACAAGAATCAGAGGGGTCGAAGCCCCGCCGCCACCGGCCGGCTTAGTCGCCGGCCGCGCCAACACCCGCCACCTTGGCCGGGCCGTTCCTAAGCCTTCGCCACCGGCGATTTCGCAGGCAGAGCCTTTACCGGCCACCGCCTCGCGTTGCCAGTATATTCCCAACGGAGGCGCCCTCTCCCCTCGCGGAGCCAGTGCAGTTTCCTCCTCCATCTCGGCCGGCAATCTCAAAGCCGCCTGGTCGTCGTCTCCTCTCCTAATGTCTCTCGCATCTCCCTAGGGTGTCCGCAGCCGGCCATCTAGTCAGTGCCTCCCGCATCCACGGTGCGCGCCGCCGCTTTCTTCCTTCGGCGCCGGCACGCCGTGCTCGAGGTGGAGTGAATCCCCTCTCTCCTTCCTATTTCCCTCTCTCTCCCATGAGCGCCCTGCCGCCCTCCGCGCGCGTGCGCGAGATCGGCGGCACCGCCAGCCAAGCGCTAGGCCATTCGCAGCCAGGCCGCCGGCCGTCTCCCGCGCCGCGTGATCACAACAAGCCGTGGACCGGGCTGCGTGGCCAGCCGCCCGATGCCGGCCCGCCATGGTGGCCGGCCGGCTTTTGCAGCCTGTGCCGAGCTGGCCAGCCGCCACAATTCCTCCCCCTTGAGCCACTGCCCGTTGGGGCTCCACACGCGCTAGGCTGCCTCCTCCCTCTCCTTGTGCCGAACAGCGGCCTGCCCCGCCTGTCGGCGCCGCCCCTCCCCGCTCGGACGTCAGCCCTGGATTTATTGCGCAATAAAGTACATTAGGCTTTTCTTGATAGTAATGAAAACACAGTTTATCTTCTAAATTCCATAAGTAATTCATCGCGAGCTCCGTTTAAGTCCATTCAAGTCTCAGTAATCAAGGAAAAATGCAAAGAACCATTAAAAATTACTTTTGTTTCCTGTTTCCAGTAGTTTATAGATTTTTGCTGGTGCTTTGTTTTGTCGCGTAGATTTCGCCGGTTCGTCGATCCGCGTTTCTCGGAAGACGTTGCGAGGTCTTCATCAGCGAGAGCAAGGTAAGTCATCATAGTTTGATCATATTGTATGCGACCAGTTTAAATCTCCCGCATTTCTATTAAATGTGCATTCTTTTACAATTATCATGTGGATGGGATCTTTACTCCAGCATGCATATTATTTGTTTAATCCTCTTGCCATTGAACAACTTGGGTAAAAATGATCTAATGTGGTTTAGGAAATGTTAGCCGTGATTAGTTCAACTAGCACAACACATGGGGAATCACTATTATTACATAGACTTTGACTATGAGCATAAGCTCTTGGATTGGTGCCCCGCAATTGTGTTAGTTAATTAAAATAACATTGAATGGTGGGCTGTGGTGATGGTTTTGCTGTCGCACCCTTGGCAATTAAGGACCGGTTCACACGGAAACCCTGGGAGACTTACCGTGCTTACACAACGGGAGTGGGTAATGCTTGATCTGAAGTATAGCTCGACCTTTCCTAGGCACCGTGGCGAGGGTGGGCGGTGATGGAGTTGGGTCGGCCGGGGTGTCCGTTTGTCCACGCTGCCGATTCACCGCGGCGCCAAGAGGGGACCGCCCACTGCTTTTGGGGTGGGGGTGAAACTTAGCGTGGTGTGGATGGTTAGGGGGGGTTATGTGGAGGGGTCTTGTCCGAATTTCCCCCCTTTGAGGATCATGGTGATCTTTCGGGCATGGCGACATGTGGGAATCGGTCTTGTTGGGTACAGTGTACACCTCTGGCAGAGTAAAACTATCGATACGCGTGCCCAATGCGGTTATGGGGCGATCCAATCCAGATTTCACCGTGATTAGTCTCAACCCCAGTTTAGCTTAATGAAGCTGGTGTAGTTCAGTGGTTGGTTGGGCCTGTTGGCAACGTGGTGTAGCGTTGGACAGTGTTTGGTTAATATTGATTAATTACACAATGTTTTTACTGCTTTCAACACTTTGCTTTTAAATGCTAGGTTTTGCAAAAGACCTCTAGCCCTTTGGTTATATCCTGCATCATACTCCTCTTCCGTATGATTGCTGAGTACAGTGGGTAGTACTCGTCTTGCCTCTCTTTTTCCCCAAACCAGAGCTGAAATCTTCCTAGTGGAGCTGTTTGTCAAAGTTGGTTCCGTCGCTGCCTGTGTCAAGGATTGCCTGTGGAGTGGAGTCGCCCGCTGCTGAAGTCAAGCTTCCCGGTTTAGCTCGCTTTTATCTTTTCCGCTGCATTTGTAATCTTTTCTATTTTTGTAAGACGTGGATCTGTATGTCAACAATTGTCGTTTGTGTACCCTTGCTGGTCCTGGACAGGGATTTAATGCACATTCAGCTTAGAAATTCTGGTTCGAGAATTTCTGGGCGTGACACGGTTGCGGGGCAGTTTGGACATTTCCCCTTCTCACAATTGTCATAGCTGCCCTATAAAAGGAGCTTCACTCCTTCACTCTCACACACACTTTCAAGCTGGAGCTGAATTATAAGAGGCTCTATTGTACTATATTGTATACTAGAATAGGAAGAGAGTAGAGTAGAAGAAGTCGGAAGAATTCTGGAGTTGTTGGTAATCTTCTCTCATGGTGTTTAGGTAATTGTTATCCAGTAATTGCTGCGTATCCCATAGTACGTTTGAGGTAAGTGTAGAGGTGGTGACAGCCCTCGAGATCACGTAAGTCCTCCCTGTCTGGTACGTAGTAGAGCGACATCTGGAAATAGTGGGTTGCTAGTGCCTGAAGTATTGCGTTAGGACTAACTTAAGCTTTCCCTAGACAGTGTTTCTCACTAGTAAATCCTCTCTATCCTAGCCTATCCTTTGCTTGGTGTCCTTGGATGAACCGGAGGAAGATCTGACCATACGCGTTCCCTTGGATTCGATACCCTTGGAATACTCCGTAGGGGAAGTGCTGCATCGGTATATCCATGCGCTTGCGGATTTTATCTGTGACCATAAGAATTACAAACATTCTCCATGCTTTTATGTGCTTTCTTCTCCTAAAAAGAAAATCCTTTTTGAAAAAAAAACAGAGAAGGAGGGAAAGGCATGGCTATGAAAAAAAAATAAAGTTGTGCTCTCTCGAGCATGAGCATTGAAAAAAAAAATAGCCATGCCCTCTCCTCATTAGTAAAAGAAGGATTTTTGGGAGAAGGAAGTAAGCACAAGGGAGAAGAATTTTCTTTATCTTTCTTCACATTTCATTTCCACCATATGTCACACACATTTTGCACGATCTTGATCTTAAGTATGTTTAGTCATCTATTTTAGTCTGAGCTTTTAACTTAGTCATAAATGTGAATGCAAGTATGACATATTTGATCCCTACCAAGCTCCACATATCAAACCCTTAGAGTAGAAATCTAAAAGGTAAATTGGTGAGGAATTCTTTTTGATACACTTAGAGAGACTAAGTGAATCATTTGAGTAACTTGGCTTTCTTTTGCAAAATAATTTGAAAACTTTCTAGAATAAAAGTTGAATAAAGATTGGGTGATTAGTGCTCTAATTGTTGTTCTGTCTTTCAATCGCTCAAGGCTAGGAGAAGCAGTATCTCGTGGGAATCAGGGGTAAGGGTAAGCCACCGTACCAAAGATTATTTAATTTGAGAGGGAGTACATATACCTTGCATATGTACATTTGAGATATACAACATAGTAGCAACTGCAGATCAACAACCATGTATTTGTTTCCTTTCGTCCTTTACTCGGGACGAGCAAAGGTTCAAGCTTGGGGGGATTTGTTGACGGTCGATAGCGATCAGTTTCGACCGTCAATATTACCAAAATAGAGGAGAACCAGTTACGCTTGCAATGCATATTTATGTTAGAAATAATATTCCACTAGTATTAGGTTTACTAACCTTTTGCAGAGAATGAACATGAAGTGGAGAAGAATCGACATCAAAGCAGACGATATATCAATCGGACGATGTCGAGAATTAGACTTATGCATGAATGGGCCATGAACTCAGAGTTGACATGATGAATTGGGCCAAAATTCACAAGTCTGCGGAGAGGAGCAATAGAGGAGGCCGCCAGCCGAAAATGGGCCTGTTTGGCCCAGCCCCTGGTTCGGCCGAACCAGGAGCCCATCGTGGCGCCGTTGGATGCAGGGTTGCGACTGGACGGTGTGGATTAACTCCCATTGATAGTTAGAGGGTATTTCCAACCATTCCAACTGTCATTGGGAGGCTATATAAACCCCTCACTCTCTCCATTTCAACCAACACTTCAAGCAAAGCTCTCTCATATTCTCTCAAGTTTAGTTTAGTGTTCTTAAGCTAGTGGAGTAGGAATAGAATGAAATCGGAGTCCGAAAGCCTTCGAAAGAGTTCGGGTATGGCTCTAGTAGCTCTCCTTTCCTCTTTTGTAAGCTTTGTACTTTGCTTAGAATACTCTTCTTTATACATTTCTGGTATTGAAATACTTTCCGAGTATATGAATACCAACTTTTCTTTATGATCGTGTTATACTGATTATACTGCTAGCTTATCTATAAGATGCATAGGTACGGGTATAATATTTGCTTTTGCAATTACTCTATGTCATGACGGTGATGTTAGAGTAGTATCTGGCAGTTTAGGCGTGATGTCTAGATTACGGGATATCATTATTTGAGGTTATATGCTGCGGATGAGAGAAGGGCCGCTGATGGTGACAGCTCAGTACGGGTATTTCTCCACGCGTGTATATAGTCCTAAGTTAATTTCCTGGGATTGTACTCCTCCGTATTTAACCCTGGTTTTATGGTCATGACGGGCTGTCGCAAGCAAGTCGGCATTCAGGGGTGGCTACTCGAAGTATTAGGAGGGCATCGGAAAGAGGGTATTAGCTAATTAATCATATAAGTAGAATGTATGTATGCTATGTACACTAGAAGTATACATAGGAATATATTCTTTTCTATTTTTCTTTCCACTTAGCTTAGATAATTTAGTATGAGAATGAGTAGCTCCATGCTTTTGTGTCACTCTACGCTATGGATTATATTAACCCCCTCTTAGACTATGATTATTACAAGTAACATATAAATTATTAGTATGGTTCTCTCTACTATAATCTTTCCACGGGATTAAATAAATACGATAACCTTGGATTACTCTCGGGTGAAATGCTACAATGGTATATCCGTGCGTTTGCGGATGAACTCTTTAACCGTAATATAGCAGGAGTATTTCTGCGTCATTGCTGTGAATTATATTTCTAGTAATATCGTTAAGAAATACCAACAGAGACCAAGCCAAGTTTGGCCGTGTTATTCAGTTGGATGGAAGGAGTAAAACACAGGTACTGCCAATTCCATATAAAAGAAATTAAGGGAGGCAAAACACAGGTACTGCCAATTACATTTGAACCATAAAATAAAGAAACTGCACGCATGCACCAACTTCAAACAATATAGACAACAAAACAAGAAGCACGAAGGTAGGTAGTAGGACTGATCATAGGAAAGACGAGAGGAACTAAGCTTGAGGGGTGAGCTGAGGCAGCATCTTGTCAAGCTCCAGGTAGTGGTTCAAACTTGAGCGACTTAGCCGTTGCTCTTCCCTTCTTGTCGCAATTAACATCATAGTTCTTTTATTTATTGTGCTATTTTAATTAACACAATCTAACAAATGACTCGACTTGGATATTGTAACATATAGATGGATGGCCAGACATACATATATATTGGCGGCCGAAATTCTCTGTACTGCCTGCATATATAGATATTATAAAGATAAGTTTTAGATAAAAAAAATATTCAGAGATATTTCGAAAGATGGTTGCTACACACATACAGAGAAATACGAAAGAAGCACTACTATAAATATTGTTTGTGCCAAACAAGCTATGGTCAACGAGCACAAGAAAAAATATATATAGTTCTTCCCATAAAATGAGTAGTGCAATGTAGTTTACCCACGGACCTTCAGTTGCACTTATTTCTTAAGTCCAGTATACCGTTCCTGCAAAAAGGGGAGGAAATTTATGTAAACGACCCATGTATACATTTGTGGCATGAAAGAGAGATGGGAGCTGCTCGGATGTGTAGAAATGTCCTAACCAATAGGTTTTCTGCTGCCGCCGTCATTGCTTGACTTTTCGACGTTCTTTTCGTCGGAAAGCTGGCCGTCTGGGTCGTCGTTGTCTCTAATTTCATCACCATCGATATTTTTTTGATTTTCTGTTTGCTGGCTGACATTTGGAGGGTTGACCTCCGCCTTGCTGACCTCGATCGGGATGATCAGCTCCCCACTGTTGTTCTTGCTGTTGTTGGCGGGGTTGTAGGGGATGAGAGCAATCCTCTCCCGATCACTTGGAATTGGATCATAGGCAAGACACATTTTTTTTTGTTCGCCGCCGTTGACGACTAGGAAGATGATGTTGCAAGAAAGTATGTAGGGTTCCATGTGTGCTAGCTTTCACACGAACGGTTTTGTGGTGGGATGGTCGACAAGTATATGTTAACTAGCTAGCCCGTCGTCCCTTTTATACTTCTAGCTAGCCAGCTAGCGCACAGCTAATGCTGATTAAGCACATGGGATCAGCTGTTCTTATGGCTGTTTCCTCACAAACAAACAGGCAAAGAACACTCATACGTCCTTGTTAATCTCTATGGCGGGGAAAAACAACGACGCATACAGTACGTACTTGCATGAAAATTGGAAGATACACAATATGTTATCTTCAACCATGTGTCACTAATTTTCTTATGGTTGGCGCAACAATAATGCGTACTCCCTCCGTACTCGTAAAAAAAATTGTTTAGGACAATGTTTATGTCAAACCTTGGAAATATAAATCATGAGTAACTCTTAAGTTGTTGAGTTTGAAAATATAAAAATTATATGAATAGATTTGTCTTG
>CM020182.1:14109148-14132585 GCA_009805545.1 Oryza longistaminata | reverse complement strand
GTTGTCTTGAAAAATACTGTCATAAAAGTATACATATATCACTTTTCAATAAATATTTTTATAGAAACAAGAAGTTAAAGTTCTGTTTTGGAGACCGTATTGCTTTCCTAAACGACTTCCTTTACGAGTACGGAGGGAGTATATATGTGTGGAGAAATTGGAAGATATAATCACGACCAACCATACATATATATATATATATATATGTTGTTAATTGCTTCGGTTGCAAAAGCAATGATGCACGCACACATCCAAGACAAAATTCCAGTATCCTATAGTCACAACTAACGAATTAATGTTGTTAATTTTCTATTGTTGGATAACATGCAAACATACCAGGATATTAATTATAATCGCCTGCCTAATTAAGATTCCTCACAAGGGTTTGTTGCTTCCTCTTCTTGACCTCTTCTGATCTGATTTTTTTGGTTGGATCGATCTTTTCTTGTGCTTTGATTTTTTTTTTTTTGTTTTGTTCAGATCCAGGCTAGCAATAGCTGTTACAGATAAATACCAAATTTTGGTCTTTTGGGATCGGATTCTGACCTTTTTTTAGTGCTTTGAGGTGAGATTCAGTCTGTTAATGTTTTCTAACTGAATTTAGGGAAATGGGTTGGTGCTGCTGAGCTCAGTCAGAAGGAGATTATCAGGGCCGAGAGGAACTCTGGGTTGATCAGCAACAGGGTGAGGGAGATCCAGGTGAGTACTTCACACACATCAAGAACATAATTTATCTCCTTTTTATCTGTTCATAGGAATGACCAGATTGTTCGGTTTGTTGTGGTTTGTTGTTCTCATGGAGATGTCGTTGTCATAACGCTGGTGCTGCCGGCAGAGTACAGAGTTTGGCTGTCGGGCTCAAGAAAGAGCAACGAGCGCTGTTGTTCGTAACCATCAACGATTGGCATGCACTTAGCAACCTATCCGGGCAGTCAAACAAGGGGTACAAGGCTTGCACTCACTGTATGTAAGAAACTGAAAGTACGTATCTGAGGCATTGTAGAAAGGTTGTGTACATGGGCCATCGTTGATTCCTTGTTGTAAACCACCCGGTACGGAAGAAAGGCAAGCACTTTGATCATATGGCGGACCACTGTACAAAGCCTAAATATTGCAGCGGGAAAGCAGTGTTTGCTATGGTGAAAGATCTTAAAGTAGTGTTTGGAAAGGCGCCTGGCAGCCAACCTATAGAGAGCGAACATGGTCACGAGGATATGTGGAAGAAGAACTCTATTTTTTTAGGAGTTACCCTATTGGGAATTCTTGGATGTCCGGCACGCAATCGACGTGATGCACCTCAATAAGAACCTTTGCGTAAACCTGCTTGGCTTCCTAGGTGTATCTGGGAAGTCGAAAGATATGCTGGAAGCACGTAATGATCTGAAGCATATGGAACAACGCAGCGACCTTCACCCGGAATCAAAGGAGAAAGGAAGCCATTACTTGAGTCCAGCCAGCTACACTCTTAGCAAGGCAAAAAAGGAAAGTATGTTTGAATGCTTGGAGAGCATCAAAGTACCGTCTGGATACTTCTCGAATATAAAGCGAATAATAAGCATGAATGAGAAGAAGTTCGAAAACCTAAAGTCTCATAACTTTCACGTGTTGATGACACAGCTGCTACCAATTATAATTCGGGGTATCCTTCCTGACATTGTACGGGCAACAATAACAAAGCTATGTGCTTTAATGAATGCAATTTCGCAGAAGGTCATCGATCCAGATAGATTAGAAGCCCTTCAAAATGATGTGGTGCAATGTCTTGTCAATTTTGAGTTGATATTTCCACCTTCATTTTTCAATATAATGATGCATCTGCTTTGTCACCTTGTCAAAGAGATCGGTATTCTCGGGCCTGTGTACCTACACAACATGTTTCCTTTCGAGAGGTATATGGGCGTTCTAAAGAAGTATGTTCGTAACTGTGCTCGTCCAGAGACAAGCATTGCCAAGGGGTATCGAACAGAGGGGGTCATTGAATTCTACGTAGAATTTATTGAAGACCTTCGCCCAATCGGGGTGCTCGAATCATGCCATGAAGAGAGACTACGGGGAAAGGGGACTCTCAGAAGGAAAGCAATAATGACGGTAGACAACAATTTATTCTGTAAAGCACATTTCACGGTTCTGCAACAATCTTCATTGGTGGCTCCTTACATCGAGGAGCACTTGGCTCTAGTTCGCGCTAGAAACATCGGTAAGTCCGATGCATGGATTACACGCCATCACATTGATACTTTCCACGCTTGGCTGCGACAACATCTCATGGGTAACGAGACGATTAACAAACAACTGGCCTTCCTGGCGAGGGGACCATCTGGCTCGATTACGACATTCCAAGGATACGAGATCAATGGGTACAAATTCTACACGAGAGTCCAAGACATAAAGAGCACGAACCAGAACAGTACTGTTCGTATCGATGCCATGAGATACGATGGTACAACTGGTACCTATTACGGTGCCAACGAGGACATATGGGAACTTGACTATGGACCTCTCAAGGTCCCTCTGTTCCGGTGCCAATGGGTTAGGTTGACTGGTGGAGGCGTAACGATTGATGACAGTGGGATGACAACGGTTGACCTTAATAAGGTCGGATACTCGGACGAACCTTTTGTCCTTGCCAATGATGTAATGCAATTTTTTTACATGAAGGACATGTGTATTAAAGGAAAGAAGGGGAAGGGCCCGACGAGCCGAAGCGCCACGTGGTTCTCCCAGGCAAGAAAAATCGTCGGAGTCGAGGATAAGACTGACGAGGATTATGATCAGTTTGACAGGCAACCCCCTTTCACGGTGACGGTTGACCCTAGCATCCTCCTATCAAACGAAGGCATCCCTTACTCACGCAGCGATCACAAGGAAGGAACAGTAGTGAGGAGAAAGTACGTGCGGTCAACCGTCATCGCCGATATATTGCCCTAATTGTTATGTAGACGATGTAAATTGTTTTGGATGTATTGAATATCCATATAAATCAATTGTTGTATGGCATATGTTAATTATGTATGATTATTAGAATTTTTAACAATTGTAATCATGCATATGTTACTTATATTTGATTATTAGAATTTAAAACAATTTTAAATCATGCATGTGGCAATTACATATGTTTATTACAATATTTAACAATTTTAAATCATGCATATGTTAGTTATATATGATTATTAGAATTTAAAATAATTTTAAAACATGCATGTGGTAATTACATATGTCTATTACAATTTTCAACAATTTTAAATCATGCATATGCTAGTTATATATGATTATCATAATTTAAAACAATTTCAAATCAAGCATGTGGTAATTACATATGTTTATTACAATTTTTGACAATTTTAAATCATGCATATGCTAGTTATATATGATTATCATAATTTAAAACAATTTTAAATCTTCCATATACTAATTATATATGATCCATTTAATTTACTACAGATTTTAACATATTTTAATGGTTTTGTCAATAATTTTGTGACTTTAAATCATTTTAATGAATTATTTACTATTTTAGATAACGCATATGTAATGAAATTAAATATGCACTCTTATTATTGTAGTCCCTGTTCTTAACCCTAACCGGTTTAAAAAAGAATTTGGAAATAGCGGGAAAAGATCTTTAGTCCCGGTTCTTTAGTCCCGATTGTAGCTACCAACCGGGACTAAAAATCCCGGGGTATATATATGCCCGAGGCGGCATCGTTGATTGTAATTCTTATGGACACAGATAAAATCCGCAAGCGTACGGATATACCGATGTAGCACTTCCCCTACGGAGTATTCCAAAGGGTATCGAATCCAAGGGAACGTGTGTGGTCAGATCTTCCTCTGGTTCATCCAAGGACACCAAGCAAAGGATAGGCCAGGATAGAGAGGATTTTCTAGTGAGAAACAGTTTGTAGGGAAGGCTTAATTTTAATCCTAACGCAATACTTCAGGCAATGGCAACCCACTGTTCCCAGATGTCGCTCTACTACGTACCTGGACAGGGAGGACTTAAGTGATCTCGAGGGCTGTCACCACCTATACACCTACCTCAAACGTACTGTGGGATACACAGCAATTACTGGATAACAATTACCTAAACACCACGTCTAAGCTATTAATATCTACTTTAGTGTTTATTACTCAATAAAGCAATCACTATATTTTAGTTGATTATAGTGAACAATAATCCCGTATGCTATTTAGGAACTAACCATGAGATAATTCTCACAAGATAGATCTAAATTACTCAGGAAGATTATTATATTGAATTCAGAGTAATAAAATGAATAAAAGAAATGATAGAAGATTACCGACAACTACGGAATTCTTCCGACTTTTTCTACTCTACTCTCTTCCTATCTAATATACAATATAGTACAATAGAGCCTCTTATAATTCAGCTCAAGCTTGGAAGTATGTGTGAGACTGAAGGAGTGAAGCTCCTTTTATAGGGCAGTTATGACGGTTGTAGGAAGGGGAAATGTCCGAAATGCCCCGCAACCGCCATCAGGGAGTAATCTGGAGCGTCCATGCCAAGCCCCAGGATCAACGGTGATCACTAGGGTTCGGCCGAACTTGGGCTGGCCCTACCCGGCCTGGCCTTCGGCCTGTGGACTCCTTCTGCTTTGCTTTATCCATTTTTGTAAACTTTGGGCTGATTCTCTGGTATTTCAATGAAGTTCACAACCCATCTTTGTGTGGATACATACTTCCTTTCACTTTAGTTTGATTTTCCTCCCAACATCGGGGTTTATCATCCGCGTACAAACATATACCAACACTTGTGGAATATGTGAGATTTAACATCTATAACTATGTTGGATGTTTTATTATCTGAACTTTATGCAGCTGTTGGTAGTATAGAATCGGCATTTAATAACCGCCAACAAACCCCCTCCCCACTTAGCTCTTTACTCGTCCCTGAGTAAAGGTTAGTGTAGAATGAATTTCTCCAATATATAAATCGAGCATATAAATCATTCAAAACCATATCTGTACCTGTGAACTTATATCAGTAGCTACTTACCATCTTGGGTAATTGATAGATGGAACGATCTCGATTCCAGTCCTTCTTGCTTCTGTTGCCATTCTTACGTCTGTGCTATGTGTTCCTCAAGGTTGTATTGGATCTCTCCCGTCTGCATAACAAGGGTGTCCATTCTCCTGATCATTTCACCCAAGTCCCAACGAGAGGAACTTGAGCGCGATTCACCTGGAGATGGAGGCGTACCACTTATCACGCCCGGAATTTCTATCCAAAATTCCAAACGCTTACATGTGTGTAAACCCTCGTCTAGGATTCAGCCGAGGCACACAATAACAAATTGATAATAGAGTACAATTATTACTCTAATTAATAAGCGAATATAATGTCATTACAGAGGTAGATAGTTCCTCTCAATCAATAAAGTTCAAAGCAGCGGAAAATAAAAGAAACAGCGCAGACGACTCCACTCCACAGGCACCTTGACCAGGGCTATGCCTAATCCTCCACACCATCAGCATCATTGTAGAACTCCTCCTCTGATGAATGATTGCAAGGTGAGTATATGACATACTCAACAAGCCACGCAGCAAATATGCAAGTGCACAGGATAACAAAGGATGGCATAGTATAGTCTCATTTGCATAAATAGCATTTAATAAATATTTCAGAATTTAATAAAACAGTAGAGTATTAATTAAACAGTATTAATCCAACGCTATACAACATACCCTGTTGCATAGGCCCAACCATTCTGAACAACCAATCCCGGCTGCACAGTTCTATCTCCAAACCAGGAATATACCATTCCAAACCAGGAGCTAACAAGTTATTAACAACATCATTTAATATTGTGAGAAGTGTGAAACTAATCACGAAAGACATTGTTAGACCCGCCCACAACCGCGGGCACGGCTATTTGAATAGTTTAAACTCTGGCCAGAGGTGTACCACTGTACCCACAAGACACAACCTCAACATCATGTCAACCATGCGTCGCGATACTTAACAAGTACCCGAATAGAGATTGTGACATTACCCTCTATATAATACAATTCAAATCAGTGCACCTTTCCCGGATCATAGTCACCCCCTTGTAAACAAGGCATGGACTCCCCAGCGACCCCCGTGGGCTTATCTCCGCCACTTCACAGTCTGGTGCTCTACAATGAACCATACTATACAGAAAGTAAAGTCGTTGCCCACGCTGGCTTGTGGTTGGCACGATTTATGTTTCACAACCGAAAATCGTGAACCGGTCCTTAATTGTCATGAGCACTACCATCAAAACCATGTGCTCACAACCCACCATTATCAGGTTTTAGTTGGCAAATTAATTAATTAACCAATCACGATTACCCATCGTGAGCTATCATTAAGCCATCTTTAAATAATAGTGAATCATAAGTTATCCCATTTATGTGAGCTAGTGTCTCTAAGCATGGCTAAGCATCCTAATGACTTTTGCTAAAACCATATAATGTTCTAGCTAATCCAATTATTAACCAAACGACAAAGAATAGATAATCAATATCAAAAGGGCTATAACAAGGCAATAGGTTATTCCCACCCAATGACATTCAAAAATAAATGCAATAGTTGAATAGAAACAATAGCTTTAAACGGGATCAACATGCTCAAAGGGTTGTTTGGGATCTGTGTGACTTGCCTTGCTGGCCTTGGAATTCCTCAAAATCTTCTCCTGCGAAATTGGACTCTCCGGGAACGTCGGAATCTAAGGAGAAAAGAGCAAAATCACCAAAACAGCACATAAACAAACATGAACAGTACATGTGGATATTTTTAACATGTAGATCTCAATTTTAGCAAAATTTAGAGATTTGAACCAACTAAATTCGAGCTAAGATGAATTAGTTATGAATTTTCAAACATTAAATCAGATTAAATCATTTATATATATTTTAATTGAATTATGACGCAATAATGAATTATTTTTGAAAAGAAAACGAAGATTATTGCGTCAGCGGCTCGGGTTCACGGTGGACTGGGTGCACGACGGCGGTCTACGGATCGGGCGGCTGAGATTATCCCTATCCAAAACAGACGGCCGAAATCTAATTGGTCTACGGCGGTTCACGAGACACGACGACGATGATGTCAACGACGACGTCACCACCGGCGGCGGCTCGGGCACGCGTGCTCGCCAGCGAACGACGGCGCGGCGGCGCGAACGGAGGGCACCAACACGATGCGGGTGACGCGGCGATCCTTACCAAGGCACGAACGGCGGCGGACAGCGACCGGACGACGACGGCGACGAGGATGCAGCGGCGACGGCGTTCGGCTTGACGACGACGGCGGTGCTCCGGCGATCCTCGGCGACGACGGAGGGGTGGACGAGGACGGCGATGACCCGGCGATCCCGACGATGGCCTCCGACCTCCACCGGCGAACTGGCTCGAGTAGCGACTGGGCGACGGAGCTTGAGACGCAGACGCGGCACTTGGAGCGGCCGGTGACATATGTGAAGCTGGCGTAGGGCGCAGCAAGGTCTCAACCATGGGGCCTTGGGCGCTACGGACGGACGGAGAGTGGACACAAGGCTAAGGGTGGCCCCCCCGACCCCCGGGGGGTGTGTGTGAGGCGGGCGGCGGCACTTGGGGTCCTTTTATAGGGTTGGAATGGCGGCTTGCGAACCAACATGCGCGATATCCGATCAATTTACGTGGTATGGATAGAGATTATCGTGTTCGGGGAGACTAGACAAATTCGATTCGAGAATAGAAATCCGCGCAGTTTCCAACCGATTTAGGGCGTGAATGCACATTCCATAAGAGAAGGCTAGAGGGGATCTCCGGGGATCCCTTTTCCTCAACACTTCGACCAGAGAAAGGAAATTCGGCGCGCCGAATTTGAAGGGGACGTCCGGCGGCGCGGCGCTAGGTTCGGGCGCGGCCGCCGAGGGAGGTAACGCAGGGCCATAGAAGGGTGGGACAGCACAACCAGTATCAGTCGGTCACACGAGGCATCTGCGTTTCGCCGCCGTGCTTTATTGAGATTGTTGCATTAGCGGCCGAACTTGTGGCCGAGGGAGAGAGAGAAAGGATTTGGGCCGACTTTCGGCCCAAAGCCAAAAGAGGATTTTAAAAACCTTTTTCAATTTAAATTATTCATGAAATGCAATTCCATTTATTAAAAATACTTCCTTGGCTCAAATAAATCCCAGAAAAATTTAGGAACTATAGAATCAAGTAAAGTATTTAATAAAATTTTATCTAGCCCACTTTTATATTGGAATTTATTATTTAAAATTAGATCTTCTCTTCTAGGCTTTTACAATTATTTCTAATAATTCCAATTAAACAACAATTTATATTTTTGGGATTTTTAGGGTTCGACACCACTCGATCTGGGGGGTTGATTGCTCATGTCCCCCCACTGTATGTCATGAGGTGCACGCCACCGGTCTTCACTGGCACTTGCCCAGCTTGAGACTCCGATGCTGTGGCGTGGAGCTTGAGTCCATCCGGGTGCATCCCCAGTTCGCTCCCAACCTGCCTCATACATCTGTACGGGTGTTGAGGATGATGAACCTTCTCGTTCATTCCTTGCCATGTTGCGTGTCTCCCTGTATGTTCCACCTGCACGAGATTCTTCTATGGTCTGCAGGGGAATGGTTAGTTTATGGCAGTTGTACAAATGATATCCCGCATTTGGCAACATGATTTCATTTGTACAACTGGGGAAAAAGTATATCAAAGATCCATCTACTACATTTTTGGATATGCGCTTGCCCTAGATAATTCTTATCAATACAGGGACGAGCGGCTGAGATAAAAGAAATCTGTTCACTGACAACCCCTAGTCCGTTTGCCATCCGAGTAATCAAGGATGTGCACGCAACAGGAGCAGAAAACCTTATACTTTCTAACCGTTGCCTTATCATACATTTCACCGGAACAACTTTGATCTTTCTAACCATATCGAACATGATAATTAATTCATCCCCGTAATGGGTCTAAGATCACCTCTAGGAAACAAAGTCATAGCAATCCATTTGTGCATAAGCCTAAGTATAGGATTATGGATATCATTCGTCATAGGTTTCTTGCAAATTGGAGCACCAAAAATGTCTTCTCAAAACCTATTTCTCTCGAACCCAGAAATTCCTTTCTGGAGATCGATTTTACAGGAATCGTGAAAACCAAGAAGTGTACTTAATCCTTTCCATGAAAGTGTGTATTCCTTATGGAAAAAGCAAAAGGAAATTCCATCTTCTATTTCTTTCAAGCTACACAGAAATTGCAAAGTAAGCAAACGAGAACCAGGCTCATCTACCATAGCAAATCTCTGCCAACCAACAGCTTTCCAAATAGCACAAAAATCATTGTCCATACCTATTTTCTTCAGTAGCTCCGGAGAGTATTCTCGCGTGTGAGCATACTCCCGGTCACTCAGCATGTAGTAGGCTTGTCTTTCCCAACCGTCGACAAGGTCGAGGGCGGCGTCGCTCAAGAGACGTCGCGGAACGTCGGCATCCTCCATCGTGACATCGGCTGATGAACGAGCACTAAACTCGTCATGATGAACAGACGAGACAATCGCCTCCTCATTTTGCACAATGGAGCAAGAACAGACTAACTCGGCGGGGGTTAGAATAGCAAGAGTTTCACCAGTGGCGAATCTAGGATGAAAATATAGGTGGTGCTTTATTTAACGTCATAATACAAAATAATCATATGTCTTTGATCTACATCAACAATATTTCAAAATCCTACAAGGATAGAAAAAAATAGAATGGATTAAAGAATGAAGGGAACTGAAGAGTGAAAAAGATTGAAAGATATATATAGGCATGGGCTACACACTGACAGCTACTAGAACACGAGAGTAAAAGTAATCCACATCGTTTCTTTCACCCTGAACATCTCCAGCCAAATAGCCATCATTGGTTGGCTGTTTGCTGTAATTAATTTTGTTGGCACTATGAACTCACTACACATAGACATATATATCTGGGATCAATCCCTGTCAGC
The DNA here is from genome assembly GCA_009805545.1 of Oryza longistaminata. Taxonomy (NCBI): domain Eukaryota; kingdom Viridiplantae; phylum Streptophyta; class Magnoliopsida; order Poales; family Poaceae; genus Oryza; species Oryza longistaminata. The sequence goes on along the minus strand of CM020182.1, from coordinate 14,122,613 downwards.
CAGAGCTGGGGCTGGAGCCCCAACCAGCCCCAACAGTGGATTCGCCACTGAGTTTCACCCGCCGGTTAGTTTTTACCAAAACAACTTGTATGTATGCAACTAAATATTTGAATTTGAAGAAAACTATCATGGCTTGAATGAATTTGAGAGCAAATTTTGGAGAGTGAATGAAAATGTGTTGAAATAGGATGGATTTCCCTCTCTCGGCCGGTTGGCTTAAGTAGTGAACCGACAACGGTCAAAACTGTCTTGTGGGGCCCACTAGCCGTTACCCTGCCAAAAGTGGCAGGTAACCGTTGCCTAGCCGGTTTCGCCGGACCCCTGGTGGGCCCAATCGGCCCCACTTTTGGCCGTTGGGTTCCAACGGTCAGTGTGGTCGTGGCATGGCAAATTTTCATTGAAAATTTTATTTTTGGTTTGCTTAGAAAAATTCATTTGAAAAATTCAAAATCCTAAATGCAAGTTTTGAAATTCAAACATGAGTTGATGCAAAAATTCAAATTGATGAAAAATGAAAAATAAATATGCGGATACATACCAATTTACCTGTTGACGAATGTCACATCATTTTAGGTCCGACGTGCAAGACCGTACCTCCTTCTAGTTTAATTCGCAGATTTTTCACCTGTCTCCGGAGGTGATGGAGCGGGCGTCTTTGGCTTTTCCTTCCACACCCTCTTTGGTTTCGGTGCGGGAGACGGCTTCTTCTGAGCCGGCTGCTCTAGCTTCTTGGCCGATTTACTGGATTTTACCGACGTCTTCCAATAATGGCTCCTGGGAATCGTTATTTCATTTTCTAGGAAATTCTGCATGAACTTCATCATGCTGTCCGTCTTGGGTGGCTCCAGTTCGACCACTTGGATGTTTTGCGGGTTTGGCCCATACTTGATTCTGACCATGGAGCACTATTCAGTCCTTGGCTGAAACTCAAACTTCTCTTCCTTCCCGTTGATATGGAAACGAATACTTCCCATTCCCACATGAATGTTGGCTCCTACGGTGCTAAGGAATGGACGCCCCAAGATGAGTGGCGTCTCCTTATTCATGTCCATGTCTAGCACCACGAAGTCAACCGGGATAAAGAAATCCCGTATCTTGACCGCCACATCCTCCGCTATCCCTGCCGGGTAACGGACTGATGAATTGGCCAGCTGCAGGCGCATCAGTGTTGGTGCCAACACCGTGAAGTTGAGCTTGTCATAGACGTCCTTTAGCATGACGCTGACACTTGCTTTGAGATCACATAGGGCTTGGTCGAGCTGCTGTGTCCCGATCGAGCAGATGATCGTTGGACACCCCAGATTTTTCTTCTTCTCTGGGAGCTTGTGGAATATGATGTTGCTGCACTGCTCCGTCAGCTTGACCACCTCTGTTGTTGGGAGCGGTCTCTTGTTGTTGAGGATATCCTTGAGGTAACGTGCGTATGTTAGCACTTGCATAGCATCCAATAACAGCACGTTGATGTGGATCTTCTGGATTACTTCAACGAAACGAGCGAACTGCTCGTCCACTGACGGTTTCCTGTTCGTTTGAGGAAACGACAACAATTGTGTGTCGCAGTACTCTTGCGGCAAAGTCTTCTCTGGCTGAACCTCTTCATCAGCCGAATTACCAGATGACGCTTATTGGTGATACTCCTAGTCCCTGCAGGGTTAGGACATGGCGGATCACGAGTGGACTTACCTCCTCTCGTTGTGATCGCCTTCACATGTTCAATGGAGGATTCGGGCTGCCCCGGGATCTTCCCAGATTCATTTGTAGGTACTAAAGCAGCTAACTGAGCTAACTGGGTTTATATCATCTTGTTAAGGCTCAGCTGGTTTAGAAAAGCAGAAGCGAAGCCATCTAATTTGACATTTATGTTCTCTAAAACCTTGTCATTGGCAGCTAGCTTTTTTCTTAAAGCATCAATGGTTTTATCTTGCGCAAAGATGAGATCTTTCAAGGAGGGTTGGATAGAAAAGTTACCATTGTTGTTACCTCCTTGATAATATGGGCGTGGCTGGTTCCACCCCTGACCTCCTTGTGGACAATACCCGTTGTTGTTGTTGTTGTTGCCCATGTACATCGCCTCTTCACGGGTTTTCGGGCAATCATTCCCAGAATGACCCGTGGTACCGCAGACCTCACACGTGATGTGTGAGTCAAAGGCTTTGACGGTGCCTTGTGGCCTTTTGTCGTGGTCGTCCAAAAGCTTCATGCGGAGGTGCAGCTTGGCAGCAAGCATTTCCGTCTCCTTGACGGTGTGCATGCCTCGCTGACGAGTTTGGAGTTGTTCCTCGCTCCAACCCATATTGGAGACCATCTTCTCTATTAAATCAACGGCTCCTCGAACCGTCTTTGAGAAGAAGGTTCCTCCAGTTGCCGCGTCCAGGTGATTACTGGACGTTGGGGTGAGTGCATTATAGAAGTTCTGCAAGATTAGCCAGTCGTCCATCCCATGATGACGACAGGCGGCCACATACTCCTGAAGTCGTTCCCACGCCTCAGGAATGGACTCACTCCTTGTCTGCTGGAAACTTGAAATTCTCCCGCGAAGGGCGTTGGTTTTGCCCATCGGGAAGAATTTTAACAGGAATGCGGTTGAACATCTGTCCCAGGTGTTGATCGTAGCACGATTGGCATAAAACCACTGCTTCGCTTTCCCAAGGAGGGAAAACGGAAACAGCTGCAGCCTGACAGCGTCTGGACTGACACCCTTCATGGTGTACGTGCTGCAGATCTCCAGGAACTATTGTAAGTGAGCATTGGCATCCTCATTAGGCTTGCCGTAGAACGGGCTAGCCTGCGCCATCGTGATGAGGCTGGACTTCAGATCGAAATCCACGTCTCCCAGGTTGATCTGCGGCCCAATGGCCACATTGTTAGCAGAGGGAGCAGCGAATATACGGAGTGTCTTGTCAGCCATAGTCTTGAAGGTTGGTGGCACTGTTTGACGCTCCGGAAGAAAGCTTCTGGATTTTCTGTAAAGTTTTTCGGCAAGTTGAAACCAGTCATGCACTACCCTGTTTGCACAACATAAGAGAAAACAACCAAGGTTAGCCTGCAAAGGACAATGATTATACAGTGGTAAATATAAAGTATTAGTTCTGGTAATCTCTATTATAAATCTTCCTCGGCAACGGCGCTAGAAATGCTTGCTGGTATTTCTTAACGATATTACTAGAAATATAATTCCCAGCAATGGCGCAGAAATACTCTTGGTATATTATGGTTACAGAGTTTATCCGCAAGCGCACGGATATACCATTGTAGCATTTCACCCGAGAGTATTCCAAGGGTATCGTATTTATTTAATCCCGTGGGGAGATAATAGTAGAGAGAACCATACTAATAATTTATATGTTACTTGTAATAATCACAGTCTAAGCAGGGGTTGAGATAATCAAAGGGTAGAGTGACACACAAGCAGGGAGCTACTCATTCTCATACTAAAATATCTAAGCTAAGTGGAAAGAAAATAGAAAGAGAATCTATTCCTATACTTTTAGTATACATAGTATACATACATTCTAGTTATATGATTAACTAGCTAATACCCTCTATACGATGCCCTCCTGGTACTTCGAGAAGCCACCCCTGATTGCCGAGTTCCTTACAACAACCCGTCATGACCATACTACTGGGGCTAAATACGGAGGGGTACCCTCCCTAGGAAATTAACTTAGGACTATATACACACGCGGAGGAATACCCGTACTAAGTTGTCACCATCAGCGGCCCACCTCTCATCCGCAGCATATAACCCCAAATAATGATATCCCGTAATCTAGACACCACGCCTAAACTACCAGATACTACTCTAATATCATCGTCATGACATAGAGCAATTGCATACACAAACATTATACCCGTACCTATGCATCTCACATATAAGCTAGCAGTATAATCAGTATAATGTGAACATAAAGTAAAGTTGGCATTCATATATTCGAAGAGTATTTCAATACCATAAATGTATAAAGAATAGTATTCTAATAAAAGTACAAAGCTTACAAAAGAGGAAAGGAAAGCTACTAGAGCCATACCCCGAACTCTTCCGAAGGCTTCTGGACTCCGATTTTTACTCTATTCCTACTCAACTAGCTTAAGAACGCTAAACTAAACTTGAGAGAATATGAGAGAGCTTTGCTTGAGGTGTGTGAGTGAAGTGAGGATGAGAGCTCCTTTTATATCCTCCCAATGACAGTTGTGACGGTTGGAATGGTCGAAAATACCCTCCAACCGTGATTGGGAGCTAATCCACACCGTGCAGACGAAGCCCTGAATCGGATGGCGCTGAGGAGGGTTCGGCCGACCAGCCCAACCAGTCCAGTTTTCGGCTGGTGCCTCCTCTCGTGCTCTTCTCCGCAGACTTGTGAATTTTGGCCCAATTGGTCGTGTCACTTCTGAGTTCTTGGCCCATTCATACATAAGTCTGATTCTCGATATCGTTCGATTGATTTATCGTCTGGTTTGATGTCGATTCTCCTCCACTTTATAGTTATTCTCTGCAAAAGGTTAGTGAGCCAAATACTAGTGGAATATTATTATTCTAACATAAATATGCATTGCAACCATAACTAGTTATCCTTTATTTTGGTAATATTGACGGTCGAAACTGATCGCTAACGACCGTCAACAGCTTCTTTGTCAGGCTCATGGGATTTTTATGAATTATCGCAAACTAGCTCTTTTCCTCATATTAACTTTCTCTCTTGTCTCTCAAGGATGTATATTTTCTTGTTGATCCTCACCAAGGCAAATTGTGCCAGAACTTACCCGTATTCTAAGGCTGATATGTGGAGCTCGGTAGGGATAAAAGTGTGACATATTGCATCATATATATTGCAAAGCCAAAAATATAGATTCCTAGATCAGGGGTGGAAAATGGAAAAGTATAATATTTTGTGGAATGATGGAATAAAGAAATGGTTTTCCTTTTTTCCTATTCCTTCTCCTCCATCTCCTTGCATGAATATGGAAGGGGCATGGCTATATGCATTTTTTTCTTCATCATGCTCAATGTTTTGAGAGCAAGCTTTCTCTCTCTCTCTCTCTCTCTCTCTTCTTTTTTTTCTATAGCCATGCCTTTCCCCCCTTTTCTCATTTTCTTTTTGCCAAGGATTTTCTAGGAGAAGAAAGCATAGTCTAAAGTAGGAGTTTATTTGAATGGAATTTTTGTGGGAAGCCAACTTCTAGTGTAGAAGCTTAACTTAATATATGGAAATGAAAATGGAAATGACCCCTTGATCATGAGAGTATGAAAGATATCTAACACGAGTCACATAAATTTGACAAAGCTCAATATAATGTCAAGCAGTCATATGCATGATAAGGTTTATCAATGATATACTTGCATATGGCCTTGGTGGGTATAAAATGAAGCCAATTACAGGAATGAGCTCTTTAAAACAATTTTTATTTTGAAAAACAAATTCCCATAAATCATGACAACAGTTGCAAGAATTTCTTTCATCCTTAATCATCTCACTTATAGCAGTCACTTGGATGCATAAAGTTCCCTAAACATGGATGGTTGTTCACAAGTACAATTTTAGCTGAGAATAATAAATATACAAGATTAATCATTGGAAGAATTTCATTAGTTGAAAGTTTTATCTTTTCAATTATGCTTGAACCAATTGTTTCTGAATTTCCAGCTCTAGTACTATACCATGGTGGAGATATATAGATAAAAGACGTGCTCATCTACTTACCTGTGGAAACTGAGAGCTATTGCCAGGATGGGTTCGGTCGAACCAGGGGTTCGGCCGAACCACTCTAGTGCCCAATTGCTCTGCAATTTCCTGCAGAGTTCAGTGCGTCCTAGGTGTTTAGAAATTTGGGAAAATTCAGAGTATGTGCACGTCAGAAGCTGGGATATCTCCCCCACACTTATTCAAAACCTGAACTTTATTGAACATAAAACAAAAACAATCTTTGCAACCATTAGGGTTAAAACCAATGAGCCACATTATTGAGAGCAAGTGCTTACATGATTGGAAAATAAAAGACCAAGCACTTCCTACTAATTTATTCATGGGAAAGGTGACATCTAATTAGCATAATACTTATTCTCCTTCCCTATCTCTATGAATGCACGCTTGATCTTAGCGCACAAACCGCGACTTAGCAAGCTCCACCCCTAGTTCCGCATTACGGTCCCTAAGCTCAATGTTCTCCTTTCGGAGCTTCTTCACTTGCGCCGCTAGCTTATGGACCGAGGGCTCCGGCGATTTCACCTCATCATCTTGAAACTAGCCGGGTGCCCTTACAATTGGAGGGGGCGTCAAATGACGCTTCACCTTCATAAGTGGAGGGCTACGGGACTCCGCTGCCCCCTTCGTCTCTAATGCCGTCAAAGGCCAGAGTAATCCTTTACCATACCTGAATGCAAAATCGCTCCTCCTTCGGAGTGGATGGAGTGGCGGTGGGTGTAATGTATTTGTGGAGCACCTCATCCCTTGCCTTGGTGTATAGGGTGCCCACATACTGCTCGGCGGGAGGCGGAGCGGCCTTCTCATTGTCTTGGAAAAGACGACTCGCCTTCAAAAGTCCGAGTTCGCCCGTTGTCGGCCGTCGTGCAGGCAAATCCCCCGGATTTTAGTCTTGGTAACATGGCGAGCGGAGTGGGATCGAGCTGCCGAACGGGGGGCCGATCGGGGCCAAGGGGGGGTTCGGCCGAACCAGGGAGCTCGCCGATCGGCTCCATATTTGCTGGGGAGTCGTGCACCGTCGCAAGGGGTTGTGCCCAGATGGCATTCACCACTTCCATCGTGTAATTTTCCACAGGGATGAGTTGATTCACTGGTGTTGGCTCTCTTCAAGGTTGTAAGTGGAGTTTGAGGAGGAGCCAATATGTGGCATCAGGGATTTGCTAGCCATGAATGGCACATGGGGTTGGATCAAAGGTTTGAGAGTAGATGGAGCAATTGGGTGGAGAGGCTTTTGCAAAGGTGAAAGAAGAAGAACTAACTCAGGGCGTGATCCGATCATTCTACCTTTAAACGCCCATCTAAACAGACTAAGAACAAGCGGGGGAGACCACCATTCAAAATTGGGTCCAAACGGATACCACCCTGGTTCGGCCGAACCACCCTGGTGGGTACGGTTGGCCGCCAAATTTTTCCTAGCCCCACACAATCCTAATCTAAGCACAAAAATAACAACTTTATAGGAATCTAAGCATGCTTTAGATGAGATCATTATGGTTCATAATTGATTAATTCAATAATATCTACTTCTTCATCTAAAGTTTCATTCGGCTCAAGGAAAATCTTTAAGAGTTGACCGTTTACCTTAGATATGTTACCTGAATCGTTGCGGAGTGTGATTGCCTCGTGCGAAGAGGTGTCCAAACAGGCAGATAATGTTTTTCCAAACAAACTTCCGCACTGCTGCCGAAGTGATTACTCTAAGGGGTTTGGCCTCGATCCACCGGGAGAAATATTCTACAACCACAATTACGAACTTGTACCCGTTTCGCGCCACCGGGAACGGGCCAATGATGTCCAGCCCCCATCTGGCGAAGGGCCAAATTGGCGTTATGGGTTGCAAGTCATAATGGGGCGCAGTTTGGCTTCGGCCATGACGTTGGCAGCTTTCTCACTTCTTAATTTGCTCAGCACAGACTTTCAACACAGTTGGCCAGTAAACCCCTTGTCTAAATACTTTGGAGGCCACCGTTCTTTCAGCTTGGTGCACGCCACATAGCCCCTGGTGTATTTCCTTCGCCATTTCCTCGCCTTCGGCGAAAGAGATGCAACGGAGCAAAGGTTGAAGCACCCCGGAGCGATAAAGCTGGCCTGAGACCAACTTGTATTTTGTGGCTCTGATTTGCAAGCGCTTTACTTCTGCTTCGTCATCCGGAAGCCATCCAGTTTCAAGATATTTAACAAACGGGGTTTGCCAGTCATTTAGGTCTTCGCCCAGTTTCACTTGATCGATTGCCAAGACCGTCAAACTGTCCATAGGCACATTTGGTGTGTGCAGTACTTCGAAAAATATGCCAGGCAAATGCGGTCCACCACAAGCAGCAGATTTCGCCAAGGCGTCTGCTTCCTCGTTCTGACCCCTAGGCAAGTGTTCAACTGTTATGCCGGCGAAGTACTTTTCCATGGATCGGACGGCCTCCAAATATTTTTTCATTCCTTCTTCTTTTGCCTCAAAAGATCTGTCAACATGGCCTGCCACCAGCTTAGAATCGGTTCGGATTAGCAAGCGCCGAACTCCCAGTGCTTTCGCCTTTCTTAGGCCCAGAAGGATGACTTCGTATTCTGCTGCGTTGTTAGTTGTGTTAAACTGCAGCCTTGCGGCGTACCGAACTGGGACGCCGTTCGGCGAAATGAGTATTGCCGCAATGCCTGCCCCCTTGTGCGACCACGAGTCGTCGGAGCACATCACCCAGGGTTGTTCGACGGGCTCGGGTTCGGAGGCGAATACTGGTGTCCATTCGGCTACGAAGTCAGCTAGTACTTGAGACTTGACAGCAGTGCACGCAACGAAATGCAAGTCGAACGGGGATAGCTCCGCCGCCCACTTGCTGAGCCTGCCTGAGATTTCCTTGCCTCGAAGTATTTCGCCCAAGGGGTACTGTGAAGGCACTATTATTTTGTGGGCTGACCGCCACTGGTGAAGCTGCTAAGTAAAGCAACAGTTCGCTTCATGGTGTTGGGCTTATGAGGGCCGGTGGGCTTTGCAAGTATCGCTTTAGCTCGTCGAATGCTGCTTGGCATTCTGATGTCCAATTGAACTTTCCTACGCCCCGGAGAGTCTTGAAGAAGGGCAGACCCCTTTCGGCTGCCTTTGAGAGGAACCGGCTAAGTGCCGCAATTCGGCCTGCGAGCTTTTGTACTTCATGTACACTTGACGGGGGCTTCATTTGCTGAATGGCGTCGATTTTCTCGGGGTTCGCCTCGATGCCTCTTTCGGAGACAAGGAAGCCTAGCAACTTGCCCGCGCGAACGCCGAAAACACACTTCTCAGGATTCAGTTTTATGCCCGTTGCGCGCAAGTTGTCGAAGGTCTCCTGCAGGTCGGATGCATGATCGAAAGCCCTGCGGCTTTTTACGACAATGTCGTCGATATAAGCTTCTACATTTCACCCCAACTGGTTGCAAAGGACCTTGTACACCAGTCTGGCGAAGGTTGCTCCGGCATTCCTTAGGCCGAAAGGCATCCTGAGGTGACAGAAGGAGCCGAACGGAGTGATGAAGGCTGTTTTAGGGATGTCGGGTGGGTTCATATGGATCTGGTGATAGCCGGAATATGCGTCCAGGAAACTCATGAGTTCGCAGCCAGCTGTTGAATCCACGAGCTGATCAATCCGTGGCAAAGAGAAATCGTCTTTCGGACATGCTTTGTTCAGGTCCGTGAAATCTACACACATGCGCCATTTGTCGTTTGACTTCCGCACTAGCACTGGATTCGCCAGCCACTCTGGGTGGTCAATCTCTTGAATGACCCCAGCCCTAAGTAGTTTTTGGACTTCGGCTTTCGCCGCCTCTTGACGATCGGCGGACATCTTACACAACTTCTGCTTTCTTGGCTTGGCATCTGGCTTGACTGCCAGGTAATGCATGATGAGATCTGTCGAAACACCCCCCACTTCGTCAGGACTCCAGGTGAAGATATCAATGTTCTCCTTGAGCACCGCTAGGATGCCCTCAGCTTCTTGTTCGCCCATGCCGTCCCCTAGTGATAGGAGCTTTGCGGGGTCGGCATCGTCAATCTGCACTTTTACTATCTTGCCGTGAGGAGTGGGTTTTGGTGCGTGCTTCGGCCGGTCGTGCAATTCGGCTTCAACATTGTGCACAACCCTGTTGATTATGGCCAGATCACCTTTTGACGCGGCCGAAGGCTGAAGCCCCTTGACCACTATCACTCCCACTGGGCCGGGCATCTTGAGCTTGAGATAATTGTGGTGGGAAATGGCTTCGAACTTGTTCAGGGTCGCACGGCCGAGGATGGCATTATAGTTGTACGGGATGTCGACGACATCGAACAGTACTTGCTCTTCGCGTCTGTTTTCTCCCGAGCCGAAAGCTATCAGCAAAAGTGCCTGGCCAAGAACTTGAACTGCCTCTCCACCGAACCCACGGAGCGATGCTGGTGCTGGTGTAAGAGCTTGGGTGGGCAACCCCATCTTAGCATATGCTTCGGCGAAGATAACATCGGCCGAACTCCCTCCGTCGACCAGGATTCGCCGAACTTCGAAGCCGGCTATCTCAGCTGAGATTACCAGTGGATCTTGATGCGGGAACATGACTCCTTCGGCGTCTTCCGGCCCGAAAGAGATTAGCTGGTTCATATACTGTCACGCCCCTCACCCGCCGAAGTGATGCTGTGGACCGCTCGGATCTGCACCTTTTTCTACCTTTTGGATAATTGGCCTGGCGGGTCAGCCCTTGTAATCACTTGGATTACCCTTCGCTGCGCATCTTGACGTTGTTCGACCGGGGGTGTTTGTTCTTGGACTGCTTCACGAGGTGCTTCGACAGTTGCTCCATGCTGTGGTCTAGAATCTTGCGCGTTGCCACGTTGCCTGAAGTTTCAGCATTGCTCTGTGGTGTGTGAAAAGCATCCGTGGAAAGCGCAGTAAAGGTCTTTTCGGACCTTCTTACGGACCGGCTGTTGATGGTTGCTCGCTTGCTGGGCGTCGAACTCCTTGCGGAAGGCTTGCACTTCTTCGACGGCCATCACAGCCTTGCCCGCACGGTCGGTTCTGAACTTTCTCCAGGTCATGGGCATGGGAGCTTGGACCTTGCAAAACCGTCAATGATGCGAAGCAAGTGCTCAAGTGTTTGGCGGTTCCTTTTGGCGATTTTCCTCTGTGAGTTCGCCTTCGAGCAGACCAGCCGAAGCAGCATTTATGACTGAGCCTCAGTTATGTCTTGAACTTGCACCGGGCTTGCGAGAAGCGACCATGTATTCCTTATCGACTCTCCCGGCCTTTGGCGAATGCCGAGCAGATGCTGCTGCGTCTTGGGCTCCTCATAAGTGCCTCGAAAGTTAAGAACAAAAACATCGCGCAATTGCTCCATGAGTAAATGCTATTGGCTGCAAATTAAAATACCAAGAACGGGCAATGCCGTCAGAGCGAGTGAATTACCTTTGCCTTGGTATTTTCGTCGCCATGAGCCGCCTCATCGCGGACTAGAGTGGATAGGAACTCCTGCGGTCAGTTCGCCCGAGTAGCGTGGGACGGGTGGGAATGAACTGGGCGGAATTGGGCGTTCTTAATTCCCACTCAGCGGCAGCCCCTTTTCGCCTCCCGCTCTATTGCTTGCGCTCTGTGCGGGTACGGCGTCGAAAGGTGAAATTACGGCTTGCGCGTAAGTTTGAGCCATGGTCGTTCGGCTGCCCGGTTCCGATTGGTGATCTTGCTGGCCCCGCCATGGATGGTCGAAAACTGGCTGCGACCAGCCATGGCGACCGGGTTGGTGCTTGCTGTTCAAGCCTGGTGTTGGTCCTTGCGGCCGAACGGTTTGCGCCTGGCGGCATTGACGAAAGTCGCACTAAGGCGCCTGACTCCACGGCGAAGCCCACGATTCGGCTGGTTCGGCGGCAACCAACTAAGTGCATACTTGACTTGTATCCCCTCTGACGAGTCGAGGAGCTGTACTCGAAATGTTTGTGGGCTGATTGATTGCTGAAGGAAAGCTTGGAATTGGCCTGCAGAGCCAGAAGCCCCTTCCGCACCGTTTGCGACACTGCCAAGTGCTGAGGCTGTACTTGGGCGCGACTGTGGCTTGTAGTGTCCTAGGGGCCTGGTGCACTGCTGCGCTGTCGCTGCCGGCGAAGTCACGATGCCTGCGAGACTTGCGGGGAATGGCTGGGACTGCACTTGCGGATAGACTTGAGGTGGGACATATCCTGCCGAATACTGGAGGATTGGTGCGAGCGACTCTGGACCCCTCCGCTTCGTACCTTGCTGCTGTTCTTTGCATTTGGCGAAGCATGTTTGGAGTCTGCATTGTTGCCGAATAGCTTCCATATCGCTGTCGGCTTGTGTTTCAGGGTCGGAGTTGACTTGGACTATTGCAGGGCAGGGAGCGCGCTTGGGCCACTGCTGGCTGGCACGGAGCGGCTTGGGCACCAGCACGTGCTTGTCGAAAGGATCTCCGCCCTGGTCTGAAGCGCCCTCGCCACTGCGGCCGCCTTCCCACTTCATCCACATCGGCGCTGCTCAGCAGGTGTTGGGGCAGGGGCCGAAGGCAGCAGTGAGTGCCAGCGCCGAGCAGAGTGCCGGTGCCGAAGCGAGCGGGCTCCTCCAACTTCGGCGACTGATCGCCGAGGCTCCCCTTCTTCGGCGGCCATGTCCGCCGGCGTCGCTTTCCTTTCCCTTGAACTCCCTCTCCCTTCACGACTTTCGGTGGCATTCGCTTCAGATGGTTTCGCTAGGTCCCACGGTCGGCGCCAGCTGTTGCGAAACGACAGCAACCATACGTCGAAAGACGTGGTCCTTACAGTGGTGGAAAAAACGAAGTTATTAGATTTTTTGGAATTTCTCTTCCTTGTCCCCCATTACATGGCCCTGGGGGCTATTTATAGCCCCATTACAGATTCTTACTACTAGGGTTTTGTTATATGAGGAATTACATAGTTGCCCTATGAAAGGGACTTTACAGGTGTTACAATAGTGTCAAGGGGCTCATGGGCCCTTGATGGGCCGGGCGATCCGCGCCCTATAGCCTAAGCTTGGTGGCCGGAAAGCTCTTCGGCCCTTGTGGGGCGCGAACTGGACATGGCGAAGCCTGTCCTCTTCGAGCTGAATGCAGCGGCGAACTGGTCATGGCGAAGTCGTCTTCTTCGGCATACTCACGCGACTTCGCCTCGCATCATCCTTGGTTCATCTTCGCCACGGTTCGCAGATTTGCGTCGAAGGCCTCATGCCATCCGCAACAATAGGTTAAGCAAAAAACAGGAAAAAGTACTAACCATTGGGGGGGTCTCGATACCGAAAACAGAATGTTCAAGGACTGAAGGGGAATACCACCAGGCTAGGTTCAGTTCTTTGCTTCAATGTGGCCCTCCACATTTGAGTATGACATCCAGCGCCCTGGGATTTTCCCATTTGGTCATTTGAAAGCTTATTTCGCAAATAGACCCCTGAAAAACTTATCCCAAAATGGTCCATCTTGGGCGCCCCAGAGAAGGCTGGCGCCCCCACCCCCACCCCCGAGTTTTTTGTATTTTTTTATTGTTTGATTTTTTACCGCTAGGGACACAGAACACTGCGGCGCAGAAAACCGTTTGTCCCGGTTTGGAAACCCCCTTAGTCCCAGTTGTCCAACCGAGACTACGAATCCGCGGCTATAAGATCGATCTTTAGTCCCTTCGTTACCAACCGGACATAAATCGTCAGCCCGTGCAGCCAAACCCATCTTAGTCCTGTTTGTTACCAATCCGGAAACAAAGATCGGTGCACCATTTTTTAATTTGCATGGCCCTGTTTGCTGCATGGTTGATATAATTATATATA
>CM020182.1:14082932-14107471 GCA_009805545.1 Oryza longistaminata | reverse complement strand
TCTCCTTCATCTTCATGTTAGTTGCATCTGTCTGCCGCTGAGCTGGTTTCTCGCCTCATGGCTATGCGCTTCATACTTTTGATTGTATCAGTTTCTTGCACTAACAGTATTGTTGCCACTTTGTGGGCATATTATCTCTTATTGGTCGTCTGTGTTCCTCTATGGCTAACTGCGTCAGCTTACCATCCAATGGACAATTGTGAACTAGACATCGAGATGGTAGGTCTATATGCTCAGGGGCTTATTAGTTCGGAAACGACAGCGTGGGCTTCTGCAGTTATTATCATTCGCGCCAATTTTGGCACTTGTATACGTGGTATTTAATTAAATATGATATTTATGTCAAGATAGCCGGCAGAGTCTAAATCATTTTTCCGTGTATCGCCAAAAGGCTGGATACTATTTGATATTTATTATAACCCCCCGTAAGGGTTACTTAGTGCACGGACGAAAAATTCTAGCAGTACTATGGTGCCATGCGGTCTGTATTAGCAATTTTAGATATATCAATTATTGTAGGCAGTTGAATCCAGCATAAGGGCCATATGATTAGTCAATGTATCACTGTAAAGCAATAAGTCCAAATTGCTGAAGTGCACGATTATTGAAGCTATAAACTTGTCGCTTGAAGCTACAATACATAGTTACCCCCTGAGCACGAAGATAGCTTATTACTGTGCTTGGGGCTCACTCGATTACATGCGTAGCTCCTCATTTGATTGGGGTAGCTCGAAAGGCATAGTCTAGGGTTTGTTGGCTCACGGGATGAACAGGAGACGCTAACAATTATATGGTGCTGCAGCTTACATTATTGCCTCTCAGCGGTTGTGAGCCCTGTCACGTGGGCTGGGTCGTTGGAGGGACTATTAAGGTCAGGCTTTTGCTTAGAGCCCAAAGCATGCAACTCAGTTGGAAACGATTGCAAGTGGCCACATTAACCTTAAGAGAGATGTCACATATTATAACCCGCAGTTGACCTGCAAACTCTTCTATACCAAGGAGATGTTAAGGTGAGAACGACCATCGACCGATCGCTTAATAAAGTAGATTCAACAGTGTAGAAGCTTTATATAAGCGTGCCCACGTGGCTGAAGCATATTATAATCAGATCTCATGATGAAGTCAATGTGCTGTTTGGGTTAGTTTACGAGTGAACGAGCAATCTAGAATTATGGGATGCAATATCATGCTTATTCTAGCCACGTAAAGTGTGCACACTCTTTAAATTCATGAGCAACAGAAATTGTAAGAAATTGGAACCGGTTTGTGCTTGAGTTATAGTAACGACATTGCTCGGGTCACCTATTATCTCTCCAGACAGGGATTGTGGAGATAAGAAATCTCTTTGTAGAAGTCTTTGATCCCGGTTGACTCTCGGATGCTTCTAATGCATCCAATAATTGACCGTGACTATTTCAAGGGTTAGGAGCATGACCACAATTCAGTATGTTTGGTCTATATGTAGGCGGACTCTAACACAGCATATGTGTACAATAGTAGCGAGTGTGCGCATGCGTAGCCTAAACGTACTTGAATGGATGATTTACTTTTATGTCACTCAGACGCGAAATACGCAAGCTCTATTATATTTAATACGCCTGTTAGTCAATTAGCGCGCGTAATGGATTGTTTCAGCAAGTGATGTCAGATTGTACGCCGTTTAGGGATGTGCAGTGGGCATGTCAGGGTTTGTATTGAATGCTAATGAGCTTACGGATATTATCCAACTCCTATAGATTACATAGATTTATTACATGGATTCACGGCCATGTTTGGCTTATAATGCTATTTTTATAACTTATTTAGGTCAGCTGGGTTGTGAATCTAGAATTTGTTTAGTCCCGACAAAACCACCGCTGGTCTTAGCGCCTTTGGGTAATATAATTTTCCTCGTATGGTACTTGTATTGGATTTGGTTTTAGTTAAATGTTCCCCTCAAGACATACTACAGACATTATTATTGTATTATGTATAGTTATGACTCCGTCTGAATGTGTGATTTTTTTCTCTGTTGGCTTTGATAATTGAATTCTTCAGCTTGCCATAAAATTTGTCAAAATTTGAGCCTGTATTGTGTGTAAGCCCCCATAGACTCTCTTTGAATTGCTGGAAACTCAACTGAACATAGAGTATGGCAACTTAGCTCTGTCGATCACAGTCATTGCTTGATTTGACAGAAGTGTTGACAGATTTGTCAGTAGCTGAAATCTGAATTATTGCTGATGAGTCCACTTGTGTAGCTAAAATTATAACACGTTGCATTGCATTACTCTGAGATGCTCGGAGTTCACATAAGACCGGGGTGGGATAGATAGCACATAACTGGCTGAAGAGCAGTCTATTATAGAGTTAGTTCCGTGTGCCTAAGATATATAAAGATAAGTCGCTCCACCATTGTGACAAAAGTTGCATAGCAATGGATGAAGTGAAACCACGATCGGCCGGTACAACAGAAGCAAAACCGGTGGATTGAAGACGCGCAGTTGTGAGATAAAAGCACAGTCGGCTGGCGCATTATTCGATTCCCAGTCTGTTTCGACGGAAAGATAGATGGCGCCCAGCGATAAAGTTGTGTAGCCATGGCAGCAAAATAATCAGTCGGTGACAGACGAGGCAGATCAAAGGCGATGACGAAATCCACCAATCATGAAGATGAAGAAAATAGTTGATGACGACAAACGCAACCGACATGATGAAGATGATGATGTCGGTGATCCAGTCAAAAGCAGTGTAGCAACCAATGATAATGACAAAGACGCTCATCATCATTTGCATAGTAGGTCAACCGTGAAGGTGAAATAATAAGTCGGCGAAAATATAATCATCCATTAGCAACAGCGGAGATGTCAGGGATCGATGAAGCAGAGGTGCTGGTGATGATGCCAGTGGCAATAATCCATCAAATTAATGTTATAGCTGTTGTAGATGCTTCACTTGGAGGAGAGTTGATGTTGTTGCCCAACTCGTCTAAACCGAAATATTTGAAGTTGTTGAAGTAGAATGTCTGCTCCGAAGCAAAGATGAAGATAATGACTCCTGGAGTTGACTCGTTGGCTGATTAATTGATTTCTTCAGCTTGACATAAAATTTGTCAAATTTTGAGCCTTGTATTTGTGTAGCCCCCGACTCTTTGATTAGTTGGGAAACAACTGAACATAGAGTCGAGAACTGTAGCTTCTTGTCATCGAATAGTCATTGCTTGATTGAAGATATGTGTTGAAAATGTCCAAGTAGAAATCCTGAATATTGGAGAGCCACTTGTTGTAGTAAAATAACACGGCATTGCATGCTGAGATGTCGAGGCTCTTGTATACGTCGTGGTTGGTGAAGTAGCAAAACTTGCGAAGTAGCAGCAATAGAGTTTGCCAGTGCCGAAGATAATAAAGATGAAGTCGCTGTACCATGATGACAAAGTTGCATTGCCGTGATGAAGTGAACACGAGTCGGCGGCAACAGAAGCAAACTGGGAGTGAAGACGCGCAGTTGTGAAGATAAAAGCAGCAGTCGGCGGCGGCATAACCAGTCGGCGACGGAAGACGATGATGTCCATCAGTAGTGGTAGCTGTATAAACCAGACGTAGAGGTGAGGGCACTAGTCAGCAGCAGACGAGACGACCGGCGATGAAGATGTAGATGCCCAACAACGGCGGCATAATAGGCCAGCCGTGCAGGCGGAAACACCAGTCGGCGGCGGACGAGGCGGCCGGTCGGTGAAGACGTAGACGCCCAACAACGGCGGCATAATAGGCCAGCCGTGCAGCAGCGGCAAGTCAATTGAATCAACATATGTCGTGTGTTTGCTCCTGGTGGCCGGGCGTTCCTCTGCCCAACTAACGGTATGCATGGGCATCCGCGTGGGAGGGAGGAGAAGAGCACTCGGACACGGCTGGGGGCATCCGAGTGGCCGAATAGGCGACGATGACGGCCGTGTCGTGATCTCAACCATCATGTGAAAAACAACAAAAAATTGCCAGGAAATCAAAACGGCCGGCGATTAGGGATTAATTAATAATCAATCTAATAAAAATTAAATTGGAACAGCCAACCCAAGTTGTACGGCGTGGCTTGGATACGTCGTGCGCGTCGATCAGCTTGGGTCGCAATGCCGCAATCAGCAGTAGCCGGCGGAAGCCATCATCAGCCCTGCGACCTCGGAGAGTCGGCAGCATGTAGATGACCGACCGGGGCAGCTGTAAAGCCTAATGGCAACAGCTCGGAGGCGACCGACTACGGAGACGGTGAAGCCGATCGGCGCTGACGGATATAGCCGGCAGTACATACGGCAGCGGTGTACATGCAAGACAGATAGCAACAAAATAATTGTTGGTTAGCATCAACTAATAAACAGATTAACTCTGTAGATGTGATGTGCATGTTTTATTAATCCCCTGCACACAGGGACGTGGCCAGACCCAACAATGCATGTATGAGCAGATGATTAGTGCAGATCATGTCGACATGCGTCCATCCGTGATTAGTATCAAAAATATTGATAATCAATAGATCAGAAGGATTAAACCAGGGAACAGAGAAACCGCTCGGCAGTCCTGTCGGTCTATCTAGGATGGACTGGCGATGGTGCGCAGTTGCCGACGGGCACATTATCTCGCAAAACAAATCATTGATCAATCTGATAAATTAATATAATGACAAAATAGATTGGAGCGGCAAACCCCGTAACGTCGTCGAGGATTAGGGCTATCAAACTCGCTGGGATTGATCCTTCTGCCCCGAAGAGAAAACGAATCTAGTAGCTCCCGAGATTTGTTCCATTACACTTGTCAACAAGGAACTCGATGCAACCCCTACCTGGCGCGCCAACTGTCGAAACATGAATTCGGCAATAATAAAGGGGTAGTGCACGAGACCTAAAAGTGGATGGATGCGAAGACAAGGATTTAGACAAGTTCAGGTCCTCTCAATGAGAGGTAATACCCTACTCCTGTTTGGGGATTTGAATCCGCCGAGTGTATTAGATCTGACGATCTAGTTGTCTTATGCCCCCTAGAGGGCCTCCTGCCCACCTTATATAGGATGGGGGGCAGGAATACAAGATAGAAACCTTAACCAATACGGTATCGGTTTCCTAAATCTACTTTACAATATTATCGAATCAGAACTTTAGGCCGTTCCATAATATACAAGGAAATGTAATACCCAAGTCATGATCCGTTACATATTTTATAGATATAAGTTATCCCCTATAACTAGTCGGATAACCATACCGTGTGGGTATGGGGTACCCATAATCTCCACACCCTCCTCGGCGTCCTCACGGCGTGCTGTCACGCTGGACTCGTCGAGGAGGGGCTCTAGCAACTCTGACACCATGAGGAGGAACAAGATCGACAAGGTCCCCGGCTGCAGCCTCATCGAGATCGACGGCGTCGTGCACGAATTCAAAGCAATCCCAGCAAGTTCCATCCGATAAAAACACAACAAGATTCATCAAAGAACAGGCTATCCGATTGATCGATTGATCACTGTAGATAACAAGATTCATAGAACCAAGGATGCAAGATTTCCACTGGAAATTTTCTACTTCTAGTTGTACATGAGATTTCAGAAGGCATTATTTGGCTTTACTGGTTATTTGTCATTATTTGGCCATGTCGACGGCCGGCCTCTCGACATCCTCCATGTCCTCCTCGCGGATGAACACATCCTGGTCAAGCACCGACGGCGAGCCGCCGGCCGCCGCCGCCGCTCCGCAGTGGTCGTGGTTTTCGATTGCAGAGACAGTCGGCCTCGTCGGCGGGGATGAAGACGCCGGTCTCGTGGTCAGGCACCCACGTGTCCTCCGGGCCGCCATCCACCGTCTCGTCCTCCGGGAGCGCCTCCACGTTCTTGCGGTTCAGCGCCGCCTCCATCTGCGCTCCGGCGACGCCACCGCCGCCGTGGACGCCCTTCTGCTCCTCCTCCGGCTGAGCCAGCGTTCAACAGCCTCCTCGAGCACGACCACCTCCTGCTCGCGCTCCGCACCGCCGTCACCGTTGCCGGCGCCGGCCTCTCGCGCAGCCGCCTCCTGCTCGCGCTCCACGCCGCCGCCCTCGCGCTCCCTCCTCGACCGCGTCCGGTTCCACGCCGTCGGCCGCTCCTGGCGTGCGGTCGCCGCTACCCGCCGCTGCTCCCTGCTAAATTTTTTTTGGTGTGATTTCAGGTGGAGGAAGATGGAGCCAGGGGCAATCTTGCCATTTCGAAAAATTTCTCAGCTCTTTTAACCTAGATATTATAAAATATTGTCTTCGGTGTCCTATAGCCAATTACACATTTTTTATAGTCTCCATCAGCCGTATCTCGTTTTTGCGTTGTCTCTCAGCCAATTACACGTTTTTTGAGTGTCCTGTAGCAAATTTTGCTAATTTTAAAGGCAATGTTTGTACTATGTGTGCCAAGTTTTATGTTCCTATATTTAAGTTCATAACTTTGTGAGTTCTCAGAAATTTGATTCATCTCAAAAAGAGTTATATTTGATTTTAGATGGATTTTACAAGTTTTAGGTACTTTTCTTATATAATCTCAGATTTTGTTTCTAGGGGTCCACTGTCAGTCATACGGCCAATATGCAAAAAGGCCCTTGAGATTTCTAGAAACCAACCCGCAGTCCTAGGCCCATATCTCAGTGTTTAGTGTGTTTGCACATTGAACCTTAAATTTGTTTAAATTCTCAAAACAAAGTCCCTGCGACCTGGACAGAATAGGGCGCCATGGCCGAGCTCGATCTCGAGCTCACCGGCGGCGTTTGGTTGCTCGGTTGGGGTTGAGGTCAAAAGATAAAATGAAGAGAACGTTCTCGCGATTCCATTCCATGTTTTCTCGGTCCGCAGAGATTGGAGTAGCGGCGATGACGAATGTGAGCGGAAGGTGTTTTCGGGTGGCAGTGCGCCTACAGCTATGTAGTATTCAAATGGGTGCATGCATGTGTAACTACGAGGTTCCTGGAGACTCACTGAAGGTCACACGAGGGTCGGCGATGGCTAGATAGTGACGGTGACCCGAGAAGAGTTCCGGCGGCGGCAGAGAACGGCATGGCGACGGCGTCAGCTTCTTCTGGCCTTCGGGCTGTCAAGGAGAGGAGGGGAATGGATTAGAGGAAACCTAGAGATGCTTTAGACACGAGGAATCGCGCCGAAACTCACCCGAGAGCGAGGATTCGACCGAGATGGCCGGTGGCCGGACTTGGGGAAGACGAGCTCGATCTCCTCAACGGTGGCGTCTTGGTTCGATTGCTTCAGTCAGCAACCTGACCTTGGCGACAATCACGGTGTAGTGGCTCAGTCTGAGATTGCTTGGATCGACCGGAACAGCGGCGCGAACCAGTGGCTGCGCCCTGGACACCGGGAGCGACGTCGAGCTCGGCACAAGCTGTTCGATCCATGGAAAAGAGAGAACAAAGGACATGAACGAGTTAGGTATGTCTTGTAGATCACGTTCCCATAATTAGTTTGCGGCGAACCTCACCAGAGAAGATTTTCTAGGGATCAAACATCTTCGGTGGATTGATGGAAGAGGATGTTTTTGGAGATTCCGAGGGATTTCCTGATCTATCTCTAAGTGGAACATGATGAGGGATGGATAGAGATTACTGTATCTAGTTGGTTTGGTTAATGGTGAAGGTTGAGGTGGCAAGGTGTTAGCTAGGTGTCACACATGGTTTATACACGATTTTGATGAGAGAGCTGAGTCTAGAGAGCAGTGCAACCTCTCCTACTTCATCCAAACTATCCCTAGAGGCTGTCAAGTTGTCCCATTAGTGATTTCCTAGGTAGATATGAGAAGTAGGGTGTGTTCTTGAGTGTGAATTGGACTTTTAACTCTCCCTCTCTCTTTCTCTTTTGTTAATAGATCAAAAGAATGTCTAAGTAAGGATGTTTGCTGGTATATGGATGACAAGTGGATCCATGTAGATACATCCTAGGCTCATATGAGTGGTAAGGTAGATAGATGGGTGAGAGTTGTATTTTTATCCTGCTATCTCTCACCTTTAGAAAAATAAAAGATAATTTAAATGAGAGGTGTGTAGATGATGTGTGGGCTGTGAGGAGGATGACACATGGGTCCCACAATGGCTTGGTCCCACATGTAAGAGAGATGTAGAAGAAGAGGCCTAGAAGCTCTAAATTTTCTAAGTGTTGAATCTATACCAACGTGTAGTTTACTTCCTACTCCTCTCTTCCATTTAATTTAGAATTTTGGGGAGACAAGGTTGCTACAAGGTAGACAATGATTTGATGGTTCAATGTGCCAAGTTCCAAGATTTAATTACTTTTTGAGTTACCATGGTAAAGAGGCCTAAGTTACTATGTTGACTGTAGTCTAAATATTGTTTAAGCAATTTGTGGCTCTCAATTTAATTAACTCATTGCATCAGGTGTTAGAGTACACTATAGTTAACATTCTAACCAAGTGGTTTAGCTAGATAAATTATAGTTAAATTTTGGTGAAGGTGCAAAGTAGGCTAAATGATATGCTGTTTTGTAGATTTCTAGATGAGTTGTTGGAATTATTTGAGATACCATTTGATGTGATAAATTCAAACTAAAATTACTATAGACTCAGGATGTTGTGTAATATTTATGAGAATTCTGTTGCAATTTATTGTTGCTTGATTTATTTTTAGGAATTTTCTTTAGAAATGACATGCATATGAAACCTATTATGAGATGCACCAAGAATATCCAAAAACAAACCTAAAATAATAAAATGCACATACAACCAAGTGTAGTTATTTCCATTTAGGTTTTTCTTATTATTAAAACATATTTCTATTTATTTGCTTTTAGTTCAAATATTTTGCTTAGATTGAAATGCAAAACCAAAAGAATTAAATTCTTATTTTATGGTTAAACCAACTTATTTGAATTGAGATTTGTTAACTCAAGATTTTATAAAATCTAATTTTGGATTAGCTCTTATCTTGCTCCAACAAAACTTTGTTTCATCCTATTTACATAATTTAAACTCTGTGATCAGCTATGATGCTCTCAAATGCTTTAGCTTTCAAAAAGTTTTAAATTTTCCTCAAAATTTTTCCTAGGTGAAAATCCTGGTATGTTACACTACTTGACTACTGGTATGTGGATGGTAAGGTGTGGCCACGTTGTGCTTGGCTCTCATATCTTGTAGGAGGTCTCGGAAGGTTTTATCAATGAAGTGCGAACCTCCGTCACTTATGACCATCCTACGGGTACCAAGCCTTGGAAAGATGATCTCTGTGAACATCTTCTTGGCATGCTTCACATCCGCGGCGCTGCACGGCATAGCCTCAACCCACTTGCAGACATAGTCGACTGCCACCAGAATATACTCGCAGTTACGGAATTTAGGAAAAGGTCCTATAAAGTCAATACCCTAAACATCGAATATTTTGACTTATAGGTTGTATGTGAGGGGCATTTGCATCGCGATCTGTGATTCCTCCTTGCCTCTGGAAGCTTGGGCATCTTCTGACAAATTCTTTTGAATCTTCATACATTGTCGGCCAGAAGAAACCACATTGCCAAATCTTGGCCTGGGTGCGAAATACACCATAATGGCCACCATAAGGTGAGGCATGACATCGTTCTATAATCTTAAGTCCCTCTTCAGTCGGCACACATCTTCTTAGTAAGCCATCGGAGCAAACCCTGTACAGGTAAGGCTCATCCCGTATATGACGGCGGCACTCGTATTTCAGCTTCCGTTAATTTTCCCCTGGTGGTATGTATTTTGACACCATGTAGTTCACTATTGTTGGAGGCTTACCACGGAGGGCCTTCGGCCGAACCTGCCGAAACCAAAAATTCAGGCAACAGGCTCACTCCGGAGGCGGGCGGTGAAGGTTGAGAATAAAGCCATATGGGCGAAAGCCGTGGCTTGGGGTACACCAGCTTCGCCGAATGGAGTCCTTGCCAGAAGGCTGCTTCGCCGCAGCAGGCTATAGCTTTGACTGCGCTCGCCGCTGCACAAGTCAATCCCATCCTCGAAGCACAAGCCGAAGCTAAATGGAGGCCATGCGCCAAAACATGACACAACTCCAAGACATGCTTCGTCAAATGCAAGAACAACAACAGGTGTACGAGGCAGCGCGGGCCAAGGTCGCCTCCGCCCCAATCCTCCAGTATTCGGCGGGCTACATTCCACCCCAAGTCCACCCACAAGCATCAGTCCAGCCCCTTCCGCCACAAGCCATGCAAGCGCCAGTGTACTTCGCCGGGCAGCCTTCGGCCGCAGCAATACACCCGGCCCCTCATGTGCAGCTGCAGGCTCAACCGGTCGCTGCCCAAGTACACCCCTCACCACCGGGCCAAATGTCACAAGCAATGGCGGAAGGGGCTTCGGCTTTGCAGGCGCAGCTTCAAGCTTTCCTTCAGCAACTCAACCAACCCCACAGCAATTTAGGTACAGCCCCTTCGGCCCGACAGGAGGGGTACACACAGGAGGTGTGCCCAGTTGGTTGCCGTCGAGCCAGCCCAGTCCGGGGGCTTCACCTTGGAGTCAAGGACCGCAGTTCGACTTCACCAACGCTGCTCAAGCACCAACCATTCGACCACAGGCACCGACACTAGGCTTTGGAGCAAACCAGGCGCCAAACCAGGCCACCAAGGCATGGACCCAACCGTCGTTCGACCCATCCATGGCGGCACACCAAGTGTCACCGTTCGGAGGCGGGCAGCCGAACACTGTGGCCCAACCTCACGCGCAAGCCATGACTTCGCCCTTCGCCACGCCATATCCACAGCCAAACTTGCCTTCGCAGCAAGGTGCTGTGAATAAGGCAGGGGGTAAAAAGGGGCTACCGCTGAGTGGGGGAATCAAGATTTGTCCAATACCACCCCAGTTCAAGTTCCCACCCGTTCCGCGGTACTCGGGCGAAACGGACCCAAAAGAGTTTTTGTCCATCTACGAGTCCGCGATCGAAGCCGCTCATGGCGAAGAAAACACCAAGGCACAGGTAATCCATCTCGCTCTAGATGACATCGCCCGTTCTTGGTACTTCAACTCACCAGCTAATAGCATTTACTCATGGGAGCAATTGCGCAATGTTTTTATCCTTAATTTTCGAGGCACCTATGAGGAGCCGAAGACGCAGCAGCATCTACTCAGCACTCGCCAGAGGCCTGGGGAATCGATAAGGGAGTACATGCATCGCTTCTCACAGGCGCGATGCGTTCAAGACATAACCAACGCATCTGTCATCAATGCCGCTTCGGCCAGGCTACTCGACGGCGAACTTACAAGAAAGATCGCCAACAAGGAGTTGCAGACACTCGAGCACCTGCTTCGTATCATTGACGGGTACGCAAGGGGCGAAGAGGATTCCAAGCGACGGCAAGAAATCCAAGCCAAGTATGATAAGGCCTCCATTGCTGTTGCTCAAGCCCAAGCACAAGTACAGGCCGCCGAACCGACTCTCCCTGTCGTTCGCGAACCCTAGCCATCGAATCATGGACAGCCGCCAAGGCCAAATGAAGCTCTCGTGACTGGGAGGGGATTCAGAACCGACCGCATGGGCAAGGCAGTGATGGTTGTCGAAGACGTACAAGCCCTCCGCAAGGAGTTCGACGCCCAATAAGCATGCAGCCATCATCAGCCCGTTCGCAAGAAGGTCAGAAAAGACCTCTACCGCGCCTACAAGGACAACCGCCAAGGCAAGGCCAAGCTCCCATGACTTGGAGGAAATTCAGAACCGACCGTGCAGGCAAGGCCGTGATGGCTGTTGAAGAAGTTCAAGCCCTCCGCAAGGAGTTCGACGCCCAGCAAGCAACCAGCCATCAGCAGCCCGTTCGCAAGAAAGTTAGGAAAGACCTTTACTGCGCCTTCCACGGACGCTCTTCGCACACCACCGAGTAATGCCGAAACATTCGGCAGCGCGGCAACGCGCAAGACCCAAGGCCGCAACAAGGAGTAGCTGTCGAAGCACCTCGCGAAGCCGTTCAAGAACAAGCACCCCCGGCCGAACAGCGCCAAGATGTGCAGCGCAGAGTAATCCAAGTAATTACAAGGGCCGACCCACCGAATCAACTGTCAAAACGGCAATAGAAGATGCAGCTGCGAATGGTGCTCAACATTACTTCGGCGGGCGAAGGGGCCCCACAATATTTGAACCAGCAGATCTCTTTCGGGCCAGAAGATGCCGAAGGAGTGATGTTCCCACATCAAGACCCCCTGGTGATCTCGGCCGAGATAGCTGGCTTCGAAGTCCGGCGAATCTTAGTCGACGGAGGGAGTTCGGCCGACGTCATCTTCCCAAAGCATACGCCAAGATGGGGTTGCCTACCCTAGCCCTTACCCAAGCACTGGCCTCGCTTCGTGGTTTCGGCAGAGAAGAAGTTCAAGTCCTAGGCCAAGCACAATTGGTAGTAGCCTTCGGCACAGGTGAAAACTGGCGCGAAGAGCAAATACTGTTTGACATTATCGACATCCCATACAACTACAATGCCATCTTCGGCCGCGCAACCTTGAACAAGTTCGAAGCCATCTCCCACCACAATTATCTCAAGCTCAAGATGCCTGGCCCTACAGGAGTGATCGTGGTCAAGGGGCTTCAACCTTCGGCTACATCAAAGGGCGATTTGGCCACAATCAACGGAGTGGTGCACAATGTTGAGGCCGAACCGCATGACCGGGCGAAGCATGCGCCGAAGCCCGCCCCCCATGACAAGGTGATCAAGGTGCAAATCGACGATGCCGATCCAGCAAGATTTGTATCACTGGGGGCGACATGGGCGAAAGAGAAGTTGAGAACATCCTGGAGGTGGTCAAGAAAACATTGATATCTTCGCTTGGGGCCCCGACGAAGTGGGAGGTGTTTCGATAGACCCCATCATGCATCACCTGGTGGTTAAGCCGGATGCCAAGCCAAGGAAACAGAAGCTGCGCAAGATGTCCGCTGATCGCCAAGAAGCAGCGAAAGCCGAAGTGCAAAAGCTGCTCAAGGCTGGGGTGATCCAGGAGATTGACCACCCCGAGTGGCTGGCGAACCATGTACTGTTGCGGAAATCGAACGGCAAATGGCGCATGTGTATCGATTTCACAGACCTCAACAAGGCATGCCCGAAGGATGATTTCCCCTTGCCACGGATCGACCAGCTTGTGGATTCGACAGCTGGCTGCGAACTCATAAGTTTTTTGGATGCGTACTCCGGCTACCACCAGATCCACATGAATCCGGCCGACATCCCCAAGACAGCCTTCATCACACCATTTGGCACCTTTTGCCACCTCAGGATGCCTTTCGGCCTGAGGAACGCCGAGGCAACCTTCGCTAGATTGGTGTACAAGGTCCTTTACAAGGAGCTGGGGCGAAATGTGGAGGCTTATGTTGACGATATCGTCGTAAAAAGCCGCAAGGCTTTCGACCATGCGTCCGACTTACAGGAGACCTTCGACAACTTACGCGCGGCGGGTATGAAATTAAATCCTGAGAATTGTGTTTTTGGTGTTCGCGCGGGCAAGTTGTTGGGTTTTCTTGTTTCTAAAAGAGGTATCGAGGCGAACCCCAAGAAAATCGATGCCATTTAGCAAATGAAGCTCCCGTCGAGCGTACGCGAAGTACAAAAGCTCGCAGTCCGAATTGCGGCACTCAATCGATTCCTCTCAAAAGCAGCCGAAAGAGGCTTGCCCTTCTTCAAGACCCTCCGGGGCGCGGGAAAGTTTACCCGGACACCCAAATGCCAAGCAGCGTTCAACGAGCTGAAATAATATCCGCAGAGCCCACCTGCTTTGGTAAGCCCAGCACCGGGAAGCGAACTGCTATTCTACCTAGCAGCTTCGCCGGTAGCGGTCAGTGCAGCCCTCGTTCAAGAAACAGAGTCAGGTCAGAAACCAGTGTATTTCGTCTCCGAAGCTTTGCAAGGGGCGAAGATACGATACATTGAAATGGAGAAGCTTGCTTGCGCCCTAGTGATGGCTTCGCGCAAGCTTAAACACTACTTTCAGGCCCACAAAGTCACGGTGCCATCGTAGTATCCTTTGGGCGAAGTGCTCCGGGGCAAGGAAATTACTGGCCGGCTCAGCAAGTGGGCGGCGGAGTTATCTGCCTGTCGAACAACCTTGGGTGATGTACTCCGAAGGCTCGCGGTCGCACAAGGGGGCGGGCGCTGCGGCAGTGCTCACTTCGCTAGGGGGCGTGCCGATTCGGTACGCCGCAAGGTTACAGTTCGACACAACCAACAACGCGGCAGAATACGAAGCTATACTGTTGGGCCTAAAAAAGGCGAAAGCTTTGGGGGTTCGGCGCTTGCTCATCCGAACTGACTCCAAATTGGTGGCAAGTCATGTTGACAAATCCTTTGAGGCAAAAGAAGGGATGAAGAGATATCTGGAGGCTGTTCGATCTATGGAAAAGTGCTTCGCCGGCATAACGGTCGAACACTTACCTAGAGGCCAGAACGAGGAAGCAGACGCCCTAGCGAAATCTGCTGCTTGTGGAGGCCCGCATTCGCCAGGCATCTTTTTTGAGGTCCTGTATGCACCAAGTGTGCACATAGAGAGCCTAGACATCATGGCAATCGACCAGGAAGAGCTGGGTTAAGACCTAGAGGACTGGCGAACCCCGTTTGTAAACTACCTCAAGAACGGCTGGCTCTCTGAGGATGAAGCAAAAGCGAAGCGCCTACAGCTCAGAGCCGCAAAATACAAGTTGGTCTCGGGCCAGCTATATCGCTCCGGGGTGCTCCAACCCTTGCTTCACTGCATCTCCTTTGCCAAAGGTGAAGAAATGGTGAAGGAAATACACCAAGGGCTCTGTGGCGCACACCAGGCCGCAAGAACAGTTGCCTCCAAAGTGTTTCGACAGGGTGTGTATTGGCCCACCGTGCTGAAAGTCTTTGTCGAGCAAGCCAAGAAGTGCGAAACCTGTCAGCGACATAGCCGAAGCCAAACCACAACCCAATATGAGCTGCAGCCTATCACAGCAATCTGGCCTTTCGCCCGATGGGGCCTAAACATCATTGGCCCATTCCCTGTGGCGCGATACGGCCGAACCACTCGGCGCGATCACTACGGCAGCAGTGCAGAAGTTTGTATGGAAAAACATTGTTTGTCGTTTCGGAGTGCCAAAAGAGTTCATCACTGACAACGGCAAGCAATTCGACTCTAACAGGTTCAGAGAAATGTGCGAGGGGCTAAACCGTTAAATCAGGTTCGCTTCGATCGCGCACCCACAGTCAAATGAGGCGGCCGAACGGACAAATGGTAAGATCTTAGAAGCGCTAAAGAAAAGACTTGAGGGTGCAGCGAAGGGTAAATGGCCGGACGAAATGCTATTTGTTCTCTGGGCCCTTCGGACGACCCCCACAAGGCCAACCAAGTTCAGCCCATTCATGCTTCTCTATGGCGACGAAGCAATGACCCCGACAGATCTAAGGGCTAATTCGCCAAGGGTGATGTTTTCTGGAGGTGAAGAAGGGCGAGAGGTGTCACTCGTACTCCTCGAGGGAGTGAGAGTCGAAGCTTTAGAACACATGCACAAATACGCCACAATCACTTCGGCAACTTACAACAAAAAGGTTCGACCGACAGAGCTATTGCCTGGCCATCTCATCCTAAGGAAGAAGGTGAACCCAGTGGCAGTTGAGAAGCTTGAGTCAAAATGGGAAGGGCCATACCTCATCAAGCACAGGTCTAGGACAGGCTCCTTTCGCTTGGCGACGCTAGAAGGCGAAGAGTTTGACCACTCCTGGAACGCTTACTCTCTTAAGCGATTCTATGTCTAGAAAGGGTGGCACCCTATTCGCCAACTTGTAAAAATATACATATGATGTAAGCCGTTCGGCACAAAAAACAAAAAAAAAGAGGAAAAAAAAGAAAAAAAAGTGAGGCAAACTGGACGTAGGATTATTATCCAACTTGGAGGCCCGAACCAGTATATAATCCTTGTGTCTTTTTCGATTTCCTTGTGTCTCTGTGAGTGATATTTTCGTGGAAAAACCCCAAGGCAAATGCCTAATTAGCGAAAATGCCAGGGGGGCGAAACGAATCGGTTGAAGCATGGCTCACCGAACGTCGAAACCGTGACAGCTTGAATTTTGAAAACAAAAGTCAAAACACCGTTATACTCAACTTACGCATAGGCCATGATGCTCGATAGCTGGAAAATAAACATAACTTTTTGCCATAGCACGCAAAGGGGCTAACATGTTTCGACCAAATGAAAGCACGATCGTGACTATGCGAACCATGGCATAAAGGTATGTCTAAGAAATCACAGAATGTTGAATTACAACCAATGTGTTGTACTTATGATTAACAAACATCACAAATAGATTACATCATCGTTTGTACCTTCGTCCTTGTTTACGTTACAAGTCGACGAACTAGATTCATCGTCACTACTAATATCGTATACAACCCTCAAAGGGGACGGAGGCCAAACACAAACTGAACTATAATAGTGACGAGCGATCGCCTCTTGGCGAACCGATCTCTTAAAGTTTCGTCAGAAGCTCGAACTATCTTTGCGACGTGACACACGATAGTGATCATAGTCCTCTAAGGTTCGGCCCGGATGTAAGCGCATCCATTCAGCAACATTTACAACCTTATAGCTGTTGCCCCCTGTTCGCCGCTTGTTCGCCGCACCAAGGTCAGCACAGACAGACTTGTTGTCCCCTGAAAGAGTCTTGTGTTCAGCATTCGCCTTCTTTAAGGTCTCCGCCACGACGCGCCCTTCGTCTTCCTTGTGGCGCAGATCTTCTTCAGTTTTCCGAAGGCAAAGGCGGTAAACGTCTAGCCTTTCCAAGGCAGATTTCTTCACACTTAAGTGTGCGGCGAGGCCCTGAGCAAGGAGAACCAAACACGTTATGGCATGACACAAGCGAAAAGACAAAATTCGGCACGCAGAAAACTCATACCCGCACAAACAAGCTTTCCACAGCCGCACAGCTTTCGCCGAATTCGTTTAGCTCGGTGAAGAGCCCAAGGCCGTCGGTCAGTGCAATAACCTGGCATACGCCATCCACGAACGGAGTGATCTCCGGCTGCGTGGCGAAATCGGCGGGGATGAAGTGTGGAGCAGTGAGCGTCACGTCCGAAACGGTTGCTTTTCCCTCCCGTTGACGGGCTGGCGAAGGAATCGCCTCAACCCGTTCGTCCCCAGAAACGTTCACCTTGGCGGCTGGTGCTAAGGCACTCCCACCCGTCGCCACTTCGGCATGGCTGGCAGGTGGCGGAGACAAGCGCCTGCCCCGAGGAGGGGCGCGTCGTAGAATCGGCGAAGTAGGCGTCCCGTCGGACCCTTCACTGTCCGAAAAGCCTCGGGTGACTTGTACAACCTTCCCTTTCTTTTTCTTCCTCCTGACGGTCATCCCTGTTTTTGCCGCAGTACTGGAAATTGCCAGGAGGGTGTTCGCCACAGCAATGTCTTCTGGGCGTGTAGGCGAAAGGTGAGAACCTGCCCCAGACTTCGTAGGAGTCGGACTAGGGGTATAGCCGTGGGACCCATCATCCTCAGATCCAGCCTCCCCTTCCTCTTCTTCCTCCTCCTCCCCATCACTTTCGACCGTACCCTTCATGCCGCGGCGAGTTTGAACCTGCCCACCCTTCGCGACCGCACACTTGCATTTCTTCAACGTTCCGACTTCGTCATCCCCGGCCCTGGAGGGGTTCGACCGACCTGGCAATTCACCAGCATGAACCCGGTTCACCCGGCCGTCAGTTTGGCGCTGGAGCAAGCGAGCGAATTCGGCTGTCGTTAGGGCTCCTATCATCTTCGACGCCTCCATTTCGGCGTCTTCCAAGGTTCGGGCTGCATAAAAGCAAAACGAAAACGACTATTTAGCCTGAAGTACATTTCCATAAAGGAAATATGCAACTAAGAGCCAAAGCAAAAACTCACTTTCGACCCCGGTTGGGAGAACAAGGCGGGGAAGCCCGAAAACTTCTTCGCCCTCGTTCACGGAAACATCCCAAACACAGGCGAGAGGGGAGATCCGAAGGAGGCAAAACTCCTCACAAAGGTCCCGGGTGCTTAGCCGCCGTGCGACCTTCCGGAGGAGTATGAGCCAGGACTCGAGGGTCCCATCGATCTCCACGTTTGGCTTCGCATTGACGGAAACGGCAGAACGCTCAAAATGGAGCCAGTTCGCCTTGGCATCTTCGGCAGGGTAGGGATTGGCGATGTAGAACCATTTCTGCATCCAATTCCTGTCCCACTTGGCCATTGACGCAGGTACTAGCCAAGCGTCTGAGCGCTCCGGCCACAGCATGAAATTCACGTAGCCGAAAACGGTTTTCCTCGGACCTGCCGGCGTCTGCACGTCTTTGGTTGAGGCGCATGCAGTAAACAGAGTGGCGAATAGCTCAGCGGTAGGGGCGAACCCACAGGTCCGACACATCCATGCGAAAACCGCCAGCTTCGGGAACGTCGACGGGCTAAGTTGGGGAAGCCTAACCTCATACGTCGTGAGCACGGAAGACAAGAACTTGGGAGGCGAAGCCCAGCAGCGAAGTATGCGGCGAAGACAACCGTTCCTCGTACGTGGCAAGCACAGACGACAAGAAATCGTCACATGGGAGATGAAGCCCAACGGCGAAGTAGGCAGCAAAGACAACCGTTCGCCCATCATCGGGCGAAGGGACAACGGCTTCGCCCCCGCACGATCCTTGGTCCTCCACAAGAGCACGGGAGGAAACCAGCTCAGCTAAGTCGGCCTCCTTGACGAGTGATTTACCAAGGAAACACGACCACCCTTCGCCAAGGCCGCCAGGGTCTTCGCCAGTTGACCCGGCTTTGGTGGGCTTGCGAGGAGCCATCAGGCTCGCGGCCAAGGAAAAAGAGAAAGTCGCCGAAAGGCAAAGAGCACAGCGGTGGCGAAGAAGCTAAGAGGAAAGCAAACGAAGAGAGTGTGGAGCGTGTTAAGCGGTAAAAAAGTGAAGAGCGGGGCGGGGAGAAAATAGTAGGCCGGCCCGGGGTTATATAACCCCGTCGCGAAACCGTTCGCCTACCAACCAATTAAACCCTGCCAACCAATTCATTCCCTCCCAAAGTTATCTTGAGGCTATCTAATCAGGGCATGTTTATGAGAAGTTGCTCAATGGGAAGCCTGATTAGAATGTCAAAATATTGGATTTCATAGACGTAGAAATCCAAGACTGCCTCCCTGTCTTCAAAGCAGACATGCACATCTTGTACAATCCCAAATCCTTCAATAATAATTCCGTTCGGGTGTTTGAAGAATTTGTTTGTCGGGGTTACTGCCTTATCGCTCAAATAAGCGAATGCAAATGACTCAGAGATGAGATTAACCCCGACAACTGTACTGTAAAGAATACCAATGTCGTTCCCTTCCAGATGGCAAGGAATGACTCGGGAAGCGGTATTTATCTGAATTACTTCGGATGAAAGCTCTGCCTCCCTTAGCCATTCGTCACTCATTATGGATGTTAGCTCCCGAACAGTTTCTCTTAGGAAACCAAATTCCATAGGATCGGGAGGCGGCAAAGGGATGAGTGGTTTCTTTTTACTGAAATAGTTCAGGGTGTTGCCATAGTCTTCGTCAAAACCGTCCCTGAACAAAATTGTGGCATGATCCGAAGTCATTAGAAATGGAAGGTTCGGATTGTGACTCGATTGTTGAAGGTTCCTCCATCTTGGACACGGATGCCTCCGGATGGGGTTCATCAGATTGCGTCATGAAGGAAGTATTTTCTAGAATGCGATCTAGAATTAGTTTTCCTTCCGATGGTGTTTTGTGCATGAATGATCCTCCGGCGGTTATATCCAGATAGAATGCAGATACCATATCCAGACCCGTATGAAAATGTTGCAAAAGCACATACTCGGGTAAGGACAAGGTTGGTCCGGACTGCACTAAATTAGTGAATCTGGACCAGCTGCACCGATTGATTCGTTTTTGATCTGCTGGAAACTGAGGATCTCTACTCGAAGGGCAGTGATTCGAGTAACTGGGAAGAAGGCAAGGCATAATCTGGCTCGCAATCTTTCCCAACTACCATTTACACATCCAACGATAGAGGTGTACCATTGCTTCGCTCTCTCTTGATGGGAGAACAGAAACAATTTTCACCGTACAGTTTCTTGTCTCATACCATGAATCTTAAGGCATGAGCAAACTTGCTCAAAGTCTCACAGATGGTGGTAGGGATTTTCTAGATCAAAGCCAGAAAAAGGATTTTTGCTAACCATGCTGATGAGTTCGGAGCGAATTTCATAGCCAGTTGTATAAATTGGCTCCGATGAAGGAGGTGGCTCATAGAATTCGCCCCTAGGAGCAGAGAGCTCAAAAAGATGTTGCTCCATAGTTGAGAAGTGTTTAACATGAATACTTCTCTGGGTAGCAGGGGTGAAGGTAGAATAAAAAATGAAAAACAGGTACGAGGATGAACTGGGTTCGAAAATGGTCAGCAACCGTTCCCCGGCAAAGAAGTAAACCACTAACTTGGGTAAGGCCTGCCCATAACCAAGGGCGCGCCTATTCGAATAGAATATACTCTGATCAGAGGTGTACATCTTTACCCACAAGACATGTCTTCCTCACGTGTAACCATGCGCCACATACCACCATGGCATACGGACGGAAGACGTGACATAGTTCCCAACCCATCCTAGCCATAAACAAGAGTAACGACCTGTCACACCCCGAAGTTCTTCTTCCAAGCCTAAAATTAATTAATAAATGGTCTCAAGAAATTACCTGTGTAAAAGCAAGAGAGAAACTCTAATTGAATTAATGCTAATAATAATCGGAAATGGCATGTGGGATTTTTCTTGAGTTCTACATATCAAAATATGCTAACAAGATTTTTAGTGGAATTTTCAGAGCTCTAGAAATAATTTTAACCAATTAAAAATTAGCACGACCAATTATTTAATCCCTGGAAATTCATTTCTGTCACACCCTAAAAATCCCAAATATATAAATTGTTGTTTAATTGGAATTATTAGAATTTATTTTAAAAGCCTAGAAGAGAAGATCTAATTTTAATTAATAAATTCCAATATAAAATGGGGCCAGATAAAATTTTATTAAATACTTTGCTTAATTCT
This sequence comes from Oryza longistaminata, assembly GCA_009805545.1. Taxonomy (NCBI): domain Eukaryota; kingdom Viridiplantae; phylum Streptophyta; class Magnoliopsida; order Poales; family Poaceae; genus Oryza; species Oryza longistaminata. The sequence continues at coordinate 14,086,482 of CM020182.1, read as the reverse complement.
ATAATTCCTAGATTTTTCTGGGATTTATTTGAGCTAAGGAAGTATTTTTAATAAATGGAATTGCATTTAATGAATAATTTAAATTGAAAAAGGTTTTTAAAATCCTCCTTTAGGCTTTGGGCCGAAAGTCGGCCCAAAACCAGATATAGTTGTTCTTGTAATGTCAACGTTGTTCGCCCGTCGTGTCTCCTTGCCGAGAGATTCCGATCAGTCCGGATCAAGTGAGGGAAGAGAAATCACGCATGTGTAGGTTCCAAACCGTCCTAATTGGTTGCAAGAGGCCCTATAAATAATGGTGGTATAGAATCCGGCGGCTTAATTCGATGTCACAAATTGATCAAGTCACAACGCAGGTTTCTGAGCACAAGATGGCTTGTGTATGATGAAATACCGATTATAGTGATTGATTCCTAGTGAGCATGGCAGCGAACCGCTTCTGGCTGATGATCGGCGGCAAACTCCAGCTGATGCAGATACGGCCGCCGGGACGTGCTCTCGGTACCGGCGGCGCGGTGCTCAGCGGCGACATCCCGGCGTCGATCGTTGGTGACGGAACGTTCGCGCCGTCGCAGAAGGACATCGCTCGTCGACTTCGTGCAAATCGCTGGACGTCCACGGTCGTCGTCGTCGACGAGCAGGCCGCGACGCGCCGTCGGCCGGCGCGCTGGGTGGAGCACCCCTCGCGACGGGGTTTACCTGTCGAACGCGACCACCCGGCGGCGGCGGGAAAGCCGGCGGCGGCGACGCGCAGTCGTCCTGTCCCCGGGCCAGTCCTCCGGACGAGGAGTACTCCTCGCAAGACCTGACGCTGGTCCAGGTCCTTCCAGCCTTCGCCGCCCGGCGCGGCACCGACGAGAGGCGCCGTCCTGTCTCGTCCCTCACCGACCCGGACGTTTCGTCGTCGCGGGCTTCTGCAAGCGTGCGCTTGCGGCGTCCACGGCTCCGACGCCGGCGCCGGTACGCCTACGCGTGGGTGGGGAACGCCGAGCGGCCAGTGCCCCGGGCATGCGCAGTGGCCGTTCCGCGGTCGCGCCGTACGGGCCGCAGGGCTCGCCGCTGGGCGGCGCCGAACGCGACGTGGGAACGGACAGCCATGGTGGTGGAACGCTCGCCAGCACGCTGGCCGGCGCGGTGACCAACCCGTTCGGCGAGCTACTACCAGGGCGACAAGGACGCGGCGCTCGAGGCGTGCACGGCGTGCGCCGGCGTGTACGGGAGCGGCTCGTATCCAGGATACGCCGGGAAGGTGTCGTCGACGAGGCGAACGGGCGGCAGCTACAACGCCATCGCGGCGGCGGCAGAGGTTTCTTCTCCCCGCCATTTTACAACCCGGCGAACCACTGGTTGCTCTACGACGGTGTAGAACGCCATTCAGCCTATCATTATATGGGCCTCAATTGGTAAATTCCGGCCTATCTACGTGGAATGGCCCGAAGTTTGGCCCATACCATATCAGGCCTCACGAAAAACAATTCCCAAAATGGGGGAAAGTTTTTTTTTTTGAACGAACAACCATGAAAAATTGAGACCCCCTGATAGGCCTCAAACCGTTTTCCACATCTAATAATCTGGCCTTTGCTAGCTTTTGATTTAGTCTATACTTGGCACATCTTAGGAAATCTTGTTTAGTTCGCGAAAGGAAAATTTTTTGGGTGTCACATCAAATGTTAACGCGGATATCGGAAAGGCTTTTCGGACACGAATGAAAAAATAATTTCATAACTCGCATAGAAACCGTGAGACGAATCTTTTGAGCATAATTAATCCGTCATTAGCACATGTAGGTTACTGTAACACTTATGGCTAATTATGGGACTACTTAGGCTCAAAGATTCGTCTCGCGATTTCCCCCTAAACTGTGCAATTAGTTTTCATTTATCTTATTTAATTGCTTCATGCATGTGCTTCAAAAGGATTCGATGTGGATTGTTTTTGGGAAAAAATTGGAAGAACTTAAACGGGGCCTTACTTTAAGAAAAAATAATAAATTTATACTAGAGAAAACAGCACAAAACAATCATACGTGAGGAAAAATCTGAAAAAGGGTCGGGAAGCTATGGCATCGTAGGAGGGCCAAAGGACTAACTTCCCTTTCCCCACGAACTTTGGCTGGCGACTGTCGTAGGTAAATACGAGGATGCCAGCGTAACTTCATGATAAACTCGAAATTCATATGAACCCATAATATGTAGAAAGTAAAACAACGGTTTACGATTCCTTCTTTAAATACAACGCCTATGGTCTACTACTGTCACACCCTGAAGTTCTCCTCCTAAGCTAATCGAATTAATAAGAGACCCTAAGAAAATACCGGTGCAAAGCAAGAGTTAACCCTATTAAATCAATGCAAATAATAATCGAATTGGCATGTGGAATTTTTCTTGAGTTCTACATGTCGAAATTCACTAACAAGATTTTTAGTGGATTTTCAGAGCCTCGATAATTTTTAACCAATTAAAATGAGCATGCAATATTTTAAATCCCAGGGAAATTCTTTTCCTCCTTTTTCTTTTTTCCTTTTCCCTCCTTTTCCTCTTCTTGGGCCGTCGGCCCAGTCCACCCCCGCCGCGCGCGCCCCTCCTCCTTGTGGGCCGGCCCAAGCCGCCCCTCCCCTCTCTCCGCGGACGCCGACAGGTGGGCCCACCTGTCGGGCCCGTCTCCTTCCTCCAGCCGGGCCGCCGCGCCCGCAACCGCCGGCCGCCCACCCTCCGCCTTCTCCGGGCCACGTCAGCCACGCCCGCGCGTGCGCCGCATCTCCCGCACCCACTTCCCCCTCTCTCGCGCTGCGCCCGCGCCCGAGATGGCCGGGATTCGATTTTCGAATCCCGCCTCTCTCTCCTCCCCACTCCCCACGTTGGCCGGAAAATCTCGCCCCTACCGGCCACGTCCGGGACTCCCCTCCCCTATTTAAGCTTCCCCGTCGCCCCCTCTCGCTTTTTCCCCATCTCGCCGAACTCCCTCGTGCTCCCCATCGCTCCCCGCGCCGTGCAACCACCCGCCGCCGCCGTTTCCGCTACTCCGGCCGCCGCTAGCCGCCGCTAGGGTCGCCGCCGCACCGCGCCGTCGCGCCGTCGGGTTCGCGAGGCTAAGCTCCACCCCGCCGCCCCTTCCCCGTCGAGTTTCGTCGCCGGAATTCGCATCCCTCGCGCTCCGGTGAGTTCACTCTCTACCGCCGCCTTCGGCCAGAATGCCGGTCGCCGTGGTTCATCCCCCTCCCTTTAATCTCTCTCTTTTCCTTCCTTAGGGCACCCCGAATCCCGTCCTCGGTTGCCGTCGTCCTCCGTGGCTCGTCGTCCCCGTCGCCGTCGTCTTCCTCCGCGCCGGCCACCCTCGGTGAGGCATCCTCCCCTCTTTTCCCCTTCCTCCCCCCTAGTGCCGCGCCGCCGCTTCAAGCGCCGCGCCGTCGCCTTCGGCCGCCGCCGCCGCCTCCCGTGCGCCGTCCGGCCGCCGTCGGCCGCGTGCCGTCGCCGCTAGCCCTGGCCGGCCGGCGGCTTTGATGCCGAGCCGAGCCGGCGGCCGCCTCTATCGCCGCCCGTCCGATCGGCTCGGG
>CM020182.1:14058903-14080959 GCA_009805545.1 Oryza longistaminata | reverse complement strand
CAGCTCCCCGCGCCATCCGATTGGTAGGGAGGCCGATCTGGGCCGTCGGTCCCGTGGACCGGCGGTGGACCACCTGCGTGATCCTGGTCCACGGTGGACCGGCCCCCTTGAGCCGCTGCCGAGTGGGGCCCGCGTGCCGGCGCCCCTTTCCCCTCTCTCCCGAGCCGCTGACCAGTGGGGCCCGCGTGTCGGCGCCGCCCCATCCCGTGCTGACGTCAACCCTGGAAGGCTTTATTGCGCAATAATTCATTAAGGTTTTTCTTTTATAGTAATAAACACAGTGAATCTTCTAAAATTCATAACTAATTCATCCGAGCTCCGTTTAAGCCCATTCAAGTCTTAGTAAATCAAGAAAAATGTGTAGAATCCATTAAAAATGGTTTTGTTCTCTGTTTCAGTAGTCTTATAGTCTGTTTGCATTGTTTGCCTTGTATGTCGCTAGATTCCGGCTCTTCCGACGCTCCGGTGTACTTCGAAATAGTCGCCGAGGTTCCTCCAGCAGCAGAGCAAGGCAAGTCATGCTTGTCTCTTGATCATGTTGATCCTATATTGCAAATGTCCTAATGTTTTCTTTCAAATACCGCATTTGTTTTGCAATTATACTATGGGATGGTTACCTATTGTTACAGCCATGCTTTTTGGATACCATGCTCCTTTGATAGCTTGGGTTATGACATGATTAGACTTTGGACTAGGAATTGCTTAGCCATGCTTAGTTCAACTAGCACACAATGGGGAAATCTCATTTAAAAACCTAGACTATAGGTTTATATGATAATGTTGGATTAGTACCACCGCTCTGGTGTTGGTTAAATAAAATGAATCACATGGTGGGCTGTGGGTGCATGGTTTTGCTAGTCGCGCCCATGGCAATTAAGGACCGGTTCGCGGGAAACCCTCCTCGTACTTACCACAAGCCAGCGTGGGCAACGGCTGGGCTTGTAGTGTAGCTTTCCTCTAGCCGACGCATCCAGGCAAGGGTGGGCGTGATGGGGCGGGGCGGGCCCTGCGACGGCCTCTGTCGCTTCCGGATTCACCTAGGCACGAGAGGGGACTGCCCGTTGCCCGCTGGGAACGGGGGTGAAACCCGAGGTGTGGTGTGCTTGGTTAGAGGGGGTTATGCGAAGGGTCCTGTCACGGCCTCTTTCCGGTATGTCGTGGTGACATGTCGGCGCGCGGTAACGTGTCGTGGGGCTGTGTCTTGTGGGTACAGTTGTACACCTCTGATCAGAGTAAAACTATTCGAATAGCCGTGCCCGCGGTTATGGGCGATCGACCAGAGTCACCGTGATTAGTCTCACACTTAATAAATCGACCCAACGCACTGTAGTTCAGGTGGGTTGGTTGGGCCTGTTCAACGTGGTGTAGCGTTGATCAGTGGAGATTTAATATTACTTTAATTACTCAACAGTTTTACCTTTTGCTCAGTAAAATGTTTTACAATCGCCTTTATGCAAATAGCCATAAGCCATCTTTGTATCCCCTTGCACGTCTGCATCATTGGTGTGGCTTGCTGAGTACAGTGGTAGTACTCAGCCTTGCTATTGTTCCCCCTTTTCAGAAGTGTAGTGCTTCTGAGCTGAAGACGAAGTTAGAAGACCAAGGTTCAGACCCCAGTTGAGTTTTGCCTGTGGAGTGGAGCTAAAGCCCGCTAGGATCGCCTTTTTCCGCTGCTGCCGTTTTCTTTCGGTGTGAGGACTAAGTGCCTCTTCTGTAAGTATTTACGCTTTTATTTACGTTTGGAACTGTTTATTACTTGTCGTTTTGTGTACCCTGGCTGGTCCTGGATAGAGATTTAATACACAAAATAGTCTGGAAATTTGGGCTAAATTTCTGGGCGTGACAAAGTGGTATCAGAGCCAACTCGACTGTAGGTTGAGCCAAACGGTCAAACCCTAAGGACAAGTTTTCTGAAAACCCTATTTGTAAAATGTCTCCTCTCGTCCTTCGGCATTTCTTTGTGAAACGGTTTTTAAAATTCTCCTCCCCACCCCTCCAATTATTTTAGTTGTAAAACCTGGAGGACCAACCGCCAGCGTCATGTCTGTTCAGAAGTCAAGTCAAGTCTCAAGCTTCGTGCAGAAGGAGCAAGAAGATCAGTTCAGCGTCGTCGTTCCGCGAAGATCAAGTAAAGTTTTCTCGGAGTTTACCTAAACCCAATCCTTCCTGGAAGAGTAGTCCGTTAGCTTCTAGATCATGTGTTGTTTGCTTGTGTGTAGGGGTATGGTTTGCATCGTTGGTGGGGATGCTACCATACTAGGTTGTTTGCTAAAGCAACTTGAATCATAAAAATCCATTCACAACAGATCAATAGGCAAGTGGTTTAGTACCTCATCTTTAGAAACCCCTCTCATCTCCCCCTCTCTCCCTTGTGCCCAGAATAATTGGTCAGCATGAGGGACAATTTCATCGGATCAGAACCTCAACAGTTTCTTGGATCAACTCAGCACAATCCTATGAGCATTCCATGTCAACCTCACGAAGATCAGCCTCAACCCCAAGTCATGGCTAATCAGACTCAGACAGTGGAAGAGTTGTTACAACAGATGCGACGTCGGTACCAGATATACCAGATGCAGCAGATGCAACGGCAATGTCAGGAGCCACGTCAATGTCACCAACCGCGGGTGCGAGTCCAGATGCCAGCCCGGAACCCGATTCAGAGTCAGAGTCAGGACTTCCCAATATCGGCACCGAAGACCCCTGTCAAAATGCTGTCCAGATCCCCGAAGATAACTGTAGCCAAGTCATCGTCGGACCAAAGGAAAGTAAGTGCTACCTGTTATGACTGTGGTGAGCAAGGTCATTATGTAAGGAACTGTCCATGGAAGGTGTTTGCCAGGTCACCTAAAAAAGACGAGAAGCAGTGCCCAGGAAGTAACCAAGCTCCAAGTCGGTCTACCGACAAGAAGGATAGTACTTTGCAGCCCAACTCTGGAGCGAACAGGACAGTGATATGGAAGATGGATAATGGCAGGACCACGATCATCACCGGTTCAGAATTTACTCCTGAAGACGCAGCGACGATACCCAAGCGTCAGAGAGGAAGAAATACCTTCCGAGGAGCGCGTCAGCTAACCCGTCATCTCATAAAGTACGGTCCGCCCAGACCCGAAGATTATGAATCAGGAGAACGGTTTTCTGCTGATGATGATGATGATGATGATGATGATGATAATAATGATGACGATGATGATGCGACCCCTGACAGTTTCAGGGAAAGAGAGTTGAAGTTCAAAGCATGTACTAGATGTGGGGTAGTCGGACACACTGCTAGTTTATGCCTCCCCACATGCCGCTGTGGTGAATACACCCATTACTCAGATGCATGCCCTTTGAGGAAGGTCATATGTTTCCTGTGTGAGGGAACAGATCATGTGCCTAAGGATTGTCAGCGGAACTCGGTCCTAGCTATGACCAAGAAAGAACAAGGGACAACCGTGCAACCCATTCGTCAACCAATGGCAGTTGACGACAGCAGTCACAATCCTTCTGCTCTTCCTCCAATTCCAGCCCTAGTGGAAGCCAACCATGGAAGAAGCAACGTCGCTAGGGATGTTCATAAATCACTGCTTGTTCCAGTTTCAGCTGCCAAAGTGCAAAATCAGAAGCCTGCACCCCGGGACCAAGCAAGTCGATTCTGTCGCAACTGTCGTAAGCCAGGACATCGTTTCAGTGATTGTCCTATTCCAAGAGCAGCAAAGGCAGTTTGTCGTGGTCCACAAGTTTCCAGCACTGCCCACGACACCAATCGACACTTGAATGTGCAACCTCCGCCTCAACGGATCATCGTCAAGGGCAGAGTCAAAGGCCGCATTGTTCCACCGGCAATCGTTTCAAGCCTACAACACCAACGCCAGCAGGGTAAGCAATGCCATGAGAACAACAGCTCGCTACAGCGATAAAGAGGCAGTATGCTCCTTCGTCAGCACCCGCCGCAAGTAGTGTCGTCAACACCAGGTCGCCCGACTGTTGTCAGTTCTAGCAATGCACCTCGTATTGCTCCAATCCAGAGGCCCATCGACAAATCACCGCTCGGTAACCCCACGGGCAAGAAGATCCTACCTGTTACAGCTGTCAAGATAGTTGCCACTCCACCATCGAAGATCAACAAGCAAGAGCAACGTTCTCGGTGAGACTTCTGGTAGTAGGAACTAAAGAAACAAGTCAGTCAGGTTTGAATAATGGAAGCAATAGCAGTTCTAGACAAGACTTCTACTTTTCAAGTTCAGTCATGAAAAGGGCAGCTCTAATCAGCAGCAGTCTACAAATGTTTAACTTTGTAGCACTTCTCTCTGTATATAGATGTCTATGGCAGTTATGTAATGAAAAGGGAATATTGAATAAAGTATGAGTCAATTAGTTTTCCACTTATATGATCCATCTTGAGCATGCAAAAGCAAGTTAACCTGTATATCTGTCAGTGCTACAAGAAACCAAGAGTTTCTCTTCAAACTCATCGCAATTTTGTTGAGCTCCAAAACCGATTTGCGAGCCAATAGCGGAATGGTTTACCAACGGAGTGAAAATGGTTAGACCATCAACACTCGACATGATGAGATCTCTCTAAAGTCAGTATCAGTGGCACTCAGATGAAAAGAGTGATGGAATAATTGAAAGTGACATCATATAAAGAATCTTGGGAACTCTCTAACCTTGGAAGCTGTTAGAATATTGTAATCAGCAATTATACCCTAGTCTACGATCATGAATTCAGTAGGTGTTTGCTTAGTTCAAGGCAACCAGTATAAGTTCCAGGAATCATCTCAATGTTTCTCAAAAGTTGAAAAAAGGAAATTGTTCCATACATGAGTCTGGTCCAGAAACAGAAATGTGTAGTCAGCAAGGTATATGGCCAAGAATCCCTATTCAACATATCACCTTTACCAAAGATATGGAAGCGAAGTTGTTATGATCAAAGAGCAGAAACCCTCGGCTGCATCAAAGTCAGTTTCTGATAGTTGGTCAGATTGCAGTATTTTTCGGAAAGCTGTTGCATGATCTATAGTCCGTCAACCCAGGGAGAGTCAGCAAAGGATGATCGGAGAAGTGAAATGTCATACCTTGAGGAGGACCTTTTGAGTTGGATCTGTTAAGTGATCAGTGCTTGTTTCAAGGAATGTCAACTATGCAATCTGTTTAGGCATATGACACCAAAAATCAAGTCAGAAGCAAGACAGTTGTACCAGCAGTTAGAATCGATGGGAAAGTTAGTCAAGAGTCAGTATGTCCAGGAGCAAAATTAGAGTTCGTCTGTGTGGAATTTCCTATCACCAATGAAGTTAGGTTTCAAATCTGGTCCGGATGAAAGTGCACCGTCATTGTTTCATTTTGATTGATCGATGAAGTTTTCAGTCCTCAAAGCCAGGACTCTTTTTAAATCAGAGAAGTGTTGGTTATTTTTCAAGGCCAACCATTCAATTGTTTCTAGTCAGGCGAAAGTATGATTACCCACTGTAAGGGGGGTAGGTCGCAGAGATGAGTTTTGGCTCGCCTCGTCGCTGTTTCAGTTGAAGGTTCAACCCAGTGCAGCAATCCGAGTAGTTCTTGAAGAAGCCAGTTGCAAGGTGTCAGCAGAGATACGCCGATCACAAGTTATCTGATTGAATTTCGAGGTACACCGGTGAGGCCAGGTCAATAGCTCAGCTTTGAGAAGCAGCATCAGGGACAGTTGCAGTTTAGACGGAAGATTGATCAAGCAGCCTCTTAGAGCACTTATCATTCATGTCAAGAGCAGCCCAAGCGAATTAAGGGTCAATGATTTACGAATGCCAGAGGTAAGTTTTAGGAACAACTCCATCCTTCTCTAGCCAGCTTGGTGAACAGGCAGGTTATCAAATTGCTAGTATCAACAGTTCAGCCCAAGATAAGTAAGTTTCATGGGCATCCGCAGTCCTAGTCTGGGTCAATTCAAGCAGAACCAATCAGTTCAGTTTTGGGAAGCAACAGGACCACAGAGCTAAATCCAACCAGATCACTCGTACAAGTTTGGTCAGTTAATCAGTCAGTCAGTTTGAAACAGAAAGGGGCAGTGCAGTGTGCAGATCCGTCAGATCAGTCAGACCGCCCACCAGCACCAGCTTTCTTTCTAGCCATCCCAGAATCTCGGGACGATATTCCAGTAAGGGGGGAAGATTTGTAACACCCCGATTTTCGTTCGGGATTAAAAATCAATTAATAATGCATTTTCTAGAAATTTAATAAAAAGTTAAATCAATTTAATCAAGTGAAATAATGGGAGAATTTGCGTGCCAGCGTGTAGTTCCCGTCATTTCGGAAGTCCGTGGTCGCGAGGAAAAGAGTTCGGAAGGTTGTTTGAAGAAGCAAGGCATGTCACACATCCCCCCTTGAGCATGTTGATCCCAATTTATAAATGTTTTATTGTTTGCAAATAAATATGCATCGTTTTGCTAATTACATGGGAATAGGATTTACCTATCTACTTGCTTGTGCCATGTTATTTGATATGTGTCCTTTGTCAACCTTGGGTGATAAATCGACTAGCTTGTGTTACTTTGATGACCTAGCTAGAACTATATGCTTAGCCATGCTTAATTACCACTAGCTCAGTTGATGGGATAATTGCAGTATTAGACCTGTTAGTATCATGAAGAGCTGCGTGCTCGAGACATCTGGCCATGTTTCATGGTCGTAATTATCCAACTAAAATACGTCTGAATGGTGGGCTGTGGGTGCATGGTTTTGCTGTCGCACCCATGGCCATTAAGGACCGGTTCGCGGGATGCACTGAAAGACATACAGCGCTTGTCACAAGCGGGAACGGGTAACTGCCTGACTTGAAGTATAGCTTTTCTTTGGCTGACGCATCCAGGCAAGGGTTAGCGTGATGGAGTTCGGATGGGCCCTGCGACGGCCTATGCGGCTTTCTGATTCGCCTAGGCACGAGAGGGGACTGCCCCCTGCAGTGTGGTGTGCTTGGTCAGAGGGGGTTATATGAAGGGTCTTGTCACAATCACTCGACATGGTGACATGTCTGGTCTGGCACGGTGACATGCCGGTGGATTGTGTCTTGTGGGTACAGTTGTGCACCTCTGGCCAGAGTAAAACTATTCGAATAGCCGTGCCCGCGGTTATGGTCGATCGACCAGAATCACCGTGATTAGTCTCACACTTAATAAATCGACCCAATGCACTGTAGTTCAGGTGGGTTGGTTGGGCCTGTTCAACGTGGTGTAGCATTGATCAGTGGAGATTTAATATGACTTTAATTACCCAACTATTTTACTGTTTTGCTCAATAAAATGTTTTACAACCGCCTTTATGCAAATAGCCACAAACCGTCTTTGTATTCCCCTTGCCTGTCTGCATCATTGGTGTGGCTTGCTGAGTACGGTAGTTGTACTCAGCCTTGCTATTATTCCCCCTTTTCAGAAGTGTAGTGCTTCTGAGCTGAAGACGAAGTTAGAGGACCAAGGCTCAGACCCCAATTTTGTTTTGCCTGTGGAGTGGAGCTGAAGCCCCGCTAGGATTGCCTTTTTCCGCTGCTGCTGCTTTCGTTTCAGTGTGGGGACTAAGTGCCTCTTCTGTAAGTATTTCACGCTTTATTTACGTTTGGATCTGTTTATTACTTGTCGTTTTGTGTACCCTGGCTGGTCCTGGACAGGGATTTAGTACACAAAATAGTCTGGAAATTTGGGCTAAATTTCTGGGCGTGACAGCCCCGAACGGTGACGCTTGGTGCGCTGCCATGGATGGGTCAAACGAAGGCTGGATCCATGCCGTGGCGACCTGGTTCGGCACCTGATTCGTTCCGAAGCCTGGTGTCGGTGCCTGTGGTCGGATGGTTGGTGCTTGAGTGGCGTTGCTGAAGTCGAACTGCGGTCCTTGGCTCCATGGCGAAGCCCCTAGACCAGGCAGGTTCGTCGGTAGCCAACTGGTTGCTCCATGACTTGTGTTCCACTCCGGTTAGACCGAAGGGGTTGCCTCTGAAATGTTGTGGGGTTGGTTGAGCTGCGGAAGAAAAGCTTGGAGCTGCGCTTGTAAGGCCGAAGCCGCCTCTGCCATTGCTTGCGACATCTGACCGGGTGGTGGGGGGCGTACTTGGGCAGCGACCAGCTGAACTTGTGGCTGTACATGAGGGGTCGGGTGTACTGTTGCGGTCGAAGGCTGTCCGGCGCAGTACGCTGGCGCTTGCATGACTTGTGACGGAAGGGGTGTGATTCGGATAGACCTGGGGTGTGATGTAGCCTGCCGAATACTGGAGAATGGGGGCCGAGGCGACCTTGGCTTGCTGGGCCGCTTCGTATGCCTGCTGCTGCTTTTGCATTTGACGAAGCATGTCCAGGAGTCGCGCCATGTTCTGACGCATGGCCCCCATGTTGGCTTCGGCTTGCGCTTCGAGGTTGGAGTTGACTTGCGTGGCGGTGAGCGCAGTCGAAGCTATTGCCTGCTGCGGCAAAGCAGCCTGTGGCGCCACCAGTTGACTTGTCAAAAGGATCTCCGCCCTGGTCTGGAGCGCCCTTGCCGCCGCTGCCTCCTTCGCCGCATCGACCGTGTTCAGCGCCTACCCCGTCGAAGCGGCAGGAGCTGAAGGTGGTGGTTGCGGCGCAGGGGCCGAAGTCGATGGTGCCACACCAGCTTTGGCGCCGAGCGCCGAAGGCTCTGCTCCCTCTTCGGCTGCCATCTCCACTCCTGTTCACTCTCCTTACATCTTGCAACCTTCTCCTTTGCGACCTTCTTCGGTGGCATTCGCTCTTAGTGGTTTCGCTCGGAGGTCCCCACGGTCGGTGCCAGCTGTTGTCGAAGTGACAACTGCGTACGTCGAAGGACGTGAGCGTGTTGACAGAAAACACGAGGCCTGGGAGATCTGCTTAACTCCAGTGCAGGTCCAAAGCTCGCCTTCGAATGTATTGATTTGATCCTGTAATCAACAAGAAATAGAAGCAAAGAAACCGCAGTTAAATCTATAAATGATAGCCGATCGGCTAGATGCCGATGACATATCATTTATCTTTGAGCCGATGTCATATATGCATCGATCGGCAGTCATTAATAAATAAGAACAGACTAAATCTACTCGATCGGCTACAGATATTACCAATATATAATCTTTATATCGATATATACTTAAATCAAGTGATTGGGATAGATCGGTCGCGATGCCGAGACAGTGTAAATCACTTAGATCGAAATATATATTAATAATGAGACTATATACGTTCATAGCATAGCCGATCAGATAGATCTAGCATGTATCGGCTAATACTCCGATACCACTCTATATTAAGATATTAAAGCAAGTAGAATATACTAAACAAAAGCCTAATATACTTAAATGCAGCAAGATCTTAACGTAAAGGGCAGATTTAACATGTCAATCAAGCATATAGGATAAAAAGTAGTTAAATCAGGTAAGATCGGCTGAAACTCCGATACTACCCTAATCAGCAACCAAGAAGCGGGCTAGAGATTGAGATTCTAATCACGACTCATAAGATCAAACTTAACTGATGCAGCTGTAAGTATGAAAAGAAGGACAATTTCTAGACAATCAAGCCGTTGGATGTGTCATAGAGTGGTAGATATCCTATATAATCTAAGTCAACATCGGTATTTAACCTAATCGGCTGCCTTCTATTGACGGATGTTAGCCGATTGTAGGTTGGATATCGATATTGCCAAGGATTATGTAGGATATATGATAACTCGACGAATTACATAAATAAGATTAGAGTGTCATAAAGATAGAAGCACTAATCCCGAGAACGCAAGCCGCCATAACAAGTTTTACCTCTTGTTGAAGATCGAAACCGATGCAGCTCAACCCGAAAGCAAGAACTCGTCGAAATAAAACTAAAGCAAAAAAGGGTGGCGATGCGCCAAGATTGTATTGAACATGTGTGTTAAAAGTAACATAGGGCTCGGGTCTATTTATACCCGAAAATTACAAGATATGTCCATAACGGACACGACTACTATCTCTAACAAACTCTAAGATACCATAAGTCTTTGCGGCAGACTTTTGCCCAAGCATATCTCTAAGGAAATTACCTAAAACATCCTAACTAATAGATACAATTGCCTTCTCATGACTCTATCCATGTGCGGCAATCACCTTGAAGCACCTCAATTCAACCCGATGTCATACATCAAGTCGCATTATCGGAATCGGCTGCATCGGCTTGCCTAACCCGACTCAGACCCAGCCGATCCTAATCGTAGCCGATCTGGACTCCAGCCGATTCCTGCTCTGTTTACGAACTCGATCTTCGCCTCCGACTTTGCTTCGATCTAATCTTCTTTCCCGATGCCGATATTACCAAATTTGGTTGTTAACACTTGCCCGCCAAGTCCGGAATATTTGATAATATTTCGGATTTGCTGTAAATCGACTCCGAGCAAGTTTCGCACTTTACCGTTTTCCGACCGTTACTGCCGTGCTTTAAATACTAACCGTCACCCTCGAGAAATCTCACACCGTCCTCCTCCGTTTTCACCGCTGAAACCAACTTTGTTCTCTCTCTCTCTTCGGCGATCTCCCCGACGCACAAGGCGATCCCCAGGCGATTTCGTTCTCGACCAAATCTCCGCCCGCGGCGATGTCGTCTTCCACCAGCCCTTCTACTACGCCATCGGTCGAGTACCCTGAGGTAAGTCCTCACCAGCTAGATCCCTTTTCCTCGCATGAAATCCATTTCTCCTTTTCTCCTCATGTTTTCTGCTTCCTAATTCCTTTGGATTTGCAGCACCTTTCCAACCTAGTCGCGATTCCCAATCTTTCACACAAAAGCCACTATTTTCTTGGCCTAATCGGCAATCTCGACCCCACTGATTTCATCAACGGTGAAACTAACCGGATCCCCTTTAGACTAGCCAACCCTAACCTGGGTCACTGGGAGAATACCTTCAAGTCTTCGCCATCTCTCGAAAACCTACTCCTGATAAGAGCTGGACCACCTGGTACCAACGCGTATCGGCTAGTAAGAAAGTTCACTGGGACGAAATTGGAATCGGCCAAGCACTCGCTCTCACCATAGCCAATTCTGCTAAGGATGAACCTCTGATGGCTGCCGCCACCTACTTCTGGTCCAACACCATCAATGCTTTCTTATTCAAACAAGGGCCGATGACTCCAACTTTAATCGACATCACCATGGTTACTGGATTAGATGTAACTTCATCGGCTAACCCTATGAGCATGAACACCAAGAACCAATTCGACTTCAAGACCAAAAGCATAGGTGGCTGGTCTGGCTAGGTGGCGGCATATATGGGCCAAGGGTCTGTTACCCCTCGAGAGCATGTAGCTTTCTTGCTCATGTGGCTGGAAAAATTCCTCTTCTGTTGATCCAGTTGTGGCCCTACAACCAACTGGCAATTTGTAGCCGAAGCCTTGGAATCAAAGAAAGAATTTCCTTTGGGCAAAATCCTTCTCGGCTATCTGTACCAGATGTTGAACAATGCATCGGCTAAAATAGCCGTCGGCTCAATAGTTGGAGCAGGTGGACCATGGTGGCTGCTGCAAACTTGGTTAAACCTGATAGTCATGAAGGTTATCAATCGGCCCTCTGTGACAGAAGGTGAATTCCCATTGCCAGAGCCGATTGTGGAAGATGACGGAGAAGAGCGTACCCATCGCAGATGCATGTCATATGGAGAATATGCATCCACACCAACCGATGCTGGAGCGAAGCTATCGGCTGAGCTACTCAAGGACTGGTTCTGCAGCTTCTACGAAGGTTTTAAGAAAGATGCACGAATTTGGTTTCCCTACGAAGACTCAGCAGACCTTGAACTTCCATCAGACTTTAGATTTGAAGACATTAACCATGAAAATTCCAAAAATCCAGAGAAATTCTTATAGCTGCAATCAGCCCATGCATCCTCCCTGTCGGCATTCACCAAGGAAGAAACATCCAAGTCTCCTACGAGTTTTATCACCCAATGAGCTCGGCCAGACAACTTGGATTGGGCCAACTCCCAATCAGCTCATTCTTTGCCGACAAGATTCAGTGCCGAGGACAAATCACTTCCACTCTAATGATGGATCGGCTACTTAACCTACCAGGACCCCCTCTGGGCAGCATTGATAATATTGAGTTGGCAGGATTTAGAAGCAAAAACTTTGATAGATGGTGGGGTGAATGGAAGCTGCATCTATTTCACCAATCAGCTTCAATGTATATGACAGATCTATTCCCTGACGTCATGCCCCAGGTAAACTTTGTCATTACTAAATTGCATAACCAGTTAGCCGATTCATTACTTGACTAACCTCTTGCTCCTGTTTTGCAGACAACAGAGTCCTCCCCTCCTCATCAAAGTAACAGTGGCAAGAACATTGAATATGCTTTAGGTCTAATTCCGAATGGAGGTGGACTATCTCCCCCTTTCATCGGCTACCATGCCCCCAAGACTTCAACTCTCCTTCACGGCCTAACTAGGGAACCAGCCGATGCAGGAAAGAAAAGGAAAACCAGATCATCAGCCATGAGTACCTTAGCCTTGGCTCCAAAGAAAAAGACCAAATTCAAGAAAACTCAACCACAACCAACTGATATGTCGACTGATGATCTGCCCGCCTTGGATCCATCTATTGAACAAGCTTTAGATGAAGAGGAAATTGGTGAAGATGTTGACCAAACTGTAGCCGAAATGAGTGACACAAAAAGAACACCATCGGCTTCACCCAAGCAAACGCCTCCAACTCCTTCTGCCCCCGTTCATTTTACAAGAGTAAGTACCTCTCTATGACTTCTTCTGAAATTACCTCTCTCTTTGGCTAATTACCCATAGACTTTGTGGTTGCAGAAGAAGAAAACTGCTGTGAAGAAAAAAACAGCAGCAACAATTGTTAAATCGGCTCCACCAGTAAGATGTCCTTAATTCTTTTACTTAATCAATCTCAACCGATTCTATATAACACTTGTCTATTTTGCAGCCTCCTCCTCCTTCTCCTCCTGTACAGCAATCGTCAAGTGATCAGACTCCATCGGCTGTGGGGAGTCATCACGTCGAAGAGGAAGAACAATCAGCTGCTCCTGCCCAGTAAGTTTCCCTTTGTCTCAACAATTAGATCCGCTATAATTTACCCAGCTCTTATTCTTTCCGAAATTGTCTCTGCAGGCTCTAGCCAATCTCTTCTCTTTTGACATCAGAAATTACCTTGACGAGGCAAAAGATGACACTTCAAGCAAAGCCCTAGCTCCCCTATCCGATGATGTGAGAAAAACACTTGAAGACATCTCTCATCGGCTAGAAGCCTCTTCTTTAGACAGTTTGGTAGTTGACTGTGGGTCAATTAGGACGCGGCTGCATGAAGTTCAAGCTCTGATTCCCGAAGATTTGGCCGATGTCCTAACTCCAGCCGCTTATCTCGAGCAACATCAGTTCAAGCTGGAAAAAGCCAAGCTAAGACTAGCCGAACGCCGTGATCGCAAAGAGATTGAGGCCACAATCCAAGCTAATCGGCAGCTTGTGCATGAAGAAAAAACCAAACTTGATCAGCTATCTGAAGGTCCGATCAAATCCAATATTGAACGGCTCGAAGCTCGCAAAATTGAGCTCTTAGCGCAACTTGAAGAATGCAATGCCGAGCTAGATATAGAACACAAAAAGCTAGCCGATCTCCCAAAATCAATTGAAGAACAAAAAGCAAGGCTCAAATCGGCTATCAAGAATGTTGCTGACCTAACCAAGTCTCTGAAAGTCATCTCTGGAACGGATGCTCAAGATGCCCAAGCTATTGAAGAAGTAGAACAAATCAGGCAAAGGGCTATTTTGGCTATCCAGCGATACTTGTCTCACTAACTTTTGTGTAATAGGACTCAGAAATTTTTGTAATCAGCCAACAAAAATTTGCCTCAAAAAATTTGCAAAAATTTGCATTGCATTTTGATATATATGTGCCCCCCTAATTTTACAATGACAAAAGCATTGATAAAATTATAAAACAACTAAGGGCGATATAACCATATCGGCCATTGTACATCGGCAAACCACAACCGATTACACCATGAAAAACAACTAAGGGCGATATAACCATATCGGCCATCTCAAGGCGATGCAAACACATCGGCTGTCACGCATCGGCAATACTAGCCGATCATGCGTTAACCCAAACACTTGGGTAATATTTCTTCAAATACTTGCCATTGAGCGCTCGCCCATAGACTTCACCATCAAGCCCTTGCAACATATATGCTCCCTTAGACACAACCTTATAAATTTGGAACGGTCCTTCCCAATTCGGCGACCACTTGCCGAATTTACTCTCACGAGTGCCAATCGGCAAAATCAATTTCCATACAAGTTCTCCTTCCGAAAAATCCTTAGGTACCACTTTCTTATTATAATGCCGAGCAATACGTTCCTTATCCTTGGTAACCTTTGCAAGGGCTCGCAATCGTGACTGAACCAGATCCTCCCTCTCATCGGCCATAAGGTTGTAATACTCATCAGCTGTTAAATCGTTTTGTAATTCTGTTCTTCGAGAGCCGATTCTAACCTCCCACGGCAAAACAGCCTCATGCCCATAAACAAGTTTGCAAGGAGGGACTTGGATCGATCCATGACAAGCCATCCTATAAGACCACAACGCTTCGGCCAACCGAGTATGCCATTGCCGAGGATAATCAGATATTTTCCGCTTAATCAATTTGATCAAAGTTTTATTAGACGCCTCGGCTTGCCCATTAGATTGTGCATAATAAGGTGAAGAATTCAATAATTTGATACCCATGCTATCGGCAAACTGAACAAACTCGTCAGATACGAAGATTGACCCCTGATCAGTTGTAATAGTTTGAGCAATACCAAATCGATAGATTATATGTTCTTGAACGAATTGAATTGCATCCCCAGAATCAACTTTCTTCAAAGGAATCGCCTCCACCCACTTGATGAAATAATCAGTCGCCACCAATATAAACTTATGTCCTTTACTCGATGGTGGGTTTATTATACCGATCATATCAATTCCCCAACCTCGGAATGGCCATGGCTTAATAATAGGATTCATAGCCGATGCCGGAGCTCGCTGAATTGCCCCAAACTTCTGACAATCTTGACACCCCCTATAATATCTAAAACAATCCTCCAGCATTGTCGGCCAAAAAACCCTGCACGCCGAAGTAACCACTTCATCTTATGAGCCGATTGATGAGTACCACAAATTCCTTCATGAACTTCGCCGATTGCAACATTAGCCTGATCGGCACCCAAACACTTAAGTAACACTCCATCAATCGTCCGATAATAAAGCTCATCATCCAACAGAGTATACTTTAATGCCTTATATCGCAATTTCCTAGAAGCCGATTGAGACGGATTATGCAAATACTGATGCACATCATACCTCCAATCATCGGCTGTCATTGCTGCAATTTCAACCTTAACATCTTTGATCATCGGCTTATATCCCGATGCCCCTTGGCCAAATCATTAGCTTCAATATTTTGTTCTCGAGAGACATGCTTTAAAGTAACCAGCCGAAACTCCTTCATTAGTTCTTGGCACTTCTCATTATAAACCATCAATGTATCATTCTTGCATTCATACTCTCCTACCAATTGACTGATTACTAGCAAAGAATCTCCCATGATTTCAATGGTATCGGCTTCAACTTACTTGAGTAATTGCAACCCTTTGAGCACTGCCTCATACTCAGCTTGATTATTAGTCGCATACGGTTTAATAGTATAAGAAAACTCGAAACATGCCCCCCTAGGGGAAATTATAACTAGGCCGATACCACAACCATGAGTACACACCGATCCATCAAAGAATAAAGTCCATGGCACTATTTCAACCGAGCCGATTGAATCATCACGATGTTCCACAATAAAATCAGCTATAGCTTGTCCCTTAATCGCCTTCGGCGACTCATACCGAAGATCAAACTCGGTTAAGGAAAATATCCACTTTCCAACCCTTCCTTTCAATATTGGAGCCGATAGCATGTACTTGACAACGTCGGCCTTACATATAACAGTACACTCGTTAGACAGTAGATAATGCCTCAACCTTGTACACGAAAAATACAGACACAAGCATAACTTCTCCACAGGGGAATATCTAGTTTCAGCATCCAAGAGCCGACGACTGAGATAGAATACAACTCGTTCCTTCCCTTCCAACTCCTGAATCAAGACCGAGCCGATTGACTTCTCACCGGCCGATAAATATAACCTAAACGGTATTCCTTTCTGTGGAGGAATCAAAACAGGAGGAGAGCTAAGATATTCCTTAATATTATCCAAAGCCTTTTGCTGCTCTGCCCACCAAGTAAACTGCTGATCGGCTTTTAATCTCAACAATGGTGTAAATGGTTCTAACCTTCCAGACAAATTAGAAAAAAACCTTCTAACACAATTTATCTTGCCGATCATCTCTTGTAATTCTGTCTTATTCTCTGGAGGCTGAATCTTCTTGATCGCATTAACACTCCTTTGAGTTACCTCGATCCCCCCTCTCATGAACAAGAAATCCCAAAAACTGGCCAGCCGATACACCAAAAGCACATTTCGTCGGATTCATCTTCAGGCCATATTTTCTGGTTCTCTCGAAAACCTTCCTCAAATCAGCTATACGGTCCTTTGTTTCTCTAGACTTAACAACCACATCATCAATGTAGACTTCAACCAACCAGCCGATTAGATCATGACATATGTAATTCATGGCTCTTTGATATGTAGCTCCAGCACTCTTCAAGCCGAAAGTCATGACAACCCATTCAAATAAGCCGATTGCACCAGAACACCTAAAAGCTGTCTTATGAATGCCTTCTTCGGCCATAAAAATTTGATTGTATCCTGCGTTTCCGTCCATAAAACTCACAATCTTATGTCCCGAAGCAGCATTAACTAGTTGATCGGTGTCACGTCCTGATAAATTCATCCCAAAATAAAAATCATTTTCTAAAAGGAATAATAGAATTAATTAAAATTCGAAAAGAAATTGGCAAACACTAAAATACGTACAAGAAAAATTCGAATGTGGCCCGGAGAATTTTTGTTAAATTCTCCTTGGTCTAAAATGAGCCCTCAAATTTTACTTGAATTTTCAGAGCACCGGAAATAATTATTAAGCAACAAAAACAATTATCAGAGTTTATTGAAAAGAAAAACTAAAAATAATCCTCCTTCCTCCTTTGGGCCAAGTCTGGCCCAAATCCTCCCTCTCTCTCCCTCGGCCCGCGGCGGAAGTCCTCTCTTCCTCCCTCTCTTTCTCCCTCTCCTCCTCTCCCTCCTTCTCTTGGGCCTCCCCTTCCTCCCGGCCCACTCCCTCCTCCTCCCTCTCTTCCCCAGGTAGCCTCTCCTCCTCTCTCCTGGCCGGCCGCCCGCGCCCAAACCGTGCCAGCCCAGCTACTCCCTCCGCCGCCGACGCGCGTCGCGCGCGCGCGTGATCGCGGCCTGACCGGTGGGTCCACTCCCCGTCGTCGTCCTCCTCCAGCCGCACGGCCTCCTCCTCTCTCTTTCCGTGAACCCTAGGCTCGCTCCCTCCTCCAAATCCGCCTCATTCACACCGGGAATTTCAAAATTGATTAGGGGGAATAAATCCCCTTTCCCTCCTCTCTCTTTCCCCTTAATCCCCCTTGAATGCGCCTCCAATCGTCGGGAACGGACGTGTCTTCCCTGGCGCGCTTTCCATGGCCGCCGGCGGCCATTTTCCGCCGCCGTTCCCCGCCTCCCCCATGGCCGGCTCCCTCTCCTCCCCTATAAAATGGAACCCCCTCGCTCCGTTCTCTCGTTTTAGCCCCCTCCCACGATCTCCCGTGGTCCCTAGCCACCTCTCCCCGCCTCCCCTTCTCTTTCCTCGGCGCCGGCCACCCTCCAGCCGCCTGTGCCGCCTCGCCCGTGCGGCGGCTGACGTCGCCACCACCTTCCCTCGGCCTCGCAGGTGTCCCCTCTACGCCGGCCTGCCCTCCATTTCGCACGGGGACCATCGGAGACGCGTTCCTCCGCTGGTGTACAGTGGCGTTGCCGCCACTGTACCCACCTAGCCGCCTGTGCCGCTTTTGCCGGAGGCGTCGGCTTGTCGTCGTCGCTGCCTCTCCCGGCACAGCAGCGCCATCCTCTTCCCCGGCCAGGCCACGGCGCGCTCGAATTTCGCGGAACACCGTCGTGCCGCGCCGCCTCTCCATCCGCCTCGCCGGAGTTCCTTCGGCAACCCCTTCCGCCGTGCCCGTGCGCGGGCGACGTCGCCGTCTTCCTCCGGCATCGCAGCGGCAAGGTCGCCTTCGGCCTCGCCTCCCTCCACCCGAGCACCGCGTGTGTGTTCGTCGTCTTCGTCTCCGTTCCGTTTCTCGTCGTCGACGTCCGTCGGTCGCCCGGCTCGTCGTCTCGCTGCGTCGCCACCGTCATCTACATCGCAGCGGCGTGTTCCACGCCGTCCTCGTCTCCGTGCAGCCGCTGCCGGCTGCCCTCGTCGCCTCCTCGCCGGCCCCGGTCGTCGTCGTCGTCGTTTCCCGGTCGTCGTGGCGTTCGTCCCTCCGTCAAGCCGTTTCTCGTCCATCGTCCGCGTCCGTCAAAGTGTGCCGCTGCAGCCCCGTCGTCGTCTTCGTCCTCGCCTCCGCGTCGTCAAGCCTTGTGCCGGCCGCGTCTCGCCTTCGTCCAAGGATCGACGCCGAAGTCGTTCCCTCGCCGTTCGCCTCCGTCGTCCCCGAGCCGTCTCCGCCGCGCCCGTTCGTCGTCATCGTTCCCACGCCTTGTCACGTGGTGGTAAGGGTCTGTCCTCTCGCTGCCCCCGTCCTCGTCCTTTCGGTGTCGGCCGTGCCCGTTGTGCGGTTGTCGACCCCGGTACCCGTGTACCGGTGTCGGTAGTCGCTCGCTTGTGCGTGTGGTGACCTTGTTAGTGTTCCCGCTCGGTAGCTGCGTGGTTTCACGTGTGCAGCCCGCGTGGTGTCTAGTGGAGTCCGCTTGTCGGCCACTCGCCTCGGTTGACACACGGGTTCCGCTTCCGTCGACCCGTGGACCGTCTCTGTGTACTCGGTCTACCGCGGTCCTTTAGGTTGGAGTTAATCCCTTGTGTACCCATGAAAACTTGCCCAATCTCTTCTATACCCTCCAATTTTACTCGATCCCTTCTATACCCCCGAATTTTCGCTTTGATCCCTTCCATGCCCCTCCCGTTAGGTTTTCTTCATTTTGCAGTTATGTGTGGTTGCAAATGTCTATAATGCCCTTGTAGATGGAGGAGCAACTGCAAGTAGATTGGAAAAGAATTGGAATATGTACCGCACAGTATGTGTATTTTATGAGACTAATAATGAGTTTAAAACTTTTATTGTGGTATTGGAAAAAAATGCAATCCATCGAACGATTTGTTTTCAAAAAAAAATAGGGTTGGAAAATCAAAGTGACATCAGTTTGCTCTGTAAAAAAAATTGGTACACTCAACAGGAATGTGGACAAAGGAGAAAATCTGTGAAACAAAATAATCTGGATCAATAAGAGCATTAAGAGCATCATAGATCATCAATCAAAATAGTAGCAACCATACAGAGCATTTCATATCAATTTTATTTTCATCATCCATACATAGCGCTTCATATCAATTTCATACAATTTTATTTTCATCATCCATACAGAGCACTTCATATCAATTTCATTTTCATCATCTATACAGAACAGCTCATATGATGCACATACCACAATTTCATTTCCATACCCAACAGTGTAGGAACCAAACCAACTTTCCACTCCATACACAAATGTTGCAAATGACAGATCAAATATGTCAAACACTTTGTAAGGCATCACAACAGAAAACAACAATGAAAACTGCAAGAAGAAGAAATGAAAATTGCTGCTACTCCTACCAGTAGGGCGGCGATAGGTGGCGCAGCGACGAGAGGGTATCGGACTTTGGCCGCACGACAGGAGGACGGTGGCCAGCGGTGCCTACGACAGAGGGCCATGGGCGGCAGTTGGTGACTGGAGGGCGGTGGCCGGCGGCGCGCCTCCGCGCGACTGGAGGGCGGGGGCCTGCGGCGCGCCACCGCGTGATGGGACGGCGGGGGCCGGCGGCGCCCCGTCGCACGAGGGAGGGCGGGAGCCGGCGGCGCCCACCGCGCGACGGGAGGGGCGGCGGCAGGGTGGCGGCTGCGCGCCCCACCTCGCGACAGGAGGGCAGCGGCCGGCGGCGCGCACGACGGAGGGCGGGAGCCGGCGCGCCCCACCGCGCGACGGAGGGCGGCGGCTGCCGCGCGATTGGAGACTGGCGGCGTGCAGAGGATGGGGGAGAAGAGAAGGGGATTGATCTGTTTACCTAGGGTAGGCTGGCAGGGGCATTTTGGTATTTTTTTAAAATACGGACAATGTAACTCACAGGTCACGCTACAGATCAAACGGAAACCTAACGGGAGGGGTATGGAGGGGATCAAAGGAAAATTCGGGTTACACAGGAGATCGAGTAAAATTGGAGGGTATAGAAGAGATTAGGTAAGTTTTCATGGGTATACAAGGGATTTTTCTCTTAGGTTGACATGTGGGGTCCGCATGTCAACAGCGCAGCCTTCCTGCTTTTCCAGGCTAGCGCTTCACATGTTTATAGTTGCAAAGCTTAATTATAATAATCCGCAATCTCCATATAACAGCATTAAACTTCGGATGATCATATCTTGTCATACGAACTCTGATCGACCCGTTCAAGTCTCCTAATATTTGTTATAACCTAAAGAACCGTGTGCTTTCTTTTTATGTATTGTTATTGCTTCTTTATAGGCTTGTAGCTTTGCTTGTGTGCTTGCGTAGCTTCTGTCGTTCGGAGGTTCCCGAAGCGTGGTTCGCGGTCGTCGCCGAAGGTTCGGAAGCCGTTCTCTCTGAGCAAGGCAAGTCACATCATCCTTGAGCATATTGAATCCCAGTTTATAAAATTATTTTGATTTAAATTAATGCATTATCGCTTTATTTAAATTCCCGCGTTTACCACTGTTTATTTAGCATGCTATTTACCTTTGTTATGACATTATTATTGCTATTGTTATTATTACCTTGTTCACCCTAGAATAAATAAAACCCCAACTAGTGGGTACTCTATTCATGGTTCCACTAGTATGAATTTAGGTAGATGCTTTCGCTGATTAATTAGGCAACATTAGGTGGTTTAATAACTCTAGACTTTGGGAATATTCATATCACTTGGATACTATGGAATGGTCGGATTATTGTGGAATTGGATGCACACCTCCCCCTCTATTCAAAACCCTCAAAATGTTTTAGGCTGGGCTGGGGGTGCATGGTTTTATAGTAGCACCTCGGCCACATAAGGACCGGTCTTCGGGCCTCTGTTGCAAAGCACTATCGTACTTCCACATGTCTAGTGGGTAAGGGCTTAGTTTGTGGCTCAGTCTGGTTATAAACAAAGTACACGGATGGAGATGGACGAAGTCGGGGGTCGATGGACATCTCTAGGACAAATGAAGCTACACGAGCTGCGGCCCGGAAGTCGAGATGTCATGGCACAAGGCTGGTGTCCTGCTGCTAGGGCTCAGTCCTACCTACTGTCCCGGAGGTTCCGGCCGTAGGTGGGGTTGGGTCGGTACTCTTGTCTATGGCTAGGATGGTTGGAAACTATGTCACGTCTTCCGTCCGTATGCCGTGGTGGTATGTGGCACGTGGTTACACGGAGGAAGAGGGTCTGTGTGGGTAAAGATGTCACCCTCTGATCAGAGTATAACCTATTCAATAGCCGCGCCCTCGGTTATGGGCAAGCATAGCAATGTACCCAAGTTAGTGTTTTAAATTCTTAAAACCTGTTTAACAACTAAAATATGGAATGGTTGGCCTGGTTGGCTTGGGACGAGCTGGGACCCAGGGTCGGGTTGCCAGTTCGGTCTAAATCATAGTAGGCCTTGGTTAAGGCAGGTTCGTGCGGGTTCACGGCCTTGATTAATAATACTGTGTAGCTCTAGGATCGTCTTTTTAAATATGGCTTTGGGCAACTATGTGACTTTTAAATGCTGTTTACTGCAAAACCTAACCCCTATTATTAGCTCCTTGTACCCCTTGCATTAATCATGCATCTCCCGTGTGACTTGCTGAGTACGTGGTTGTACTCATTCTTGCTCAATCTTTCCCCCCTTCAGTAAGAGAA
>CM020182.1:14013232-14058878 GCA_009805545.1 Oryza longistaminata | reverse complement strand
ACCAATCTTGAGCGATTATAGTTGGTTCAAGTCTCTAATTTTTCTAAAATTGAGATCTACATGTTAAAAAATATCCACATGTACTGTTCATGCTGTTTATGTTGCTCTATTTTGGTGATTTTGTTCTTTTCTCTTTACGATCCCGACTGGTTCCGGGAGAGTCCGATTTTGCAGGAGAAGACTTTGAAGAGTTCCAAGGCCAGCAAGGCAAGTCACACAGATCCCAAACAACCCTTTGAGCATGTTGATCCCGTTTAAAGCTATTGTTTCTATTCAACTATTGCATTTATTTTCGAATGTCATTGGGTGGAAATAACCTATTGCCTTGTTATAGCCCTTTTGCTATTGATTCCCTATTCTTTGTCACTTGGTTGATAATTTGATTACCTAGAACATTATATAGTTTTAGCTAAAGTGAATAGGATGCTTACCCATGCTTAGAGACACTAACTCATATAAATGGGATAACTTATGATTCACTATTATTTAATGATGGCTTAATGATAGCTCATGATGGTTAATCATGATTGGTTAATTAATTAATTTGCCAATTAAAATATGATGATGGTGGGTTGTGAGCATATGGTTTTTGATGGTTGTGCTCATGACAATTAAGGACCGGTTCACGATTTTCGGTTGTGAAACATTTACCGTGCCAACCACAAGCCAGCGTGGGCAACGGCTTTACCTTTTGTATAGCATGGTTCATTGCGGAGCACCAGACTGAGAAGTGGCGGAGATAAGCCCACGGGGGTCGCTGGGGAGTCCATACCTTGTTTATAAGGGGGTGATTATGATCCGGGAACGGTGCACTGCTTTGAATTGTATTATATAGAGGGTATTGTCACAATCTCTATTCGGGTACTTGTCAAGTATCGCGACGCATGGGTGACATGATGTTGAGGTTGTGTCCTGTGGGTACAGTGGTACACCTCTGATCAGAGTTTAAACTATTCGAATAGCCGTGCCCGCGGTTATGGGCGGGTCTAACAATGTCTTTCGTGATTAGTTTCACACCTCTCACCGTAATAAATAATGCTGTAATTGGTAATAACTTGTTTAGCTCCTGGTTTGGAATGGTTAATTCCTGGTTTGGAGATAGCACTGTGCAGCCGGGGTTGGTTGTTCAGAATGGTTGGGCCTATGCAACAGGGTATGTTGTATAGCGATGGATTAATATTGTTTAATCATTATTTAACTGTTTTATTAAATTCTGAAATATTTGTTAAATGCTGTTTATGCAAATGAGACCATATTATGCCATCCTTTGTTATCCTGTGCACTTGCATATTTGCTGCGTGGCTTGCTGAGTATGTCATATACTCACCTTGCAATCATTCATCAGAGGAGGAGTTCTACAGCGATGCTGATGGTGTGGATGATTAGGCGTAGCCCTGGTCAAGCTGCCTGTGGAGAGGAGTCGCCTGCGCTGTTTCTTTTATTTTCTGCTGCCTAGAACTTTATGGATTGAGAGGAACTATCTACCTCTGTAATAACATTTTATTCGATTATTAATTAGAGTAATAATTTGCACGCTATTATCAATTTGTTATTGTGTGCCTCGGCTGATTCCTGGACGAGGGTTTACACATGTAAGCGTTTGGAATTTTGGATAGAAATTCCGGGCGTGACATGTAGTTAGTGGCAAGTTGTCAAACATGGTATCCTTGGTAAGTGGGATATCTTAGTCTGAAGCATTTGGTGGTAAGCTGGAAGGAAGCACCAAGCATGGTATCCTAGTAATGACAAGCTGATATCGACGCATAACGTGAAGTGGGTAACTTGTATGAGGTTCACTCCAAAGATATGAACTATGAGAAGTTCTAGAACTGAAGCCCCATCTTCAAGTGCCGCAACCCAGTCGAAGTCAGCTAGAGGTGCAACCAGGGACAAGTCAGGTGAAGAGAAGATTCCATCTGCAACAGGAGATCGAGCAAAGCAATCCAGAGTGGAGAAGTTTAGCTAGGCAAGTTTGTTATAGAAGACGGAGCGGAAGAAGTCAGACCAGAAGAGAAGACATCCCAAACTATCTTCTAGCTAGCCTCCTCGAATCTCGGGGACGAGATTCCTGTAAGGGGGGTGGATTTGTCACGTCCTCATAAATTCATCCCGAAATAAAAATCATTCTCTAAAAGGAATAATAGAATTAATTAAAATTCGAAAAGAAATTGGCAAACACTAAAATACGTACAAGAAAAATTCGAATGTGGCCCGGAGAATTTTTGTTAAATTATCCTTGGTCTAAAAGGAGCCCTCAAATTTTACTTGAATTTCCAGAGCACCGGAAATATTTATTAAGCAACAAAAACAATTAAGAAAGTTATTAGAAAGAAAAAACCAAAAATAACCTCTTCCTTCTTTGGGCCGAGCCCAGCCCAAAGTCCCTCTGTCCTTCCTCTCTTCCCCTCCCCTACCGAGCCTCCCCTCCTATAGGCCAACTCCCTCCTCTCCTTCTCCCACCTGGGCCTGCCCCGGCCTAAGCCGAGCCACGCGCCTCCCGCGTGGGACCCGCCTGCCAGGCGCGTCTCCTTCCTCCCGCCGGCTCTCTCGCTCCTCCTCCCGTGAAAACCCTAGTTCCTTGCTCCCTCAAATACTGTGCGATTCAAGCTTGGGATTCCAAAATTGATTAGGGGGAATTAAACCCATTGATTTCTCTCTCTTTCCCCCGAAATTTCCCCCTTGAATAGCACCATTAATCGCCCGGAACGGCCGCGCCAATCCCGGCCACTTTCCATGGCCGCCGGCGCCAATCCCGCGCCATTCCCCGCTCCTCCCGTGGCCGGTCGTTCCCTCCGTATAAAAATGAAATCCTCTTCCTCCGTTCTCTCGTTTTAGCCTCCTACCAGGCGTCTCCCCGTGCCGCACCACCTCTCCCCACCTCCTCCTCCTCTTCCCGGCGTCGCCTCCATTTCACGGGGAAATCAACGGAGGCTCATCCTCGCCGGCAACCAGTGGCGTCACCACCACTGCACCGCCTCCAGTCGTCCGGTCGCCGCGCCAGAGTGCTGGCCGACGTCGCCATCTCCTTCTTCGGTACTGGTGTCGACCTCCACCCCGGCCTGCCCTCAGATTCGTCCGGAGACCGCCGCCGCCGCGCCAGCCTCTCCTTCTCTCCTCATCGACGTCTCCTCCGGTCAGCCGTCCATCCTCGCTGGCCATCGTCTCGCTGCGCCGCCACCGTCGTCGGCATCGCAGCGGCGTGTTCCACGTCGTCCTCGCCTCCGTGCAGCTGCTGCCGGCTGCCATCTAGCCTCCCCATCGGCGTTCGCCACGGTCGTCGTCGTCCTCTCGTCGTTCCCGGTTGCGCTCGTCGTGGCATTCGTCCCTCCGTCAAGCCGTTCTCGTCTGCGTCCGTCAAGTGAGCCGCTGCAGCCCCATCGTCGCTTTCGTCCTCGGCTCCGCGTCGTCAAGCCTTGTGCCGGCCTCGTCTCGCTTCGTCCAAGGATCGCCGCCGAAGTCGTTCCCTCGCCGTTCGCCTCTGTCGTCCCAGAGTCATCTCCGCCGCGCCAGTTCGCCGTCGTCGTTCCCACGCCTCATTGCGTGGGGGTAAGGGTCCCTCCTCTCGCTGCCCCGTCCTCGTCCTTTTGGTGTTGACCCGTGCCCGCTGTGCGGTTGTTGACCCCGATACCGCGTGTACCGGTGTCGTAGTCGTTCGTGTGTGCGTGTGGTGACCGTGTTAGTGGTGCCCGCTCGGTAGCCGCGTGGTTTCCACGTGTGCAGCCCGCGTGGTGTCTAGGGGAGTCGGTTTGTCAGCCACTCGCCTTGGGTGATACACGGAGTCCGCTTCCGTCGACTCGTGGACCGTCTCTATGTACCGTGGGGTCCGCATGTCAACAGTGCAACCTTCTTGTATTTCCAGGTTAGCGCTTACACAAGCTTTATAGCTGCAAAGCTTAATTATAATAATCCGTAAATCTCCACATAACAGCATTAAACTTGGATGATCATATCTTGGTCATACGAACTCCAAATCGACCCTTTCAAGTCTCTTAATTTTTGTTATAAACCTAAAGAACACTGTGCTTTCTTTTTATGTATTGTCATTGCTTCTTTATAGGCTTGTAGCTTTGCTTGTGTGCTTCGCATAGCTCCTGTCGTTCGGAGGTTCCCGAAGCGTGGTTCGTGGTCATCGCCGAAGGTTCAGAAGGCCGTTTTCTCTGAGAAAGGCAAGTCGCATCATCCTTGAGCATATTGAATCCCAGTTTATAAAATTATTTTTGTTTTAAATTAATGCATTACCGCTTTTTTAAATTCCCGCGTTATCACTGTTTTATTCCCTTGTTCACTCTAGGATAAACAAAACCCCATCTAGTCGGTACTCTATTCATGGTTCCACTAGTATGAACTTAGGTAGATGCTTCGCTGATTAATTAGGCAACATTAGGTGGTTTTATAACTTTAGACTTTAGGAATTCTCATATCACTTGGACAATATGGAATGACTGCCTTATGTTGGAATTGGACATACACCTCCCCTCTATTCAAACCCCCAAAACGTTTTGAGGCTGGGCTCGAGGTGCATGCTGGGTTTTGTTACTCGTACCTCGAGTACTATAAGGATTAAGCTCGGCCTCTGTTGCAAAGCACTACCGTACTTCCACATGTCTAGTGGGTAAGGCGTAGTTTGTGCTCAGTCCGGTCATAGGCAAAAGTACACGGATGGAGATGGACGAAGTCGGGGCTCGATGGCATCTCTAGGGCAAATGAAGGCTACACGAGCTGCGGCCCGGTAGTCGAGATGTCATGGCACAGGGCCGGTGTCCTGCTGCTGGCCTCAACCTTGGTTGCCAGTCTCGGGATTCTGGCCGTGCCAGGGTTGGGTCGATACTCTTGTTTATGGTTAGGATGGGTCGGGAACTATGTCACGTCTTCCATCCGTATGCCGTGGTGGTATGTGGCGCGTGGTTACACGTGAGGAAGACCTGTCTTGTGGGTAAGAGATGTACACCTCTGATCAGAGTATAATCTATTCGAATAGCCGCGCCCTCGGTTATGGGCAAGCCTAGCAATGTACCCAAGTTAGTGTTTTTAATTCTTAAAACCTGCTTAACAACTAAAATGTGGAATGGTTGGCCTAGGTTGGCTTGGGACAAGCTGGGACCCAGGTCGGGTTGCCAGTTCGGTCTGAATCATCGTAGGCCTTGGATCAAGGCAGGTTCGTGTGGGTTCACGGCCTTGATTAATAATACTATATAGCTCTAGGATCGTCTTTATAAAATAGCTTTGGACAACTAAGTGACTTTTAAATGCTGTTTACAGCAAAACTTAACCCATATATTATTACCCCTTGCACTCCCTTGCATTAATCATGCATCTCCCTGTGTGACTTGCTGAGTACTGTGGTTGTACTCATTCTTACTCAATCTTTCCCCCCTTCAGTAAGAGAAGCTTTGGAGAAGAAGTCTTAGGTGGAGTCATGGCTTATACCCCAGTTGAGCGCCTGTGAAGATGGAGCCGTAGGCCCGCTAGTCCGCTGCTGTTTATTTTTGTTTGTCAGGCCTAAAGTGCCTTTGTAATAATGTAAATATTATCGATATAATAAAGAGATCCCTTTTGTATCATGTTTGTGTGGTGTACCCCGGCTTTTCCTGGGACGGGGATTAATACACTAGCGTTCTGGAAAAGGTACTTTTCCGGACGCGACAGAAAGACCAGGAAGGAAGTGAAGAGGTGAAAATTGAAGAACTAAACTCTACTACTATGAGATCAGAACAAAGGACAGGCTTAAACACTAATAGACTATAAAGAAACTTGAAAAGAACACGAAATTGCAGAAAATAAATCTAAAGAACTGAGTCTAGTCCTTTTTTTTTAGCTTTTCAAGTTAATTAAAGAATCTAGGGAAAGTTAACAGGGAGAAACAAGTTCAAAGTAATTAAACTACTCTCAGGCAAAAAACAGTAAAGAAAATTCACAGCAAAATAACTATCTTTTCTACTTTACGAAACAACAAAATTAATATCCCACCGATACACACAAAATCTAAAGGCAACAACAGGGCAATTAAATTTAGAACAAAATAAAGCTTCTACTGCAAACTAAAACACAGACTCAGACCTAAGTAAATCAGATTTCAGCAATTTAACAATAGAGATGCTAATCTGGACAAATAAAGCACTATGTTCCAGTATTAGAAGTGCAGGAAAGTAAATTTACAATCACAGTGATCAAATCTCTAAAATAAAGCACAAGTTTTTATCTAAGAAGTGAGGATAGGAAAGAATAAACCCAAGTGATGAACTTGTTGTCAAAGCACTGGAAGTAGGATGAAGATTTTTAGGCTGCAGTGAAGAAGAAGGTTGCAGATCGGCGTCGTGGAAGTAGAGCTTGAAGCACCAACAGTAGCTTGGCGTCCCTGGTGTAGAGGCAGAAGCAGCAGCAACAGATCGAAGCAGAACGAGCAGCACCAGTGTTGAAGACAGAACCAGTAGAGGATGCTGATCGGGTCGTCTCGCACTTGGAGGAAACTGAAGCAGCAGCAGATCGCCTTATCTAGGGCCCCTTGAAGGTGTAGATTGAAGAACAGCAGCAGCAACATCACTTGGAGATGGTGTAGCTCGTCCTGGAGAAGAAGCAGCAGCAACAGAAGGATATGGAGGAGGGCTTGCAGCTGGTGGTGGTGAGGACATCGGCGGTGTTGGTATTTCTTAACGACATTACTAGAAATATAATTCCCAGCAATGGCGCAGAAACACTTCTGGTATATTATGGTTACAGAGTTCATCCGCAAGCGCACGGATATACCATTGTAGCATTTCACCCGAGAGTATTCCAAGGGTATCGTATTTATTTTATCCCGTGGGAAGATCATGTAGAGAGAACTCAACTAATAATTTATATATTACTTATGATAATCATATTCTAAGCAGGGGTTAAGATAATCCAAGGGTAGAGTGACACACAAGCATTTCTACTCATCCTCGTAATAATTTATCTAAGCTAGGTGGAAAGAAAAGAGAAAAGAAATCTATTCCTATACTTCTAATATACATAGTACACATACATTATAGTTAACTGATATACTAGCTAATACCCTCTATCCGATGCCCTCCTGGTACTTCGAGAAGGCACCCTTGACTGCCGAGTTCCTTACAACAGCCCGTCATGACCATCCAATAGGGGCTAAATACGGAGGAATACCCTCCCCAGGAAATTAACTTAGGATTATATATAGGCGCGGAGGAATACTCGTACTGAGCTGTCACCATCAGCGGCCCACCTCTCATCCGCAATATATAACCCCAAATAATGATATCTCGTAACTAGACACCACGTCTAAACTACCAGATACTACTCTAATATCATCGTCATGACATAGAGTAATTGCATAAGCAAACACTATACCCGCACTAAAGCATCTCCCAGATAAGCTAGCCGTATATTCAGTATAACAAGAACATAATGTAAAGTTGGTACTCATATACTCGGAAAGTATTTCAATACCATAAATGTATATAGAAGAGTATTCTAATAAAAGTACAAAGCTTACAAAAGAGGAAAGGAAAGCTGCTAGAGCCATACCCGAACTCTTCTGAAGGCTTCCGGACTCCTGACTCCTATTCTATTTCTATTCCACCAGCTAGATACTACTAAACTAAACTTGGGAGGAATGAGAGAGCTATTGCTTGAGGTGTGTGTTGAAGTGAAGAGAGTGAGCTCCTTATATAGAGGTGGTTATGACGGTTGTGGAAGGGGAATTGTCCGAAGTGCCCTCCAACCGTCATTGGGATGCAATCCTGGACGTCCATGCCAAAACCTGGATCCAACGGTGCTAGGATTGGTTCGGCCGAACCTGGGGCTGGCCCAATCCAGCCCAGTTTCGGCTGGTGGCCTCCTCTATTGCTCCACTCCGCAGACTTGTGAATTTTGGCCCAATTCATCGTGTCAATTCTGAGTTCTTGGCCTATTCACACACAAGTATGGTTCTCAAGATCGTCTGAGTTGATGTCGATTCTCCTCTACTTTATGATCATTCTCTGCAAAAGGTTAGTAAACCTAATACTAGTGGAATATTATATTATTATTCTAATTAACATATGCATTGCAAGCATCACTAGTTCTCTCCCATTTTAGAAATATTGACGGTCGAAACTGATCGATAACGACCGTCAAAAAAATCCCCCAAGCTTGAACCTTTGCTCGTCACGAGTGAAGGACAAAAGGAAACAAAGACTTGGTTGTTGATCAGGAGTTGCTACTATGCTGCATATCTCAAAGATACATGTACAAGGTATATGTACTCTCTCTCAGATTAAATAATCTTTGGCACCGTGGCTTACCCTTACCCCTGATTCCCACGAGACACTGTGTCACGCCCGGAAATTCACTAATAATTTCTGAACTAATTTGTGCATAAAATCCTCGTCCAGGAATCAGCCGAGGTACACAAACTGACAATTTAATATACAAATCCATCATAATAATAACGTTACATACTTACGAAAGAAAAGAAAAACAACAGTGGAATAACGGTCTAGCGATGGCTTCAGCTCCACTCCCACAGGCAGCTCAACTGGGGTATAAGCCAAACGTCTTCCCCTTCTGGATCATTTTTCTTCAACTGAGGTTTGATGATTATTGCAAGAATGAGCATATGACATACTCAACAAGCCACACAACAAATATGCAAGTGCACAAGGATACCAAAGGATGGCATAATATAGGCTCATTTGCAAAAGCAGCATTTAGCAAAGATTTAAGAGTAGTAAAACAGTAGAGTAATTAATCATCAATTTTAACCAACACTGCACAGCACCCCAATGCTGCACAGGCCCAACCAAACCTGAACAACCAACCCCGATCATACAGATCAAACCTCCAAACCAGGAGCTAAGCAAATTATTACCAGTTATAGCATTAATAATTATTGTGAGAGGTGCGAGACTAATCATGAAAAACATTGCTCAACTCGCCCATGACCGCGGGCACGGCTATTCGAATAGTTTTACTCTGGCTAGAGGTGTACCACTGTACCCAAAAGACACGATTCCACACATGTTACCATGCCCCGAAGTACCACCACGGCACTGCAAAGGGGGAAATCGTGACAGTACCCTTTGCACAACACAACTCACCACAGTGCACCATTCCTGGATCATAATCTCCCCCTCAAACCAGAGGCAATGGACTCCCCAGCGACCCCCACGGACTTCTCGCCGCGTCACAGTCTGGCACCCCGTAATGAATCATGCTATACAAAAGGTAAAGCCGTTGCCCACGCTGGCTTGTGGTTGGTACGGTTAATGTCTCACAACAGTAGCTCGCGAACCGGTCCTTAATTGCCATGAGCACGACCTTCAAAACCATGTGCTCACAACCCACCATTAACAAGTTTTAATTATCATTTAATTATCATAACACGATTAACCATCGTGAGCTACCATTAAATATAATCATAAATAATAATGTAGTATATATGATTCATCCCATTAATGAGCTAATGTTTCTAAGCATGGCTAAGCAATTATACATATATATACATTTACGCTGAACCAAAAAATATAATAAGGTTCTAGCTAATAATAATATAACCCATAGGAAAATAAAGTCATCTTCGGCCATAATTAAATGGGAAAGGCTCACCACCCGATGACATTCGAGAATAATGCATAAGTTGAAATAAATCATTAGCTTTAAACGGGTTCAACATGCTCAAAGGGTTGTTTGGGATCTGTGTGACTTGCCTTAAGCTTCCTCAAATGCTTCCGAACCTACCTCAACGAAAACGCTCTCCTCCGGAACGTCGGAAACTAAAGCGAAAGAACAAAATCAACAACAGTACAAAAAAAGTATAAACAGTATATGTAGATATTTTTAACATGTAGATCTCGATTTTAGAAAAATTTAGCAACTTGAACCACTCGAATCCGAGTTACGATGATTTAGTTATGAATTTCCGAAGTTTAATCGATTTACATCTAAAAAGAAAACCGAGAAAAAAGAAATATGACATCATCGCTGATGTCATCAACGCCGGCCATGGCACGGTTGACGCGACCACCGGCAAAAGAGGGCTCGGTTGGGCTATCCGAGGACACCCACGCGAAGAGGACGACGACGCGAACTCACCGGTGCAAAGAACAACAACGGACGACGACGAACGACGGGCGCGACGAGGTTCAACGGCGGCTCGACTCGGGTCAACGTCGACGGCGGCTCTCCGGTGGTCTTCGGCGGCTGCGAAGGGGTGGACGGGGTTCCTCTCCTCCGTGCGCAGCCGACGGCGGCGACGGACGGCAGCGGAGACGGCTACCGCGGCGCACGGTGCGGCTGGACGACGGCCGGCGGCGGCAGCGACTAAGACGACGCCGGCGGCGGCGCTACGGTTGACGAGGAAGCTCGGGAATTGGGGCAAACGAAAGAGGACGCCAAGGGGATGCTATTTATAGGCATGGGTGGAGGAGATCGGCTCAGGAACGGATGGATTTGCTGAAGGAAGTTAGGATTTATCCGAGTTCACCCGAATAATAACGGCCAAAATTCGTGAGATAGATAACGAATTTGATGGGTTTTCTTCGGGATTAGGTAGAAGAGATAGAGAGGAATCCGTTTTTGCAATCAATTTTAGAAACGGAGCACGGAATGCACCGGATCGAGCGGAGGAAGCGGCGGCGCACACACGGCTCGGGCTCGGTCGGCTAGAGGAAGGAATGACACTGTTGCGAGAGGTCGCAAAGCAGACTTTAGGCTGGGCTGAGGAAAGGAGAGAGAAGAGGAAGGAATGGGCCGAAAAGGGCCCAAGCTAAGGAGGAGGATTTTATTACTTTTCTAATTAAAATAATCACTTAAATGATTTTTTGAATTGTTAAAAATACTTCCAATGCTCAAATGATTTCAAGAAAAATCCTGAAAATACTTGGACACTCAAAGTATTTAACAATAATTAAAATCAGATCATTTAATATTAATTAATATTTAAATAATTGCTGAACTGCTCTTTGTATGATTAAAATTAAAAGTTGAACTCCGAAAAATCCGAGAAAATTCCAGAGAGTATAATTAACCATGAGAATTTAATAAAAATTAAATCCATCCATGCTTTATATTTAGGAAATTTTATTTCTCACATTTAAATTCACTTGTAAATTAATGAACATTTAATATAATTCTAATAATAATTTATTAAATAATTTATAAATCCTGAAATGGAAATCAAGGATGTGACACACTGCTTCTCCTTGCCTTGGGCGGTTGAAAGACAGAACAACAACTAAAGTACTAATGACCCAATCTTTATTCAACTCTTATTCCGGAAGTTTTCAAATGATTTTGGAAAAGAAAATCAAGTTCCTCAATTGATTCACTCAGTCTCTCTAAGTGTATCAGCATGAATTCCTCACAAAATTGTTGCCTTATTGATTCCTACTCTAAGGTTTATATGTGGAGCTCGGTAGGGATAAAAAATGGCATACTTGCATTCACATTTATTATTAAGTCAAAAACTTAAACTAGAGCAGATAACTAAACATACTCAAGATCAAGATCGTGCATAATGTGTGTGTGGTATATGGTGGAAATGATATATGAGAAAAAATAAAAGGAAAATGCTTCTCCTTGGTGCTTACCTTCTTCTCCCAAAAGTCCTTCTTTTGTTGATTAGGAGAGGGCATGGCTACATTTTTTTTTTCTTTCTCAACATCATGCTCATACTTGATGGAGCATAACTTTATTTTATTTTATTTTTTTATAACCATGCCTTTCCCTCTCTTTTTTTCAAAAGGACTTTTCTTTTTAGGAGAAGAAAGCATATGAAAGCATGAAGAATTTATTTTGGTGGTAATATGGAAATGGAATGGAATATTGCTTAGCTCCCAGTGTAGGAGTTTAGCATGTGCATATATGTGGGTTTATGATCTTGATTATAGAGCATGAGAAGTATCTACACAAGTCACAAGAGTTTGACAAAGTTCAATGGAATGGCAAGCAACCAAAATGTATATGGTTTAATCATGATAACATATTTTTGGCTCTGGTAGGAACTTATATCAAATGAGGAACTTTCAATTTTATCATTTTGAAAAAGCAAAACATCCGGAATTCAAGTCAAACTAGTGTCAGGATCATAGCTACTCATATTTACTATCTCACATCTCGCAACAGCTTAGACTTAGATCAGCATGTGCACTCCATTTACCTCAGGTTCACGGATAAATGTTGGCTACTTATATTTAACCTTTGAGAGAGTATTTACCAAGAACCCATATATCATAGATATAAAACAGAGCAACTATTCATCATTTCAACAAAGAGAACTAGCTTGTCTTACCTAGCATGACTCAAACCTATCCTATCTTTTTGGTATTTTCTTTTCTTTCAAATTTTTATGTTGTTTTCAAGTTTTATAGGATGCAATTTTGAAAGCAAATATGCAATTGAAAAGGGAAAGATGTAATGTGATACAAGTTACCTCAGTGGGGGGAGCGATGTCTCCCCCCAAGCTTGGCTTTCGCTCAGGGTCCTTGATAAGGATTGAACCCCTGAAATTGAAAGTACTCCTGAAGGTCATCATGCTGTTGCTGCACCATGTTGTTGATGTTGGCGAACTGAGCATCAGCAGATTGTTGCCATTCTTGCGTTTGAGCTTTGTGTTCCGTGAGGTTGTACTGAATCTCCCCCGTATGCATATCAAGGGTGTCCATTCTCCTAGTGATTTCACCCAAGTCCCAATGAGAGGAACTCGAGCGCCATTCACTTGAAGATTGTCACAGCCTGAATTTTCGTTTTAGGATTTATAAATTATTTAATAAAATATTAATAGAAATTATATTAAATGTTCTTTAATTTACAAGTGAAGTTAATTGTGGGAAATAAAATTTCCTAATAATAAAGCATGGATGGATTTAATTTTCATTAAATTCTCCATGATTAATTATACTCTCTGGAATTTTCTCGGATTTTTCATAGCTCAACTCCTAATTTTAATAATACAAAGAGCATTTCAGAAATTATCTAAATATTAAATTAGTCTTTAAATGGTCTGATTATAATCTTGTTGAGTACTTTGAGTGTCCAATTAGTTTCATGATTTTTCTTGAAATTATTTGAGCATTGGAAGTATTTTTAACAATTCAAAGATCATTTCAGTGATTAATTTAATTGAAAAAGTAATTAAAAATCCCCTTTTCCTTTTCGGGCTTAAACTGGAAAAGTCTATCTATCATCCTCAGCCTGTCCTTCCTCTTTGCCTGTCTCTGCTTCCCGTCTCCTTCTTTCCCGGAGAAGTCTATTTCTTAACCCTCTAATTTCTTTTTAGCCCAGCAAAAAGTCTAATACTCCTCCCCTTTGCTACAGTGTCGTCTTCAAGCTTGGACAGAGCCCCTGCAGCCAAGATTGCTATTGGGCGATCAGTCGAGTGACTCCCTCTCCGCGCGACTGGACACGTGTCGCGCGCGGAGAGGTGGCGGCGACGTGCCGGAGGGAGAAGCGAGTTTTTCGTTTTTTTTTTGTTTTTTTCCCTTTTTTTCGTTTCTGTTAGGTTGGTTTTTTTCACCGGTTTTTTCGTTTCTATTTGGTTTTTTTTCCTCCTTTTTTTCTGTTCGGTTTGTTATTTTTCCGGTTTCTCTTCTGTTCGGCTTTTTTTTCCTTTTTTTTAAGATGTATAAATACCAAGTTTGTATTCGTATGTATACCAAGTTTGTATTCGTACATATAGAATGTTTGTATACACACATACAAATTTTCTATACGCGTATACAAACTTTCTATACGTATATACAAAGTTTGTATACACATATATAAAGTTTATATACACGTATACAAACTTTCTATACGCATATACAAAGTTTGTATATACATATATAAAGTTTATTTACGCGTATACAAACTTTCTATTCATGATGTATTTTTTATTTTGTTTTATTTTTTTTATGTGTATATAAACTTTGTGTATGTGTGTATATATACACGTATATATATATAGTATATACATATTATATACTTATGTATATAGTAGTACATATGAGAGACTAGAGGGGGGAGGGGGGCGACTGACCGCGTGCCTCCGCGCGCGCGTGGCTGATCACGTATCAGCCCCCCCCCCCCCCCCCTCCCCGGTGAGCCGCCGAGCGTGTGTGACGCTGCCGTTTCCTCTGCCCGATTTGCCCGCTTCTCTCGGCCATTTCTTGAATTAGTTGAGGGGAATATTCCTCCTATCTTTCTCTTCTGTTTCATCTTAAGGAATCAGATTTTATCCTTTGATTCGAGATCAAATCAGTCAGATAACCTTATGCCCAAACCGGTGAACCTTAACAATCGCCGCCAAATCCTCTCGGGTCGAGCCGTATCTCTCCTCTCCGGATATAAATAGAACCCCAAGACCTCCTTCTCGTTTCCAACCCTAGCTCGAGCTCCCGTGCCCTAGCCATCTCTCCCCGCGCCGCCTTCTCTCTCCAAGCGCCGGCCGTCTTCCCAAACCGCACCGCCGATGTACGCCGCCTTTGGTCGCGTCGCCACCACCGGGACTGCAGTGAAGATCTCCACCCCAGCGCCGCGTTCTTTTGTGCCGAGTTCCACCGGAGGTTGCCCGTGCCGTGAACCAGTGGTTGCACTTGTTTTGATCTCCATCCGCTCCGTCCGTCGCCGTCAACGTCACATTGCAGTCGCCGTCGCCGTCGTTGGATTCGCAAGGAGGAGAAGAAGCCCGGCCACTGCTTCTTTTCTCCGTAACCCCTGAAGCCCTCGTCGACGGTGAAGCCGATCTACTCCTCTCTCGCGAGCCTCGCCGTCAGACTCTCGTGGATGCTGACGTGTCGTGCTTTCCTGGCATCACAGAGCCAAGGCAAGCCCGTCGCTGGTTTCCCTCCGCGAAGATCGTGGAGCGCACTGTCGTCGTCAACCAGAACCTCGCCGCCTTCGGAGCTCGTCGTCGATCATCTCCTCGCCATCCGTGGTCGTCCCCCTTGGTGAGTTCTCTCGTCGTCTCTCCGCGTTGTTGCTCTCGGATAGTCCGGCCGAGTTTCCTAGCACCTGTGGCCTTGCAGTTCAATGCGTTGCCGGTGATGACGTCATCAATAATGTCATAAAGCCTGTTTTCCTTCCCTAAATTAAATCGTAAATCCTTTTCTGTTCAAGGCTAAAATCAGTTTATCTTGTAAAATTCGTAATTAATTCATATGAAGTCAGAATGAGGCCGTTCAAGTCTCATAATTCATCTAAAATTATGATCTACAAGTTTGTTTACTTTATATGTACTGTTTATTTGGTTTTTATTAGTCTTTTTCCTCGTTTTGCGTGTTAGCTTGTCGTTTCCGTCGTTTCGAAGGTTCGCGAGTGCATCCGAAGTGTTCAACAAGATTAATTGAAGACCCTCTGTTGCAAGGCAAGTCACACAGATCCTAAACACAATTCCTTTGAGCATGTTGATCCTATATTTAAATTCTCTATTTATTTCAACTCTGCATTTATTTTCGAATGTCACCGGGTGGTGTGAACTTATTTCTTTGTTATGGCATGTTTGCATTGATTACTCTATTCCTTGATACCTTGGGTTATTATAATTTGACTAGTTGAGCTTTATATATATTCGTTCAGCTAGATGTTAGACATAATTGCTTAGCCATGCTTAGAAACATTAGCACTCAATTGGGATAATTAATGTTTCATTATTATTTAATGATGGATATTTAATAATAGCTCACGATGGTCAATCGTGATTGGTTAATTAATTAATGTGCCAACTAAAACTTGATAATGGTGGGTTGTGAGCACATGGTTTTGATGGTCGTGCTCATGACAATTAAGGACCGGTTCACGAGTTTCAGATGTGAAACATTAACCGTGCCAACCAACAGCCAGAATGGGCAACGGCTGGACACTTTGTATAACAAGGCTCACTACGGAGCACCAGACTGAGAAGTGGCGGAGATAAGCCCACGGGGGTCACTGGGGAGTCCATGCCTCTGGTTTCTGAGGGGGTGACTATGATCCAGGAACGGTGCACTGTTTTGAGTTTTCCAAGTCTGTAAACGGGACAATCAGCATGGGCACATGAGTTGGGTGACATATTGTGGAAGTTGTGTCTTGTGGTACAGTGGTACACCTCTGGCCAGAGTAAAACTATTCGAATAGCTGTGCCCGCGGTTTTGGGCGGTCTAACAATGTCTTTTCGTGATTATCCCCACACTACTCATTAATATAATGTGTGTAATTGATGGTAATTAATTTAACTCCTGGTTTGGAATGGTACATTCCTGGTTTGGAGATAGATCTATGCAGCCGGGTATGGTTTGTTCAGGATGGGTTGGGCCTGAGCAGCATGGTGTGCTG
Organism: Oryza longistaminata; assembly: GCA_009805545.1. Taxonomy (NCBI): domain Eukaryota; kingdom Viridiplantae; phylum Streptophyta; class Magnoliopsida; order Poales; family Poaceae; genus Oryza; species Oryza longistaminata. Next base: position 14,042,615 of record CM020182.1, on the reverse strand, counting down.
TTCAGTGTTGATTAATATTGATGATTAATTACTCTACTGTTTTACAATTCTCAAATGTTTGCTAAATGCTGCTTTTGCAAATGAGCCCTATATTATGCCATCCTTTGGTATCCTTGTGCACTTGCATATTTGCTGTGTGGCTTGCTGAGTATGTCATATGCTCACCTTACAATAATCAATCAAACCTCAGTTGAAGACAAGTTGCGAAGGAGAAGACGTTTGGCTTATACCCCAGTTGAACTACCTGTGGGAGTGGAGCCGGAGCTTCACTAGACCGTAATTCCGCTGCAGTTTTCTTTTCTTTTGTAAGTATGTAACATTATTATATTGATGAATCTGTATATTAAATTGTCAGTTTGTGTACCTCGGCTGATTCCTGGACGAGGATTTAATGCACAAATAAGTTCGGACATTACTAGTTAATTTCTGGGCGTGACAAAGATGGAGGCACACCACTTGATCTGGAGGGTTGGTTGTCCCCCTAGTGGATGTCATGAGGCGCATACCACCGGTCCTCACTGGCGCTTGCCCAGGTTGAGACTCCGATGCTATGGCGTGGAGCTTGGGTCCATTCGGGTGCATCCCCAGTTGGTGCACAACCTGCCTCATACATCTACAAGGGAGTTGAGGATGATGAACTTTCTCGTTCGTTCCTTGTCATGTTGCGCGTCTCCCTGTATGTTCCACCTGCACGAGATTCTTCTATGGTCTGCAGGGGAATGGTTAGTTCATGGCAGTTGTACAAATGATACCCCGCATTTGGCAACGGGATTTCATTTGTACAACCGGGGGAAAAAGTATATCAAAGATCCATCTGCTCCATGTTTCAAAATATGCCCTTGCACTAGATAGGCCTCATCAATACGCGGACGAGCGGCTGAGATAAAAGCAATTTAGTCGCTAATGACCCCTAGCCCTTTTGCTATCCGAGTAATCAGAGAAATGCACTCAACAGGAGTAGAGAACTTTATACTTTCTAACCATTTCCTTATCATACATTTCACAGGAGAAATTTTGATTTTTCTAACCATGGCAAACATGATAATTATTTCATCTCCCCTAATGGGTCTCAGATCAATTCTAGGAAACAAAGTCATAGCAATCCATTTGTGCATGAGCCTAAGTGTAGGATTATGGATATCATTCATTCTAGGTTTCTTGCAAATTGGAGCACCAGAAATATCTTCCCAAAACCTATTTTTCTCGAACCCGGAAATTCCTTTCTAGAGATAGATTTTACAGGAATCGTGAAAACCAAGAAGTGTACTCAATCCTTTCCATGTGAGCGTGAACTCCTTACGGAAAAAGCGAAAAGAAATACCATCTTCTATTTCTTTCAAAGTGCACAGAAATTGCAAAGTAAGCAAACGAGAACCGGGCTCATCTACCACAGCAAATCTCTGCCAACCAACAGCCTTCCAAATAGCACAAAAATCAACATCCATACATATCTTTTTCAGCAGCTCCGGAGAGTATTCTCGCATGTGAGCATACTCCCAGTCGCTCAGCATGTAGTAGGCTTGTCTCTCCCGATCACTAACAAGGTCGAGGTCAGCGTCGCTCAGGAGTTGTCGCGGAGCGTCGGCGTCTTCCATCGAGACATCAGCTAATGAGCGAGTACTAGACTCGTCATGATGACTTGATGAAGAGACGGACCCTTGAACAGACGAGACAGTCGCCTCCTCATGCTGCACAATGGAGCAAGAATGGGCTAACTCGCGGGGGTTAGAAATGACAAGAATTTCACCGCCGGTTAGTTTCACCAAAGCAACTTGTATCGATGCAACTAAATGATTTGACTTTGAGGAAAACTATCAAAGCTTGAATGAACTTGAGAGCAAACTTGGAGAGGGAATGAAAATGTGTTGAAATGGGGTGGAATTCCCTCTCTCGCCGGCTGGCTTAAGTAGTGGCACCACAACGGTCAAAACCGACCTGTGGGGCCCACTAGTCGTTGCTCAAAAAGGGAGGCGGCCGACCGTTGACCTGGCGGTTCGGCCGACCCAGGGTGTTCGGCCGAACCCCTGGTGGGCCCAACCAGTCCCACTTTCGGCCTTGGAATCCAACGGTCAGTGTGGTCGTGGCAGAGTGAATTTTCGTTGAAAATTTTATTTGGGTTTACTCTGAAAAATTCATTTGAAAATTTTCCTCCAAATTCAAAAATCCTGAATGCAATTTTGGAAATTCAAATTGTGATGATGCAAAATTCAAATTGTCGAAAACAAATATGCGGATACATACCAACTTACCTATTGCCAAAGGTCGCGTCATTAAAAGTCCGACGTGCAAGACCGTACCCCCTTTCGGTTTAGTTCACGGATTTTCCACCCGTCTCCGGAGGTGATGGAGCGGGTTCTTTGGCTTTTCCTTTCACACCTTCTTTGATTTCGGTGCGGAAGACGGCTTTCTCTGAGCCGGCTGCTCTAACTTCTTGGCCGGTACTGGTAATTTTACCGGCGTCCTCCAATAACAGTTCCTGGGCATTGTTGTTTCCTTCTCTAGGAAGTTATGCATAAATTTCACGAGGCTGTTCGTCTTGGGTGGCTCCACTTCGACCTCTTGAATATTCTGGGGGTTTTGGCCTGTACTTGATTCTGACCATGGAGCATTGTTCCGTCCTTGGTTGAAACTCAAACTTTTCCTCCTTCCCGGTTGCTATGGAAACCGGATGCTCCCGGTTCCCACATCAATGTTGGCTCCTGCGGTGCTAAGGAACGGACACCCCAGGATGAGCGGCATCTCCTTCCCTGTGTCCATGTCTTGCACCACGAAATCAATCGGGATGAAGAAATCCCGTATCTTGCCTGGCACATCCTCCGCTATCCCTGCCGGGTAACGGACTGACGAGTCAGCCGGTTGTAGGCGCATCGGTGTTGGTGCCAACATCGTGAAGTTGAGCTTGTCAAAGACGTCTTTTGGCATGACGCTGACGCTGGCTCCAAGGTCGCACAAGGCCTGGTCGAATTGTTATGCCCCGATCGAGCAGGTGATCATGGGACACCCCGGATATTTCTTCTTCTCCGGGAGCTTGTGGAGTATCAGGTTGCTGCAGTGTTCCGTCAGCTTGACCACCTCCGTTGTTGGGAGCGGTCTCTTGTTGTTGAGTATGTCCTTGAGATAACGGGCGTATGTCGGCACTTGCATGGCGTCCAACAGTGGCACATTGATGTGGATCTTCTAGATTACTTCAACAAAACGAGCGAACTGCTCGTCCATTAATGGTTTCCTACTCCGTTGAGGAAATGGCAACAGCCGTGTGTCGCAATATTCCTGCGGCACTGTCTTCTCTGGCTGAACTTCCTTGCCAGCCGAGGCATTAGATGGCGCTTCCTTTGACATCCCATTAATTCCTGCAGGGTTAGGATACGGCGGATCACGAGTGGACTTACCTCCCCTCGTCGTGATTGCCTTAACATTTTCAATGTAGGAGTCGGGTTGCCCCGGAATCCTCCCAGTTTCATTTGCAGGGACTAAATGATGTGACCATGGCTACTACGGAAACATCCGTTGCTGACATCATGGAAGAACAACAAGATATCAAGTTCAAGTCCTCCAAGTGCTGGAATCCGATTCGGCCACATGCTACAATGCTGACTTCAAACGGCCTCCGAATCTGCATACGACCTCCGTTTTGGGTCCGTGAGTACTTGATGGAAAGCTCTCGGAGTCATCTTTCCAACGGATCCAGCCTCACTACCAAATTCCTTCTCATTCATGTGCAATTGATGGAACAAGGTGCTGCGTCACCTGTAATGGGCCTATGGGCTTATAACTTCGTTTGGGACCCCGGCCCAAGTGGGGTCCATGTGGGGTGCGCCCCAACCAGGTGGAGCACAACCCTAGGGTCCCCTTAGGTCGTCCTCCCACCTCCTTAAATACTTAGGCACCCCTTTAGAGTTTCTTGGGTTTTGTTTAGATAAAAGTTTAGCTTCGCTACTTTTCCGTGTAATCCCGTGATCGGTTAGATCGCCGGTTTGCTCGTTACGGAACTCCAAACTTTTCATTTGTGCTCCATTCCTACCTGCAATTCAGATTGCTTTTATCTTGTTCTTGCTTGTTTCTTCGATTTGCTTGCAGGAATAAGATTGATCTGCACCGGCAAGATCAACAACCTACGGAGAAGTGTATCGATCGCTAAGGCGCAACACAAAAACGTCTAGTACGGTTGTAGTCGGGTCGTCAACGTTTCTCCCAAATCGTAGTTATCATCAACTCACCGAAAGATCGGGCCAACAACAGCCTTGAGAGTCTCGAGTGGAGCTCAGGGATTCATCACTAAAGATGCCAACTGAGCTAACTAGGTTTCTATCATCTTATTAAAGCTCAGCTAGTTCTGAAATGCGGAAGCAAAGCCATCTAATTTGACATTTATGTTCTCTAGGATCTTATCATTGGCAGCAAGCTTTTTGCTCAGCGCATCAGTGGTTTTAGCTTGCGCAAAAACAAGGTCCTTCAAGGAGGGCGTGGTTGGTTAGAGAAGTTACCATTATTGTTACCTCCTTGATAATATGGGCGTGGTTGGTTCCACCCCTGACCTCCTTGTGGACGATACCCGTTGTTGTTGCCCATGTACATCGCCTCCTCATGGGTTTCCGGGCAGTCGTTCCCAGAATGCCCGTGCCGCCGCAGACCTCACACGTGACATGTGAGTCCAGGCCTTGACGGTGCCTTGCGGCCTTTTCGTGGTCGTCCAAGCGTTTCATGAGGAGATCCCAGCTTGGCAGCGAGTAATTCATCTCCTTGACAGTGTGCATGCCTCGCTGTCGGGTCTGCAGTCGTTCCTCGCTCCAACCCATATTGGAGACCATCTTCTCTATGAGTTCAATGGCTCCTTGAACCGTTTTAGAGAAGAAGGCTCCTCCAGCTACCGCGTCCAGGTGATCGGCGGGACATTGGGGTGAGTCCATTGTAAAAGTTCTGCAGGATCAGCCAGTCGTCCATCCCATGATGAGGACAGGCGGCCACGTACTCCTGCAGTCGTTCCCATGCTTCCGTAATAGACTCGTCCCTCGTCTGCTGGAAACTGGAAATTCTTCCACGAAGGGCGTTGGTTTTGCCCATCGGGAAGAATTTCGAGAGGAATGCCGTAGAGCATTTATCCCATGTGTTGATAGCAGCACGGTTGGCATAGAATCACTGCTTCGCTCTCCCAAGGTGGGAGAACGGAAACAGTCGCAGCCTAACAGCGTCAGGACTGACGCCCTTGATGGTGTATGTGCTACATATCTCCAGGAATTGTTGCAGATGAGCATTGGCATCCTCATTAGGCTTGCCACAGAATGGGCTAGCCTGCGCCATCGTGATGAGGCTAGACTTCAAGTCGAAATCCACATCTCCTATGTTGACCTGCGGCCCGACGGCCACATTGTCAGCAGAGGGAGCAGCGAACTCGCGAAGAGTCTTGCTGGCCATAATCTTGAAGGTCGGTGGCGCTGGTACGGCTAGTTTCTCTGTCGGTAGAGTTTTCTGCGGAGCAACGACTCCCGGCCTGATGCTCCGGAAGAAAGCTTCTGGATTTTCTTTGAAGTTTTCCGGCAAGTTGAAACCAGTCATGCACTACCCTATTTTCACAACAAAAAGTGAAAACAACCAAGGTTAGCCTACAAAGGAAAATGATTATACAGAGGTAAATATAAAGTATTAGTTCAAGTAATCTCAATTATGAATCTTCCCCGCCAACGGCGCCAGAAATGCTTGTTGGTATTTCTTAACGACATTACTAGAAATATAATTTCCTGCAATGGCGCAGAAACACTTCTGGTATATTACGGTTACAGAGTTCATCCGTAAGCGCACGGATATACCATTGTAGCATTTCACCTAAGAGTATTCCAAGGGTATCGTATTTATTTTATCCCGTGGGAAGATCATGTAGAGAGAACTCAACTAATAATTTATATATTACTTGTGATAATCATATTCTAAGCAGGGGTTAAGATAATCCAAGGGTAGAGTGACACACAAGCATTTCTACTCATCCTCATAATAATTTATCTAAGCTAGGTGGAAAGAAAAGAGAAAAGAAATCTATTCATATACTTCTAATATACATAGTATACATACTTTCTAGTTAACTGATATACTAGCTAATACCCGTACTTAGGATTATATATAGGCACGGAGGAATACTCGTACTGAGCTGTCACCATCAGCGGCCCACCTCTCATCCGCAATATATAACCCCAAATAATGATATCTCGTAATCTAGACACCACGTCTAAACTACCAGATACTACTCTAATATCATCGTCATGACATAGAGTAATTGCATAAGCAAACACTATACCCACACCAAAGCATCTCCCAGATAAGCTAGCCGTATATTCAGTATAAAAAGAACATAATGTAAAGTAGGTACTCATATACTCGGAAAGTATTTCAATACCATAAATGTATATAGAAGAGTATTCTAATAAAAGTGCAAAGCTTACAAAACAGGAAAGGAAAGCTGCTAGAGCCATACCCGAACTCTTCCGAAGGCTTCCGGACTCCTGACTCCTATTCTATTTCCATTCCACCAGCTAGATACTACTAAACTAAACTTGAGAGGAATGAGAGAGCTATTGCTTGAGGTGTGTGTTGAAGTGAAGAGAGTGAGCTCCTTATATAGAGGTGGTTATGACGGTTGTGGAAGGGGAATTGTCTGAAGTGCCCTCCAATCGTTATTGGGATGCAATCCTAGACGTCCATGCCAAAACTTGGATCCAACGGTGCCAGGATTGGTTCGGCCGAACCTGGGGCTGGCCCAATCCAGCCCAGTTTCGGCTGGTGGCCTCCTCTATTGCTCCACTCCGCAGACTTGTGAATTTTAGCCCAATTCATCGTGTCAATTCTGAGTTCTTGGCCTATTCACACACAAGTCTGGTTCTCGACATCGTCCGATTGATTTATCGTCTGAGTTGATGTCGATTCTCCTCTACTTCATGATCATTCTCTGCAAAAGGTTAGTAAACCTAATACTAGTGGAATATTATTACTCTAAAATATTTATGCATTGCAAGCATCACTAGTTCTCCCATTTTATATTGACGGTCGAAACTAATCGATAACGACCGTCAACAGCCAGCTATGGCCAGTCTCTGGCGACGGCGGCGTGGTGGCGCAGGAAGGAAGAGGAGGATGGATTTCTGAATTTTTTGTGGAGCGACCGGCTTAGCCAAAGAAAGAGGAGCAATTCTCCTTAAATATCGATTAGGGAATTTCTTCAGTGTAGTGGCGGCTGGGGCAGGAAACCCTAACAGGGTTCTTCAAATTTTGCAAAAGTCCACCCAATCTTCCTCAAAAACCAATATTCAGTCCATTCCTTTGATTACTTGAAGAAAAATCCATGTTTGCTCTAACATATTTTCAGACATGGTCTTCTATGCATTTCCGAGCTCCAATTTGCAGAAATTGCGCCTAGTCGCGCCAACCTACAAAACATTATCAAAGCATTTAAAAATGGCCCATTTTAAACTATAAATTACTAATTTTAACTATTCAGTAACACAAAAATCGATGTATTATAATAAGATGCTATGGGAAAAAGCACGTAAACACTGGACAAATTTCAAGATATCACTTACTTAGTGGGAGCCAAGGTGATAATCTATACTGATCATGCTGCTTTGAAATACCTTCTCACTAAGAAAGATTCTAAACCACGTCTCTTAAGATGGATTTTGCTGCTCCAAGAATTTGACTTAGAAAATAAAGATAAAAAGGGAGTAGAAAATTCCGTAGCAGATCACTTGTCAAGGCTGCAGATCACTGACATGCAGGAACAACCGATAAATGATTTCTTGAGAGATGACATGCTGATGACGGTTCGCGACTCCAACCCGTGGTATGCCAACATAGTAAACTACATGGTATCCAAGTACATACCACCAGGGGAAAATCAACGGAAATTGAAGTATGAAAGTCGCCGTCATATATGGGATGAGCCATACCTATATCGGGTCTGCTCCGATGGCTAACTACGAAGATGTATGCCAACTGATGAAGGACTTAATATCATAGAGTGATGCCATGCCTCACCCTATGCTGGCCATTACAGTGCATTCCGCACCCAGGCCAAGATTTGGCAAAGTGGTTTCTTCTGACCAACAATGTACGAAGACTCAAAAGAATTCGTCAGAAGATGCACAAGCTGCCAGAGGCAAGGAGGAATCACAGCTTGCGATGCAATGCCCCTCACATACAATTTGCAAGTCGAGATATTCGATGTTTGGGGTATAGACTTTATGGGACCTTTCCCTAAGTCTCGCAACTGCGAGTACATTCTGGTGGCAGTCGACTATGTCTCCAAGTGGGTTGAGGCTATGCCGTGCAGCACCGCGGATGCGAGGCATGCCAAGAAGATGTTCGTAGAAATCATCTTCCCAATATTTGGTACCCCCAGAATGGTCATAATTGACGGAGGTTCTCACTTCATTGACAAAACCTTCCGAGACCTCCTACGAGAGATGGGAGGCAAACACAATGTGGCCACTCTTTACCATCCACAGACCAGTGGTCAAGAAGAAATATCAAACAAACAAATTAAGAATATTCTGCAGAAGACGGTCAACAAAATGGGAACAGGATGGAAGGATAGATTGACGGATGCACTGTGGGCATACCGGACAGCATACAAGACACCTATTAGGATGTCCCCATATCAGATAGTCTACGGGAAGTCATGTCGACTACCTGTAGAACTTGAGCACAGAGCATACTGGGCCATCAGGAACTAGAACATAGATTTTGAGGGAGCAGGAGAATGGAGAAAAATGCAAATTGCTGAACTTGAAGAATGAAGAGAGAAGGCTTACCACAACGCGAAGATATACAAAGAAAGGACGAAGCGTTGGCACGACAAAAGGATAAAAATCAAGAAATTCAAGCCAGGAGACAAAGTGCTAATGTTCAACTCCAGGGTTAAGCTTTTCGGTCACGGAAAATTGCGCAGTAAATGGGAAGGACCGTTCAACATCATCGACACCTCTTCGCACGGGGCAATTATTGACGGTCGTTATCGATCAGTTTCGACCGTCAATATTAGCAAAATAGAGGAGAAATAGTGATGCTTGCAATGCATATATCTGTTAGAATAATAATATTCCACTAGTATTAGGTATACTAACCTTTTGCAGAGAATAACAATAAAGTGGAGGAGAATCGACATCAACTCAAACGATAAATCAATCGGACGATGTCGACAATCAGACTTATGTATGAATGGGCCAAGAACTCAGAATTGACACGATGAATTGGGCCAAAATTCACAAGTCTGCGTATGAGAGCAAAAGAGAAGGCTGCCTGCCGAAATTGGGCCAGGTTGGCCCAGCCCATGGTTCGGCCGAACCCCCCGCAGCTCCGTTTGATCCAGGGTTCTCCTGGACGGCTGAGATGACTCCCCAATGACGGTTGGAGGGTATTACCGACCATTCCAACTGTTAGACCGTCATTGGGAGGCTATAAAAGGAGCTCTCATCCTCACTTCACACACACACCTCAAGCAAGAGCTCTCTCAGTTCTCTCAAGTTTAGTTTAGTAGTATCTAGCTGGTGGAATAGGAATAGAGTAGAAATCAGGAGTCCAGAAGCCTTCGGAAGAGTTCGGGTATGGCTCTAGTAGCTTTTCTCTTCCTCTTTTGTAAGCTTTGTACTTTTATTAGAATACTCTTCTATATACATTTATGATATTGAAATACTTTCCGAGTGTATGAGTACCTACTTTACATTATGTTCATGTTAAACTGAATATACGGCTAGCTTATCTGGGAGATGCTTTGGTGCGGGTATAATGTTTTTACTCTGTCATGACGACAATATTAGAGTAGCATCTGGTAGTTTAGGTGTGGTGTCTAGATTACGGGATATCATTATTTGGGGTTATATGCTGCGGATGACAGGCGGGCCCCTGATGGTGATAGCTCAGTACGGGTATTCCTCTGCGCCTGTATATAATCCTAAGTTAATTCCCTGGGGAGGGTATTCCTCCGTATTTAGCCCCGGTTGTATGGTCATGACGGGCTGTCGTAAGGAACTTGGCAGTCAGGGGTGGCTTCTCGAAGTACCAGGAGGGCATCGGATATAGGGTATTAGCTAGTACTACCTCTGTTTATTAATAGATGACGCCGTTGACGTTTTCTCACATGTTTGAGCATTCGTCTTATTTAAAAATTTACGTAATTATAATTTATTTTGTTATGAGTTGTTTTATCACTCATAGTACTTTAAGTGTGATTTATATCTTATAAATTTGTATAAAATTTTTGAATAAGACGAATGGTCAAACATGTGAGAAAAAGTCAACGGCGTCATCTATTAAAAAACGGAGGGAGTATATCAGTTAACTAGAATGTACGTATACTATGTTATTAGAAGTATAGGAATAGATTTTCTTTCTCTTTTCTTTCCATTTAGCTTAGATGATATATTATGAGAATGAGTAGCTAATGCTTGTGTGTCACTTTACTCTTGGATTATCTTAACCCCTACTTAGAATATGATTATCACAAGTAATATAGAAATTATTAGTCAAGTTCTCTCTACCTGATCTTCCCACGGGATAAAATAAATACGATACCTTTGGAATACTGTTGGGTGAAATGCTACAATGGTATATCCGTGCGCTTGCCGATGAACTCTGTAACCATAATATTCCAGAAGTATTTCTGCGCCATTGCTAGGAATTATATTTCTAGTAATGTCGTTAAGAAATACCAACAACAATTACACTCCGCGACGATTCAGGTAATATATTTAACGTAAACGGTCAACGATTAAATATTTTCCTTGAACCAAGTGAAACTTTAGATGAAGAAGTGGATGTTATTGAATTAATCGATGATGAACCATGACGATCTCATCTAATGCATGCTTAAAACCCTATATAGTTGTCATTTCTGTGCTTAGTCTAGGATTTAGTGGGCCTATGTAACATACCGAAAACTAACCATTTTCTAATCCTGCATCATGCCGCTTTTTATGTTCTTAATAACTTCCTAAACCTAGGAAAATACAATTAGAGGGACCTTCTAAAACTAACCTGCATAAAATCTCTTTCTGGTATTTAACTTCTTTTGTGTTTTTCACTTAAAAATATAGTTAGTTAAATTAAGGTGTTTCTTGATCTGATCTTAATTTAAAAACCTTCTTTTGACTAAGATTCTTTTATTCAAATTTAGTTTGAAAACTCTTTCTATTTTTTATGAATTATGGTCCAAGAAACCTTCCCATACTGTCCTAGAACCTAAAACAAAGTAATTCCAAATTTATTGGAATTAATTGTTAGCCCATTCTTTGATTTTAAACCCATCTTTTGATTCTCGATCCAAATGTCCAAATTCTTCCTTTTGATCTAGCCACTGATTTAATTCCTGTGGCTTGATTTCCTCTTCGGCACAAGAATAGTATTATTGCAAAAGTTGTGAATAATTGCTCTTGTGCTAAGAAAATACCAATTTATATTCTTCACTCAACTTTCCCTATTAGCCACAAATAATTCTTCAAATACTTCTACTATCAAATTTAGGATTCAAATCCTATTTATTTTTCCTCCAACCATTCTCCTCCAAACATATATTTATATTGAGGAATTATATTGTTAATTCCCCTCTCATTTGAGTGCATTAAATTCCACCATATTCCACTTCCAAAAATATTGCACTCAAATTAGAAAATATCTCTTTTGGAAATTAGATCCAAATATAATTTCCTTTCAACCTTCCCTATACAAATTATCTCCAAACATATTTTCCTTTCAAAATCTTCTATTCAAATTCCTTCCAAATAAAAATTCTCCTCTAAATCAAATTATTCAGCCCCCAGGAAAAATTAGACTTTCTTCCTTCTACGTTTGGGCCGAATTATCCTTTTCCTCCTTTTCCTTTTCTCAGTCCAAGCCGGCCCAACACCCAACCGAGCCGCCAATTCGCGCCGCCGCTGACGCCGTGCCGTGTTCGTCCTCCTCAAGAATATATACTTAAAAAACACATGTGAATCCTTCGTCATGGCTCTGCAATTGCAGTATTTATGTAACCTTCTTTAGGACCCATTAGTTTATAAAGAAAATTGCAATACATCATGCGGTATGAAGCCCAAACACACAGCATACACTATAAACATGGGACATGCATCTTTGTGCTGAGCAGGTGTACATAGACTCCACCAGTTCCCATCCCTGAAATAATAACTAATAAGTACCCACGAAGGCAATGTTACTCTTCCTCTCTGATAAATGATTATAAAAAACGAATGCCAGTTTTCTAACTAATTATACATATTTATCCTTGTAGTTTCTCATCCTGAAGGGAAAAACAGTGCAAGTGTAAACTGCTGTCACGGTTATAATGAACACTCAGAATAAGTACACATTGTCACTGCAGAGACACAAAGGTACCTGTTGGCATTGGAAATGAAAACTTGTCAATTTTACGAAAACAACCAGTAGCATGGATAAGAGTTTTCAGTAACAAGTTTATAATAATAAACATTGCAACAAGTGAAAACAATCTGGTCAAAGATCTGCATCTATTTTCTTTTGAGGAAGACCGGTGGTGGAAACTTGAAAACAACATCAACTTCATTTATTTGGTTTCACATGTTCTATGCAGTACGCAGCAATGTAATGGGCATGCTAGTGACATTAGGTCATATGGTCATAATCTCTAGATTATAGCTGCAGTCACATCTTCTGGTTTCAAAAGAACAAATTATTGAATACTTACATTGGTGAAAATACGCTTCAAACAAACAAGTGGTTCCTCATGAGCAGCAAAACAATGGTGCATGATGCGAATGCAATAGAATTAATGAGCAAAAGGAAGCAAACAGGGCAACGTGATCATTTTGTCCAAAATGCAGCTCCATTTTTACTGATGTGGAGTAGATATATCGTCACTGCTTATTACTGATATATAAACCACCATCCTAAGGTACAACAGCAGAGGTGATCCATATGTAATTATGAACATCAATATGCCAGAAAGAACTGTGTAGTAACCTGAAATACCCTGTTAAAATTCATTAGTCAAACCAGAATGCGATGAGGACAAAAGGCACTTAACTAAGCCTTTGTTAAACCTACAATGAAAGCTCCAGCAACATCAATGATGGCGAAGTTATTGGTGTTTCCAAGACCAAAATGTCCAGACAAACCCAATAACTGCATTAGTTCATCAACAATGATTAGCATTAGTAAACCACTAAAAAGGAAAGCGCGGCGCCATGTCGTGCGACAGGGCAGATAGAGAAATTTAGTTGAGAAAATTCTAAACATTATGAAACCTTTAGCTGTTTCTCAGATGATTTTGATAGGATAATATACATGCATGCAGTGCTCAATAGCATTAACCTTAACCTTATGTACCTTACATCTTCTTTGAAAGTTTCAGTGCTTGCAAATTAAAAAAAAAATCTCATGATGGCAGAAGGCTATTTACAGTCTTCTTTTGTGGCATTTGCAGTCCTTTCAGGCAGAGCATTTCCCTCTTTTCTATTTTGCACAGGAGATAGAGAACCACTATCAGGCTTGAGGTCAAGGGAACACACTTACATTACTTGGACGCTTCTCAAGTTTCCAACCTCAGCAGGAACTGACCCATCAGGCCATCACTCAGCAGGAACTGATCCATCAAGATGGTTTTACTCAAATTTCTGCAGTCAATGCATAAAAAATTAGGCATCAATTAATAATGGCCATATGAAATAAATTATGGTTTTTCATTAAAACTAAAAATAATATGGTTTCTAGGAGGTTGGTCCACAACATACAGTTCAAGAAGGTGCTCCAGATCACCAATAGTAGCAGGAACTGATCCATAGAATTCATTCCTGGAAAGATCCATGTTCAGAAAATAAAGGAACATCATTTAGTGCAGCCGACAGGTCATTTAATTCATTCTTTTGGTTGAAAGAAAAAAAAAGAATGATGGAACAAGTTCCCAACTCCTCTAAGAAGATGATCACCAGAATTAAAATCTAAAGACAAATCATGAATTCTAGCAAGTAAATCTGTAGGTGCCCACAGGTCTTGTAACAGCAGGTAAATAATTATAGCAAAAGCATCTACTTATAGTGTGTCCAAGTTGATGATGTGACCAAGCTCAAAAAGATTATTTATTACCTTGGAATTGTTTGAAGATAGGTTCCTGCATTTTTTAAATATATTTTTAAGCAAGGAAAACATTTGTTCAAATACAATAACTTCCCTAAGTGAATTGAGCAATAACTGTAAGCATAATGCAACAGATACAATTACTCACAAGTAAGTCAAGACTCTCCAACTTCTGGAAACCAGCAGGAATAGAACCATTTAGCTCATTGCCATAAACATTGCTGAGAGGCAAAAGAAACATGATTAATCAACGGGAGTAAAAATTAATGTGTTAAATTATAAGTTGGCTTAGTACTGCCTAACTTACAATTTGTTTAGAGCAGTGCAAGAACTGATGTTTGCAGGAATAGGACCTTGAAGATTGTTGCTGGCAAGATTCCTATATGCAAAATTTGGTCAACAATTGCACATAATAAAAATAAAGCATACAACGTAATTCGTAGACACGATAAAATTTCTTACAGTTCAAAAAGCTCAAGTTTGCCAAGTTCAGCTGGAATTCAAGCTTTGCACAGGCACAGCTCTTTTCATGATTGTTACAGGGAGGAGGGTTGTCAGTTGATGACAGGAGGTCAGGATTAGTTGGTTTGGAGGTGACAGGATAATGGTCTCGCATTTGCTTTAGCACATCTACATCTCTGAGTTTCTATTGAAAATTAGACTTGTGATGGTGATGACAAATTCAATTTCCCTTAAAGTTATTTTGAGACTCCTTCAGTGCTTCCACTATTCATTCATAAAAAACATTAAAGATTGACATGTGGTAATCCATGGCAAATGATTACAAAACTACAGAACACATCAACCATGAAACTCAAAAGTACCTGCAGACCTAGTCAATAACCTCCATCAATTTCTTGTTCGAAGAAAGTAGCTGTAGAGAAATATTTAGCAAATGAGAGAATTATAACCTCCATTCGCCAACCGCCGCCGCGGAGACGGGGCTCAAGCTCCTCCCGTCATGATTGGCTCCGGTGAGGACAGCGGCTTCGGTTCTCTCCTCCCTGCCACTGGATCCATGTAGGTGCGGCTCCGGCGAAGCTCCGCCAGTCAAGATCTGCTTCCGCCACCTGTGCCGAGCTCCCAGTGCGTTGCCTCCTTCGAGCTCCACCTCCATGAGCGCCTCGATCTCGAGGAGGAGCTTGTGGCTGCGGTGAACCTTGGGGAGGAGAAGAGGGGGGGGTCTTTTCTCCGTCCTAGCGGCGGCGGTGGTGAGGTGCGGTTCTGGGAAGGCGAGAGGGGAGAGGGATGCGCGAGATCAGGCGCGTTGATGTGAGGCCGATGTATGTGGAGGAGGGGGCGATGTATGCGTGATTGACGGGGTGAGGGAGGTGGGAGCGATCTGGGAGGAGGAGGCGGCGCGGCGGATGCCGTCGGATGCAAATCATCGGATCATATTTGACCGTCGGATGTGTGATATGATGAATGATGAATGAGTAAAACCATTTGTTCAACTATAGGGTAGATGACATACTCTCTTTATACTAAAATATAAGGCACGACTAACATGTTGAAAGTGGATGAATTGATTGGAGCGAGAGAGAGAATTGAACACAATAGAGCGAATGGATGATTTTCTCATTGATCAACAGTACATTTATACAATGTGAAGCAGTGGCAACCGCAGGGGACACGATGTTTGGGAACATCGCGTCGGTTGTCGAGAGGGACGCCAAAGGGAGAGAGAGGAGCGATCTCCTTCTCTCTACCGGTTAGATTAGGAACCGTTGTTCCTATTTCCTTGGGGTGGATGAGATCACCCGTAGTTTCTTAACAGTTTCATAATATAAGGCGTGTAAACATACATGGAATTAACTAGTACTTTCCTCTTTCTTAAATTCGGTTTTTAAATATCCTCCACCCTCAACATCTCCAATTCCATTGGATGCATACGTTGTATCGATTGAATGCATATGACTGCTTGACATTATATTGAGCTTCGTCAAATTTATGTGACTCGTGTTAAATATCTTTCATACTCTCATGATTAAGGGGTCATTTCCATTTTCATCAAGCTAAGCTTCTACACTGGAAGTTGGCTTCCCACAAATATTCCATTCAAATAAACTCCTACTTTAGACTATGCTTTCTTCTCCTAGAAAATCCTTGGCAGGAAAGAAAGAAAATGAGAAAAGGAGGGAAAGGCATGGCTATTAAAAAAAAGAAGAAAAAGAAATAAAGCTTGCTCTCAAAACATTGAGCAATGATGGAAAGAAAAAAAAAGCATATAGCCATGCCCCTTCCATATTCATGCCAAGAAAAATGGAAAGAAAGTATAGGAAAAAGGGAGAATCATTTCTTTATTCCACTATTCCACGAATATTTTACTTTTCCATTTTCTACCACAAACAAAGACCCTTGATTTAGGAGTATGACTGATGATCTTCTCGAGTCCATCTCTTTGGCTTTGCAATATATATGATGCAGGTATGTCACAATTTGTCCGTACCGAGCTCCACATATCAGCCTTAGAATAGGGGTAAATTCTAGCACATTTTGCCCTGGTGAGGATCTAAAAAGAAAATATACATCCTTGAGAGATAAGAGAGAAAATCAGTATGAGGAAAAGAGCCGGTTTGTGAAAATTCATAAAAATCCCATGAGTCTGACAGAGAAGCAAGAAGGACTGGAATCGAGATCGTTCCATCTATAAATTACTCAAGATGGTAAGATAGCCATTGATAAAGTTCAGAGGTGCAGGTATGGTTGTGAATGATTTATATGCCTGATTCATATCTCGAAGAAGTTCATTCTACACTAACCTTTACTCAGGGACGAGCAAAGGGCTAAGTGTGGGGGGTTTTGTTGGCGGCAGTTAAATGCCGATTCTATACCGCCAACATTAGCATAAAGTTCAGATAATAAAACATCCAACATGGTGATAGGTGCTTAATCTCACATATTCCACAAGTGTTGATGTATATTTGTATGCAGATGATAAACCCTGAAGTTGGGAGGAAAATCAGACTAAAGTGAGAAGGAATATATATCCATACAAGGATGTGTTATGAACTTCATCGAAATGCCAGAGAATCAGCCCAAAATACCGAGGAATGGGTAGAGGAGGACCAGGAGAGGAGCCAGGCCAAATGCTAGGCCCTGGGGCCCAGCCCAGGTTCGGCCGAACACCCTGGTTCAGCCGAACCCTGGTGATCACCGTTGATCCCAGGATTTGGTATGGACGCTCTAGATTCATTCCTGATGGCTGTTGAGGGGCACTTCGGACAATTCCCCTACCTATAACCGTCATACCTATCCTATAAATAGACCTCACTTCATACACTCTCACACACACTTCCAAGCTTGAGCTGAATTATAAGAGTCTCTATTGTACTATATTGTATAGTAGAATAGGAAGAGAGTAGAGTAGAAGAAGTCGGAGGAATTCCGGAGTTGTCGGTAATCTTCTCTTATTTCTTTTATTCTGTTTATTACTCTGAATTCAATATAATATTCTTCCTGAGTAATTTAGGTTTATCTCGTGAGAGTTATCTCTTGGTTAGTTCCTAATTAGCATACGGGATCATTGTTCACTATAGTCCATTTACTTATAGTGATTGCTTTAGTGTTTGATCGGCACTAGAGTAATTATTAATTGCGTAGATGCAGTGTCTGGGTAATTAATCTCCAGTGGTTGCTGCGTATCCCACAGTTCGTTTGAGGTAGGTGTAGAGGTGGTGACAGCCCTCAAGAGCACTTAAGTCCTCCCTGTCCGGGTACGTAGTAGAGCGACATCTGGGAACAGCGGGTTACCAGTGCCTGAAGTATTGCGTTAGGATTAAAATTAAGCTTTCCCTAGACACTGTTTCTCACTAGTAAATCCTCTCTATCCTAACCTATCATTTGCTTGGTATCCTTGGATGAACCGGAGGAAGATCTGACCACACATGTTCCCTTGGATTTGATACCTTGGAATACTCCGTAGGGGAAGTGCTACATCGGTATATCCGTGCGCTTGCGGATTCTATCTGTAATCGTAAGAAATACCAACAGTCACCGCCGCAGTGTCTTTGTTGTAGTCGGGACCTACGAAAGCGGAATCGTCTTTCTGCTAGAGTTCCATTATTCTAGTTTTCAGAAGTTTCTGTAGGTCGGTTTTGGAGTTGTTGAATTGCATCTAGGTTTTCTGTCGTGTGGTTGTATCCTGTGCCGTGGTTGTATCCGTGATGGTGCTCCTGAGATGTTGCGCGTGAGGAAGAAGGAAGGAGGAGATTAGATTAGATCAGTTGTTGGCAGTAGATTGGATCGGTAGAAGATCACATTCTTTTTTTATCTCCTACATGTGCACCAAATCAGGACACCTACCGTATCCTTCCACCCCACACCCACCACCACCGTTACTAGGAGAGTCCAACTCCCTCCCTCTCCTCTTGGTTTCAATCCGTACGGTTAGTTGCTAGACACCTTGGTGAATTTTTGTTTGGTGTCGGTTTCAAGATCCGTTTAGAAAAACGGAACCGACATAAATTCAATATTCCATTTTTGTATAATTTTAATTTTAGGGTTTGCACTTTTACATGAGTCCCTGTAAATTTTATATTTACATTTGAGTCGATGAAATCTTGCATTGAGGTCCTTGAGTCGATTTTTGTTGAAAAAAATCAAGAAAAAGAAAGAAAGAAAGAAAAAGGCATAAAGGTGCTAAAAAAGAAGACAGAAGAAAAGCCGCACCAAAAAAGGAAAAGAAAAGAAGAAAAAGATAGAAAGATTAGAAGGAAGCAAAAGAGAAAATATGTTGTATCTTTGAGATTGCTTTCATATATCAAAGTGTGTTTGAGTTCGTTCTAGTGCTCTCTTGAGGTATCGTTTGTGTCTAGACTAGTACCAGCACGGTACTTGACTTTGAACAATTATTGAACTTTGTATTATCTTATTTGAGTATTTTATATTTCTTTGCTACATATTTAAGCCTACCCATAGCTCCACAGATTTCATTAAAGCTGTACATCAAGTGTTTACCAAGGCATCGATACATCTAATCTCCATTGGGGTGCTTGGTTGAGTCGGTGTATGTCACGCCCAGAAATTCGCTACCCGAATTTCAAGCAGAATGTGTATTAAAATCTCTGTCCAGGACCAGCCAGAGTACACAAACGACAATTTGATAAATATATCCACGTCTTACAAAAATAATAAATAATTCTTACAAACGCAGCGGAAAAAACAATAAACTACACTTAATCTTCATGACAAAAACATAGCTTCGTCCATAAACCACAAGCATCCTCAACGTCCGGAATGAGCTCAATCCTCATAGAACTCACCATCTGAACCAATCTATGCCTTTGGGATGGGGAAAAATAAAGCAAGACAGAGTACCAACCACCGTACTCAACAAGTCATACCAACGGGAAGGTATGATGCAAGATATTCACAAAGGAATCGCTCAATGGATATTTGCAATAAAAACAACATTTATAAATCTTATTTTGAATAAGTAAAACAATATATATAATTAAGCAATATTAAATGATCACTGCCCAACGCTAAAACCACGTTGCAACAGGCCCAACCAAAACCACCTGAACTACACTAGTTCAGTGAGTCATATTATTATAGCGAGACTAATCACGGTGAGCTAGTTGACCGCCCAATAACTACGGGCACGGCTATTCGAATAATTTTAACTCTGATCAGAGGTGTACAACTTTACCCACAAGACATGATTCCACACATGTTACCATGCCCCGAAGTACCACCGTGATACTGCAAAGGGGAAAATCGTGACAAAATCCATCATATAACTCTCCCTAACCAAACATGCCCACCTCCTTGTGCCAAGTCGACAGTCCCCTCTCATGCCTAGGTAAATCCAGAAATAGCAGAGACCAATAGACAGGTCCAAACTGCACCATCGCCTCTACCCCTTGCCACGGTATTTCAGCTAGGTTAAGTTATACTCTAGATTTAGCCTGGAGCCCATGCTGGCCTGTGGTAAGTACGAGTATATCTTACAGAGATTCCCAAGAACCAGTCCGTAATTTTAATGGGCATGACTTCCAAAACCATGCACCCACAACCCACAATTTAAGCATATTTTAGTTTAATTAAACCATAACCATGGTGGTACATCATAATATAATAGAGTAAATTTCACATTGAACCACATTTTCTTACCACCTTTGTAACTTGGACCAGGGAGAGATTAATATTTTCACATTGGGCTAGGTATTTTACATGTTGTTTCAACTTGGACATGTTCCTCTACCTCTAGTTCTCTCATTCCTCTCACTGATCTGTTCCCTGCTGGGCTGGAGGAACCACACGGCAATAGGTGGACTCGTCAAGTAGCCGCCGCGGCACACATCCAGATTGCCCTTGAGCTCTGGATGAACGAAGAGAACGAGATAAGAAATTCCCCATTATACTACTATGGTGGGCATGTCAAGAAGCTTCGAACGCACCAACATCGGCGAGGCTGTGAAGGAGCATGCACGGGATGCGACGCCATGCAGCTCGATCGATTTTGCATATGTCCAGCCGTCCAGGTGGTTAGCTAATGCTTATTGTTCCCTATTTGCTGAGAACTTGCAATATAATTAGTAAGTGTTTTTCCATGCTTTCATCGAGATGGAGAATGGCACCACCTGTTGAGGTTGAGCTCTAGCGTAGCAAGAAGCAGTTGGGACTTGGGGTTCATGGTGAAGAATGGCACTGGCAGTGCTGGAGGTCGAGTGCGGTGCCTGCTGGGACCAAGGTTGAGCTTGCGCGGTGGCATCGGCGGGTCATCACCGATGGTGTTGAGGAGAAACAGAGAGAGACGCGAGAGGGAGCTGGAGGTAGAAGAATAGGTTCAAATTGTAAGAACTTGTAAAAATGCCTAGTCCAATGTGAAAACATTGGTCTATCCCTGGTCCAAACTGCAATAGCGGTAAGAAAAGATGGCCCATTATGCAATGGACTCATTTCATTTTGAACCTTTTACTGCAAAAAGAAGGGATTAAAAATGATACGTGATTGAGCCTAAAAGCCTAATAAGAATCTGGGGGCTCTTCATGGTGGAAATTGTTAGTCATGCAAACACACATTAGGCCTAAGGGTTACCTTGATATTGTTTCTTAGTTTTTCATACTGAATTAGATCGTGGTAGATGGTAATTTCTGGTGTGTGCACAACAAAAGATATGCTGTTCAGAATATACATTTATCAAAACTACAGCATATCTGAAACTGAAAGTATATACATTTATCATACTGAATTGGATGGTGGTAGATGGTTTCTGGTATCTGCACAACGTAGGGTATGCGCACAATAAAATTCTATACTTTCACATTTGTGCAGTGTAATATGTATCCTCTAGCCTCGTTTTCATTCACTTGAAATCATTATGATACCAACAATAGCCTGGAATTTAAATAAATCAAGAGAAGTTTCAATTTTGAGAAAATCGTCTTGTTAACTTCTTCCTAAAGAGAGAAAGGAAGTGTCCTGTTAGACTCAATTATTTCCCCCAAAAAAATTATTGCTTATTACTGTATCTGAGTTGTTAAAAAGGTTTGGTGAGGTCTCCAGTGCCTTCTACTGTTCTACAAGTTACTGGAAGGTTGTTCATGATCTGGGGCATCTTGTGGAGCTTCCCTGAGGTAATATCAGGACCTTACTCCAAGTTATAAGAAGGTTTATATCTTAAAAACAAGTTCTGGATTAGAAAGCACTTCTTAGAATGACAAAACATTGATGTTAGGTATGTGAAATGATATGTACGTGCATGCATGCATGCATGCAGCATGCACTACAGCACAGCTACCTCACCCAGATTAGGTGCATGCAGCATGCGATAATGACGCAGCTGCTTCATCCGGTTGTTAGGATTAGATTTCTATCTCCGAATCTATTTGATCTTCTTATCACTTGTAACTGAATATTGTAAGCCACGGTAGAGGCTGTTTCTACCACTACTTAACAAAGGTGCGGCCCGAGGTAAAGGGTTTAACGCTTCACATTTTATCACATGGTATCAGAGCCTTTTCCACCTCGGTAGATCGCATCTATCATCCCCCTTCCATGGCGTCGTCGTCTTCCTCAGGCACGGCAGCTGTGAACCTCTCTCAAGGCCATTCCGTTTCAGAGAAACTCGGAAAAGGCAACCACGCGCTATGGAAAGCGCAAGTGAGTGCTGCAGTTCGCGGCGCCCGACTCCAGGGCCATCTCACCGGCGCTGTGAAAGCTCCAGACGCCGAACTCTCGGTCACCATAGATGGGAAGACCACAACAAAGCCAAATCCGGCATTTGAAGATTGGGACGCCAATGATCAGCTTGTTCTTGGCTACCTCCTATCATCTCTTTCAAGGGATGTGCTGATCCAAGTTGCCACATGCAAGACAGCGGCTGAGGCATGGCGGGCCATTGAAGGACTCTACTCCACCGGCACTCGAGCAAGGGCGGTGAACACCAGACTCGCTCTCACCAACACGAAGAAAGGAACAATGAAGATCGCCGAGTATGTCGCCAAGATGTGAGCGCTTGGTGATGAGATGGCTGCCGGCGGCCGTCCACTTGATGAAGAAGACCTTGTCCAGTACATCATCGCTGGGCTAAATGAAGACTTCAGCCCGATCGTCTCCAACCTCTGCAACAAGTCTGATCCCATCACGGTTGGGGAGCTGTATTCCCAGCTCGTCAACTTTGAAACCCTCCTTGATCTCTACCGCAGCACTGGTCAGGGAGGAGCTGCTTTTGTCGCCAATCGCGGCAGAGGCGGCGGCGGCAGCGGCGGCGGGAGATCGTATTCCCATCCTGGGTGATTGTGGGATTCGACTCACCAAGACGGCAAGATTCATTCCGTCAATTACAACTTAACAGTGCAAGCTCGCGAGGTTGTATATGACCAGATAGTGGTGCCTTTCACGGAGTGCCTAAAGAGATTATATCTGATCAAGGCACCGAGTTCACCTCGCACTTCGGGAGAAGGTACATGAAGCTTGGAAGCTATCTTGCTTTAGCACGGCTTATCATCCGCAGACGGATGGTCAAACGGAGAGGACAAACCAAGTCCTGGAAGACATGCTGAGAGCCTTGCCTTGGATTTTAGTAAATGACTGGAGAGGTGTTTGCCCTAGCCGAATTCTCCTTACAACAAAGCTTTCAAGCAAGCTGAAGATATCCCCAATGAAGCTTATTTGGTCGACGATGTCGTACCCACTAATGTGGTCTGAGACAGGGTGAACGGGCGGTATTTGGACCTGACATTATCAACGAGGGGCCGAAGAGCAAGGTTCGCTTGATTCGAGACCGTCTAAAGGTGGCACAATCAGGCAGAAGAGTTACGCTGACACCCCGAAGAAGGGACCTAGAATTTAAAAGAAGGAGATTACGTATATCTCAAAGTTTCGCCGATAAGGGGAACGAAAAGGTTTAAGGTTAAAGGAAAGCTGGCACCAAAGATATGTGGGACCCTTTCAAATCAACGGCTAGAAGAGGAGAAGTTGCATATAGTTACAGCTACCAGAGAATATTGCGATGTGCACCCAGTCTTCCATGTGTCTCAATTAAAAGAAATGCTTACGAGTGCCGGAAGAACAAAGCTCCGCTGGAAGAGATTCACATTAGTAATGATCTCAACGTATCCAGAACACCCGATCCGGATATTGGATGAAGCCGAAAAGAGGACTAGGAGCAAAGTGTGGCGTATGTACAAGGTACATGATGGAGTAATCACACTGAGGATTGAAGCCCTGGGAAAGCGAGGAATTCTTGAGGACGGAATACCCGCACCTATTCGAGAACTGGTCAAGAAATCTCGGACGAGATTTATTTAAGGGGGGTAGGTTTGTAACACCCCGAAAATTCGACGCGACAAAAAAAATCTAAACTCCAAAAATATGGGTTTCGAAAACTTTTAAATTAATTACATCATGCCGATCTTGTCGCTATCTTTTATTTGGATTTGATTTCGAAAGTCATTAATCGTGAGTAAAGAATAGTTAATTAGGAACTAAACCCTAAAAGTAATTGGTAAAATAAATATAATTAAAATAAAGATTAGTGTGGATAGAAATAAATAAAATAATTATCGCGACCATATTTGGAATAAATTAAATTTAATGCAATGGAACAAGAATTAATCCTAATTAAAAAATTCAAATAATATTAATATAAAAATAATATATGAGTAATATTAAACTAGGGGTGAATTCATTAGTTGAGATAACACAAATATGAGTCAAATGCATCATATGCAAAAATTAGGAATTGTGAATCAAATTTTAATATGGGAAATACACAAAATCGTTTAATAGAAAAACCACGTTCATCGGCCGCCACAATGTTCGACGATGTCCCCTAGCCTTCCTCTCCTCTCCCCACCCCTGCCTAGCCGCGCCGAGCCCGCGCGCGCCGCACGCCGTCGCCTGTCGCCGTGCGCCGTCACCGGCTCCGCCGCCTGCCGGCCTCGCGCCGTGCGCCCCCTCTCGCGCCCCGCGCCGCGCGCAACATGCGCCGCGCCGCGCGCGTGCCACGTCCGTCCGCGCTGCGCCGCGCGCGCACCGTCGCCATCGGCCCCTTCGCCGCGCCAACGTGCATCGGCCGCCTGTCGCCGCGCACCCGTCCGATTGCCGCTGCGCGCGCGCCAGCGTCGCGTCGCCGCCTCGTGCCGCGCGTCCGCACCTCGCGGCCGCGGCGCCGCCCCGCGCCGCCGCCGCCGTCGCGTCGCCGGCTGTCGCGCCTGCGCGCCGGTCACCGTTGCCCGTCGCGTCACCGTCGCGTCGCAGCGCCGTCGCCTGTCGCGGTGCGCCGTCACGCCCGAGCCCTGCGGCGCTCGCGCCTGTGCGCCCCGTCCTCGCGCCTTCCCCCTACCCGCGCAACATCGCCGCGCGCGCGCAATCCGTCCGTCCCGCTGCCGCGCCCGCGGCGCACCGCTCGCCATCGCCGCCTCCGTCGCTCGCGCAACCGTCGCCGCCGCCTGTCGGCGCGCACCGTCGCCATTGCCGCTGCGCGCCGCGCCAGCGTCGCTCGCCGCCTTCGTGCCGGCGCGTCCGCACCTCGCGCCGCGCGCCCGCCGCTGCCGCCCGACCGTCGCGTCGCCGCTGTCGCGCCGCGCGCGTCACTGTCGCCCGTCGCGTCACCCGCGGCGGTCGCCGCCCGTCGCGTCCCGCCCCGAGCCCGTGCAGCGCGCCCACCCCGAGCGGCGCCGTCGCGTCTTCCCTTCCCCTCTCTTCCTTCCTTCTCTTTCTTCCTCTTCTCGCCCTATAAAAACCCTCCGCTCCATCCCAGCCTCTCCACACCATCCCCATCTTCCCCTCCCTCTTCTCTTCTCACGCGCGCGCCGTAGTGTGCCGCCGGCGCCCTGGCCGTGCCACCGCGCGCCCCGGAGCCACCGGCCGTCCCGAGCCGGCCCGCCCCCGCCAGTCGCTGTCGTCCCGGCCGACGCGTCGCTGTCGGTAGCCCGCCCCCTGCGTCCATCGTCGTACGCGCCGGGGAAGAAGCCGAGAAGGAGAGAGAAGAGAAAAGAGAGAGAGAAGAAAGGGAGCGGGAGGAGAAAGGAGAGGAGAGAGAAAGAAAAGAAAGAGAGAAAAGAGAGAAAGAAAAGAAGAGAGGGAGAAAAGAAGGGAAAAATTTAAGGAATTTAAAATATTTAAAAATATTAGATTTAATCTTAGGCTTAATGAAAATATAGCTAGATAAATTCTTGCTATTTAAATACCTAAAATACTAGCATTTAATTGTAGGATCAATTATTTAAGAACTAAACAATTAGACGAATTCTTATAGATTATTATAGATTATTTCTAGTAACTCTAAAGAGATCAATTCGCGGTAATAAATTCAAAATGTAATTAAATAAATATAGGAATTATCATAAATTGTTATAGATTATTTTTGGGTAATCCCTATAAGTAATCGATTAACGGTAGAAATTCCGGATTTAATTACTAGGGATTTTAGCCGTGTATTATATTTAGCCATTTAGGTCATAGACTAATTACGTCATATAAGATTTCTAGGGATTTTGTCCGATGTTTCTAAACCTATTATATGGATGTATTGCTCGGGTAGATTAATTAAAGACTTATGACAACAAATATTTATACCCGAAAATAGTCTAAATTAAAATGGGGTTCCCCTATTCGCGAATAGCAAAGATAATTAAAAAGAATCGACTTTCGCATCCGACTTTCATTTGGATTTATTTTGGATTTTTATTTGAATTCTAACCGAATTCAAAATCAATTTCGCACGTAACTATAGAGCCCGAGGGAGCCGCGGATCTCAGGAGAAGGTCAAGACCAACAGGACGTCAAGCAAGGCAAGTCATCAACTATTCCTTGATCACGTTGATCCCAATTGCGAAATTATTTGTTTACAAATAAGATTGCATGCAATGATGAACATCCCACTTGTGATTATGCCATGCCTTGTTATTGTTTACCTTCAAATCCTTGTAACCATAATTACGTATGAGTCCCCTAGTCAATTATGACACTTGCTTAGAAAATGCTATTCTAGAATCTTGCATGTTTCATATTTTATCAAATGCTATATGCTTGGGCAATTACCTTTGGGAAGGTAATTGAGATGCGGCATGTGGAGGCATGAGCACCACATTGGCCATGATAATGGTGACATGAAAGGAATTAAAAAACTATGTTTTAGACCGGGCGGACGGTGGATTTGGGTGGTATCTGGGAAAGGCTAGTACCGGTCCCCGGTCAATAAGGACCGGAGCCCATGAAGTTAAGCATGAAACGCTTCGTACAACCACATTTCTCGAATGGGGTTAGACTAGCGGGGAGTAAATAGCCAGCGGAGGCAGTATCCATGCATAGTGGTTCTCATGTGTAAGGCATGGGCTCTACAATGGTGTCGCCATTGCTAGGATTGTCGTGTGTTGAGTTGAACTTAGTTATTAACTTAATTACATGGGTGTAAAATTTCCCTTCCCGGGTGCGCCAGAACTCCTCTCACTGCTAAGAAACCGTGTACGCCTAGAGTGCATGAGGGTGAAAAAGTTCATGGAGCGGGTACTGCAATGTGAGGTTATCGAAAGGCTTTGCGGACGCGTCTCATGTGTTGAGACATCGATTGTTGGGCAGTCACGGAGTGTGGGTAAAGTGTACATCCACTGCAGTGTGAGTAAACCAAATCTATTCGATGATGCCGTGCTCGCGGTTATTGAGCACCGGGACATTGTATTACACTGGCTAGTCTCTAAATTCTTAAATTGTGTGGGAGGGGGTTATTGCATTGATGAATTTTTATGCTGTTAGAGTCACTTCCTGAGATGGGGGAAAGTGGACGTCCTCAGAAAACCATAACGCTCAATGGGGAAAGCTATCCTTGGGATCACAATGGATGTGGACAGAACCGTGTTGCTTAAATACAAACACTGTACTAAAATGTGATTAGTCAATGCTAGGTCTTAAGCTTGTGAAAAGAATTAACAAACTTGCCTTTGCGCAAAAGAACCAAAGCATCCTTTGAATACCCCTTCATATGCATTGTTGGCTGTGGTCACTTGTTGAGTACGGTTGGGTACTACACCCTTGCAAATATAAAATTTAATCAGAAGCGGGCGATGAACTACGGAGGATCCCTATGCCCTACTACCAGGAGGGAGACGAAGACGATGGTGCCCCGTAGGTTTAGTACGGTGTTGCCTGTGGCAATGGCATGCCGCTGCCTAAATTCCGCTGCTCTTATCTAAACTCTTGCTTTTGGTTGTATTCGGACCGCTCGGTCCGATGATTTAAGACAATGCTGTGGGCTTATGTTGTAATAATTCGTACTAGACTCTCGTGTATGAGCATTTGGTATTTCTGCTATGAATTCGTGTGTACCAGACTCTTGATCCAGGGAATGGTACGGTTTACACGATTGATTCCTGTTATAAAACGGGGGTCCCAAGTTGGTGATCTGGTATAGCTCTTTTCCTAGGTGGAAGTTCAACTTAACAGTCTCCACCGAAACACTGGTATAAACAAACAGGATCAGAATCGAGAGCATTTCCCTGTGAGCATGAAATTGGTGGGATTGTTAGATTATTGGGCTAGGCCCAATTAAACTAATAAATTCCATTGGCCCACATTAAGTGCTATGGGTAATAATACCACCTTGGGAAATCTAAGTGAAGAGGTCTCAACTTAATAACGCGAGCTAGTGGAGAGTCTCTGTTGACCGGTTGAGATGGTGCGCGGACAAACCAGGCGGGGCGAGGGCGAGGCAGACAGCAGCTGCTGCTGCACTCTCTCGTTTTGTAACGGACGTAATAAACCGGAGAATTGATTTCGTATCAATAACGTGTCAGTTACGGAATTAAACGTCGTGAATTGATTCCGTCGTGTTAGGATAAAACGTCGTGAATTGTTCGCGTCGGTTCGGAATTCAACGCCGTGAATTGATTCCGTTTTAACGAGCGCGTCGGTTACGAAATTAGCACCGCAGTTGATGATCCGAACGTTACTCTCTGCGCTCGCATATAATATACTCCGCAGTGACCAGAGGACGACACGAAGTTCTTCACGACTCTTTGCACTTCGGTTTCCTCCTCCTCTGTTCTTGAGTTGCAGAATCGCTTCTCCGTTCTCGTTCACGCTGCGCGCACAGGTGTACGGGACGAGCAGGTGCCTCCGGAACTCCGTCCGCTTGAGACTTGCACAGGTAGGCGGCGATCAAGTTTTTGGGTAGCGCTTCAAGCGCGACTGCTCTTGTTTCTTCGGCGGCTACTGCTGGCTGGCATCGACGCCTTTCACCAGATGTCAACGAGATTGGAGACAAGAAGATGAACAACTCAACCGGACGGCAATAATCATGCCTCAAAATCCAGCGGTGGGTACGTTCTCGGGGTATACTTTCTTCTCCGATTCTATTAGATGTTTCTTTGTTAATACTCTTCGCAATGGCAGCATTGCGTTATTATGTAAATGTTGATGCTTATTTCATATTAAGCATATCTCAAGTTGTATACTCCAGCACTGTCACTAGATATCTACTCAATATTGCAAATGTCATGTTATTGTCTTAATATTTTGGATTAAAATATGCCGAATTATGATCAAATTTCCAACAAACTATATCTCACTCAAGCAAATAAATTAAATACTATAGTGAGATCTCAAATACTTACTTTATTAAACAGCATTCGCTGAGGTCAAGCAACAGAAGAAGGCCAACAACTCTAGTGCTTCTCCGGAACTCGAGTGGAAGAATGTCAACAAACTGACACTCCTTCCGAACTTCCCAAAGGGAATCCAATATTTTGGGGCATTTCTTCCGAGCTTCCCTCACTTTCTAACTAATTCACATACTTAAGGTGATGCCTTAAAATATGGATGTGAGTTATACTCCACTTGAAGTCTTGTG
>CM020182.1:13969215-14008471 GCA_009805545.1 Oryza longistaminata | reverse complement strand
GAATTGCTAACCACTTTAAAGCAATCCTGAGATCAGTACCAATCATAAATTAAACTATGTTAATAATTCCTACCTGTATATTCTAATCCGAAGAACTGATGATAGAATATATATCTACTAGAGATACTCGTAATTTTTGGGCAAAAAAAATATCTAGTAGCGAGCAACTAAAGAATTAGAAACACAACATCGTCAGGAACTTGAGTCATACATGTGCAAGTTAGAGAGCAAATTTTAGTGTGTATTACTTAAACCATAAACAAATTAATCCAATATCCAACATCCTGGAGCAAGGAGAGTAGAAGAAACCAAAAGGATGATGAACATTCTTTCAAAATCATTAGTTGAGATGCTCCTGGGATACAATCACAAAAGATGAAAATCACAGGACATGACAAAATTCTCACAGGGGAATTCCATCGAGCAGCTGGTAGGCACACATTAATCAAGATGTTACCTGAGGAGAAGGATCGGGCACGGCAGAAGCGGCACACTCCGACGAGGTAGGAGTGCTGGGCCTGGGTGTCAGAGCACCGCCGCACCGGCACAGGAGGTGCCGCACCTGAAGGCTCGGAGTGCGACGGGGGTGCCGACCTGCGTCGAGGCAAGCGCACGGCAGGGGATTGTTAGCGAATCACGCGAGAAGAAAACAAATGAAGAAAATTGGGTGCTACAAACTCCACGGAGGGCAAATAAATTTCTCCAATCAGAGAGGAAATCACAATTAGACCGGCAAACATGGGGAGTGGGAGAGATGGGATAATGGGGGTGGACGATTTTGGGGGAACGCCAGAAAATCGCGGGAAGGAAAAAGATGGATTGGGAATTGGGGTTTTTTTCGTGAGAGCTAGAGAGCCCTTCTTTTTCTTTTTTTTTTTTTTTGAGTTGACCGGGGTTTTCTAGAGGGCTGGCAGGTTTTTTTTTTAAGTACGGGAAAACTTCCTTTTTTTCAGGGAGTGGATGTGGCTGGGTCAAAACAAACTCCAGATATTCCCTCATTAAAAAACTAACTCAGGATAAAATATTGCATCAAAAATTTATACATGGTAATATTATTTATAAAATATATGAAATCTCGTGTTTTCTATTATACAAAAATTATGTAATTATTTTCAAAGTTACATGACCATAAGAGTAAAATATACCGTCTTTAAATATAGATTTTGCATCCTTTATTTCTAGATAATCAATCTAGAATTTTTTATTTTTTTTTTTTTTTCAAATTTTTATAACGATCGTTGCTACGGGAGGTAGAGCCACCAGTAATAACATAAGTGTGGTAGGCGTGTACAATAATACCTTCGACTAAGTGGCGGTCATGGAGCTTGACGACGAAGATAGAACAGTGGCAACGCTACTCAACCTGTCAACCAGACTGATAAGACCTGAACGACAAAGTGTCATATGTATTGATTAGAGGGTTGGCGTTGATGGCGAACAAGTAGTAGCTACTAGAGTGTTAGGTAGTAGTGACAACCGCATGCTAGCATGGGAAAATATCCCCTCTAGAGTAGAGGTGCCAATGTACTGATAAATTTTTATACGGCAGATACAACGGTGGGCGCCTTCTCTCGTTTGCATGACACTTGTTTAGATATGGCTAAAAAAATATATCATGGCATTACACCATTTTATTAATGTAATATTAAATAAAACCTTATACTAAAATATAACCTTAGATGTGACTCGGTATCTCTACTATTAAAATATTCGTGTTATTAAAAGATCATGATAATAATTTATGTTTTTCTATTAATGGAAGACAAACAGTTATGCATGTCACACGCCACATGCCCTGTTTTTATCATTTGCAGGCCCTTCCGAATAGTTCATTTATATTTTTTTTTATAGTACTGGAAATGAGGTCGCGTGTCGACATTTTATATTAACATGTTTCATACAATTATTTTATCGGTTAGCTATACTTTAATTAGCAAACTAAAACTTAGTAAAATGTAAAAAGAAGTTTTTGACCAGTACAAGCACAATTTCATTTGCAATTCCTTTAATTTTGTTTTTTTATTGCATACTTTATAGAGTTTTTTTTACAGAAAATCAATTAAATATATTTTTATTTTTAGATAATGTTTAATCTATTTTATAAAATAAAAACAAAGCTCACAAGATCCATGCATGGCTAGCGTAATACTAGAAATTAACTAACTGTAAAATTCTATATTATGTAATTTATATTACAAAGGATGCTTTATTTCAATACAATCCCAAGGACCAATCCGCACATGCCTTGGAGGATGACGACATTTGCAAGGGTATCGTTCATGACCCTTGCAAAATAACATTATTAGCAAGGAACATAGAGTGATGTAGGGCAGATAAAGGATCTTCTGCAAGGCTATACTATGTGCAAGGGGAAATACTCTTGCCAATAATTGCATTTTCTTGTAGGCACATGTTTTCAAAAAAAAAAAAAGGGGGGGAACGAAAAAGGGGGGGAAACCCCCCAACATAATCCTTTTGGGCCCAACTTGCAAAAATTGCAATAAGAGTGAAGGCAGCAGAACGTCGTAGAAGAGAAAGGGGCATCTCCTCTTACTTGTGTTTAAGTAGGTGCTGCTGGAGCGAGAAGTTGTGCACACGCTAAGAGGTGGATGGAAGGCCAACCAAGGCGGCGCATGAGCTCAAGAGAGGGGCTGGTTGCAGCCAAGCAGCATGATCCACTACTGGCGAGGGTATAGCCGAAAAGACTCGACTAATGCGGGTCTTTTATCTAGATGTACGCCCGTTCAACCCCCCTCTTGCTCTCTCCTCGGTCTCCCATTCTTATTTTTTCTTTTTTTTCTTCTTCTCTCTTTTCTTTTTTTTCCTCTTTCTTTTTCAGCAAAGGTATGACTAAACAATAACTGATAAACCAAGATAAGATAGCCTTGGTTGATGGAACTCGTCGTGCAAGCTCGTAGACCTCCCTTCCCCACACTTGACTTTTGTGTCATGAATGTCAAAAACGAAGTGTGTGATACTGGGGCCTCTATAAAACGTGTTACATAGCCGGGACCTCTGCTGCATCATCCATCACAAGTGACTGAAAGTTTCTTTCTACCCCGAGGCGCTAGTAATGAATACAAGTGTGCTATAAGTGGAGTTCACATGACTTTCGTATAATAAAATACTATTATTCGAATTCTAACAGTATTATAAATATTTTGTGATGGCCGGGCACTTGTTCACTAATGCTTGCATATATGTGTATTATATCCGTTATTACATGTCTATGAACTAGTTAGAAGATATTTATGTTATTAATTATAATTAATGGCACATTATTGATTAGAAATACTATTAGAAAAATTTGGTACGAAAATTTATAGTGTGCAAACATTTCCCAGGTGGTAGTACAATTTCGTAGGTGGCATTGTTGTGGCTTTGTTCACCTGAGAAGATATATTTTCCAGGGTACGGGTAAGAGGTCCACCTACGAAGAACAGCATCTTCCTAGGCGGATTGGTTGTCGCCTGCAAAAATTGATAATTGTCGCAAGCTTTACCAACAGGCGGGACTGGCCGTCCGCTCGCGGAAGATCCATTTTAGCAACCTACAAAAAATCATTTTTCTGTCGTGAAATTTGTTAGAAGTTCAAATATAATACAATAGTTGAAAAATGGATGGCATGTGGAGGGACAAACCAACCTATCGAGAGGAAAAAAGAAGGTTTGGGTGTGTAAGTGCAGTACGTGTAGAAAAATGTTAAAACAGGCTAGGGTGGGGTGTGTTGGGACACCTGGGGCAATTAAACAGGTAGGTGGCTCCACAATTTAAGACTTGCATGAAACAACCTGACATCATAATAAAGTTTATCGGTTTGCACATTAATAGACCAGCAAGCGGAAGCATTGTGATGGGATGTCGGGCGTCAAACCGGAATACTAGTACACAAACATCCATCTAAAAACCCTTCATAATTTTTTATTTATTTAAAACCGAGAAAAAATAATACCCATACCCGGTAAAAAAACAACAACGATCATGTCAAAATAGTTTTTATTGGTAAAATTTGACAATGATCTTAATATCACCTCGTTTTCTGTGAACCGTAGTCAGTCATAGGCAGCCCTAAGTGTGCGTGATAAGACCTACCTGAACCAGTCTCTCGATCTCCTCTCTCGTGCCGTTGTCAACATCTCGCCACCGTGCAGCTATTTCTCTCCTTCTTCCTTCCTCTTTCCAGCACCGCGCGCCGCCACCACTTCTCCTCTCCTCAAGCACTACCTTAATTGGGTACTGAATCACTTATAAAATTAAACTTTCAATCCAAAATTATAATTTTCGAACAAAAATTTTCTTGACCCTCGAAAATATATTTGGATTGTAATTTATTAAGAAACTTTACCATAGTTAAAGAGCTACAAATGCTTTCAATAATATTTTTACCGGGTACGGAGAAGTAACAATTTGACACAAAATTAGAAATTATGGGACTATCCATTAGTTTATAGATTAAGACATAATCCTTAAAATGACTCATTCGACTAAGTTGTTCCACAGTCGATGCAGTAATTACAGGTAAAATATGGAAAAAATTATCACAAGAAATATAACAACTCCCCAGATGAGATAAGAAATATGCCTCAACCGACAAAACAATTCCAGTGTCCAAAGATTCCGCGGAGCACGCCAAAGGACGTCGTGGCGCGAAACATTGCTGCGTCAATAGCCCAAAGTTTTCAGTATATATGTTTAACAATGTTTTATGTACTCTCGCTAGTATTATAGCCAAGACGTGCACCCTGGTATGCAAAGACGAGAAAATCATTAGGAAATCTAACTACGAAATGCTGCAATTTTCTATTACACGCGCACAGTGTGCAAGCTGACGCTATATTTCACCGGCCTTGGAAAATAATGTTACGAGATAAGATATAGGATGCCATATCACAGGATGCTAGTACGGTTATCGTTTGATGCACCTACAATTTGAATTTAGGACATCCTAAAAGAATTGTCACCCCATGTTTTTTTTTTAAAAAAAAAACATTCAAAATGTAACTAAACGTAGACTTCAATGCACAAACAATTATATAAGACACACACACTTTTTATAAGTAAACAATGTATAATGTATAGAGTTCACTAGTACAGAACCGTTAGCTACAAACCCAAATGTGAAAAGAGAAGATGAGAGAAAATATAAAACGGATTAGCATGGGGTTCAGATAACGTGTCTTTGAGATATGTGCCAAGTATTAGTGGTATGTACAAATAGATTTTTATATATTGATGTGTCAATTCTTTTTAGTTGATGTGTCAATTTTTTTAGTTAACCACGTTAGCGTATATAATACTATTAACTCTAAATCTACATTAAAACATAGATAGTAACCTCCAATCCCCTGGTAAGCTTATTTAAAGTTGCTTAGTTTCTCACTCTTCCACGCTAGTCGTGTCATTTTGCGTGTGGAATACTTCACAAAGCTGCTAAAATATGCGGTGTTTGTGAAATTTTTCTATAGAAAGTGTGTTAAAAATCATATTAATCTATTTTAAAAATATTTAATACTTAATTAATTAGTATACTAATTGAGTAGCTTCGTCATTGCTGCGGAGGGATTAGTCCAACAAGAACAGAACATAGCCTAAGAACCGTAATATCAGGAGCAACATCCATCATATATTGCAACATATGTCAGGGGGTTTTGCGCGCATGATGGGGTTTACACATTACTTTCATAATTGGATTGATATAGAAAACGGGAATTTCAGAAAATGTCGAGGTTTGAATTGGTTAACATTTTTTATGCTGGAATAAACTTCGCTTAATACAGAAAACATAAATATTGTAGTCGAACGATAATATCCTATGCAGGGAACCGATAAACTCGCATTCGAACAATATTCAGGACCAAATGCTGAAGTGGTTTGGAGCCACAAACTCTGCAGTCAATAATCAGCCATGCTTACGTACGATTGTTTTTGTACGATGTTTGTACGATGAAACGTTTTTCGTCGCTGACTCCTAACGTTTTTTAGCTATGAAACGGATCCCTCCCCTATTGAGGCCCATACCAAAGCCCAAGATTCCTCCTGACGGCCTGGTCTGCTTCTCTTGGCATGCCTTTGCATAGCTAACCAAAGCAATCTTCTTTCTAATTATATAGTTAAAGCAATTTTCATCCTAATTATTTTATCACAGTAATTGTACTTAGCGCGGGTCAATTATTCATGTGGCAGGTTTAAGCAAATTACTTCATACATATATGTTCCTTGCACCTTGGACAGGGATAGCATCAAACCCTACTTGCGAAGTAGTTCTAATGGCCGGCCATCAGAATTGGAGGAAGAAAAAGTTTCATATATGAACCAAAAAAAAAATGTCAAACAAGTTTGCATATGTTTAGATACAGATAGAGTTCCTTAGAGACAAACTTTAAAGCCATAGATAGTTCTGCCTCAGCACATTAATCCGATGTCAGCCATGGTGATGAAGCAGAACTTGTTTTCAAAAATTCCACTCTTTTAGCATGAGGATAGAAGGCTCAAAATATCTTCTTTCCCTTTAGATTAAGATAGTAAATTTAGCTTAGATTGAATTACTCTGCGTAGATGTGCTAATATAATCGCAAGTATAGATTATAATTCTCAATTAAGTCAGATGCAAAGAGGTTAATTGGACTTTAGGGCCTGATGAGGGCTCCTGAGTATAGCCGCAGTGCGTGCGCCGGGCTCGCGTTAGGTTTCCCTGCCTGTCGGCGCCGTCTGCGTTGATCGTACAAAAATCGGAAGAAAAAAATTCGTATGCGTAGCATTTTCCAGTCAATAATGCTTGTGTTTGAGACAGCAATGATTAGATGCATTAATAAAGAGTAGTACTGAATTTTTCGCACCTACTAATTAATGTGGAGAATATGATGCTTAACACGAAAACGAAATTTAAAACTGAGTAAGCCACTAATTAATGAAATTAAGTAAACGTCACCAAAACGATCAAGAAGAATTAAGGACTGATCAGCTAGACACCATATCCCCTGAGAATTTTTTTTTACTCTTTCCTTAGACTTTTTTATGTTTTAATTTATAAAGTAGACCATTTCCAAAGTATTTTAAACTAATCTAGACCTTTTGGCCACGCCAGCCCTGACGGCCAAATAACGTATCAGTCACCACGGCGACGTGGCAGGACAACGCAGAACAAGAGGTACAGTTTTCAAAAATATTTTTTTTAAAAGATTATTAATAAATTAAAAGATAAAAAAGTCTAAATAATAAAAAAAAAGCTGACGAAGAGACGAGGCAGGGCCACCTATGATGCAGCCCAGTACACATTAATCAATTATGGATATTCGTTATTCGTGGTTTAAGAAGACTACTAGGCTTCGTGAACACACACGTCTGCTGTAAAAAACATTTTCTAGTTCACCTTTGGAGTGTATTATTTGTTCTGATTTTATTAAAAAAGTTCTTTAAAGTATGAGTAGATCAAAACTAAAATAATAGCTAAAGATCCTGAAGGCATGTCATAAGATAAGTTGACTGGAATAGCATGGTGGATCAATGAAATTCCTTAGTTGCGCATTATTATACATTATCAGCAAATTAATAAGAATATCTTCTTAATAGGCTTCTATTAGGAAGTAATGATCCAACTTTTGATACCCAACCCCAACAACAAATAAATGAAAAAGTACGAACTACCCCCCCCCCCCCCCGAACTATCGCGGTCGTCGAAATTAACCCCCCCCGAACACAAACCGGTATTCTTCACCCCAACTAATGCAAACGGAAAATTTAACCCAACCCTCGACCCAATCCGCGGTGGTTTTTGTCCACGTGGCATACGCGTGCCAGTCCATCAGCACTCTATTTATTAAAAAATGTGGGGACCCACCTGTCATCTCCTCATCCTCTCTTCCTCATCTCTTCTCTCTACTCACTCTCTCTCTCTCAAACGCGTCGTGCTGGGGGTGAGGGACGCGGCGGCGGCTATGCGGGCGGCTGGAGGAAGCGCCGGTGAGGACGCTATGGGCGCGCGGAAAGAAATGGCGGGAGCGCCGGGGAAGAACGCCGGCGGGCGGGCCGCGGAGCGGCGGGCGGGTGCGGGCGGCGAAGGAAAGCGGCGACGAAACGAGGTCTCCTGAAAGTATGATGGAATTTGAATGTTAATAATTGTGCAATCTCAGGATTGCTTTAAGTGGTTAGAAAATTCAGGTCTCCTGAAAGTACGATGGAATTTGAATGTTAATAATTGTGCAATCTGATAGCAAACCATTGGCATGTGTGCAAAAATTCAGTAAATTAAACAAGCTAAGACACATGTTGTTTATTCTTTTGGTGTATTGAAGTGTAGACAGAGTAAACAAATTATAGAGAAATATGTACTACTTAATATGTTCAAGTTATCACTAATAATGATTTATCTGGGAGCAATTATTTTTTGTATTTAAAAGAAGATTTGCTATTAGTCTACATCTAATCTTTCCTCTTCTTATTTTGATAAACTTCCTTGACATAATCTTTCAAAATATGCATCCTTACCATATAATTTCAAGTGTAGGGCTAGCCATTATTTGCATGTCAGAATAGCTTGTTTAGTGTGAGATTAATGGCTGAGGACCGTAGTTGGATGTATAAAAGGGTAGTGAATGGATACATTTCAGATGAGTATTTGAAAGGAGTTAAGAGGTTTATGTCACACGCTGTATCAAAGTTACAAGGTCAGGCAGAGAAAAGGGTTAGATGCCCTTGTACGAAGTGCAAGAATGGACAGCTGCATGACAAAAGAATAGTTCAAATGCACCTTTGCAATAAAGGATTTACTGAAAATTACCATGTGTGGAGTAGACATGGTGAAAGTGGAGCTGATACCAGTGAGACACCAGAAGGCAGTATTGACAATGAGATGAATGAAGGAGGTAATGCCTATGGAGAGTCAGATCATATAGATGAGATGGTGTTGGATGCCGCAGGGCCTAATTTTTGTCAAAATATTGAAGAGCCTCCAAATGCTGAAGCAGCTTCATTTTTTGATATGTTAGATGCAGCAGACAAGCCATTGTGGGAGAAGTGTGGAAAACACTCTCAATTATCTGCAGTCTCTCGGTTGTTGACAATAAAATCAGACCATAATATGTCTGTAGCTTGCTTTGATGAGCTGGTCAAGGTTATGAAAGAAATGTTGCCTCCAGATGCAAATTTGCCAGGGAGTTTTTACAAATGCAAGAAAGTCGTCGAAGCTTTAGGTATGCCTGTCCAAAAGATTGATGTTTGTAAGAATGATTGCATGTTATACTATAAGGAGCATGCTAACAAAAGGAAATGTATAACATGTAATGAGCCTCGTTATATTGAAGGGTTAGAACTCCCTGAGAATAAGAAGGGCACTCCACAGAAGGTGCTTCGCTACCTCCCAATCATTCCACGCCTACAGAGGCTCTACATGTCACGAGGCACTGCAACACACATGACATACCACAAGGATGGGCTTGAATCAGAGAGGTGCAACAATGAAAGCAGAAAGAAAAAGTTAACTCACCCAGCAGAGAGTGAAGCATGGAAGCATATTGATTCAAAGTACCCTAATTTTGCAAAGGAGCCTCGAAATGTGCGTTTAGGGTTGTCAACTGATGGATTCACGCCATTTAATCAAACTGCAACCCCTTACTCCTGTTGGCCTGTTTTTGTTGTCCCATATAACCTGCCCCCAGCATTATGCATGAAGGCACATAATATTTTCCTTACCATGGTTATACCAGGGCCTACGCACCCTGGAAAGAACATAGATGTATTCTTCCGTCCACTAATTGATGAACTTTTGCAACTTTGGACAGAAGGAGTTGTGACATATGATCGCTCAAAAAACCAGAACTTTGTCATGCGAGCTGCCCTTATGGGGACAGTAAGTGACTTTCCTGCATATGGGATGTTGTGCGGCTGGAGCACACACGGGAAATTAAGAGATTGAAGGTTTTGGAAAGGAGCATAATTGGGTGAAAAGATCTATCTTTTGGGAGTTGCCTTACTGGTGTGAGTTGTTAGTACGGCACAACCTTGATGTGATGCACATTGAAAAGAATGTGTTTGACAATATATGGAATACTTTGATGGATATCCCAAAGAGGACTAAAGATAATGTCAAGGCTCGATTTGATTTAGCCAATATATGCAATCGCAAAGAACTTCATATGCAACAAAAATCTATAGGTCGATGGGTGAAACCAAAAGCTTGTTATAGTCTAGATAAGGCACAGAAGAAATTGGTACTGCAATGGGTTAAGAATCTTAAATTCCCTGATGGTTATGCATCAAATTTAGCACGGGGTGTTGATATTAATCGAGGCAAGATCATAGGAATGAAGAGTCATGATTGCCATGTCTTCATGGAAAGGTTGCTACCTGTGGCATTTCGTGATTTCCTCCCCAAGCACATCTGGAAGTGTTTAGCAGAACTGAGCTACTTCTTTAGGCAACTATGTGCAAAAGAGGTGGATATAGAACAAATGAAGCACCTACAAAAGAAAGTGCCAGTCATTGTGTGTAAACTTGAACAGATTTTTCCTCCTGGATTTTTTGATTGTATGGAACACTTGGTGGTGCATCTAGCTTATGAAGCTTTAATTGGAGGGCCTGTAGCTTACCGCTGGATGTATGTATTTGAAAGGTATGTTTCTTTGGTTAAGTACTAAAGTGTGAATTTGTATATTAATTTCATAATTATGTTTTCTGCTCAATTCATAGGGAGTTACATGAGGCTCGCAAGAAGGTTCGAAACAAAGCACGTGTCGAAGGTTCAATTGTAGAGGGGTATAGAGTACAGGAGGTCTCTAATTTTATTTCTATGTACTTTGCTGATCATGTGCGAACAAAGCACACTCGCGTCCCTAGACATGATGATGGTGGTTTCAGAGCACCTACTGACTGGCTGTCTATATTCTCTATCCCATATCGCACTCTTGGAAAGAGCACATCACGTAACTTATCAAGAGAAGAATGGCAGGCTGCTAGGGTATATGCATTACTCAATTGTGCAGAAGTTGACAAATATGTCTTGTAAGTATATATTATTCTGTTTTCCTATTTTATTACTTGGGCTCTATTTTTGTGAATATGACATATTACATTTATGTTATTGCAATAAATGTCAGGAAATTTGATAGGGAGATGAAACAACAAAACAGGAACATCACTACAACTCAATTACAAGAGATGCATGAGAAAGATTTTCCAACCTGGCTTCGTGAGTTGGTAAGAATACATGATGTAATATCTGATGGATTATTATTTATTTTAATCCATGATTCATGAAAATTGATTCTACAGGCTGGAAAAGATGAAACAGTTGAAGAACAAGTAAGGGCTCTTTCCATTGGGCCCCGATACATGGTTAAGTGTTATAAGGGATGTGATGTTCAGGGGTTTCGTTTTCGTACACAACCATATGAACAAAAGAAATCATCGAGGACAACGACAAATAGTGGAGTTTGTGTGTCAGCAAATTGGTTTGATAACCAAGGGCCTGACTACTATGGCACTATTCAGGAGATAATAGAGTTGGAATATGTCAGTGATAGTGATCTAAAGGTGGCTCTATTTAAGTGTGACTGGTTTGATCCTAAGAAAGGAGTGAAGTATGACAAAGCACTAGGCCTAGTTGAAGTTAACCATACATCAAGATTGGAACAATATGAGCCTTTTGTGCTTGCATACCAAGTGGACCAAGTATATTATACACCATATCCATCGCCACCACGTGAAAGAAAAGATTGGTGGGTTGCATTCAAGACAAATCCAATTGGTACTTTACCCGTTCCTGCAGTGGACGATGAAGTTGATGATTCGCTTCCTCCTGTAGTTTCTGAATATTATCAAGAGGGAGAGCAGCTTGGAGCTGACATTTCACAGGAGCTTGCTGATGAAAGCTTGCTTCATGAATCAAATATTGTTGAGCAAGTTGATCCAGAAGATATGGATTTTTTAAATAGACCAAATAGCCATGAGAACATAGAGAGTTATGTTGCCATGGACAGTGATTGCAGCAGTGAAGATGAAGGGCCAATAGAATCAGATAATGACTCAGACAATGATAGTGATTCTAGTGACTAAACAATTGATATATATATGTGTGTGTGTGTGTGTGTGTGTGTGTGTGTGTGTGATATTATTATTTCATTTTCTCATGAG
This sequence comes from Oryza longistaminata, assembly GCA_009805545.1. Classification (NCBI taxonomy): domain Eukaryota; kingdom Viridiplantae; phylum Streptophyta; class Magnoliopsida; order Poales; family Poaceae; genus Oryza; species Oryza longistaminata. The sequence goes on along the minus strand of CM020182.1, from coordinate 13,996,345 downwards.
CAGTGGCATTATTACAAATTTACTATGTTATCTATTCTTTAATGAGTACATTTGCTTGCAAAATAACCCTTGTTTTTACTAGTTAAGTATTATGTCAAGACGCCATCGACATTATCCCGATCCTGAAGTTGAAGACCATTTTGAGGATTCAACACAAGATGAACCTTCAGATTCTTTGGTTACTTCAACAAAAGAAAGTAAGGGTGGTCGTGGTCCAAATGTTTTGATGGCACCAGTTCCAGAGAAAGATAGGGCAGTGATAACTCCACTCAATAAAGAGTAAGTTGACACTCTAAATTTCTGCTTATATTAAAACTCACACTGTCTATCACACACAAACACACACTCCATATAATATGTATATCATTGTTGTTAATAATTGAAAATCTTGTTGTAAACTCCATGTTAAATTTTAAGAAATACAGATGCATAGTTCCTATAAATCCAATATTATGATGGCTGAACATATTTTTTTGTCACTTTCATTGTTTTACACTAATATTACCTAACTTGGTAAATGGCATGTTGTTTCTAGTGCCTGGATTACGAATCCTATGAAGAAGAATGTTTCATCTACCATCACATGTCTTATAAAAGCTCACTACCCTGGCACATATAGACCTTTGGATAAACATGGCAAACAGGTGCCTGAGGATGAAGCAGTTGTCATTGCTCATTATCACAACTTTCCTGCTCATACAAGGATAACTATTCTGAAGGAATTTTTGGTGAGTTACAGTGTTAGCATTCACATAGAATATTTAGGTTCTTTTAATGGATTGACGTCCTACCTTATCCTTTTACAGCTGCGTTTTAAGTTTGCTGATGGTAGAGAAGAGGATTGTGCTAGATTATTTTATCGCAAAGCTGTTGAACGTTTTAGCCAAGCTTTGTCACATGAGAAATCTGAAGCAAAACGTTCTTTGGAGAAGCATATCGAAAATATGCGTGCGACTGAGTTACAACAGGATGGAGATGCCCCTTCTCATGATGATTTTGATGTTGATGATCCTCAACTTTGGAAGGCATTCCCTCCTTATTGGATTGAGCAAAAGTGGTGGGATATGTTGTGTGACTTGTGGTCTGATGAAAATGTAAAGAAGGTGTCAGCTCAAAACAGCAAAAATCGGATGGAAGGAGGTGGTGTTCATCATACTTGTGGTTCACGAAGTGTTGCTATGCATAAACAAGCCATGGTACCAAAGTTAAATGATTTTCCTATTATGATTTATACTACTTTGACTTCTCACTATGATATGTACTTTTGGATAGATAATTGAGAATGCAGGGACGGATGTTGATGATATTGATGTCTTTGAACGCACACATCGACATGCAAAGGGCAAGGGACAGTATGCCAACAAGAAAGCTGAACAGTTAGCGGTATGTGTTCTGCTTATTCTAGTTTCTAGTTTCAAGTTTGGCAATAAAAAAAAGTGAAATCATCTAAAACCATGCAATGGTGCCACTACATATCTTAATTAGGTGGTGTATAATGATCGTGTTAAGGAAGGAGAAAACAATCAAGTCGACAAACAGCATGTTTGGGTGCAGCTCACTAAAGGTAGAAAACGTGGAAGGTATTATGGTCTTCCAGGAATTATAGATAGAAACCATGTTGGTAATTCAGCAAGTGCACCATCTGGTAGCATGGAGACACAGCCACTATACACACAGCAGCAAGTGCAAGACATTGTTCAGCAGGCAGTCACTAATGCTGTGCACAATGCTCATCAAGAACTAGCATCAAGGATAGAAAGGCTAGAGCAGACAGTGGACAAGGATAAGGCAGAAACTCATTCCCATGTAAGTATAAATTAAAGCTATTTTTGTTACCTAGAAAGAACATACTAACTGGTATTATTTTTCAAATCACAGGATGCAAATGGACCATCTTCTTCTGTTGTCCCTGAGTTCCTTCATGCACTTCTCATGGTATATACTGACTTCAATCTTTTTACTACTGTACATCCTTATTATTTATTCTCTTGAACAAACATTATGAAAAATTTGGTTCTTGGACAACAATAGATCAATTTAAAAATGTTCTGCCAATGGTATGGCTTTAGTTGCAATACCAGTTAGTGAGTTCAATTTAGAAATGGACTGCTATGTATCATTCATAAGTTCAAACTTAGACCTACCCTTATAGTTTTTCAGTAACTTTGTAGCTTATTCTGTAATTTTATTTCAGAATGGGATGAACACTACTGAAGAGGCGCCACAAGCTGGTCATTGTGGAAGAACTTGTGAGAATGATGACCTCTGGCGTTTCTAGGATGTGCTAATGTCGAATTGCAAGCATTTAGAGATCAGGAATCCAGGATCATGTTATCAGACCTATTATAGTTGCTAGATTAATCAGTTTGATCAATTTACCTTCTGAGACTATTTTATTTATGTGTTATTGTCTACAGACCTGTCTTAGATTAAATGCAAATATATTGTCTACTGTTTATATTGATCATTAAAAATCCTTTGACGCTTTTCTGTCAGAGCAAATATAATTGTTGCATCATGTGATGCAGTATCCAATGCAGATGTTATTTGCTACGTACTGCATAAAAAGAACAATAATTAAAAATATCATTCCTGGTTAATTAGAATTAATAAAAAAATGATAAATCAAAACAATCCCAAGGGTATTTCTCTGTATAGGAGAATTAACTAATAATATAAAAATAATTAGTTTTTTTAATAAACTGAATTGAAAAGGTATTTGCAACGAGCAACCCTTGAGATTGTCAGTGTTATATGCAACAACCAAGACGGATTATTTCCAAGGAAAGCTCTTGAATTTAGCTCTTGCAGAAGCTATTCTCAACGGGGTCCTAGCAAATGATAGTATTAGCTAGGCCATTAATCCCAAGGCACCAATTACAAGAGTATCCCCTTGAAAATAACATTCCCAACGAGAACAGCATCAGTCCCAACGGGGATTGGCTCTTGAGAATTCCTTCTTTTCTTGTAGTGATTTCTACACTATATATTACTCTAAATATACGACGTTCTTAACTTTTAAACATAATATTTAGCTATACATTTTATTTAAATTTATTGTAAACTAAAAAATGCACGCCAGCTGTAAAGGATCTTTAATAATGCAAATTAGTAAAGATAAAAAAATAATGTTTAAAGTAAACTGAATGATAAAATAAGTTAAAGCAAAATAAATGAAACTTACTTCATAGCTAATTTTACTGCAGATATGCAAATGTATAAGCCATTCTTAACAAATCAAATCACAATAAAATAAATAATACTTAACAAATTTCATGTCAAAAAAATATATTCAAAAATGGAGGTGGTCCACTCTAGCGCCGCCGTCGCAATCACCTTCTCCCCCAATCCTATCTGCCGCTGCTTCCGCTCTCCACCTTCACACAGTCGACCACCGCCCCCGAGCAGGGTTCACTTTCTCGGTTTGGGACTTTTGATCGGGGGGCACCGAAATACCGATATTTCGGAAATTTCGGTTCGAAATTTCCGAAATTTTGAGTAAAATTTAGTTCCGATCGAATGATCCAGATCATCCGCGCACAATCTTTCTTTCCCCACCCCCACCTGCGAGTCCACGACCCCACCCCTGGCCCACGCGAGGCTGCGAGCCTGCGACCTCCGTCGCCCTCTCCCTGCGCCTTCTCCCCTAACCCTATCCGCCGCCACTCCCACTCTAGCGCCGCCGTCGCAATCACCTTCTCCCCCAATCCTATCTGCCGCTGCTTCCGCTCTCCACCTTCACACAGTCGACCACCGCCCCCAAGCAGGGTTCACTTTCTCGGTTTGGGACTTTTGATCGGGGGGCACTGAAATACCGATATTTCGGAAATTTCGGAAATTTCGGTCCGAAATTTTCCGAAATTTTGAGTAAAATTTAGTTCCGATCGAATGATCCAGATCATCCGCGCACAATCTTTCTTTCCCCACCCCCACCTGCGAGTCCACGACCCCACCCCTGGCCCACGCGAGGCTGCGAGCCTGCGACCTCCGTCGCCCTCTCCCTGCGCCTTCTCCCCTAACCCTATCCGCCGCCACTCCCACTCTAGCGCCGCCGTCGCAATCACCTTCTCCCCCAATCCTATCTGCCGCTGCTTCCGCTCTCCACCTTCACACAGTCGACCACCGCCCCCAAGCAGGGTTCACTTTCTCGGTTTGGGACTTTTGATCGGGGGGCACTGAAATACCGATATTTCGGAAATTTCGGAAATTTCGGTCCGAAATTTTCCGAAATTTTGAGTAAAATTTAGTTGAATTTGAACAAATATTATCCAAATTCATGAAAAATTTGAAAAATTGAAAAATTTCGGCCGAACTAATATCGTATCGGAGGGGACCGAAATTTCGGAAATTTCGGACCGAAATTTCCAACCCTGCCCCCGAGCCGCCGATCCCTGTTCCCCCAACCCTAATCCTTCACAGGCTCACAGCCACCGTCGCCGTCAGCTTTGCCGTCGTGCCTCCTCCATCCCGCGGCGGTCTCCGTCGCCGACTCTCCTTCTCCGCTCTCAACTGACGTCCACGGTGGCAGTCCGCAATCAATGCAACGTCTGGCGTTTGGATCTGCTCGTCTCCACCGCCGGTTACGCCGCCTCTCCGTCGATCTCCTACGTGGTCCAGTTTGCTCCATAGCGGATTCCGCCTGCAAGTCCGAGTCCGCCGGCCATCGCATGATCCTGACGGCAGCTAGATCCAGTACCCTGTCCGCCCGTCTCTCCTTCATCACCGAGGAACATCACAATCTAGAAAAGGTAAACAAAAAATCGTATGTGGCGTTTGATTGCTGGAGATTCCCAGAAATTGTGTGTGAGGTTTGGAAGTTCTCAAGTCTGTTGGTAGCCATTCGTTTGTGTAGCAGGTAAGCAACATTTACTAGGAAGGGGCATTTGTCGTAATCAGGCTAGCCCTTGGCGCAGGTTGCAGCTTCCACTGAACATATATCACTAAACATACTGCTGCGTCAATCAACATATTATCCTATCATCTCCATATTTACACGAGGGATTAGATAGCTTGTTCAGTGCTGGTATGCTAATCTATAGACGCATTTGATTTTACATTACATACTGCCTGCTGCATGTACCCGGGAATAATGAACATTATTTGCTGCCAATTTCCTTTAACAACCAATTTCCTTCCTTTAATTTCCTTCAATATTATAATTTTTGTTTGTCTTTGATATTAAATTAAAATCATGCCATATGATTGCATGAAATCAGGCCCATATCAATACTTATATGTCTCCATAAATTATATATGTATATATATGTTCTCTCAAATACTTATAGAGGATTAGTAAAATGCCATCTTAGAGTTAACCAATTGGATGCAATTTGGTTCTGCTAGATCACTCTCAAATATCTCGTTTACAGTATTGTGGCACAAGTTCTCAAGTGGATAACAACAAGAGCGTTAAACAGGTGAGATTATTTCTCTTCCTTTCTGGCGTACTTTGTTTTATTAGAGGAAAGTTAGGAAATTAATTTTTCTACCATTCCATAGTAGTGAATAGTAGTGCATCTGCATTATTTTATTCTTTCTGTTCATGAAATTCATATTATTGCAGATCATTTCGGTGCATGATAACTATTGCTCCTCGATGACTGGGTCACTGTTGAAGGCTTTCAATTTTGGCAAGTTCTGAATTCGAGCTCGATGACCGGGTCCCTGTTGAAGGCTTTCAATTTTGGCAAGTTCTGAATTCGAGCGTGGTTAGTGTTGGATATTATTTTGATTATTTTAGGTTATTTCAGTGGTGCAAGTAATTCATCTGTCATGGGTGCAATTGATTTACTTAATCATTTTAGAATTCTGTCTGCAGCCATAGCGGGCTGTACTTAAACAACTACTTCGTTTAGCTGAAGCAAATCAAACAAACCACTCATCTAATTTCTTCTTTTTTATCTTTTTTTATGCAAATACTATGGTAGAAACCCAACTGTTTGTTTGACATAAGAAATCAGTCATCTAATTTCTTGTTTTTATCTTTTTTATGCAAATACTATGGTATTTCCTTTCAATAAAGGAATTTATGCTATCAGTGCAATTTCTATGTGGTTTCAGTCGTACCTGAACTGCACCTTTAAAGTTGCGCCCCTGCATGATTGCCAGACTGCATGCACAGCCAAGTAAATTTGTGTGCAGATAAACAATACAGAATGTCAAGTGCAGATTACTTTGTTGAAAAATTCGAAGCTGATAGAACCAAACAGGTTGGAGCTTGCATGGTCACAAATGTATTAAGCTGCCAGTCTCTTCAGTTTGCCCCTGGAAGCGATGCACAATATCAGGGTTTATCTGGCTAAAAGGTTGTTTTGTTCAACTTTACATCCGTTCAGATCTTTCCTAATTGCATTAATATGCTTCCTATGGATCATTAGTGTTAAATGCTGCAATCCTTGTTATTAATCTACAGATTTTTCCTAATTGCAGGGAGTGCAACCATGATCATTCGTATGGCCTGTCACTGACTCACTGTCACTTAACCCGGTGAGCACTATATACTATTTTGGTAGCGGCATATATGATGGAATATTTATAACCTTTTTCATAAACTCTCTCATGTTAATTGGTAGGACTTCACTCCTTATATTTCCTGACAATTGTTGCTCATTTACAGTATAGCAAATATGCTGAAACTATTTCCTGTAAAAGGGACAACAGAAGAATTAATGTAGCTGCAAGAAAAAACAAATTATTAGCCTCTGCTGCTTTTTGACCGGGTTGTGTTAAATACTGTATCTTTGTTTGGAGTTGATTATTAGTTTTAAGATCTTTTAGGCGAACATATATTTTTCTATAGCAACTGGGTGCAATTTTTTCAGTCACATTTTACAATTTGATGATCACATTGGACTACTTTTTGGATGTTTAGTATAGTGCACGCTGCCATGTACCAGCAGGCATGTGGAGAAGCATTTGTCTTGATAACCTGCAAATATGTGAAATATCAATTGAGAGGTAGTGGAGCGTATATAGAAATTGAGGGGGTAGTGAAATATGTTTTTGCAGGAATTTAGCAAATTTTCTCTTTAACAACTGAAACTCATTTGTTGGGGTTGACTGGGTGTAATGCAACTGAACGAACCTAGACTTTCTGGAAACTGTTTTTCATCAAAATATTGCCTTGCATTGGCCATATTACCTTGATAGTGTCATGTTGCTCAACCAAATTACCATGTTTACACCTTTTCTTTTTACCTGATGTTCTGCTTATTTTGCTCTGTGGTAGTGATTATATGCAACTACGCCAGTCCTGTCCTCTGCTTTACAGTATTCATATTACTAGAGATTACTACACTGTTTATGTTTCCAAAGAGCAGCAGCATACGAATAGAGATATTTACGTATATGGTCTTTGTATCATATATTCAGGTATCATATTCAGTGGTTAATATTGTGGCAAACTCTTAGGCTGAATCTGGGCCTGCTTGAAAGCTTGGTCCATATATTAGAAAGGGTTTTTTTGGACCCACGAAAAATATAAGTGTAATATATTTACCGGTGTAAAGAATTTTGATGCTGTCAATCTAAGAAAAAGAGATACTCTTAAGTAACTAATACAGACCCACTAGCAGGGTGGAGTCCAGGGTGACGGTCGCCTCAGATTCAGAGGAGCTGAGGGGATGGCGTAGGAGGAAGCGGATGGATCGAGCTGCTACACCCCCGCACCTCGCTGTCTTGATGTGCCCCGCCGTTGGCCACTTCGCCATGGTGGCGGGGTGACGAGATTCTTAAGTGTATCACAAATACTCAAAGTTATATTCTATATTGTACCGATTACCGAATATTTTTTTTATTTGTTTACAACCACAACAAATTAATGGAATAATTCTCTACCATTTTTTGTCTTTTTTATGTGGACATATATTGTCCACATATATTGCTCACGTATATTATATATTGAAGTAATCGATATTTTCAGGCAAATCATATTATTGTTATCTGCCTACTTTAAATTGATATACGACATTGAATCGAGTTGAACCTTGATTCAATGGATTGTGAGAGAATTATTTGCCCTAACATGAAATTCTAATATTTTTTATAAAATAACAATAATAGGGTCGTAGCGTTAGCACGGGCATATTACTGGTGTATATAAAGTGTATATATACGTATAGACAACATATATGTATAATATAAATTTTATGTATATATATTTTTGATGTATAAAAATATATATGCATATAAAAACTTTGTATATGTATACTTGTATTGGTATGATACAAAGTTTATATACATATGTATTATGTCGATATAAAGTTTATGTATGTATATATAAATAATTATATGTGTAAAAAATATTGACGTATAAAAATATACATGTATACAAAAGTTTATATACGTACGAATTAAAAAAACCATAAAAGACTGCCACCCCTCTCTCCGTGCAACACGTGGCTGCGACGCGCGGGGGAGGAGCATGACTAATTAGAATTTTCGCAGTCATCAAGCTAATCGCAGGCAAAACAATCTAAGAGCAAGGTTAATAGCTAGTATAGCCTACTACTAGCTCCAATTCATCTATAGCCAATCTAATAGCCAATTCATACAATAGTTGCTTACTATATTATTAATATATGGTCCCACCTGTCATACACACACTGTGTCTTGGAGTCCGTGCTGCAGCTGGCTATAGATCTGTAGCCCGCTGCTCTTCTCTCTCATCTTTTATCTCATTAAAATATGTTTATAGCTGGCTAATAATCTTCTACTGTACCTGCTCTAATGGATGTGAAGAGGCTCCGTCTACCGAAGAGGAAGACCTCGCCAACTTCCTCGATCGTAATGCTCTCTTCATCGTCATCATCATCGTCGCGTGTCGTGCAGTCAGCCATCGTCGCCGACGACGCGGACAATAGTCATGCGCATCCGGTAAGCAGGTACAATAGGGTGGTAATCGCTGGCGATAACTATGCCACGTAGACCTGGACGATGCGCTGGAGGAGAGAGGGGAAGTGAGAGAATGTGAGCGAGCGACTAAATTACCGCCGGGCTGCACGCGAACTTCAAGAAAGCGGGCCCAGTGGCAGAGCACGAGGAGAGCTAGCGATCGATGAAACGGCGCAACCACGAAGACGATGGCTCGCCGGCAGCGCTCGCAGCCGCCTTGTCCAGGTTTCCCGCGGTCGTCGGCGTATATTTAGGTCCGTCACAGTCGGCGGTGGCACTAGTAGCCGCCTCGTTGAGGTTTGCCGCGGTCGCCGGTCGGCGGCGGTACTCGTAGGCTCGTAGCCGGCTAGCCGCCTGGTACGTACAGGTTTGGCGCGGTCGGCGGCGGCGCTCATAGCCTCCTCGTTCAGGTTTGGCCCTGGTCGGCGCGCGGCGACGCTCGTAGCCGCCTGCGTACAAAATGTGCGGGGCACTCCGAGCGGTCCGAGCTATGGCGACGGAGGCTTGCTTTGAAACGAATGCTTGCCTTTCTCATCGCTGCTTCCAAACGATCCTCTTCAACAAAGCATTCAACCATGTTGTTTCGATTTGATTTAGCATCAAGTGTTCGATTTCTTTGGTTGAAAATAGATGAGGAAATATTTGGTGCTACTACCGGTTTCTGCATGAGCCGGTGAAGGAGAAGATAACTAGGAAGCCTATTTAGAATAAAATAATTATGTAATCAACAGGGTAAGAGCCTACTTATTGTATAAGCTGTCTTCAAAATTATATAAAGATGATGTGGAAGAAAGTGGAGCCAGTAATGGGCTGTACTATTGACCTTGCTCTAAGGACGAGGAGAGGAACAAGTTCTTAGAGCAAGGTCAATAGTGCAGCCCACTACTAGCTCCAAATCATCTATAGCCAATTGAATAGCCAATTCATACAATAGTTGCTTACTATACTATTAATACATGGTACCATCTGTCATACACACATTACGTCTTGGAGTCCGTGCTACAGCTGGCTACAGATCTGTAGCCCGCTGTTCTTCTCTCTTCCTTTATCTCTTTAAAATATGTTTATAGCTGGCTTAGTGCCGCAGCCAGTCTCGATGGCAGCTCCAATGATGCTCAGATGATAGTGACCACTCCGCAAGTGGTGCCACAACACATCTCAGCCGTACCACGTGGCATGTTCAAGTGCAAGGCATGCAAGAAAGTGTTTACATCGCACCAGGCTCCAGGCTCTTGGCGGGAATGCCAGGCACAAAGGTCAAAGGATGCTTCGCTGCGAAGCTCGAGAGCAGCCGCGACGAGACTAATGCCCGTTTAGTTCGAAAAAAGAAATTTTTTGGATGTCACATCGGATGTTTGACCGGATGTTGGAGGTGGTTTTCGGATGCGAATGAAAAACTAATTTCATAACTTGTTTGGAAACTGCGAGACGGATCTTTTGAGCCTAATTAATCCATCATTAGTATATGTAGGTTACTGTAGCACTTATGGCTAATCATGGACTAATTAGTCTCAAAAGATTCGTCTCGTGATTTCCCCTCTAACTGTGCAATTAGTTTTTTTAATCTATATTTAATGTTCCATGCATGTGTTGTGACGGCTGTTAAGTACCAAATTCTCACAGTCAATACCTGCATAAGACCATAAATATAAAACATCCAACATAGTGGTAGGGTTTATTTCTAACAATTTTCATGAGTGTTGGTGTATATTCGTATGTGGTGACAAACTACCTAAGTTGAGAAGAAATATATATGAAGGAGGAGCAGAATCAAACTCGTATCCGAACATATGGAGTTTTGGACCCAAAAACCCAATTAAACACCTTCAAATGGGCCAAACATTCATACCAATGGATTGAGGGGCCCAAAATGAGTGTTCAGGCCAAAAACTATGGCTAACGGAGCCTGCCAGGGTTCGGCCAAACCCTGACAGAGGCCACTGGCCTAGGCCCAAGTTACGTTCGGTAGCAATCCGCTTCCCAATGACGATTATGGTCATTTTCACCGGTAGAAACCGTCATAGAGAGGACACTTGGCATGACAAGAGAGAAGATGCTCTTTGGATGCTTGTAGCATCTCCACACTCCTAAGGCACTTCTCTACCTATAAATACCCCTCTTATTCTCACTTGTAAGCACACACCAAAGCATGAGCTGAATTACAAGAGGCTCTAGTGTACTTTACTGTACATTATATTAGGGAGAGAGTAAGGTAGAAGGAATCGGAGGAATTCCGGAGTTGCCGGTAATCTCCTCTTAGTTTTGTATATTGTTAATTACTCTACTTTAATAGAAATATTATTTTGAGTAATTAAGATTTGCTTAGTGAGAATTACTTCTTGTTTTATCAGCATACGTGATCATTATTCACTATAGTCTATTAATTTATAGTGATTGCTTTAGTATTTGATCGGCACTAGAGTAGTTATTAATTGCGTAGATGTTGTGTCTGGGTAATTAATTTTCGGTGGTTACTGCATATCCCACAGTACGTTAGAGGTGGGTGTAGAGGTGGTGACAGTCCTAAAGAGTACTTAAGTCCTCCATGTCCGGATACGTAGTAGAGCGACATCTGGAACAGCGGGTTGCCAGTGCCTGAAGTATTGCTTTAGGATTAAAGTTAAGATTTCCCTAGACACTGTTTCTCATTAGAAAATCATCTCTGCCATCTGCCCACATTAGCTTTGGGTGCTTGGATGAAAGATTATCACACACGTTACCTTAGAAGTGCTACATCGGTATATCTGTGCGTGATCGTAAGAAATACCAACAATGTATCCAAAGATTCGATGTGATGTTTTTGGAAAAAATATTTAGGGAACTAAACCAGGCCTAATCAAAAATCAAAATCAGACTCAGCAGCAACACGTCACGGGCTCACAGCCACTCCTCATGACGATACCAAGGCCACCACCTCTCATGTCATCGCCGGCCGATATCAGTATGAATGCAAACACGATCGGTGCCAGGGCTGATGCTGACGGCAAGGCAACGGCGAGCGGCGTTGGCGCAGGTGAAATTGTCATCGCCGAAGATGAGTCGACGGATATGGCCATGATGATGTCAGTCGAGGACCTCGTGCCGGCGTCGTTGTCGCCATCCGCCGTCTCACCGTTCAAGAAGGGGAAGGTACACGAATGCTCCATCTGCCACCGGGTGTTCACGACGGGGCAAGTGCTCGGTGGCCACAAGCGATGCCACTGGGTCACGTCGAGCGTGACGGACCCGCTCACGAAGTTCCAGCCCGTCGCCCAAGACCACGCCACGGTGGCCGCCATGTGCCACCAGCTCATTCTTGGGCGCCCGATATTTGACCCTACCGACCAGCAAATACTAGAACTCAACGTGCCGACGAACCCACTGGCAGAAGCGGTCGCAGCTAGGCAGCAGCAACAGGTCGCCGCTCTCAACAACGGCGTGCTATGCCTCAACGAGGCATCGGCGGTGTACTTGTACTCCTGGACAGGGCACAACAACAGGAGCCACGTGAACAAGACCACCGCTACGAGCAGCCGCATTAACGACGCGGCCGGCAGCGTGACCACGGAGGATGACAAAGCAGATATCACGAGCGCTAAGAGAGCCAAGATCGGTGATCTCAAGGACATGAAAGTGGCAGGAGAGTTGTTTCCCTGCTGCAAGTTGGCATCGGAATTTCGTCAGAGAGCAAAGAAAAGAACACTCAAGAGTGACCCGGTCATAACAAGGAGGTCATGCCGATTAATGAACTAAGAAATTAATTTAATTAAGTAATTAGTGCTAATCTAATCCACATATCCTATATATATCTATACAAATCATCCTCACATAGTGTAGTTAATAGTATTTTCCTGTGTTGTGGTTCAGCCACGTCACCTCAATTCTTTTGGAGCGTTGGATCTCAATCGTGCTGTTCCTGTATGTCATCCGAAGTCCAGCTATCAACGTCCCACGACAAGATTTCCATCACTCTTTTAATTACTAAACAACCAAATGCCGCATGCTAGTACTGCATCCCCATCCAACATGCACGCACCAATGCTGAGACCCATCAAATTCAGCCCATTTTACCGTTGTCTTGATAATTACGAGGAAAACGAAACGGCATCCTCTCCTCAATTGTGCATTTGTGCTAGCATTTGCTCTCTGTAAAATGGATTAACGGCGTCCATATTATGACCAGCATAACTGTTGAGGAGCTAGACAAATTTAGCAATCTCTCCAATCTCCACTATCAAGTTTGTGCCCATACATAACTCACCTGGAGGGACTAGTCTTCGTTTGTCATGTTTTGTTTATGCGATTTAGAAGTTTCTTCTATGAAATATGCATGGCACCAGGTAAGATAGATCAAAATACAATGTATAATGGAGATAAAAAAAATACAATGTAATTGGTAGCTAGAGAGATAACGAGAGAGGTGGTTGATGTCTCTCGCATACGCTGGCCTAGATCAATCCTTGGGCCTGTATCAGTACTTGATGACACTTTTACAAATAAAAAGTGGTCCATGTTCTTTCTTATTTCTACTCAGATATGCAGTATCACTTCCTGTTCTTTGCATTAGTTCCTTTTTCATTTCGTTGCTACTTGCTACACAGATACTATGTACTCAATCGCCACTATATGCACCTAAGTCCAGCAAGCAACACCGTACAATCACGGTTGTTGTGCAATCTTTTGGAATACTTGCCATTCATGTTAGCAAGGTCATGTAAGTACTGTGACAACTCAAAAGTTATGTCAACGCAGGTTGATTTTTCATTACATTTTAACACTCTTGTTGTTTTACTAAACTTGGGGATTTTCTGCAATTTGCAAGTGTGCTACCTTGCAAACTATAGCTTTTTCTTCTATTTGAACTGTTTCATCCAAGTTCATCGACGTGATGATCGATTATAATTCATAAACAGTGTGGGTCTACTCAGCTGCATCCAACATAATTTGTTCACCAAGAAGCAATCACCCATAGCTACTTTATTATTATCTAAATATTCTTATGTCGATTACTGAATCCTTTTTTTATTACGGATCCTGCCAAGCATGCCATTTTTTTACTTTATTCATGTACCATCTAGTGTACATATTGTAGGTGTACTTACTGTATCAATGCTTTATGTGATCGGGATATGTTTGTGTATATACATCCAATGTAAGTATTTATAGTAGTTTTACAAGTAGGGTCAATTCATGTGTTCCTAAAGGTTTGAGGCAACATCTAGGAATATATTATTGTAAAAAGCCAGATGTAAAGGATCTTTAATAATACAAATTAGTAAAGATAAAAAAAATAATGTTTAAAGTAAATTTAATGATAAAATAAGTCAAAAAAATAAACGGTACTTACATAGCTAATTTCACTGCAGATATGCAAAATATATAAGTCATTCTTAAAATACATTTAATAACAAATTAAATCACAAAATAAATAAACTTAACAAATTTCACGTAAAAAAAATATTTAAAAATGGAGGTGGTACTATTCTGCGGGAGGTGAGGAATGTCAAATTTTCAATTCATACCTCCACGGTGGAGAAACTTGCTGAGGTTCGTTACCAGTCCGGTTCGATGGTGCATGTAAATAAGTTACGCGGGCGCCCGATACATATAGTATGCATATACTTTGTATATACACGTATAAACTTTTATAGATATGTATATAAATATGTAGAGTAAATTTCACAAAACTACAGGTATTTTGACCAAATTATCACAAAACTACAGATTTAAGGAGTTGTATCACAAAACTACACATTTAGCACTAAATTTATCACAAAACTACACATTTAAGATGAAGTGTCACAAAACTACACGTTTAGTAACTAAATTATCATAAAACTACAGGTTTAGAACCAATTTAATCACAAAGTAATAATGTTTATAGCTCCACCATAACAATGGTGCTAGGGATTTAAACTCCAAAAGTTGTAGTTTTGTGATAAGTTCAATATTAAATATGCATTTTTGTGATACTTAACCTAAAATCTGCAGTTTTGTGATAAATTTGGTGCTAAATGTGTAGTTTTGTGATACAACTCCTTAAATCTGTAGTTTTGTGATAATTTGGTCAAAATACATGTAGTTTTGTGAAATTTACTCATTATAGTTCAAAAAGTAGAACTTCTAGGAATGAGATTATAGTATTATACTACTACAAATGCCTGTTAGCACTATTATCCATTTTTAAGTAAATTCAAACTACGTAGTATCTCTTTCAGAGAAAGTTAAGAAGACAACGCTTATACTTGAAACTTGGAATAACAATGCAGTGCTCCCGGACATTGTGCTTTGAATATCAGATTTCTGCCCGTTTTATTAAAAAAATGTTTTGAAAAAACAGAACTTGCTTGGTTCTATGAAGAAAAAGCAGAAACATTCAGCTTCTTTGTTGCCACATCAACTGAACTGTACTGCTTTTAATGATACATGTCAAGAAATAAATCAAATCAAGGTGAAAGCTCATACCATTCGACGATCTATCATTGAGCAGCCATCTGTGCAGAGCAGAGTTGGGAAGGTATCAAATCCCTCAGATAAGCATAGGTTCAGTATCAGCCTCATGCAGTTCTGACACTCTGGTGATTCTGCCAAACTAGTATCTGCCGTATACTTTGTATATGCCCGGAGTAGAATAATCCACCAAAATCCAGAGTCCACTGGAGCCACCCTCCCAATTGCACTCTCACCAAAATCTGCAACTAAAGTTTCAGTGTTTCTGTGCCGATTACGATCCACCTTGAAACTTGCAGGCATCGCTCCTGCTCCAAGCTTGAAACGGTCTACCATTTTCTCTGAGCTTTGCAGGTGGAGTGTTTTCAAGAGGAAGTTTTTCACTATATCAGTCTCATTATTCATTAGAAAAGCCAAGGCACTTGGAAAAAAATCTCGCACAAAAACCTGCCATAGTAAGGATAACATCAGGAAAGGGGTGAAGCACGGCGCTCGCCGTGCTCGACGCCATGGCCGCGGATGGCGTTGCGCCCGACGCCGCGGCATGCACGGTGCTCGTCGGGGTGTACGCCTGCCGCCTGCGGCGGTTCGACGCCGCCTACGAGGTTGTGCGCTGGATGGTGGCGAATGGCGTGGCCCCCGACGTGGTCACCTACTCGACGTTGATATCTGGGCTGTGCAGCGCTGGGCAGGTGGCTGAAGCTCTGGGCGTGCTGGACTTGATGCTGGAGGAAGGTTGCCAGCCCAATGCGCACACATATACACCTATCATGCATGCATATTGCACGGGTGGGAGGATAGATGAGGCCAAGAGGCTGTTAAACACTATGATTGCCAGTGGATTTGCTCCAAGTACAGCCACTTACAATGTCTTGGTTGAAGCGCTCTGCAAGGTTGGGGCTTTCGAGGAGGTAGATGCCCTTCTTGAGGAGAGCACTGCAAAAGGGTGGACACCAGATGTAATCACATATAGCAGTTACATGGATGGGCTATGCAAAGCCGGCAGAATAGATAAGAGCTTTGCATTGGTTGATAAGATGTTGTCCAACGGGTTACAACCTAATGAGGTGACTCTGAATATCCTTCTTGATGGTGTTTGTCGTAGCTCAACTGCATGGGCTGCAAAACGCCTCTTGGAGTGCAGCGCAGAGCTTGGGTGGGATGCCAATGTTGTCAATTATAACACAGTGATGAGGAGGCTTTGCGATGAGCGCAGATGGCTGTCTGTTGTCAAACTTTTCACTGACATGGCCAAGAAAGGCATTGCTCCAAATAGCTGGACCTTCAACATTGTTGTCCACAGCCTCTGTAAATTGGGGAGACTTCATAAAGCGCTTTGTCTGCTGAGAAGCAAAGAGTTTGTAGCTACCGTTATCACATACAATACTTTAATCCGTCATCTCAGTATTTCTGGGGAAGGCAATGAAGTTTGCCTCTTGCTTTATCAGATGATTGAGGGAGGCATTGCTCCCAATGACATCACCTACAGTCTTGTGATTGATTGTCTCTGTAGAGAAGAGAAGTTATTGGTGGCTCTTTGCTGTTTTTACCAATCACTTGAGGACGACTTCTTCCCATCTGCATTTCTCAGTATTGTACGAGGTCTAATTGTTGGTGGTATGCTTGGTCAATTGCATACTCTAATTGGATGTGTTCTTGGACAAGGCTTTATAATAGAAGTGTATATTTACCAGGAACTGATCAAGGCTCTTTGTAAGAATGGATACTGTCAAAGCGTAGAAATGTACAAAGTTTGTCATATATTGGAAAGAATGCTCAGATTGAGATGATCTTTTGCTCCACCAGTTAACACAAAAGAATTCTGTACTTTGAGCTGCTAATGTGCATTGTAGTTGTAAGTTCTCAGTATTATAGGCTTAGTTTACTATCATCCTTTTTTTTAATAAATCTTTGTTTTTTTTATTCTTTTTCTTGTTTTAAGATCATTTCTGATCTTATTTAAAATTGACTATGCAATTTGTTTAATTAAAAGCCTTATGAATTTAGTTTGACACCGCCAATCTTCTCACAATCAACTAGTTTCCTAGTTAGCACTTAATTGTAATCCATCATCACATGCCCTATCATCATACTTGTTAAACTAATGGTTTAATTATATGATAGTTTGACTGGTTGGTTTGATTAGGTTAAGTGCTTAAAGGCTTAAATCATCGTCTTCTGATGGTTGTAGTATAAGATTTTACTGAGGCAAATATTCTAATGCAGTAATGTAACTGTTAATCATGCGTACTATATAGTCTTATCCAACATTGTTTAAACCTTGTATTTCCTTTTTGCCTGAACATTTACAATATTACCAAACTGCAAAATGTTTACATTGACTGATGAAAAATCAAGCTTCAGGTAGGAGCCATCCGACTGAACTCTCCTTCATTAGTGCCAGAACTGGAATTGAACTTGCTATCTACTGGTGTGTTCATTCGCGATTGGCGCTTCGTTGCAACCATGGGGTTCTTCTCTTCCTCGTCGATGCCAGCAAACTCATATATGTCATTTTTTTGGAACACTGGGTGCACATATGCATCCTTCAGGTACTCTCTCAAATTCAGGGTTGGGTCATTTGCCCGTTCCAGTGTATCCTTTACCATTGCATCCTACAAGACCAAAATGTTTATGTATCAGGATTGTTCTAGCTTAGTTTTTAATTTTACTATATGCTAGGGTGAATGCATGTGTGAAGAGTAAAGTTTCAGTCTAACCTGCAGGGGGAACTTTATAAACGCTGGCTCAAAGCGGCCCTTGCAAACATAGTGGAACCATATGGACAGTACAGGAAGAGGAAGAAGAGCAGCAGTGGATTTCTCTGCTTCCTGCGTGCTCAGCAGTCCCAACAGGAGGATTTGTGATATTATCAATGCTATAACCAGTCGTCTTTGGACATCTGGCCAGAATTGCGCGCCACTCTCATATTGCTGATTGTAGACATTAATGATCTTGCAAAAAAGAAGCAGAAAAAAAGATTAGCAGACCGTGCTAAGAGAAGATTGAAGAATGACCGGAAACGTATGCTTCTGCCATTGTGAATGTGGCAATATGATAAAAGGGTATATTTGAACTTGAAGGCAGACTAATACCTGGTGTCTGAATACTAGATAGGCAAGGCTAAAGAACACTATGATGAAAGGTAGAAGAATTGGTGTCACAACAGCATATACAAGCCCAAGCAGAAAGTACAGTTGTATCCTTGGTTCTGTGGTGCCAAAATCCAGGCTCCCAGGGTCCATGGCCTGCTCTCGATCTCGCTCGGTTCTGACCAAGAAAGTATTCTTTATATGGAACATGACCAGTGGCTTCAACCTAAGAACCTCAGCGGCAACACCAGCCCAGCCATCAACCATTACATATGTGATGAAAAATGTTGCTTTCATGGGGATGGATTCTCCGACAATCTCTGGAATTCTTGTGAAAACAAAAGGCAAAAAGTGTCAAGGTAAGGTATTAGTATTATTGGCTAGCTGGTAAACATTGACCAACTTAACCAATGTGGGTCAGGGGGTTAGGGAAACACACCCCCTAACCCACATCCATAACAAAGAAGCAATGACAGATTGAGCATACTTGTTAGCTGACTGATGGATAAAATTGTTGAGTTGTTGGAACGCTGTTCCAGTTATTACACTCCCCAAGAACACATTGACAAATAGGAACAAATAATACTTTGATGCGGTCCTCCTGTCCAATCCAGATAGTGATGTATGACCTTCAATTTTGCTCATCATCACAAGAAATGTTGGGAGAAGTATAAGGAAGATTTTCAATGCGATTCCTGGCAAGAAACCTTGCACAATTGACTTCAGTGAATTTCTGCAGTACATTGTATCACGTCCAATTCAAACTTGATGTCCTTAATCTTGAACTTGAAAGTGGTGGATTTCTAGTTGAAGTAGGGGAATTCTATGTTGAAAGTAGTGGATTTCGACCTGGAAGTGGGAATTTGTGTTACAAGCAGGAATTCAAGTTAAATGAGGTGGAATTCTGAATTCAAGGACCCTTTGAAATATAGGAATGAGAAAGCATACAAATAAATAAAAAGCAAGAAAGTTTATAGGCATACAGGTGGGAAACAAAGGATTGAAAAACATAAATGGCTATTTATTTATTTAGATTGCAGGAAAAACACATGAACTAGATGAGAGATAAAAACTCGAAAAGCTTCATAAGGTTAGACCTAATGCTAACTTTCCTCTAAAATCTTCTTGTCTTGGGCCACTTTGTAGGAAATCCATAAGATTTTTTTATATCCCAGCCTTTGTTTCACATGACTAAATATGATTTTTTAATATAAGATTATAATTTTACAATTTTTTTTACATTTTTGATGCAAATCAAAAGGACCAGATTATCCATATTATAGGTAAAAAGTGGTCCATATAACTCTATATAGCGTGTCTCACAATTGTGAGAGTGTGATCCATATACTCTTTTGAACCTAGGGTCATTCTCGTATTTTTAAAGAATTTCTCTCTCCAATTAAGACGAAAGTGTCATCCAGCAAATTACTAGTTATTAAAGTGTCTTTCAGCCGTGACTTTTTTTACTATGTCTACCAACAAACTATACAAAATTTTGGGTGTCCTATAGTAAATTTTACCAATGACATCGTTGAATACATTTGCATGCAAATAACCAAGATTAAATTCTATTGGTGCAACGCTATGCTATATTTTGAATGTGACGCAATCTACAGGACACAAAACGACGAAGCACCTTGACTAATAAGGATTAATTTCTAAATGATAAAAGTTTTGTTGTTATGATGACCAAACTGAGATGAAAAGAGTACATTGTAGCAACTACCTTATACATTGGGCTGAGGGTTTTTTTTTGTTGAGTTCGGCAAACTGTGTTGGGAACTTATCCCACACACACATAAAACGAAACGACTCATTAGTGCATAATTAATTAAGTATTAGTTATTTTTTAAAAAATAGATTAATATAATTTTTGAGTAAATTTCACAAAACTACACATACTATGACCAAACTATCACAAAACTACAGATTTAAGGAGTTGTATCACAAAACTACACATTTAGCACCAAATTTATCACAAAACTACACATTTAAGAGGACAGTACAGGAAGAGGAAGAAGAGCAGCAGTGGATTTCTCTGCTTCCTGCGTGCTCAGCAGTCCCAACAGGAGGATTTGTGATATTATCAATGCTATAACCAGTCGTCTTTGGACATCTGGCCAGAATTGCGCGCCACTCTCATATTGCTGATTGTAGACATTAATGATCTTGCAAAAAAGAAGCAGAAAAAAAGATTAGCAGACCGTGCTAAGAGAAGATTGAAGAATGACCGGAAACGTATGCTTCTGCCATTGTGAATGTGGCAATATGATAAAAGGGTATATTTGAACTTGAAGGCAGACTAATACCTGGTGTCTGAATACTAGATAGGCAAGGCTAAAGAACACTATGATGAAAGGTAGAAGAATTGGTGTCACAACAGCATATACAAGCCCAAGCAGAAAGTACAGTTGTATCCTTGGTTCTGTGGTGCCAAAATCCAGGCTCCCAGGGTCCATGGCCTGCTCTCGATCTCGCTCGGTTCTGACCAAGAAAGTATTCTTTATATGGAACATGACCAGTGGCTTCAACCTAAGAACCTCAGCGGCAACACCAGCCCAGCCATCAACCATTACATATGTGATGAAAAATGTTGCTTTCATGGGGATGGATTCTCCGACAATCTCTGGAATTCTTGTGAAAACAAAAGGCAAAAAGTGTCAAGGTAAGGTATTAGTATTATTGGCTAGCTGGTAAACATTGACCGACTTAACCAATGTGGGTCAGGGGGTTAGGGAAACACACCCCCTAACCCACATCCATAACAAAGAAGCAATGACAGATTGAGCATACTTGTTAGCTGACTGATGGATAAAATTGTTGAGTTGTTGGAACGCTGTTCCAGTTATTACACTCCCCAAGAACACATTGACAAATAGGAACAAATAATACTTTGATGCGGTCCTCCTGTCCAATCCAGATAGTGATGTATGACCTTCAATTTTGCTCATCATCACAAGAAATGTTGGGAGAAGTATAAGGAAGATTTTCAATGCGATTCCTGGCAAGAAACCTTGCACAATTGACTTCAGTGAATTTCTGCAGTACATTGGATCAGAAATGATTTTAGATCCAGAAAAACACTATGTGGCAAACAGTAAACATGAAAAATGTGACAAATGTGGGGTTTGTTATTTTTTTTTTTGTTTTCTTTACTCACTTTGTTATCCAGCCAGGGAAATTTTGAAGTGTTTAAACATGAACCCAAGTCATGCATCTATGCGAGCATTATTTCTGTCATGGTATACATGTTTGACCTGTCATTATCTAAATTTGGTAGCCCTATAAATTTTCAGATTCAAAGGAATGCAAAGGAATATCCAGAACTGAACATGTCCAAGCATAGCAGAGTGCTAACTCCAGGAGTCACACACCCAGCAGCAACACCCTTTTATGGGTTTATCAAAAGGTTGAAGACAGCAAAATGAAACATTTTAATGGTTGTACTCAATTCCAACATTCAGACATTACTCCCTGTTCAATGATAAAGAAATGTAGAAGGTAACTGTTCACTCCTACAGGCTACAGCATGTTCAACAAATCCAAAAGTCTACTTTATTACAGTTTATTATCTGAGTGGTTCGATTCTTGTTGCTTTATATTATATCTAGTTAGCAAGAAAGAGTGACTTAAAGAAATAAGTACTCAACAGCGTGCTAAACAAATGTTTACCCAGAAATTATGTCAACAATGTAACATAATGAATTGCAAAATTTTCCAATCATACATCCAGTTTGAAATGCATATGCATTTATTTGTATGAAATTGGATACTATTTCAGTATGGTACCATCATACCAGTATCATTACTAGTCAAAATTTGGACCTATCTAACTGTTTTCATGATAGGAAGGCAAAAAATATGTAGATGCACTGATCAACGACATGCTGCAAATGCATTTTTATGGAAATTGAACTGCAAAAACGATGGGTAATGACAGTCACCTTTCTATTATAGGTTTTAGGAAAGGAAGCATCCGTTCAATGTCATCCAGGTTTGCCATTGATTGGACAATTGCAATTGGAATCATGAAGAAAAAGGTCAGAAAGAAGAGCGCAACGGCCATGATAAGCCTCCGGACTGAGAGCTCGACGAAAGGGATCGCGAGATTAGGCCAGAAAACATCCCGAGGTTCTGGGGCCCACTCGGTAAGCCACAACGTTGGATTGCTCGTCTGTTGCGTTTGAGCGCAAACAGCAGCTCCCCACCGGCTTTTGAAAGATAC
Organism: Oryza longistaminata; assembly: GCA_009805545.1. Classification (NCBI taxonomy): domain Eukaryota; kingdom Viridiplantae; phylum Streptophyta; class Magnoliopsida; order Poales; family Poaceae; genus Oryza; species Oryza longistaminata. The sequence continues at coordinate 13,973,707 of CM020182.1, read as the reverse complement.
AAATGCAGCTGGCATAATAGCATTAGGATCAGTGATTACCTTGTGTCTCTCCTCATCTTCCTGCAATGCAAGTGTGCAATTTCGTTTGGTATTTTGATTGTTACAGGGTAAATATATGTTTATCGAAGGAAAATTGGTGGTCAAGTAGTCTGGTAACACTGTCAAGTGTCAACATGGTGAAAGCATGAAAATGCTTCCAATGAATTACTGAAACTTGCACCTGTTTGCATAACTCCTCAATGGCAGTGGTGTAGTGTTCTATAGCATCCACTCTTTTCCCCCAAAGGCCCCACAATCCTGTCTACAAGAAATGTAGTTGATTCATGCCACTTGCAAGATTAGCAGAAACTAAAATAATAACTTCATACTAGATGATTAAAAAGCTTTGGGTCCATGAGAATAAATCTGCAACAGACAACTCGTACCTTCATAGTTGGTTTTTTTGCAGGGTTTTTAGCATGCTGGTTTTCGTAGTAGACCAGCCAGTTTTGCAAGCCTTTCTTCTGCTCAACCAAACCGGCAAGGGTGTTTGCATTGTATACGGTCTGTTGGTCATATGATAAAAAAGAAATTACTCCAAATGAGGAGCACACATTTGAGCTGGACTATTTGTTATGTGCTAAGAGTAAAGAACTGTCGGTAATTCAGGAGAACAGAACAAAAGGAAATAAAATGAGTCGTTTCTTATTTGGATTTCCTTGCAACTTAATTATCTAGTTTTTCCACAAAAAGCAATTCTGAAGTCCACAGCGGATTGAAGATAGCAAAATTTATTACCTGGTGACTGAGATAATGATCACGATGATTGACAGCAAAGAAGTGCTCAACGTGCTCACTAACTGTTTCATCTGGGTCAGGTGGTACATTTCTCACCAGGACCTAGATAAAGAAGAAAATTTTCACCGCCGTAAATTAAATAAAAAAGAAGCATAACTATATAATAAGTTGCAAAGTTGAAATAATCTAGTAAAGAAGTTTAAATTCGCTGATCTGAGTGTTACGGAAAAGATCTCTCACCGTAAACTGATCAGCTCGACGATTCTGATTAGCAAGAAATCGCAATCTCATAGTTGTTACAACCTTGTATTCACGATACAACACGAAAAACGTCCAAAACGTAAATACATAGGCCATCACTATGTGTGCCCAAAATCTATTGACAGGGAAAAAACATAAATTCATTAGAGAAATTATCAGCCTATCAGGATATCGAACACAAGATATAAATTCGGCTAAACTCTCACTAGTGAAATTGACAACGAAAAAAAAAACTAATTAGTAGGCATTTGTGTTGGTTAGAAAAATACCGCAAGAGCCTGATCAAATTTTAGTGCTAGAGCATCATAAAAACTGAGTTTGATAAAAGTGATGATGACTAACCGCTAGAACCTAGAATAATCATCGATTATTGGGAAATTATTTGGAGGCAAGCCTTTGCATTCATTTATGTGAAAAGCTTTTTTTTTTCTTTTTGAAGAAAATGCAGAAGGTTTGCCACTTCTGTATTAATAGAGCAGATTTATGTGAAAAAGTTAGAACATGCATCAATTTCGAAGAGGTCCAGTTTGGATTATTAGTCACACCAGTCTCCATTAATTGTTACAATTTTAGGTTAAGCATAGGTTATCACTGCATAAATATTTTTGTACTAAATTTATTGAAAGTATCTAATAGTGCACCGATATTGAAAAACTTCAAACATATTCACAAAATTCCAAAATGTCTGACCGCCAATTTTTCAAAGTACAGATAGGAAAGGAAACCTTCAATGTCATTATCTTGTTCGAAGGATATGATGGTATTGCATTATACCGTGAATGACAAGTAAAGACTAGCGGTAACATTATACGCGACACAGGTAATTATTCAAAGAAACAAAGGCACGATCCATGGTGGTGCTGCAAGCATTACAACACACACATGAAGAACGGAGAATTATACCTTTTCGATCCTTTTCCAAGGTTAGATATTGAAAGCTTGTCAATTTGATCATAACTTAGACTTTTTTCCTTCTCCAAAGTTCCACTAGCCCAGTTGATAGGAACAAGGACAATGAATGCCAGCACAGCAATCGGCACAAATATTTTTAACCTGCATAGCAAGAGAACTATGCAGTAAGCATAATACACCAACTATGTTCTGACATCCAATCCAAATCATATAGTCACATTTATCAGTTGAATTCAACCTTTTCGGAAACTTTAAAGACAAAAAAAAAAATTGACCAATTGCGAAACACGAACAGCATGCTCACCCAAGAAGATATATGCGGACATATACCGCGGAGTCGAGGCCTGCGTGCTCAATCAACTCAGGCTCAGGCATTTGCAGCGCTGCAGGCATCCAATTCAGGAAGCGGATATACGTCGAGAGATCAGCATTGACAAACTTTGAGAAAACCGTTCCCATGCTTCTTGGGCTGCTTCTTGTCCCTTTGAGGTACCATTTGGGAAAGTATACCCTGTCGTTGATAGGCTGTATCCTGAGAACCGCAAATGCGAGAAGGAAACCCAATGCGGACAGTATGTTTATTCCCGCGGCGACGCCGATGTCAGTGAGAGAACCCATTTCTCTCTATCTATGAAGACTCAGTTCAGAACAGGCATCATACAGAGAAGTAACGGGAGTTGTTGGTAGAGCTGGTATCTGCAACGAATTGGAAAAATGGTCAGAAAGAATTTGTTAATTCTCAGTTGTAACACAATAAACGTGACAGACTATTGGTGAAGTCGAATAAACCTAGGTGATGATCATCACAAAGTAAGAAGGGTATGAATGGTGAATCGAGATAACGACAAATATTGTTCAAGGTGTTTTGACAGTTTGAGAAAATGAAAAGGATTTATTCAAGAAGTAAACGCGCCCAAAAAAGAAGGAAGCGATCGATGAAAACCGAGGAGGAAGAGAGCACATCGCAATCCAATTCGACTGCGAACAAATCGAGGAGTAGGGCAGGAATGGCCGATCGATCGAGGCGCAGGCGCACGCGCACGATTACCTCGTCAGGCTGACCTGCGGCAACGGCGCAGACAGACGTGCGCGTCGCCCGCGAGGACGGAGAGGGCCGAGACGCGGGTGGGTGACTTCGGGCCTCCTGTGGATGGTAGTAAAACGAGGGAGAGACGCGTGCAAAATGGCTGTCCTGTCAGATCACGATCGGCCGGCGGCCGGCCGCCAACGAGGCGGATCGACCAGCCCGGTAGGCGGTAGGAAAAACCGGGAGAGAGGAGAAGATCTCGCGACGCCGCCGTCGTTGGGTGTTACGAGGGAATGATCGCGGTGGGATTTTGCTGGTTTTGTTTATGGGCGAGAGACGGGAGGGGAGGGGCCGGCACGACGGACGTGCGTGCGTGCGTGCGTGACGTCCGCCTCGTCTTGTTGGTTGGCTTCGCTTGGCTGGCGCCTCCATTTGTTGCTCGGCCCGTGCAACCGCCGGCGCTAGCCGGCCGTTCACCGTTGGCCCGTGGATCGTTGGGCCGACTCGGCAAGCTCCGACGCTCGCAAAAAATGTGCGAATAAGTTCGCCAGCCATCCCTTAGATTTACAGCGAGTTTGTTTAACATCCCTTACCCCTAATATTAGAAATTTTCTCCTCTAAACTATATAAAACCGTACAACTTTGGTCCATAGCAGTATAGTTTATAAAACCGTACAACTTTGGTCCATAGCAGTATAGTTTATAAAACCGTACAACTTTGGTCCATAGCAGTATAGTTTATAAAACCGTACAACTTTGGTCCATAGCAGTATAGTTTATAAAACCGTACAACTTTGGTCCATAGCAGTATAGTTTATAAAACCGTACAACTTTGGTCCATAGCAGTATAGTTTATAAAACCGTACAACTTTGGTCCATAGCAGTATAGTTTATAAAACCGTACAACTTTGGTCCATAGCAGTATAGTTTATAAAACCGTACAACTTTGGTCCATAGCAGTATAGTTTATAAAACCGTACAACTTTGGTCCATAGCAGTATAGTTTATAAAACCGTACAACTTTGGTCCATAGCAGTATAGTTTATAAAACCGTACAACTTTGGTCCATAGCAGTATAGTTTATAAAACCGTACAACTTTGGTCCATAGCAGTATTGCCAACTGGTTTTAGCTGATGTGACATCCTAGTCAGCAAAAAAAAAAAAATAAAATATGTGGGACCCACATGTAAGTAAGAGAAAATGACGTGAGCCCCACATCTATTATTTTTTTCGTTCTTTCTTTCTTCTCTCTCTTCTCTCCTTGCTTCTTTTCTCAAACCGCGGTTGCCATAGCGGAGGAGGCCTCCGCCGCCGCCACGGAAGAGGAGGAGGAGATCACGGCAGCCGGCTGTGCTGGCGGGAGGAGGGAAGAGGAGGCCAGCGAGCCGGTTGTCGCCAAGTCACAGCCGCACACGGACGGTAGCTCGATGCTGCCCCCCGCCGCCGCCACGGAGGAGGAGGAGGAGGAGGATACCACGACGGCCGACTGTGCCGGCGGGAGGGGGGAAGAGGAG
>CM020182.1:13885842-13969190 GCA_009805545.1 Oryza longistaminata | reverse complement strand
GTCGGCGAGCCGGTTGTTCGCCAAGTCGCAGCCAACACGCGGACGGGAGCTCGACAGCCAGCCCCCGCAGCGACTTACGCTCTCGATGTTCACCCTCCTCCTCTACTCCTAGCTCGGCGGCGGGGGCCTCAGAGGACGCCGTGGCGGAGGCGGCAGCATCGTGGTCGGGGGAAGCATGGTGTGGCAACTATGGCAGCGGGAGAGGGGGAAGAGGAGGCTGGCGAGCCAGTTGCCGCCGAGTTGCAGCCGCACCGAGCAGGAACTCGGTGCCGCACCCAGCCGACGACGACACGTCTGACGGCTCCGAGAACACGATAGCATGGGCGGTCCGGGGTGCGCTTCTCCGCAAGCTGGAATTGTGGCCGTTGGCCGTCTCTCCTCCTCTCCTGCCGGCGTGGCCTAGCCACCTCTTCCCCCTCTCCCGCCAGCTGCACCGACCACCTCCCCCTCCCTTTCTCGCGTCGGTCCACCCCTTCTCCGCCGGTGTCAGGCTGCCTCCCCTCTCCGCAGGGCTGGGGAAAAAGAGAAGAAGGATGACATGTGGACCCCACGCACTTGTTTTTATTAATTTTTTCTTTGCTGACTATGATGCCACGTCAGTGAAACCACACATATATACTGCTATAGGACCTTGAGGGCACGGTTTATGTGAGTTTAGGGGTACACATTTTCTGATTCGTTTGGTTAAGGGACCTTAAAAAATCTCGTTGTAAGTTTGAGGGACCTCCAGTGACTTAATCCAAATTATTTTCGTCGGCCTTGGCCCGTCGTAGTTTATTTTCGTAGACCTAGTACTACCGCCATGGGCCTGGAAACGAGGAAATCCCGAACGTTTTCGGCCCCTCTCAGGTTTGAGCTCTGGAATGCGTGCAATGCGCCAATGCCCATGCTCATACAGGATACAACGCCCGGCGTGGCTGCTTGCAAAATTTTTTAGGCCAAATTGCTTCTCCTGTCACGTGTTCTCGTGTTTTCACGTACTCTCCTCCTGTCGTCCCCTTGCCCCAAAACATGGTGGTACTAATCTATATGCTTTGCTTTCGGGCTCGCTAAATATTAAACGTCGGGGAGAGATATTATCGTAATCGTCTTGAAACTGAGGCAGCACGAAGAAACGCGTCGAGATTAGGGAACCCAGGCGTGTAAGTACCCATATACCCGTCCCTCACTTGCTGCGTCAAACTCGAGCACAGCTTTGCAGACCTCCCTCGTTTTTAAATAGATGGCGCCATTGACTTTTTCTCACATGTTTAACCATTCGTCTTATTCAAAAAATTTACATAATTATATATTATTTTAATTATGGGTTGTTTTAATCATCTCATGGTACTTAGATGTGAAATTTATATCTATATAATTTAACAAAAATTTTAAATAAGACGAATGGTCAAAACATGTGAGAAAAAGTCAACGGCGTCATCTATTAGAAAACGAAGAAAGTACCTTGGAATTGTTTGAATCGGGAAACCAAGGCCCACCTGTGAGGCTGTGAGTCGGCGACACGCACCACAGCCGCGGTGGCTGGCTCCGGCGCTAGGGTTCAAGCATTTTTTTTGACCTTTTTCGCGAGCAAAGCGCCACCCAAACATGGGCCGCAACGCTGTCAAGCCGCGTTGATTGTTTAGTATCCTTGTTAATAAATAATCGGCCCACTAACCCGCAAAACTCGTGTTTTAATTAACGTCTAAATCAGCCAGGGACCCGTGCGGGGACTGGGGCCCGCTTGACAGGGAGAGGGTCATGAGTCGTGGGCCCCTACGTCCCCGCGCCTGCGGAGAGCGCCGTCCGCGCCGGGGCCGCTTTCGGTCGCGTCCGACGCGTCAACCGGCCGAGCCCGGCGCGGAGGAGGGCCGCCACAGTGCGGTGAAAGGCGATCGCCTACCCGAGGGGGGCGCTATTCAAAACCGAAGTGGCCTGTGTGGCCCTCGGCTCATTTTGGCGAGCGTTTCTTGCCGTCTAGTCCTTGTGCTTTTCGAAAATTTTCCTGGCGAGAAAGGTTTATCACGCCAGCTGTTTAAACTTTGAGGACAGAGATGATACTTCTCTTTTCACTGCCAATGAATACTCCCTCCGTCTCAATAATATAAGGAGATTTTGACATTTTATTTGTCTATTTGACCACTCATCTTATTCAAAAAAATTTTGTGGGCAAGTATAAAAAAACGAAATGGTGTGCTTAAAGTACTTTTGGATAATAAAGTAAGTCAAAAATATAATTCCAAAATTTTTTATAAGAACGAATGGATCAACAGTAAACAAGCAAAAAGTCAAAATCTCTCATATTAGGGGACTGAGAGGAGTACTTCCGTCTGGTCCAAAATGTTTGCTACCCTAGGATTAGGATTTTGACCCATCTAGAACAACGAATCTTGGACAGGATGGGTTTAAAATCCTATCCAAGTAAGCAACATTTTAGGACGGATGGAAGTACTTACTTAGCTGCCAGTCAATGCGCCACTTATCATGGTATCAACTTCATGTTCATTTTTCAGGGGGAACCGTGGACTGTATGTGCGGGCAGTAAAATCTGGCATGATAATTTTCCGTGGTAGTATGGCACTAATTAGCTCTAGTTTAGGCTTATAAAGGTACTTGCTTTTAAGGTGCATGGCTTTTAATAAGATGAACAACATATTCAAGACAAAACGCAACGGGTTCTATCCTTTATAACATATCTAAGGCATACCCAACAATCTATCTATTCATCCCAATCCTAATTTTTGGAGATTTTTTGGTTTAAAAAACAACTGGTCGCAAAGATTTCCTAAAAGAGGCCTCGGGACGTTTGGAGTTCCATCTCCAATTTTCCTCGGTACGGGTATTTGAGGACGAGAGAAGACTCCAATCCACTCCTTCCGCCATTTCTTCTCCCCTCCTTCCGCGTTTCTCCTCTCTCTTCCCGCGTCGGGGCGATCTCCTTCTACGCACAAGAAAGAGTAAAAAAACTAGAATTATCTTTGTTCGTGTAAGTTTAACACGAGGGCCAACTTTTAATTTTTGGGGATTAAATTTAGGCTATCTCTTGGAGGAAGGGGTTATTTTCACCACCTAGTTTAGGAATTTTTGGGGATAGATATTGGTGGCTATTGGTGATGGCTCCTAAAACCTTCTATTTAGCCTCTCCAAACCAGTTTTTAGCCATCGAGAAAAAAAAAATGGAGGTGGTAGAATTGCCAGCCAATCATGCCTACCAGACGATGGGCCCACATGCTAATTCCTCCTCCCCTACGATGCTCCCCTCATCTCTTGTGCTCACAGCGTCGGCCATCGATCGCTGCTCACTCTCCCCACGTGCCGGCCGCTCGGCCCCCGAACCGTTGCCTTTCTTTCTCCGGCGTTGGCCATCAACCTATTCCTTTTTTCCGGGCGCCACAGAGCTCCTCCGGCGCCGTCGACCTCTTCACTGTGGCCATTGAGTTCTTCTATGATCGGTGGCGGCAGCCACGAAGGTGACTTTCTCTCTGTGGCGGCGGCCCCTTCCTTCTCTTGCTGCTACACTTCCGCCCCTTCCTGCACAGCCCACATGCAGTCGAGGGAGGAAGTGTAGCCAGACAGATCCGCTGTCCTTGAGCTTGGCTTGCCGCCTTTGTCGCTATATCGACCAACACTATCCTTGTCTCCGCATCTTGTCTCCTTTTATCTCCCCCCACATCTTCTAGCGGCGGCGAAACCGTTGTCATCTCCTCCTCGCTGGCCTCCACCTCACCCTCCGCCGCCGCGAGGATCCGACTGTTGGAGAAGAACAGATAGTGGAGAAAAAGGAATAACAAGAAGAAGAAAGAGAAGAAGAGGATTAAGAAGGGGTGAAAATAAATAAGGAGGCTGACAATGTGGGACCCACTGCCAGATTGGAGAACTGTAATAAGAGTTCTGTTGGAGTGAAAGGCAAATTTGACTAATCCAAAATTTTTGCAAGCTGGCCCAATGGATGTTGGAGAGTCAAATTTAAGATATGTTGTTGGAGATGCTCTTACATGGGATCATATGGAGTGAGTGGCAATAGACGAGTCTTCAAGAATGAAGAACTTGGGTTCAGGAGTTCGTTAAACAAGACAAATTGATGAAATAAAATTTGTTGAAGCCTTTGGAACTTGGTGAGCTAAGCATAGTGGAGAAGTAACGTTTTGTTGAATAGTATAAGGATAAGAGAATACTACGAATATTAGACACAACTGTAATTGGGCTCAAGGGCCAGTATAATATAGGAGCATGGGGGTCGAGATAGAAAAAAATTATAGATATGGAAAGAGTCCAACACAAATAATCTCATCTTAATATGACTCTACTACGCATACTATAATAAAACACACATGTGTAGACAGAGAACGAGCATAGGAGATCAATGGCGAAGGCTGCTGTAGCAAAGGTCGATGACGAGCGATCGGCCAAGCAGCGTCCGCGAGCTTCATGATGTCGGCGGTGGTGGAGGCCCATGGGGCCAGCCGACCTGGGATGGGGTAGTTAGATAGAGGCAGCGGAGGAGTGGTCTCTGTCACCGGTAGACAGCGGGGTGGTGGAAAGGTGGTTGTCACCCCGGAGCGTGCCAAGCGGTAGAGGAGTCGATGCAGGCGGGAGGGGTTGCGATGGGGAGCGGCCGTGGTTAGTGGGACTCGTGTGTCGACGACAAGGTGAGAATAGGGACACACCGCCAACAGGATGTTCCAGATTCGGGCGACCGGCTTAGCACACAGTGAGGAGGCAAACATACGGCCAGGTGGGGGAAGCCGTCGCGTGCTTTTCGGATGGGGCACAGCCAAACCCCGACGGCTAGCGGTCAGGCAGGAAGAGCGCAGTAGACCGGGATGGTGGCATGGAGGGAATTGTTGTTGCTTGTCTTGACTTGAACGACACGAAGTCTAGACTTCAACGTGAAGACTACGACGAAGCGGAGGCCATGCCGAGGAGGATCAAGATCGATCTCTGCGTCGCGCATGACGACGAAGGAAAACACCCGGGGAGATCGATTTCTCCTGGGCTAAGACACTTGGTGTCTTGGTGACAACTAGAATGAAACGGTGGCCGCCCCCGGGAGATCCTTACTCCGGGGTTGTACGATGCAAGAAGGTGAGAAAGGGCGGCCCTAGTTCGCCGCTCTAATATCATGTTGAATAGTTTTAGGGAGAATAAAGAATATGAGTGAATATTGGGAATATTTTTAATTGGGCCAGGGCATATATATAGGAGATACATAGAGTAGAGACTAAGGAATAATTACAAATATGGAGAGGAGTCAACACAGGAATCAAGCATAGTCCTAATATAACTTAACTATAATTAACTTTAGCACTTTTTCTATGATCGCACTCACAAGATTTCCTTAACATATACCCCTACCTACTAAACTTATCTTACTATCTTCCCGTCCCTACAATTACATTTCTACTAATTTAGGAACAAAAAATAGTGGATTGAAAATGACCACAATAACCTTAATTTAATGAACACAACTATATGCAGCAATTCCATATGTACAAATATAATAAGGAGTTTGAGATAATTAACAATATAATTAGCATACTTTAATAAATTTAAGCATTTAGCGCCTAAATTACGTGGGTGGAAGGAAATTAATATAGATGAAATCAATTGGTTGGGCCTCAACATGGCTAGAAATATAATTTTGTGGACAAAGCCTTGGAGCTATGAATGCAATTTTTATGGGACATGAGGGAGTAAGAAAGCATGTACATGTTCTAAAAAAAATAAACATGGTTGCAAGCTTTACTTATACAATTATTCATCGCAATTGAAAACAAAACCGACATTTACCTATAAGTAGTAAATAATAATGCATTTCGAACAATGACTTAGTGAAAAAACAATGTAATCGAATGCCCTATCGGACCTAACTCTCTATTTAAACCGGCTTAAGGACAGTGCCACACAATCCTGACTGAAAAGGATGAAAACGAAATCCGGCCTAACCCCCTCCGCGGGTTTTAAGACGGCGTCCACCTAACACACACCCCCCAAAAAGCAAAGGGAGCAGAGCTCATACGAAAAAAAGGTCCCCCCTCCGCTTCAAAACGCGCCCCACTTTTCGCAGTTTTTTTTCCCCCCTTCCTCCCCTGCACCCTGCTTGCTGCGTGCTGCCCTGAACTCCCATCCAAAATTCAAACCGGAGGGCCGTCCTTCCGCACGGCACCGGAGTCCCAGGGTGGAAGCGCGCAAAACGGGTGGCCTTTACTCTCTCACCACACGCTCCCTCTTGTCGCCCCCTCCACTCCTCTTCCTCCCTCTCCTCGGAAGGAGCCCCCGAATCCCACCCCCAGGCCGCGCCGGGCGACGATGAACGGGGGCGGTCGCCGGCGTACTCCCGGAGCACTAATGTCGAATCGTCCCCTCCAATGCCGGGGCGGCGTCCGGCAAGTGGGGCCAGGTACGGGTGCGGGGTTTCTTCGAGATCTACGATCGTCGGGGGGGGGGGGGGGTGCGGCCGTGCGGGATCACCGGGAATGAGCTATGGTGTGTCTCGTTTGTGTTGTGTGTGCGTGTGTGTGCAGCAGGCGTGGGAGTGCGGCGGGCGCGGGGATGGGGGAGATTTCGTGTCGTGGAAGCACGACGACGCCGCGCGCGCGGGCGGGTGCGGGGGAGGGGACGGCGGGCGGCGGGGGGGAGGTGGGAGGCAAGCGCCGGGGCATGAGAGCAGCAGCTCAGCCCCCGGGCTTGCTTCGGATCTCCACGCCTTCGACACCGGACTTATCAGCGATGTAAGTCACTGCCATTCTTCTAGTTAAGTGCCAATCCTTCTGTTTTTCGATTGTCTCGCATGGTTGGGGCTTAACATCGCCGCGTTTCCAAAATTGCGCCGACGTTGTGGATCTGGCGTCTTGTTAATTTTTCCATTGCGGATGGCATGCGCCGCTTGGCAGTCAGAAACTGTCGCTTTTTTAAGGGTGTTTTTTTTTCTTTTCAGTTGATCAGTGAGTTGAATTGGAAAGGAAATGGAGAAGTGTAACTGCTTTGGTGCTTTGGTCTCTTTTCGGTAATGCTAGGTCGGATGCGCAATTCTTTGGGGCTTGGAATGTCAAGGTGTTAAACAATAATACTTGAATCGTGGTATGGTTGTTGAGATGTGGCACCGCATCAAACTGGATATAATGGTCATGTGCTGTTTTGTTTAGTTTCGTTGTTTGAGCCTTACGAGTGATGCAGTGTACAGGTTTGTTGATTGAATGGTGCATTTTAACCACCTAAATGTTTTACACCCGAACTTGTGTTGTTGCAGTGAGGTCAAGGATTATCTACTATCAATCTTTTACCATATGAATCCATTCTATTACTGGAGCTCAATTCAATGCAGTTTCAACGTGCCAGGGATTGGCTGTATGAATGGTTGCCAAAAATTTTGGCTCATGGCATGGAGGCTTTGATGATTCAGACCTCAACACTTCGCTCCTAACATAAACAGATGAGCAAATCCCTGTTTTTTGGCTGAACAAGTATTTTCCTCAAGGCCTTCCGAGAAAGAGAAGCCTCCGCTTTGTTGTTGCGCTGTTGTTCTGCCGTCGGCTTCTGTACTCCCCTGGGCGACGACCGGGGAAGAAGGTCAATGCAGAGAAGCGTGCAGGCAACCGGGGCCCAAGGGGTCTGAATGAACAGGAGGCTGCTGTAAGCTAAGGCAAAAGTGGGCCGCAGAGAGATATATAATCAGATGCCCCACAAGGTATTGAGCTAGAGGCTGCATTGGCGCCTTTCGATTTCCGTGCTCTGCGCAGTTTGTTGGCAGGGGGCAGCAACCAAGATTATCGACCCTTCTGTGGAAGTACCTTCAGAACATATACTCCGAGGATATGAAAAGAATGCTACGCATTAAGGGTGTTATTTAGTTACACAGTTAAAGTAGGTTTGGGATGTTTAGTTGATATATGAGAAAACGATTTAACTGATACAGTTGAAAGTTTAATGTTGTGTGGAAAGTTTTGATGTGAGAGAAAAATTGAAATGTTTTTGTAATAAAAAGTTTGGTAAAACATGGCCTAAATGTGCACCGCTTCGCCAATATGATGTATATAATCTAAGTTATGATTGAATATATTTTAGTACTTCACGAAACTTAGACTGCCCGACTGACTAATCTTCATAGTATATTTTGATTAATCAGTATTATAATACATGATATCATATCCTGCTACTAATTCGAGATTTATTCTGAAACTCGGGTAAGTAGATTAGGATAGCACTTAATTTCTCTAAACGAGATTTTTAACCTGCGACCCAGCTTGGGTAGTCCATGTATACTTTTACTCATTTCTCTAGGAAAATATTTGTTCGGAATTGTAATGTGAGGTATGTAGATGCTATGAAATTTATGAACTGTGGTATAATTGTTCTTTTATGTGTTCACGACAAAAAAAAGACAGCACTTGGTTAATGAGTAATATCTTAACAGTTATTAAAGAAGAAGCTCGTAAAAGTATCATATATTGTACAAAATTATAGTGTATTGTATAAATAGGTAAGTTCTAGAGAATTATATTCATAGACATTTGAACAACCAGAGTCCGAACTCCCCTTGACTGTTCATGAGACCAAATCAAGGTTCATTCCAAGCTAGCTATTTTACATTCATCTGCTTGTTGTGAGAAATGTTTATATTCTTTTGCTCCCATCTATATCTTACTCATTTATCAATTGTCCTTGGGGTATTTTTGTGGCCATTCTCTCTCTCTCTCTCTCTCTCTCTCTCTCTCCATTACAATATAGCTCTCTGTTCACGTTGTCAATGTAGAAGAACCTGAAGGAATGGAGGTATTGCAACATGCAAGAACCTGGAGGGACTATTGCAGCATAGCCCTTGCAGATTGGGGTGGCAGACCATATCCTACTGTTGAGATTATAGGCATATAATGATTTAATCTATTCCATAAATAAATCATGACATTACAGATGAAAACTAGCATGAACGCATCATTAGATCTACACATGTAAACTACACAGTATAACATTAACATATCAAATATGCGCAACATATTGAACACGTACCGAGGTGACGGTCGACGTCTACGAAGGCATGAAACACGCGAGCGAAGAGGAAGGCGAGCCGTCGCGCGAAGCGCTTCCCAAAAACCTTATTGCCGCCTTCTCCCGGTGCAGGACGTCGAAGGCAGAGGTTCCGGAGACCTGCTCTCCCGATCGCAGGTGCACGCCGGCGAGCGGGATGGAGTAATCTACGAGCGACGGCGCAACACAGAGTAGGAGGCAAACCCTAGATTGATTTCGCGTGTGTTGCCGTTTGCACGCACCGGATTTTTCGGAACGTTTCCAAAACAAAAACGAATCCGAATTTGCAGCAAAACAAAACTGCAAAAGGAGGCTATGCACGCATGCCAGGTCAGGCAAGGTGAGCGAGCGAGTGTGTTCCCCCTCTTCTCTCCACCACACACTTCAAGTGGCTAGGAGGGCATCCTCCCTTTTAAGGAGGTCCCCCTCTCCTAGAATAAGCAATGTGGTACTAAACTCCACATGCATACCATCCCATGAGGTGGGCTTTTGTGATTTTGCAAAGAATTAATTTTCGAGTGGGCTAAGGCCCATCCATTAATTCCATCAGACACCTCCACATGGGGCTTCGGCGCATGCTGCAGGTCGGCCATTCACGGCAATCACGTCGTCCCTCCTGGAGCTACATGCCAGTGTTCCAGATGAATGAAGTATGCTCTATGCAAACTAGCTAAATTTTCTTGGCAGGCAGTTGACTGATCATTTATCAGTTCTGGATATGCATTATCGTTCACTGCTGCGCGGGCAATGCATTGCAGACCGCGAACGCTAACGCACCGGCAAACACATGGCACACAAGGATCAAGAAAACTACTCGCTCCATTTCACAATGTAAGACTTTCTAGTATTGTCCACATACATATAGATATTAATGAATCTAAATACATGCATATGACTAGTTTCATTAATATGAAAATAAATATGGGTAATGCTAGAAAGTCTTACATTGTAAAACGAAGGAAGTACATGGTTACCGGGACTCAAGACATGTACCACTCCAACCACGCAAGGGAACTAACTAACAGATTTGTTTAAGATCAGTTACACAAGCAAACTGGCAGATTTGTTCAGAAATTCAGTTTAGGACTTCGACAGTAAAAGCTCTACTACTTGTTATCATCACTCATATGTGTTAGCATCATCCCGTGGAATCATGCCGCATGTGGAAGCAGGGCCAATGTCTCCAGGGGGAACTTCGGTCCATTGAATCAGGGATGACTGGTCTTCATCAACAAAATTTCCAGAAACCCTTCCAGTGATGTCAATTGTCCAAATGGTGTTGTTCTGAATGACATACAAAGTGTCAGTGGCGGACCTTCCCTTGTGGCAAGGTGTGGCAGCTGCCATACCTATCTGCCAGCAGTAACTATCAACTAAACAACAACACTACTGACTGTTTCATTGGTGGTTACCGTGATGATTGGGGCAATAAGCACTAATCTTTTAGTATTAGTACTAGTACAAGCTAATACTGGTACGGTGGAACAAGTTATCATGCATTGACCAAGTGATGATGCATCTGCATCGGTTGGAATTGTTCTTTAAGGAATTGAGCAAAAGTATAATTACTACTTTTTTAACGCTAACCACAAATATTTGGAGAATAATTTGGAATGGGAACATTTGGGTGGCTCTAGGGGCTCTCACCTTCCAGGAATAAATCTTCACCTATATTGAAAACAGTAAATTATTTACTTATAGTTTTATTGGATATGCACACTAAATTTTTTTATCATATACATTATATACTAATGTTTTGGTATGTTCGTGTTTTTTTATAAAAAAATGTTTCGGTACTTAGTACATTTATAAAGTTCGCCATAGCTATAATTTTGTGCTGGGTCCGCCACTGCAAAGTGGTACACCCCCAGGGGTGTATTATGACATAGGCACAGAGGGGCTTCTTCGACATGCCTTGGATTGCTGAAGCTCAGTGTATAGTCGTGCACTCGTGCTCGTGCACCCAAGAGATCCCCTCATTTGGGTAAATCAGCAATGTCCACGTCTTAGCAACGGGGCTCTCACCAAGGCTCTGCTAACTCAACCAATCTTATCTACTCCCTTCGTTTTACAATGTAAGACTTTCTAGCATTGCCCACATTCATATAGATGCTAATGAATCTAGACACACACATATATATAATTAGATTCATTAATATCTATATGAATATAGGCAATGCTAGAAAGTCTTACATTGTGAAACGGAGGAAGTATCTTGCTGTAGCTAACATTGATGCAGCGTTTCTTGTTGACACCCAAAGCCATTAATTTTCTCAGCCCTGTCATAGCTAGCCTAGCGGGATTGTTATGTACTCGAGAGTTTCCTTATCAGTGAACATATCATAGATTTTTTTTTCTTAGAGAAGGGTGTTTTTTACCTGACCTCTATATTCAACCGGATATATACGGCCATTGAAATAGAAAACTTATGGAATTTAGGCCCGCAAACAACCCAATCACCGTTGAAATAGGGAACTTAGCCCCACAAACATCCCAATTAGAAGCCCTGTCGTAGCTTGCCTAGCGGGAGTGTTATGTACGGGAGAGTTTCCTTACCGGTGAATATATCATAGATTTTTTTTTTCTTAGAGAAAGGTGTTTTTTACCTGACCTCTACATCCAATCGGATATATACGGCCATTGAAATAGAAAACTTGGGGAACTTAGGCTCGCAAACAACCCAATCACCATTGTTTTTTACCCGGCCTCTACATCCAACCGGATATATACGGCCAATGAAATAGAAAACTTAGGGAACTTAAGCCCACAAACAACCCAATCACCGTTGAAATAGAAAACTTAGCCCCACAAACAATCCAATCAGAGAACTTAGCCCCTCAAACAAACCAATCCGAAATTCGCTCCTATGAAGATTTGAACTCAAGACCTTAGAATACTACTCAGTTCGCTGTAACCACTAGGCTATGTAAGACTGCCGGCAGAGTGTATGGGCCACCGAGTTTCCCTCTCGTGTCCCACGTCCACCTCGGCGAAGCGGCACAGCAGTTCGAGGATCTCCTCGTGCATCGCCGCCGGGATCGTCCCTCGACAGATTGATCAAGAAGAACTTGTTCTCATGACCAATAACTTCATTAGTGAATCTGACGGCAACATCTCTTCAGGGAGCCTGATTTCCCCACATTTGCAACAGTGGCAGTTCATAGCCAACCTTCCAGTCCATTCTCCAGGATCCTCGCAGCTTGATTAGAGACCAGGACCTGATGACAATTGACAACGCAACCTGCCGTGTCTTGTGTTCAGATTCCAGATGCCTCTCAAGCCTATGGAACTGTACCGCATGTTACAAACAAAGCTTCGATCGAACTCTGCTCACATGCTAGCTTATCATGAATAAGCTTAATTAGTGACTGTTTCCTAATCTCTAACCTAGCATAAGTCTTGAAAGGCACACCATCACAAGCGACAGTAGAAGCTCTTTTTTAGTCTCTTTCTCCCATCCCTCATTTCATCTGAAACACATATTATAGCCATCTCTAAGCTTGTGCCCTCTTTTATCCTTCGGCACATTGGACAGGTCCAATAATGAACATCTGCAGTATTTACTGTTTCTGACAATCTTCTACTACTATGCATGATATGTGCTCTCTCTATCTAGAGATATAGGTGCATCTGCCATATGTTGTTCTTGGTGGTTGAGCAAAAATGATATGGTCTTTAACAAATCACCATCTATTTCATATATGTAGGTAATTTTCAGGGTAATTTATTGGCTCCGGTTTTAGGCACAATTGCAAAAGTGTGATGACGATTGAGAGTTTCTGAAAGTTGCAAGTCGTAAGCTTGAGACGATGGTCATGTAACTTTTTGCCAACTATAAATGGAGATTCACAAATAGGCTTGAATAATAGTGTTCTCCTTGTCTTGGTTTGGTTTTCTTTTAATCATTGGTGTGTTTTTTATTTAGACTACACTTTGTTGGGTGCTTGATTGTAATAATTGGTTGTAGCTCGTTGAGCAAAGGCCAGGATGTTAAATTTCATTATCTAAAAAATCTAGAAATATAGAGGAATTTTAATTACTCGCTCCGGTCTCTAAATATAAAGAATTTTGGTGAGATGAGACACATCCTAGTATAACAAATCTACACAGGCTAGAATGTGTCACATCCCACCAAAATCCCTTATATTTAGGGATGGAGGGAGTATATCCACAAATATAGGCTGTGTTTAGATCCAAAGTTTGGATCCAAACTTCAGTCCTTTTCCATCACATCAACCTGTCATACACACACAACTTTTCAGTCACATCATCTCCAATTTCAACCAAAATCCAAACTTTGTGCTGAACTAAACACAGCTATAGTGGATTTCTCTTCTCCCAAGACAAGCAATGATTGTCAGCCATTCAAAAACAAGTACCCCTCCGTCAAAAAAAAAATTCAATCATGTCTAGGTTTGTAGCTAGGAGTTGTCTTTTTTTTTATAGAGTAGTAATCAGCAGTTACAATCAGGATTAAAAAGATACAGAAAACATACCAGTACTACTACTCTACACCGTCGCTATTAGAAACGATAAAAATTATAGAGAACGCGCTAGTACAAT
The DNA here is from genome assembly GCA_009805545.1 of Oryza longistaminata. Lineage (NCBI taxonomy): Eukaryota > Viridiplantae > Streptophyta > Magnoliopsida > Poales > Poaceae > Oryza > Oryza longistaminata. The sequence goes on along the minus strand of CM020182.1, from coordinate 13,955,624 downwards.
TTGAACTGTTTATGTCCAACGTTTGATCATCCGTTTTATTTGAAATTTTTTTATGATTAATATTTTTTTAATGTTTTCTCATAAAATTTTCAAATAAGACAGACGATCAAACGTTGGATACGGAAACCCACAACTGCACTTAAAACGGGATGGATGTAGTACTAATTTGTTTATTGTGCCCAGGATATCTTTTGAAGCTAAAGATGTACTACTTTCTCTTCCTTAATACATCTCCATCCTAAATTAGTTGTCTTTCTACTATTCAAATTGTATTCCATAATACTTGTCACTCCCAAGTACTATTTGTCCCATCAATCACATCCTGTTCAAATTTCTCCGTATTCTACTCCTCAACCAACCTTCTATCCTCAACCATAAATTATTTTATAAGCGTATTGTAGTATTTTATTTTAAACATTAGAATATGCCAAACAGACAAGTAATTTGGGATGGAGGTAGTATGTGCTATTTTGGATAAAATACCCTATATTTATGGACGAAAAGAGTGCGCAGCAAAGCTCAAAAAGGTGTAGCTCTTGCTGTACAGTACTACAACTCTCTACTTGGCTTGCAGAGTAGTTACTCCTGGCAATTTCACCATTTTACATTCGCCAAAGGAATGCTAGTTGAACTCTTAGGGCAGTAGCAATGCAAGCCCCTGATTTGAGTAATTGAGTTACCTTAGATACCATGTAGGATAAATGCACGTATAATCCACTCCTCTCACAGTGCAAACTACTTTCACGGGATCCCCAAGCCAACCACCCCACCCCAACCACTGCTACTTTCGCATTCTCTCTCCCACTTTGTTCGCATTCTCTCTCCCACTTTCCTTGGCTGCTCCTCACCAAGTGGGTCTGGCGCCAGGCTTTTGTAAAGAAAGCACTCGTTCCTCTAGCGAGAAGCGAACAACCAACCAAAGCTATGGGCCCACCTACTTTTTCCTCCACGTAGACGAATCCACACGCCATGTCCTTGCACGGTGAAAGGCCTTAAGCCATTCACACTGCGTCCAGTTCCCATGCCATGACCCAAGGAAAAAGGCAAAAGTACACATGTGCAGGCTGTGCAGTGGAGGAACCGGGCCATGACCTCCAGAGTGCGCTCACGATGCTCTCGCCCCATGCACTCACTCAGGATTAGACTGAAGAACAAGTGACCAAAGTTGGATACACGAACTTCAAATATGTGTGGCAGAAGCAAACGTGGCACAGAATATTTGTTGGGGAACAATGAGGCTGAAATGTTGAATGCCATCTCAATGCAATGTAAACGCCCTTAATGAATGTAGTGTTGTCTGTTGTCAAGTGACACACCGGCCTTTTGCATTGGCACATACTTTTACCAAAAACATCTCATAATTCAACAGAATATCTATACTATATTAAAAGAGACCCGCGAAAAGTGCGAGAAGACTTTACAGTTTTACTTTCCACACAAACAAGACCCAAACAAAAAAAAAATATTGAATATTCTTATTGTGGAATTTCTCATCACTCTATGATATATTAGACAATAGGAATAACTTATTTTATAGGCTTTAAAATAATATATAATAAACAGTTTTTTAAAAAACAAATCCGTTGCAATGGCACGGGCATTATGCTGGTATGCTTAAGAATTTGAAGTGGTCACTACACAAACCATCCATTTACTGGTTATCTTGCATTAGGTAAGCCTGAAAGATTAGCTGCTGCAGCCAGCAGGGGATCCATATGCATTTTTGTATAAGGGAGGTGGAAAAATTCTTAAAAGATGCGATGGAAAAAGGATACAGCAATCTACTCCCTCTGCTTGAAAATGTAAGGTATTTAAATATTTTAGCTTGTGCTAAGTCGAGTTCTCTTACTTTGGGTAGGTTCATAGAAGAACAGTACACCAAATAAATACACGAGTAAATTTCACCAGCGATCCTTAAACTCGTAAACAGGTTTTTCACCTAGATCCACAAACTTGCAAAGCGCGCATCGAGCTACCTAAACTTGGTTTATTGCATCATCCTAATCCAAAGCTTCGTTTGACCGTGGTCTTACCTACGTGGCATGCCACGTGGACGATCACATGGCACATTTTTATTATTTTTCCTTTTTCTTTTTTTTCTTCTATCTCCTTTGGCCTCTCTTCGACAAGCTGTGCACCAGCACCTATCTTCTCCGGCCAAGAGCTCCTCCGCTGGCTTGGCCTCCTCCTCCCAGCTCAAATCCCATCGGAGCAAGCCGCAACCAATTTGATGTTGTCATCGTCCCCAGCCTCCGCTCCACCATCGGGCTGACCCCAATCTGTTGCTCAATCTGTCGTCCTCATCGCCAGCCCCGCTGCTTCGTTTTACACAGCCAACACCACCTCAACCCACGCTGCTATGGGGAGGGGGGGGGGAAGGAGGGGGGGTATGATGATGGTGGCCTCTTCGAATGATCCCTGCTTCTACTTGTTCCATCCGCCACGGAAATGAGCAGAGCTGAGGTGGGGGACACATGATTTGAAGCAATAGCGGTGGTGGCCTCCTCAACCGCTGGTGCTGTCTCATCGATTTGAAGAAACAGTGGCAACAACGGGGAGCTCTTGGTCACCGTCAAGTGGAGCTCGAGGCAGAGAGAAGGGAGAATACGGGGATCTCACTGTTGCCGTCATCGGCTCCAGCCTAGAGACTCCGCTCCGCCATCGGGCCTAACCTGCCACCAGTGCCTCTTTCTCTAGTGGCCAGCAGAGGAGGAAGAAGAGAAAAGAAAAAGGGGAGAAAAAAGGGAAAGGAAATTTTTGTCATGTTATTTTCCATGTGACATGCCACGTAAACCAGACCACATAAAACGAGATTTGGACCGAGATAATGCAACCAAGTTTAGAGACTTTGATACGTGCTTTGTATGTTTATGGAACTAGGTGAAACTTACTTGCAAGTTTAATGACCGCCGGTGCAATTTACTCTAAATACATTATCAAGACATAATTGGATTTTAATAAATTTAAATTTATGTTATATATGGATATTATATAAATGGTATATATTTCTATGAACTTGTTCAAATAGAGAAGTTCCACTCAGGCTAACTAAAACATACATTTCTTTTTAGAACTTAGGGCTACGATCCAAGGAATTGTCGGATTGATGTAACAGATGTTTAAGAGCCCACGTGAGATTTAAACACCGGTATCTAGGGTAGGGGTGAAAAATACAGCTAAAAGAGAAAATGCCGCAGGCGTCGTTTCGAAAAAGAAAGTGCCGTTGGCAATTGTGTATGGCACAAACAAATATTGTTCTTGTGCTTCCGTTTCTGTTGATTCATCATCCGTTTGTAGATTCAGACCAGTGAATGGTGTTGTTTTGCCTCAAGTCGACCCACAATTCATAAATTCCAGATGTCTCCCAAGCTTATCTGCAGTCTTCTGTAAATTAACGAGAATATGATCTTCACTAACTGTTTAACCCTATACAGCCTGGTTCCTGGGTGAAAGACCTGCTTCGTTTGTATCACTGGTATGGCTAGTTGTATGTGTTTGCTACTTGCTAGGAGCGATCTCTCTACCCCATCATATTGCTGGACTTCAAGTTTACATTGAACACTTGCTTTTCTTGTGCCCATCTCTCTTGCTGCCTTTCTATCCCCGAAGCGACTGCTCTGCATGTGGTCTGAAACAATTTAAGCATCGTGCCATTAGGTCTATCAACCACCCGTTGTAAAGAAAGAAGTTTAATTCACCTGTACTTACTCAACTTATTGCTTTTCAAAATAAGCATATATAACCTCTGATAACTATGGTTCAGTTTTTTTTTTATCGAAATTCACAAAATCTTAGTGGTTATCAGTTTCCCATCCTAAGCCTAGCGTTCTTTCATTCCTTCTAAATTACTTATCCGATCTGCCATCCGATTTCACCATTATATTTGTTAAAATTAATTCTTTATTCAGTTATATTTCTGATAAAATATATACATATGATTATATTACTAATTGAAACATTTTTATATTATATGTGAAACAACTAGTTATAATTATTGAAGCGTTAGAAAATATTCACCGAAACATCCAAACAACACGCACAACATTTATAAATAAATTAGTGAAATATTAGAAACTACTTACTGAAACATCCATATAACACCACGTGCAACATTCGCAAATAAACTAGTGAAACGTCATAGAAATATTTATTGAAACATCCAAATAATGCCATGAGCAACATTTTAAAAGACTCGTGGCAACATAAAACTTAAAATGTGCAACATAGTCAAATTTTGATTGAAACATTTATTTCTCACACGTGAAACATCCATGTTCAACGGTTGAAACATATTTTTTTTTCGTTGGAATATAACCATTGTGATATCTTGTTATAGAGATTTAATTGCGACGAATACAACGGTACAATTGGATCGTAAATCGAATAAATAATTTTTGAGGAAAAATCATTTAAACCTTACAACTAAAACCTCGTCCATGCACATACTCTTAGACTACATGGAGCCCAATAGATGCTAGTTGCATGCAAAGAGATGCGGAGAGAGAAAATGACTCTTTTTCACGAACACGCAAAAAGATTACACGTCAATATATTAAGAAAGAGAGAAAAGGACTCGTGCACGTGCAAAGCTAGATCCTTCAGTTGAGCGTCTGACTTTTTGTTGTGTGTTGAACCGTCGATCACAGGCATTCTCGGAAATCTTGTGCAAATTAACCAGAATATATTATCTAAACCCATAAACAGAATATGATCTCAGCCACACACACAATATATGTCCGGCTCTCGCCGCGGGAGAGGGGGGGGGGCCTCCTCTAACTTAAGTTAGAGGGACATGTGTCGCTGACATGTGGGCCCATAAGGGTGGGCTCCACCTGTCACGCTTCGTCATACTATAGCTTAGCCAGCCACATGTGCTCTCTACACATGTGGCATTTCAGATTTATTTTGACACTACTCTGCAATCTGCATGTGCCTATGCAACAATTTAAGCATGGATCGATCAGGTCTATCTACCACTAGTTGTAAAGAAACAGGTTTAATTGATTCCTCTGCACTTTCCCAACTTATTGACATTCACAACAAGCATATATAACAAGTGACAACCACGGCAAATTCTCATGTTTGTTCCTAAATCGAAAAATAGTAACTTAGTTCTTTATTCCTGAATCGACCGATATATGTTTCTGTGGTTATCGATTACAACTTTTTCATACTGGTAAGTCTATTCCAAAGTTTTTCCTTTTTTATTTAAAAGTTAGATTGCTCGTTGTTTCACTCCAAGAAAAAAAAATGATATAGTCATCAGAAGCTAAATCAAGTGATTGATATATAAGGGTAAAAAACAATAGCTCAGGTAGTCCATTTTCTTTTATATCGCTTCGACCATCCGATGCCACCATATATTTGATCATAGCATCCAGGTTCACTTCCTTTGAAAAGGCATTGTTTGCAATCCATCTCTTACAAGACCAAAAATGAAAACCGTGCTATGCCCGTGCAACATTCGCGCATGCATTGCACCATCAGGTGCAGAGGTAAATGGTAACAGACCAATGCTTGATGCCTTTGGTATGTGGCCAAATTTTGCTACTTTTGAAACCATGGATTGTTCCAGATATTTTCACATGCTCCATACAAAAAAAAAAAACTTTTACAAGTTATTGTACTAATGTTACATTCAATGTTTTCTTTTCCTTCAAACGAAAATCTTTACACAGTATTTGACTTGGGAACTTCAGAACTCAAGTACTCAACCATCTCTGCATCTCGATTATGCACACTAGAGACACAGCTTGTTGGCTTGAAACTCATCTGCCTCATGCTAGAGCTTGAGCGTGTGAGATACCCTCACACCATTCTCATGATGATACATTAATCCAGAGCAAAGCCTCACTGCTTGAGTTACAGTTGAACTCTGAATGACTAGAGCAGTACAAATCTAATAGGAGTTGGACACCCAGGTGCAGAAAATATTCTACGAAAATGCATTGACGCCCAAGCAGATATCAGCTAACCTTTGTATTCAAATGCTAGGAGTTTCTAACTAGCAGAAACCTGAGAATCAGCTCAAAAGGCTGCACCCTAATTGCAGCTATCAAGTACTCAGCCGGTAACTTCTAGTCCTATGTGCGCAGAATTTCATGGTCCTCTGCAAACTCAATCCTCACCATTTCAGGGAGGATGCCAGTTCCAAGAGAGATTCCACTTGACGTATGGTCCGCAGCTTCTCTTGATACTTCAACATGGTCGCAACAGCTTCTGGGTCATTACCAGTTGGGACCTTATTGTTTTCATGTGCAGCTTGAACTTCTTTCAAGAGCTCGTCAACTTCCCTGATGAAATCAACTCTTAGAAGAACATCATCATCCTGAGGTGGCAGCTTGATCTGTCCTTGATGCTGACAAAAGAAAGAATTCAGAATTTTTTTTGTAGCATGAGAGAACCAAAGAGAAAAGGAGCAGGAAATCCAGAATTCAACTATGAACTGACAACGATATTCCATATTATCTTTGGACTAACTAAATTAACTACGAGGGATGCTTTGCTTGAAGGAAAATTTCATTGCTGTCAATGTTAACAACTATGAAGTATATGGCTAAGATTAGGAGGTTATGTATAATAAAAGACTTGGTAACACCTATGTTAAGTGGCACAACTAATTTTGAATACAACTAGGGGATGATATTTTTGTGTGAAATCTGTAAAGTCAGCATCTCTGTTTTGGAATTGTGTCATGTAAATTAAAATTTTGTAAATGTCTCATGCATAAATTTTCATTCTCAAGTCTCGAATAACTCTAAATTTCTAGCATGGTCAATTTATCCCATGAGGAAAAGGCATGCATTTAACTAACATACTTCCTCCATGTTGAAACCAGCAGGAAAGACCATGGTGAACGGGTCTTCTCTGGGAAAAACTTCAAGCATATGTTTTTTACATTTCTTTAACCACTTGTCATCATCAGATCCATCATGAAGATTCAGAAGGTCATTGAGCAATCTCATAGCAGGAGTTGCTTCACTCCTTAAAATTTCCATCTGCATTCAGGTTATGGTTTCTGATTAGCCCATCAGAGACCAATGAAGCGGTCAAATGAACAGGATTGATATAAATATAAGAGCTTAATGGACTCCTCCAACAATGATAAGATAATGGAGGCTGTGTGCGGTGCACCTGTGTGACTTACCTCTACCCTTCTGTATAAGAGATCAAGGCTTCTGATGGCATCCCTCTCGTCCTGCGGGTGAATAAGTCAATATCTAAACAATAAATATGGTATCCCATTCTTTCAAAAAAAATAAATATGGTATCCCTCTAGTCAAATATCTTGATTGTAGATATTAGAACTTATAGGCAAAGGAACTTCTCCCTTCTCAAATATACTTTTGCTATGCTGAAAATTTATATGCTGAAAATTTATGGAAAGACTATATATCAACAATTGAGCAACAGAAGTGATAAAAGTTTAAATATCAATCAATGTTTACAGGTTGTAATATTGAGTGGCAGTGTGGAATAAGAAAAATAAATGCATGGGATCTAGGAGTTCTTACAACTCACAAGGTGTTTTAGTTGTCCAAATCTGCAAGGTGAGTAAATGGTATGTTGTAGTGTTATACAGCCTAAATTATTTCCTCCTTTTTTTGGGGCAGGGAATCCAAAATTCAATTGTTATTCCATCAATACTTCAACATTCGTACTTAATGAGTTTCTTTACCATGAGTCCTACTTACATGTTTCTCGAAAGCATTTTCTGCACATTCAAATATGATTATACGCCCAAAATGAAAAAAAAAAAAAAGCAACCACACTTTTGATAACAAAAGGGTGAATACTGACTAGTACCACCGTAAACCAAGATGAAAACTGCAAGGGCTTGAAATAAACAAAACATAAACAATACATAAGTCATCAGATAATTCAAAGAGAAGATTAGCATACATCGCGGCGAGCAACATCAAGTCGATTCCATATGACCATAAGAACAAGTTCAGTAAGCTCTCCTCTTTCAGCAGCCTTCTCAATTTCCTGCTTATGAAAGTAGAGCAGCAATGTATTAAGAAATGAAATATTTCATAAGTGGCTTAATAAAAAAAACTGCTGTATATAGGAAAACTCAACTCTGATGACCCTACCTAATAAAAAACTCTTTCAAGCTATTATGTTAACAGAACTTTGATGTGTGAGCCTGGAGTTAACCTTTTAGTAGTCATATACAAATATTTTTGCCAACAAAGAAGGTGCCACAGAGAGAAACTACAGACACAGTACAGTGTGGGTGTTCAACTGTACACAGATCATTACATATAATAAAGTTTCAATTAAAGTTCCTTAATAGGTTTTTTATGTACCTCACACTATCAGCTGATTAGTCTACAGCATATGCCGTCCCAATTCAAATGTTTCAGATCGAACCTTAACTGGCCTGGTTGGCCTTGGCCCAGGTTGTGTACCTTTCTTTTCTTCCTTCAATACAACCAGTTAACAGTTCTCCCACGATAACCTTTAAAATATATCTGTATGTCACTTGTGTTTTTAGCCAGCAAGTTTGGGCCCTGATTCTACAAAGGCTTGGCTTCTCTTCCAAGTTCCAACTTGCCAAATCAAGACACACATAAGTCCTCTAGTTGGTGTCGAAGGCTGTGAAAGGTATGCAGAAGGATGAGGAGAAAGTATTTAACTCAGCTCATTATCTTGGTTGCTTGAGAGATTTGGAAACATAGGAAATTAGGAATGATTGTGTTTTCAATGGTGCAACACCTAGTATGGTGGCAGTTATCCAAACAGTGGCTAATGAAGGAGCACTTTGATGCTTGGCTGGAGCCTCAAAGCTTCAAGAGTTGTTGGCTAGGTCGATAGTCCTTGTCTCCTAGAATGCTTGTTTGCGTCCGTCCTTTTCTTTTTCTGTTTTATTGTAAGACTTGCTGTTGGGGTGGGAGAGTTTATTCTAATTCCCCACCTGTTGTTCTTTTTTCTCTTGCTTAATGAAATGATGCACAGATCTCCTGTGTGCTCGAAAAAAGTATCTGTATGTTTAAAGTACCTCCATAAAAGTTTCAAGATAGTGGTCTATACTATTTAATTTAGTAGTTCATTTAGTGTTGGCCCCCTTATATTGTCTCAAGCTCTGCCCTCTTGTTGATATGACCAGCACATGTTGGATGGTAGGCTGGTAGCTTAAGGCATACACATGGGAAAATAGATAAAATTGCAAATATGATGGTTATGTGGGGTGTAATTAGGTGACAACTGTGACTAATGGAATTATCAATTGTAACAAGTAGAGCAAATGAATTATGGATGCTATGATGATGAAGCATGGTGTAGGATGTGTGCCACAGATCTTGGCGTAGGCAGTTGTGAGCTGTGGCACAGTGGCAGACTGGCAGGTAATCCTTTATGACGTGCATAATAGCATGGCTAAAAGGACAACTGTATAACATGATTATTCATGTTATAAAAAATGTTATTTAGTTCAGTACTTCCTGAAAATGTTCAAGAAGTTTAAATTGCTTTCATACATTTGAGTTTTTTTCCTATTTTTCTTTTATCCACAACTAGTAGTTTATGAAGTAATTTCTAAATTCTGTAATCATTGGTTTATAAGCATAACATGCATCTACTAACCATATGTTAGATTCTAAGGTCGTAGTTTTGTCATCTTCTGTTCACGATTCAGCAAAAACTGCACTACCAGTAGCATCGGGAAAAAAGGATGAAACATAGAATTACAGAGTGGAGACTTAATAAGGATAGGTTACCTCTTCAATATCTTCACCAGCTCTTATAAAACTTGAAACCAAAATCCGAGCTTTGCGAACTTCTTCCTGTGGGTAAGCTTTCAAACGCATGCCTATTTCGCGGTATTCATTTGTTAGTCTTTCTTCCTCAGCTTCCTCTTTCTTCCGATATGCATTCCATTCCTTAGTCTTTTCCCGCTGACGAGCTTGCCATTCCTGCATGAAAAATCCTAGGTAATCTATGGGTGCAGCAAAATGTTTGCTGCTAATGTAACAAGGAGAATTAACTGCGCTGGTGTTTAACGATAATGTAGCTTCATATGGACATAACAGCTTAGCTGGCAGCAAGAAAATTGTAGGTATGCAGACGTTATTTGCCACCAGAGTAAAAGTATGACTATTGACTCTACTGAAGTAGCCTTGATCTAGTTAACGGTTGCAGCACGCTGGCATAGTGTCATTTATGTACCATTGTACCTATATAGTCACGCTTGATCAGGAAACATATGTGGAAAGCCATCAACGTTCGACAGTACATATTCGCCTCTTTGTTATGCTTATTGACGATAGAGTCATCTCCTTTTTTGTGCTAATGATGAATCTAATTATCATAGTGAGCAGAGCACCTGTCCCCAAAAACCAAGTGCCAAAACCCTCCCTGTAGTCCTTCTATTTGCCAATGAAGCTAACAGCGGTAATTGAGGGTATAATTAGCCCATTATGAAATGAAATATAAACAGTTGATTGTTGATTGGGTTTGTAAACATTTACAAACCCAAACAAATTTCCCATGTGGATGTGTGGCTACAGATAAAACAAACAGGTTTGCTACTATTGACCACCTAGAAATGGGAAGGTCGTTCTAGGCTACTGTACAACTATTTCCTGGTTTCACAACATCCTCGAATCAATACGCAAATTAACGTGCCTAACCTCGTCGTAGTACTCCGGCGGCATCCCTTCCAGCTCCACCTCCTTGGCTTCGGCGGCGGCGCCCTTGCCCTTCTCCACAGCTGCAGTACGCGAAACAACACACAAAAAAAGTTTTCATCCCAACCATGCGAGAGGTGGGGGCTCCCGGAGAGCCTACGAGTAGAGGCACTCGAGCCGAGCCGCACCTGAGATGGCGGGGAGCAGCTTGACGGGGCGGAGAGCGCCCCGGCGAGAAGGCAGAGGGCGGGGCCACGGGAGGCGGCGGGGAGGCGAGCTGGATGAGGGGAGGAGAAGCGAGGCGAACGCCGGCAGCGCGGGCGCCGCGGCGGCCATGGCGTGTTGTCACGGCCTCACGGGGTTTTGTGGGTATTTTTTTTTCGGTGTAGCGGATAAACCGCGAAGGGCGAAGCAGAGAGAATTCTATCGAGCGGAGTAAACGGACGCGCCCGCAGCCCACTGCACAAGTGAACACCACACCACCAATCTCCTCTGCAGCAGCAGAACCGTCACTAGTGGCTGAGCCCAGAATTTAATCCTACGAAATCGATTATTATTAGCTTATATTTAAGTGAGATTATTTCTCTAGTTTTTTTGGATTTATACATAAAAAATCAAGGTTTTTAAACGTGTTTTTCAAAAAGTTGTGGGGTCAGCTGACCCCATAGATTGTGAATGAATCCACCACCGACCGTCACCACTTCCCCTCTCCCTTCAAACCCTAGGGACAAGAGGCTGGCCAGTGGCAAGGCAAGGAGGCTAGCCAGCGTCGGCAGGTGGCAAGGTGATGGGCAAGGAGGCTAGGGGCGGTGCCTAGCGACAGGGCTCAACGCAGCGACGGGACCTGGAGACGGCGTCGACGCAAAATGGAAGCGCAGCGCACGCGTCGGCTCCCCTTCTCGATCCCCTTCTGCGGTAAAACCCTCATCTCTTTCTCTCTTTTACATGACTGTTCGCGTCGGCCATTCGCGCTGGCGAATGCTTCCATCAGCTAAGCAGTCTAGGACATCATCTTCTCTCTCCACCTTATCTCCTCTTGCTCTCCACCCTACTCGTGACTCGTGAGCAGCGACGGACCTCTCTCTGACGAGCTTCTTCTGACGGAGAAGAGGAGACGCTGATGTGACGACGAGAAAAGTCGTGGATGAGCAGCCTCTCTCTAGCAATGGTAACAGCCTTCCTCTGACGAGTTTCACCACTAGGTTAGTTCTTTTTTCAACCACCACCATCAGCATTGCCGTCACCCAACCTCACCGATGCTGAAAGGTGTCAACGTGCTGACACAGCCTCGCTCGTTCGGCCTCCTCCTCTTTGCCTAACTCCCCTCCTCCCCAACTCCCAACCACCAGCTAACATTGGCCCACCGCCAGCTACCGGTCTCGCGACTCCAGCAACGATGCCACCACCTTAACCGCCCAACGTCGGTCTGCCACCTCCTAAGTCATCCCTCTAAGCCCGATTCCCCACTTCCTCCTCCCTAGCGCCACCCTTCTCAACCCCAGCCCCAAACTCTAACCCTAACACGTAGCCTTACCGCTCGCCCTTGTCCACCACCAGTCCGTTGCATCCTAAGCCATCCCTCACTTCCTCCTCTCCAGCTTCACCCTCCTCCCCAACCTCACCCCCCAAACTTGCTCTAACCCAAGCTTGTCACAATGTTATCAAGACATGTTTGTAGGATACCTATCTCGCGTGCATTCGCGAAGTAGTTTTTTTTTAGTTTGCTATATTTTAAAGCAGGGTAATTCTATAGTAATACCAGGCAACACAAATAGCTCGGGCACAGAACTCTTGTTGGTGCAACTTCCAGTTATCCACAGGGGCGGATCCAACGTGGGTGCAGGGAGGACTTGAGTCCCCCTAAACCCACAAAACCTATGGATACCCCCGGAGCACCCCCTTCGATTTTTTCACCATGAATGATAAACTAAAGGTTCCTAGATGGCTGGAGGTTAAAGAAACTGTGTAATTGAGTCCCCTAATTTTTTGTTCCTGGATCCACCCCTGGTTGCCCATTTCATTTCGGGATTGCACAAATAGCGTGTTGGGCATCGGCGCCTGAAGCTCAGGCATCCAGTTTCGGACGCCGGACTGACGGACTCATGCTAATGACCCTCCAGAGCGATCAGGTCAGGCAGCAGCAAAAATCAGGCCACCAACCAAACACCAGGGGATATAAAGGATAGCTCAGGTCAGGCTAGCTAGCCATCGACAGCTTAATAGCGACTCCGTGACATATGCTGACATGGGAGTACATAGGGCATCCGACAAGGCGAGTTATATTACACACACTATGCAGGTCAAGGAAATGCAGAGGGCAACCAGAACACCGTGACATGAATATATCCAATGTTTTTATTCCTTTTCACAGTTCTTTTATTATTGCATCTGTTTGTTTCTTTTTCAGTATTTCTTTGAGATTTCAACCAATCCCGCCTTACAATACAAACATGGCACAACCACTTGTAATCGGTGTATCTTTTCACTGGAAGTATATTATTTGAACAGTTTCCACCCTATGGCAGCCTGAAGCAACAATGTTGCCATTGGGGCCAACAGACTTTTGTTCACCGGACCCCTCCATCGGCTGGCAAGCCCAGTGTGCTCCTGCAACCATGGTAGTTCAAACACAAAGCACGCCCTTTGGTTAGTCTTCCGGTGAAAAAAAAAATCAGTAAATGAATGTTTAGTATTTAGGGTAAGATTAACAGACAAGCTAGCAATGAACTAGCGATGGTTGAATCCAAACCCAAACTTCTGCTATTTTTAAAAGGATTTAAAAATCAACTGTGTATGATAAAGTTTAACTATAATAAACAGTTAGTTTCATAATTAAAAGAAAAACTAGATGGGATTCATGTTGGATCCAGATCTCCGTTCAGAAATTATGCACAAGAGTACCACCAGTTAATCTGATTTATCTAGAGATGTGCCCTTCTATGTTCCATGATTCCATCTAGACAAAAAATTGCCAATCAGTGCAGTACCATGTATTCCTTTTCTAAAAAATCCAGTACTATGCAAATCCTAATGTAGCAACGATCTTCAAGTCAAATCCAACCAACTTAAGACTCAGAAAGTAGAAATACAATTGCATAACCAAACTGAACAGCTAGCCTGCACGTTCTTAACTGAAGCAGGCTGTCAACGTGAGTTGACATAGCAGAATGCATTTTGCTGTTGCAAAAATTGTGTGTGATATGAGGTCATCAGAAAGATTACAAGATAATGAAGTGGAAGGACTTTTAAGAAAATAAATTTTACAACTCTTTTGCTATAAGTAGAGTTACGAGAACCCGACCACAAAAAATTTGGTAACAATCAATCAATAAAGGTAAATAATAACTTAGCGAAAACGTTTTTCGTGTACAACGGTGCTACGAGGCAAAGTTATAGATACTACAAAAATACTGCAAGAGCATGCTACTAACAAGTCTAAGCAGAGAGCCAGAGATCACATATTTACATGTCATAATTGCCCTATAAGCTGTACCAGGCAATTTTAGTCTTAGATATATGCTAGAGAACAAAATTGAACTGGTAGCACATACATGCTACCAGTATAATCGAAAAGCTACTACCAATACCAGGACACTTAGTGTCCTAGAGAAACAGAATTAGTGACAGTAAGGATAGAGTAGTAGCCTTCATTATGAACTTCAACCATCCAGAAGTGATACTAATGTAAATTGGTGATCCTTTTTTAATCCGATTCCAGAAACTACAAAGCTCAAGCTATCAACAGTACTCTAAAGTCTAAACCAAGGCGGTTTATAAAAAAAATTGTGCGTGAAGCACAATTAATCTCAGCAGCAGTGCAGCATTTTTCAAGTCATGCCAAACTGAAATAAAACAACGATAGACAATATCGCCTCATCGCATCAGTACCACAAACACAATACTTCCAAACCCTCCATTGTCAAAATTCATTTCAAGATTTTGGTTTTCTGATTTTCTTAGAAATGGTATAAACGTGCTATAAGGTGTGTCTATAAACAAGGTATGACACATTAGTGCCTTAAGATATACATAAGTAATTTTGGCCTAGCAAGTGCTTCTCCCAATGACGGTTAGGGGCTAGATGCCGGCATGTTCCCATGCTGGTGTTTAATACCCCCAAAAGGCCAAGTGGACTGGTGGCTCATCTCAGAGATCAAGAATAGCGGATCAGGAGCACGGAGCTAGCTAGCACTACTGAGCTGGTAGTGGCCCAATCAGAAGCTAGTGCATGAGCTTGCGGCAGCAGTAGAGATAGAGCAGGGTAGAAGCAGTGAATCAATTTAGTACCACCTCGGAAATTTAGATAGGGCCAAACGAACTTGTAAACCTGGCAGGTATGAACAGAACAATACAGCTTTAGTCTTTATTCTGTGAAATTAGGAAAAAAGCCAAAGGAAGTAATCGCGCAGGTGAGCTCTAATCCAAAATTGGGTTAGGCCTGAAACGGAGTCAATCACTCAACCCTGTACTTACAGTGGTGCAAGAGCCAACCCTCGCAGTTACAACAGACTCTCGTTGTGGACCAAGGGCTCGGGCATATAGTGCAAGGCGCGTGTGGTCCCAAAGTGGGCACACGGCATGGCATGTATGTAGGGCACTAGAGAAACAAATGTGTGCTAAGAAGGGGAAATCCTAGTCATTTCTCAGAAATAGGTAAGTTAGTTTCTCGAGGACATACAGCTTGTTGAGGATGGTAGCATGTGATGCCCCGAATCAGGAAGGGGCTGCTGGCACATCAGAGATCAAGCAGAGCAGATCCAGGAACACGGAGCTAGCTAGCTAGCACTTGTGGCCTGTTAGTGGCCCAATAGGGAGCCAGTGCATGAGCATGTAGGTGGTAGCGATAGAGCAGAACAGCAGTTGATCAATTTAGTACCACCTCAAAAATCTTGATAGGCCCAACCAACTTATAAACCCAGCTGGTCTGAATGAAATAACTGGTTTAAACATTTTCCACGAAGCAACAACTAAAGCAAAAGCAAGTTATTGTGCAGCTGAGGTCTATCCAAAAATGGGGTTAGGCTTAGGGCCGCTAGACCCTGGATGATAATGGTACCTAGCATCAAGAGAAACAATGGTCCCAAAAAAATCATTTACACCCCAGCCTACTTGAGAAAAGTAGCAATAGAATTCGAATTATGTCCACAAAGACAAGATAAATAAGATTAATTAGGTAACAATGTTTGCCAATATTTGATCATGTTAACAGGATGCTGCATTCATTTGGTTACATTTTTTTTTCCAGCACAGCAATTTACTCTTGCAGCCTAATTAATTTTCCACAATTATTGAGTCCCAAACTCATGGCCAAATTTTAGCAACGGTAGGGTTCAGCGCAAACCAAATAGCCCAAAATACCATGGAGACCATTGAATGGAGTATTGGCAGAATTCATTGGTTGGAAAACTAGATGAAAAAGTTCACACCGACATACTGATACAGATGAATCAGGTAAATCCCCTAATCACACTCCGAAGATCACACAGAACTAGATGGCCATACTGCCCATTTACAAATAAAAGGACATTAAAGATATAGATTTAATGATAATGTAACAAGATAACCTCAAACTGCAAACATAATCTTCATCTAAACACATTACTAACTTGTACCCCCCACGCTGAGGACAGAAATGCTCTTGCTATCTGAAGTGTATCATAACAGATTTGCATTCTAGCATGGAAATTGTCGGAACTATCTTGCAATGGTGAAACTGAACTAATCTGATGGAAGTTGTACGGAATGGAATATGGTCAACGGGCACTCACCTCTTGCTTCGGCGCTTGCTCTTTGGAACACCCCAGCCCTCCAGCTTAGCAATGGGACATCCACACCGGTTGCGGAAGAGCAGTACAGCCCGGCCGTTTGGTGGAGCCATCCGCCGTAGCTCCGCGCGGAGGCACTCGTAATCCGGGTTGTTCCCACCCTGCCCGCCCTTCCACGGCAGCGCCTCGATCTCGCGCCACATGGCGGCGTCGGCGCCGCCACTGGTGCTCCCCGTGCCTGCGCGCACGGCCTCCTCGGTCTGGAGCTGGACATCGAACTCGAGCGCCTTCACGAGGCCCCGGCACCGCGGGTTGCGGCAGCGGCGGCGAGGGAGGCGGCTGCAGGAGAGCCGGCGAGCGCCGCCGCGGCGCCGAGGTAGGGCATCGCGGCCGCCGCGGAGGCGAGCGCCGCCGCGGCGGGGGGCGATGCGAGCAGCGGGGTCAGCGAGCGCGAGCGTGCGCGAGCGAGGAGGCGAGCAGGAACGCGACCGAGAAGAGCACGAGCAGCAGGATGAGGAGATCGAGCGTCGCCGACGACGGCGTGTGCCTGCACGCCGACGACGACGACGACGACGGCGGCGGCGCGGGTAGACCGACGGCACGTGGTGCCCGCCGCCCGCCACCGGGAGGACGACGGCGGGTGGGGCATCGCCGACGGCGAAGGGGGCGGCGGCGACGGCGACGGCGGCGGTGGCGGCGCGGTTGGAGGAGGGGAATGGCCGGAGCATGACGCGGCCGGCGCCGGGGGGCGGTGGATTAATCGGGTGGACTCACTTGGGGCGGATGATTAATCGGGATCCGATTCCTTGCTTGCCTTGTAAATGGCTTTCTCCCTTGCGGCGAGTTGGGGTTTTGGACGTTTCGGACTTTGCCTTTCCCTTTTCATTTTTCTATTCGAGAGATTAATCCTAGTGATATTGTTTTATTAATTAATTAATGGCTTAATTTGGAACACCCAGTTTGTGATTGGGTCGGGGTGGTGTTGGTGGTAGATCAGTAGATCAGTTTCGTCTGGATTGGAACAATGTCTTTTGTTATTGATGAATCTGATGGTGTGTTCTTTTCAAAAAAAAAAAAATCTGATGGTGTGTGTGCGCAAATTGACTTGCTCAGGTGATTTTTTTTTTGTTTTCTCGAGAAGCTCAGGGTGTTATTTTAATTAAAAACTATCTAATTTAAAATAAAAATATTCTTATTAGACGTCATTTTCTTGATTTCGAATTAGAATGTGCTAAATTGTGGTTACAGGTACAGTTCTTCTTGACTATAATTAACATACATGTAATAGTTTAAGACGCGTGCTTATGAAAAAGGATGGAATGGTTCCATTTCTCATTAGAACTCAGGCCCTGCTTAGATTCAAACTTTTTCTTCGAACTTTCAACTTTTTCGTCACATTAAATATTTGGACATATGCATGGAGCATTAAATGTGGATGAAAAAAAACTAATTGCACAGTTTGCATGTAAACCGTGAGACGAATCTTTTGAGTCTAATTACGCTATGATTTGACAATGTGATGCTACAATAAACATTCGCTAATGACATGTTAATTAGGCTTAATATATTCGTCTCGCAGTTTACAGGCGGAATTTGTAATTTATTTTGTTATTAGTCTATGTTTAATACTTTAAATGTGTGTCCGTATACTTAAAAAAAATTTAGCACACGAACTAAACACAGCCTCAGCGAGACGAAAAGATGTCTTTGATAAAATTTTCAAATGCTCTAAAACTTTTGCTATTTGTTGTATCCAGACATCCCAAAGTTTTGGATGCATTTTGACAAATCGTGGTTTCATCTAAAAACTCTCAGGCCAACGACAATACTATTTCGTTCCACCAACTACAGATGTTGATCCATCCTCGCATCATTTTGATATCCCACTTAAATTTAATCCTTTTTTTCTAATGAATTTAGATTTTTGCGTGTTTGGACAAAGAGAGGGGAGATTATTGCCTTTGCTTGAAGCTTTTTCTAAGATCAATTCATGCTGGAAGCACCATCTGTTCAGAACTTGTTGTCGTTGTCGGCAAAATGACAAATGGCATAATTTGAGCACCAAAAAAAAAAAAAAGACGGAGACCATATATATTGTGTCCCCTTTCAGTCTCACAGTACAGTATCCGGTTCTAGTTTCAAGGGCAATGTCCCGAAAGATCATCAAACACTTTTTGGGTATCACAACCCGGAACCTCCTGAATATATTGACAATGTAACCTACAACAAACTGTACAATCAGTTCTACTAGTTTCAAGATTTTGTCGATATCACTGCCGTTGAAACGGCTTTGACTAGGTCCAAATCATCTGACACTGTAAACTTGCTTTCATGTACAGAACGGCAACAAAATCTTGGTGTAGCCACCCAAAGAATCGACAAACTGTCCTCCTAGTTTTGAATTCTGTTGAGTACAGTTAGGAGCAATTGGTTGCAAATAAAATGCCTGATTGTCAGCGAGGTGGTCTTGGAAAAAAATTGTTCCCCGGAAGAAACCTACCAATTATACGAATGAAATTAAGAGGCATCCTATGGAGTATGGACATATGATCCTTAGTAATACAGATTTTCAGCTAGAGACAAAATGAGACTTACTGGTAAGTCAATCCTTGATTCAACAGCAAGTTCAGTGGAACTGCTCCATCCAGTTCATTGTTCTGCAAGAATCTGAATGAAGAGAAACATTTTAACAGATTGTCAAATGGCTGTTCTAACAAGGTGGTGAAACATCATGTTGGTTATGAAATCCAATAAGCATATATGGACATTCAAGATCATCTTGTTGACAATATCATATTGCACCAAAGAATAAAGCATGAAACTGACATAACATGGTACAAGCATAAACCTCGATGAAACCACATAAAATGGTACAAGCATGTCCTGGACAGGTTAAATTGCATGGCCAGGTTAAACAGGAAATTGAATCAAGAAAGTGGAAAACCTAATGCTTTGATCCATCTTTTTTAACAAAAGAAAGCATAAACATCATCTACACCTTTGGTGCTAAAGATGCCTGCTGTCATACTTCAAGGGGTCAAGTAGACTTTTTCCTAAAATAAAGAAGAGAGAGTACTATGCAGGTACCCTATTTCTTTTTTCAGTCCAGTGTTAATCCCTCTGTCCAATTTTATAGTGCATATTTTGATTTGGCATAGCCTTCAGAATTATACTTGACCATTATTTTCTCTTGCAGTATATTCTCAACTGTAAGTGAGGAAGACTCTGTATTGTATTAGATTGAATCACAGTTTAGAGGAGATTACATTATATAGGCAGGGGACTTCAAGGGTTCAAGGTGTGAACACAAGCTAGGAAGTCCCAGGCCTAATTAACACACACACTAAACAGCACAAGTGCCTAGGCTGGCGCATGGCTGCAGCCAAAGCCCAAGGCGCAGGTACAATAGTCTAGGAGACAAGAATAACTTGCTAACATCAATGGCTACAAAACAGATATGTTTCAAAAACACTTTGAAATGAATCTATCAATGCTTTTTGTTCACTAGATATGCATATAATTTAACTAATTGTGACAGGTGATTTGCTATTTTATCACTCCATTTTCACTTTTCAAAAACATTAAATTGTGAATCAGGGCAACTGTGTTGAACAGCACCACTCTCTTTGAGCAATTGAGAATCAAAAGAAAGTAGACTGTCAAGAGGTAGTTGGCCCCAATTACACCAATTTTAGAGTTTGAAAAGGAGAATGAAGATGCGTAGGGAGGGTAGGAAGGGAGAAATACACAAAGGAAAAATGACCTGTGCGTACAATGCACAGAGCAATAGAAGTATCAAGCAAAATGGAAATACCGCTGTACCATGCTATTGCTACCTCTATTGAAGGACTTAATCCAAAGCCTCATCTCTCCCCACTTCAAAATCATAGGAAGATATTGCAAATTGGAGGAAGCATGTCATGTAAGATCCTATATATTAAAAATGAAGTACTGGAAATTTATATTGTGTCATTTCACTTTCTGTATTTCCACGTGGTAGTGCATTGCAAATTAATAACATTAATTTAATGAAAGGTTCTGTATTGCAGAAGGCCATTAAAGGGAAAGCGGCGGCTGATTTCCTAGCATCACACCACACATATATATCTAGTAAACAGAATAATTCCCAGTGTAGTTCACTGGATGAGCAATGGCAGAGCTCTTTTTTAACGCTCCCTCCTTTGCATTGAGTGTCAACTTCACTGTTTTCTTCAAACGCACAAGAAATAACATTATGTTGAATACAGTATAATTTTAAGACAATTATAAACATGCTATGCAGAAGCTGTATATCATTCTTTCTCTAGACTGTGGTAGATACTTTTTCATTTCTATTAATGGAAATGGAGGGCTCTCGCCCTTTGCTCAAAAAAAAATGCAGAAGCTGTATATACTGTATTCAAATGAAAAAAAAAAATGACACAATCAACATAGTATGAAATTATAATGTCAAACCATAAACGAAAAGCTATACAAGTCAACTTACAGTTCACGCAAAGATGTGATTATCCCCAGTGTCTGCGGTACTGTTCCATTTAATTTGTTGTCCTGCAGGTGCCTACAGAAAAGAGTTTTTTTTCCTAAGTAGTGGATAAGTAAGCATTATTCAAATAGTTTGGGAATTGACTAGCTAAGGAATAGCTTACAGTCGTGTGAGATTCCTCAGGTTGCTGAGATTTGGAATAGGTCCAGACAAGCTATTGTTTGCAAAAGATCTGTTCATTGAAATAGTGTTAATTTTGGCATTCACTCAGTTTGATATATATGCAGCAGAACTTACATATCAGTCAGGGCGGTGAGCCTTGAGATATCAGATGAAAGATATCCAGAGAGGCCCATACTTGAAAAGTTCCTGGTGTAAACCAATACAGAAAATTGTTACTACAAAGGGGAAAAGAATCAAATCAAATAATATAAGCACCATGAGGATAACTCACAGTGAGATGACACGTGGTATTTGGCCTTTATCACATGTAACTCCAGTCCAAGCATATCCATGAGGCATACATGGATCTCCATTCCAATCATCAGGTATATTTTGAAGGCTTCTCTTAATAGCTTCCAGGGCACGTGCTGCAGAAATTGTGGAGTAATTAATACGTTAATCTAATAAAAATATACATATGCAGACTATTCAAAGGTGGTAATCAAGTAACAGCAACTTGGTGCATTACCAAAAAAATCAGTCAATAGTTCAATACAGATACTTAAGGAAGCACCATTGTTGTGGTGGTGGAGTCATGGGTGCATGAATCCACCCACCAAGGTTCAAATTCTGGTGTCCACAAATATGGATGTATGGATCCTAGTTGGTGCAAAGGCTGGAAGTAATACTTCCATTATCTAAATATAGGTGATGCTACAACATTAACACCTCACAGAGTTACAGAGTGAAATGTACTGTGGCCCTTTTTTTTGCGAGTCCCATGACCTGATATGTAGCAACAAATTTCCATAAAACATATTTTGATGGCCTGCTGCTACATATATAATGATGATGTGTCGGCCACATAAGTGCCAGCAAAGGCTTAATACAGAAGTTAATTATTTGGTTAGCAATAGCTTGTATTGGATCGTACTGCCACAAATTGTAGTCATTTAGTTTAACCTATTACGAAAAAAGATACAAATGGAAGAAAAATATATGTAGCGACTAACATACCATCCCGAGGAAATGTGTATCCTCCTAGTGGGAAAAGTCCAAAGACTTCACCAGCATTGATAAGTGGAGGAAGGCCAGAAACAGGAGCCAAAATAACTCTGGTCAAGCCTGAGAGATTCCATTGTGTTGCAAAGACAGAAAGACCAGCTGATGTTACTGTTAGACCTTCATAGAAGCTGTAATCATTTATATATACATTAAAGGTCCTTGAACTCTCAGAGACTGTATCAGCAAAATAAAGAGCAACATAATAGCTATCATTCTGGAGAGGTATTGGAGGCCATTGCAACACCAAGGGTGCATCTTGTTCTGCCACCAAAGCTGTATTAAACACCCCAGGAGGTGGAAGATTCCAAAAATCAGCCGATGTGACATTGTGGGTACTACTGACTGCATGTTTACTGTCTGGGAATGGCTGCCAATACCGATTGAAGGTGTCATTAGGGTACCTAAGTTTGAATATAGGAAAACAGATCAAAAGTTTATACAGATCTTGTGAAATTTACAAACACAAGAAATAAATACATGAATATAACACAGCATATCACTCCACATTAACCCGTGAGAAGATAACCTAAAAAGTTGAGTTATTCAGTCCATCAAAAGATATGATCCAAAGAGTATTACTTATTTGTTTCAAAATTTTCATTTATCCTTATAGCCTGCGAATACACATCATTGTCCATCATATCAAGATTGGCTCAGCTTTGCAGTCAATAAACATACTCACTTGTAGCGAATCATGTAATCCCCATTCAACATTTCATCACTAAGCTAATCGTAGTAGAGGACCAAATGGACTGCAGAAGTGCAGAATAGTGAAGGCAAGAGTGATCGAGCACTCACCTCTCAACATCGTCGGTGGAGCCAAACTTGGTACGCGCAATGAGCCCCATGGCGCTGGCAGTGAAGTTCGTGGCGTTGTACACCGAATCGTGAAGCTGGATCACCTGCAGCGCGTTGATGAAAGGGCCAGCGCTGGTGTAGTCCGGGTTCACGCCGAGGCAGAAGCTCATGTTCCTGCCGCTCGCGCCGAAGACGGCCTCGTAGTAGGAGGCGCTGCCGGCGAGGACGTCGTCGGTGGTGTTGACGGCGGTCCAGAAGGTGCCGTCCACGATGAGGTCGAAGACGGGCGGCGGCGGCGAGGAGGCCCCGTAGAAGAAGGTGGGGCGGAGCAGGTAGCGGCGGTTGCGGTCGACGGGGAGCTCGTAGCAGAACTTCTTCCCGGGCTCGTGCGGGAAGTCGCGGCGGGTGGCGAGCGCCGGGTCGAGGAGGCCCTGGTCGGGGAGCTGGTGGGGCTCGCCGCCGGTGACGTAGCCGCCATCGGGGAGCCACTCGAGGCCGCGGCTGTCGGTGGTGGACGCCGCGGCGCCGCAGTCGAGCAGGTAGTAGTAGCCGCGGAATGGCGCTTGCGCGGCGGCGGCGGCGCCGGCGAGGGTGAGGAGCGCGGCGAGGAGGGCGAGGTGGAGGCGCATCTCGTCGGCGGTGTGCTGTTTTTTTTTTTTTTTTGGGGCCCGGCTGATTTCGGGCGGAAATGGTGGGGGAAACGCGGTGTTTTCGCGTTGTGCGGGCGTGGTTGACTCTGGCTCGGCCGGCGCGGGCCGGAGGAGGTGGGCGCGGTCAAGAGCACGAGAGGGGTTGAGGATGGACGCGGTCGGCGGGGTGTCGCGGGAGCGTGTACGGTTGGGACAGCTTGGCATGGTGACGCGACGCGGGTTTGCGGGCGCTTTTCGGTGGTGTTGCAACCGTGTACCGGTTCCACGAGGCCGAACTCACCGGGTGAAGTCTGTCGTTCGGATGCACGATATACCTCCAACCTCCAAGTACGGGAGACCGCCCGCGTTGGTCCCACCTAGAAGATGACCTGAACAGCGATACCAACCGCCATTGCCGTCGCCACTCCCTTCTTCCTCCCCACCTCATCGCTACATTAGTGTTGTGCCAAAGCTACACGGTACAAGAACGATTGCAGCAGGATGCTTCTTTCCCAAAGATGCTGTATCGGATGGGAGTACTGAGACGACTCAAAAGGCGGAGGCGTCGTGTAGATGCCGGGACGGATAGCGCAGAGATAGCGCGAGGTAGAAGGCGGCAGGGCAGAGGGTGTGCACCGCGCACGCAGCCAGCAGATCTGGTGCCCCCTTCCCCCTCTCCTGGTCAGGATTTGGCCTCTCTAGTGAGGGAGGTCGTCCCCCCCTTACGATGATTCTCAGTAACGGCAAGGGGTAGGGAGCAATGGCGTTAGCGGAGACAACAGCAGCACCGGGCACATCCGTGCCTGGATAGCGAGTCAGCGAGCGGTGATAGAGTTCGCTGATCCGGCATGGCCGCACCCAAATCTACCCCCTATCCGGATTCGAACCCCCCACGACAGATCTAGCCGGAGTAAGCGCGACATAGACAGCGGCAGCGGCTGGCTTGTAGAGACGACGACAACAATGAGAAGCCGGCGCAAGTGACGATAGTGGGAGGTTGGCGTCAACAGGTCAATGCGAGCAAAAGCAAGGAGGCCGCCCTGGCTGACATCGCCGGAGGTCAACACGGCGATGATGAGGAGGGCGACGACGGCAGTGTGCCACAAAGGTATGCGCAGGCTGGTTGGCGAGGGTCGTCGGTACAGCGGTGTCTACGCGTTGACGGTGGAGCAATGGAGCGATGGCTGCGAATTGACTAGAGAGAGTGGCAGGTGTAAACTTAGCCCCGCCATGCCGGGTAGGCAATGACAGCGCTTATGGTGTCACTCTCCCTCATGGGGTCGTTTTCGAGTCGTTCCTAGTGAAAACCATGTCTTGGTTCTCCTTGAGACCTCAAAGGATGGTGGCGTCAGTGCTTATCGTCGCTCTTCTTTTTGGATATGTTGTCTAGGAGGCCTCCTTACCAAAAATTATCTCTGACGACCTATGTGTGCTCTCTCTATATGTTTGTCCTCTTGCTGCGACACCCTAAATTTTGCAAGTTGGTCATGTTGGCAGGCCTTGTGGGGGAGAGCGGATCCATTTTTCTCTTTCACCCTCACCCCCTTCAACCCCAAATATGTGAATAGAGTTTGAGTTTAGTGTTCGGCTGGTAAGGTTTGGTTTAGGGCGGTTCGGCGGTAGCTTCGTTGTTGTTCTAGTGACGCCTAATCGGATGCTAGTGTTGTTGTGTGTAGGCAATGTTGGTGAGTGGTGGTGTTTTTTTTTTCCGTTCCTGGCTACTGCTTTTCTAGGGTTTTAGCTTTGCATTTTTTCCTACTCTATTCAATAAAACAACGCGAGTGTCTGGTGTGGTTCATTAAAAAAAATACGGGAAACCAACTTACTCCCTCTGTCCTATAATATAAAGGATTTTGGGTGGATGTGACACATCCTAATACAATGAATTCGGACATACAGTCTATCCAGATTCATTGTACTAGGATATATCACATCCACCCAAAATCTCTTATATTATGTGACGGGGGAGTAGTACTTAATGTCCCGAAATATAGCTATTTTTAACACAATACCTTATTTTAAATAAAGTTATTTCTCTATCGATCTTCATCTCTCAACCAATCGCAACCATTATCTATGTAGTTTCTTCACCTACTTTTTTTTCTCAACCAATCATAACTTTTCTTCAATTATTTCCTTTTTGCGGGGTTTCTTCAATTATTTCTATACCTATTTTCTAAATATTCGTACCAATAAAAAATATTTATATTTTGAAATTCGCTTCTTCGTTGTTTTCACCACTTTTGAAATTTTGAAAATATTTATCACTACACGGTTACCTAGGTATCAATTTCCATTTTACTCTTAATTTGTGGACCTAAAGTAACGTTCAGTTAGCGTATGCATTTAGAATTGCATACCTCACCAACATAGGGCTTGGCATTTTACTTAGAAAAAGGTTAATTGTATTGTATTGGAACTCGAACTCTCCGTGGTTGCCACTTGCCACTTGCCACTTGCCACATCAGTTTGTTCAGGGTGATTTGGACTTTTTTCCACAAAATCATTATAGGATTTAAAATAGATTTACTAGACAAATCCATAGCTCAAGCCCTAATTGCCACTGCCCATGTAGAACAGGCCGAAGAGGGCCAACAGAAAAATCTGCGTTGAATGGGCTAGTGTAAGCCTAATTTCACTAGAAGGAAAAGAGATGCACTTGGGCCTAAACTCTGGGCTTGTGAGCCAAGGTTAGCAAAAAGGTGGGCCGGTTGGTGTCTTGGCGAGCAGCTCCGGTCGAAGTCCTACTCTCCTGTGAGCTGTCGATCGTGATTTGTGCACCAAACCATTCATCCGAACTCCGAAGGTAGCAAAAGGAGGCCACAGGTACATTGAACGGACAGGTTGTCCTCCGTACGCCCATGTGGCAGTCAGGAAGCGTAGTACAGGGCGTTACTCTTTCCCGTTGCAAGAACGAAAAATTGCTGTCAATTTTTGGGACCAACAATACCTTTCGCAAATAATATGCACGAGCAAATCTGAGCGAGATCTTTCATTAGCTTATGCAGGAAAAATTGCTGGGTCAGCAACTCAGCATAGGTTAGCAATCGACCAACGCAGCACTCACAGGTTCACTTATCACCATGGCACACCGAACATCACGTCTCAGCGAACGGGTGCTCCACCAATGCACGCACAAACGCATAGTAGCGGTAGTTTGATCAGATACCCCAGATGTGATCTTGCCAATAATTGATTATATGTATGCCCCGGCTCTCCGAAGAATATCCCCACCAGTGTGTACGAGTCTCTCTCGGTTGTCACGAAGACTCCGACGTGTTGTCACGAAGATCCCGACGTGAACGTGACAAAAAACGATGATCCCCGCTGACCGCCGAGCCACCAACGGGCAACGCTCGCACTCGCACGCCGGCACGCGTTTCACGTGTCGAAGCGAAGCGACTGCACCTGCACGACGACGACGACGACGATGGACCGGTCTCGCGGTCTCCTCCGGTCGCGCCACCCCGTTCCGACTCCCGTCCGTCCTCACCGTCCCCGACCCTCCGCCCACCACCCCACCTACCCACCCACCACGCCGCCGCGACTCCCCCACCGTTCCACGCGCACGCGACCACACCACTGCTCTGCACGCGACCCGGGATTACACGGTACGCATCGCAGATTCGCGGGAACACCCCTCGTGGCGCACGACAACTATTCAGTAGTCGAGTACTAGCGCCAGCCAAAGCCAACACGAGTTTGCACGGGCACGACTCCGCGCCGCGGCGGCCGTCTCGTCCTCTCTCCACATCATCCCCGTCCCCTCGCACACCACAGCGCGCGCCCGCCCGCCCGCCAGCCAGCCCGCTGCCGTGCCGTCTCCATCTTCTATCCCTCCTCCTCCTGCTGCTGCTGCTGCTGCTGCTACTTACCCCCGCGATTTCTCTTCCTCTTATTACTCTTCCTCTCGCTCGCTCCCCGCGCGATTTCTCCACGCCGCACGCCGCTAGCGAGTTAGGGATCGATCTCGTCGGGGGCGGGCGGGAGAGGGAGAGGGAGAGGGGAGGAGGCGATGGCGGGGGATGGTGTGGACTGGGAGAGCGTGGCGGAGGCCACGTCCGGTGCCGTGGGCGCGCTCGTCAGCACCACCGTGCTCTACCCGCTCGACACCTGCAAGACCAAGTTCCAGGCCGAGCTCCAGACGCAGCCGGGCGCGCACAAGTACAGGTAAGCAGCGCAGCCAGCGGCTCCTCTCTCTCTCTCCCTCTCTTCGCCATGTGGTGGATTGCTTGCTGATCCCCTTGTCAGGAGCTTGCCGGGGAGATCGCCGGGTTCTCGATCGAGAGGCAGGCGGCCCGTCGGAATTGGGATCTGACTGTTACTGATTCAGTGTTTGGGCTGATCGTGATGCACTGGTCCGATTGTCGTGGATAACCTGGCGTTAGCGGCGGATGTCGTGATCTTCGCATAGGCCAATTGTCTTGATAATTTCCCTGGGATAGAACTGTCCTTGATTTCTTGGTGGCAAAAGGATGCGGAAAACCCCCAGCTATGTCTCCTTCACGCCAGCTTTGTTGTTAGAAGGGGGAAAATAACTTTAGAACTAGTGTTTGCATTATATCTCTGAATTTAGGCTCACACTTCACAAGGAGTTCACCTAATCTGGAATCGTATAGTATGTTGGCACTATGTTGATTGGTTGGAGATTGTTTGGTTCAGCTCCCAGTTGCCCACCAATAGGTGTAGGTTATAGAATGGTTTAACCAAATAGTAGGAAGGATTATGCACCCCACAAAGAGAAAAAAAAAGAGAGAAGGGTTATGCATATAGAGATTTTTTTTTTCTGTGGCCAATCAATGGACTAGTCATGAAAAAGAAAAAAAAAATCAGTGGGTGGAAATAACTTGTAATTTTTTTCCTGAACCAAAGGGGTCCAATACCTGCTTATATTGAAAGCCAGAGTTTTTCAGGAGATAATATGAAAGAGAATAGAGTTGGGAGCATCTCTGGCACTAAAAGAAACAAACATATTAGGAGACACCACCAAATTCAAAGAGAAATTACCAAAAGACAACAGCAGCCAGCATTTAGTTCATGCAGGTTAGTCAGACATACAGAGCAGGTCATAGAGCGCTGAAAAATTCAAATGATCTTGAACCTCCAGTACACCACAAAAGCTATATATTTTTATTCAAGGTCACTACCCTCCACATCAGTAGGAAGCTCACTAAGAAATAATTTTCATGCAAAGATCTTAATCTTGAGAGGTATTTTGCCTTTCCATATTTTGTTTACCGATCACTCCAGCACAAGATATAAGATTGTAGAGGGACTTTGGCATGTACATGTTATTTTTCTCTTCCATAACATCCACCTGGATGATATGGTCAAGTTAATTCCTTATTCATTAGGTTTTGCCAGCTAACTCTTTGTAGCATCTGGGATGTGCATTGACCTTGACATTTTCACATATTGGTACCTCACTTGATTGCACCTTTATACTAAAAGTTAATTTGATTTGGGTGTCATGCATTTTTGCCAGCGTTTCATGTATGTCCTGGCATCCAGGCCTTCATGGTGTTCCATCTCTTCTGAAGTTCTGAGTTACTCTGTTTCATACAATAAGTGACCTCATGTGTTTCTTTTTTCCAGGAATCTTTCAGATGTCTTTTGGGAAGCTGTTCAGAAAAGACAAATTCTATCCCTGTATCAGGGCCTCAAGACAAAGAACATCCAATCTTTCATTTCACAATTCGTTTACTTTTATGGCTACAGCTACTTTAAAAGACTCTACTTGGAGAAGAGTGGAGCAAAGTCTATCGGCACAAAAGCGAACTTGTTAGTTGCAGCTGCTGCTGGTGCTTGC
This sequence comes from Oryza longistaminata, assembly GCA_009805545.1. Lineage (NCBI taxonomy): Eukaryota > Viridiplantae > Streptophyta > Magnoliopsida > Poales > Poaceae > Oryza > Oryza longistaminata. Next base: position 13,926,282 of record CM020182.1, on the reverse strand, counting down.
ACAGTTGTTGTTACTCAGGTAATTAACGCCATAAGTAATTAGCTACCATTCACTGAAAATTATTTTTACCTGCTGACCTTTATGTGTTCATCTCTCCTGTGTTTTCAGCCACTAGATACAGCATCTTCTAGAATGCAAACAAGTGCCTTTGGAAAGTCCAAAGGGCTGCGGGCAACTCTTGCCGAAGGCACTTGGCTCGAGGCATTTGATGGCTTGGGAATCTCTCTTATATTAACGTGTAATCCTTCTATTCAGGTACAAAGCTTCTGCATTGTTCAGATTCCCTTTTTTTGTATGTATAGAAACATATGTACTGAGATGCTTTTAAAAATGGCAGTTATACAGTTATTTATCTGCAACTTTTAGTGAAAGTCACAAATTCATTTGTTTAAAAAACACAGGAAGGGGCAAATCTATTGGACTTTCGACTAGTTGTGAACTATAATGTATTTGCATATAAATAAAATGCAACTCTCGTGCCTTTTGACTTGCTAATATTAAATTAAGAATATCCTGAGCTCAACAATGGAGGAATTGCAGAACTTCATGTGTGAGCTGCTTCAAGTTTGTTTACTAGTAGAATTGAGTATAGCTAACTACTACTACAAAAATGATGTGTGGACCTGCACTAAACTTTCTTCCTATCTGATTCCGTTGTAAATGTTATTCTAGTTCTGTAATTGAAGAAACTTCATTTAGTTCAAGTATCATGTATATATTATCTGCCTAAGCATTGCAGACTAGATAACGTGTAATAAAAAGGAACATTTCTAATATAAGATCACCGCAATGACATGGCTGATGGCTGTGTGGAATTTGTAACAAGAAACACCTAGAACTGGATTTTGGACTTATTAGCTCCACTTTTATTCTTTGCACGCACCAATTGACAATTATTTTATGGTTTTCGTTACCTGTCTGTTGCAGTATACTGTATTTGATCAGCTCAAGCAGAAGCTAATTCAGAGACAGAGACGTAAAAATGCAGAATCAGGGGGTGGTTCTTCACCAGTTGCTCTTTCTGCTTTCTCAGCATTTCTCCTTGGTGCCATCTCAAAAAGTGTTGCTACAATATTAACCTACCCACTAATCAGGTGAACCTTCTTTTTTCTCAGCAGATGTACATCTGGACCTTTCCACCTGATTTTGCTTGCCAATGCTACATATAAATTATTATCACCATAGCAAATTATATGACATCATTATCAAACAGGTGCAAGGTCATGATTCAGGCTGCAGACCCTGATGAGGATGATGACGATGAATCTGAAAGGCCAGGAAAATCAAAATCTCCCAAAACAATGTTGGGCGCTTTGCATGCCATGTGGAGCAAGGAAGGCATCCCAGGCTTCTTCAAAGGATTGCATGCTCAGATACTCAAGACTGTTCTGAGTTCTGCATTGTTGCTGATGATAAAGGAGAAGATTTCAAGATTTACTTGGATTTCACTGCTTGCCCTGCGGCGATATCTCTTTGTTTCTCAGAAGAGAATCAAGAGTGCATAACTTTAATCATTATCCCTTCGTAAAGAAAATGTAGTCCATGTGGTATTGCGGTATTTTGAGATCCTGTACCAAAGAATAAGTCTCAGGAATAAGGAACAGATACAGAAAAGCAAAACATCACGTTATACATGTGGGGTCTTTTTAGTAGCGTCAGGGAATGTTTCTGAATAAATTCGTTTGTTTCTTCTTTTACCCCTGAATGTCTACAGCTATTGAAATGAAAAAGGTGTTCCACAGATCGAATTAGTTGTAGTGACTACGTATGGTATGTAGTGTGTAAACATATCAGTTCTGTTCATATTCCTTATTTCTGTGCTGGGAATGAATCAGTTGCAATAAGGCATATTCCTTCTTTCTTTGCTGGAAATGAATCGGTTGCAATAATGTCAGATGTCTAGTGTAGAGTACTAGAGTTCTGCCAGAACTCAGCCGCCGAAGGCATATGCATTGTATGTGCAGCCAAAAAAAAAAAAAAGATGGTGTTTACACTTCTTGCAGTTGCAGCCTTGCAGGAGTGGTGGTATCTGTGTCAACACTTGTTGGACATGAGTGGTAATTGAAGGATTTCTTGTAAAAGAAAAAAAAAATGATGCACAGGGAAATAAGTAGCAATTGATTGATCCAATGTAATCTTTCTGTTCAATTTTTACAATTGAGAATATTTGTTCTTTGTATTTGTACTTATATTCTATGTTAAAAAAAATCAATTTTTATTTGTTTGCAGCCCATACCAAAAAGTGGAAACACACACTGTTGTTTTCATTAAAATAAAGGAACCTTGAGCGAAATGGGATACTAGGCACGACTATGCATTACTTCCTCCATATCAAAATAAATAAACCTAATATGAAATAATATCCATCAATAATAACTGCAAGGATACACGTCTACCTCTTTTCAACAATTCAAAACAACAATTTCCTTATTAGTTTTAACCTCTTTTCAACAATTCAAAACAGCAATTTCCTTCTTAGTTTTATGTTATCGCATTTCTCGAACGGTTAAACAGTGTATTTTATATAAAAATTTCCTATATAAAGTTTTTTTAAAAAAGAATCAAATATTTTTTAAAAAAATTACGATAGTTAATTTATAATTAATCATGTGCTAATAATCGAGCCACGAACAGCTCAAGCTGAACTGCAAATTCGAACTAGCCTTTGTCATGTACTCTTTACCATTTTTGCTGAAGATTACTGCTAACTCCGTACCATCTAGGAGTATGCAACATGCGAACATCCCTGCAACTAGTTGCTCCCGTGCTAGCTTAAGAAATTTTCAAGGCGAAATACTACTCAGGTTATAAGACATTATGACTTTAGTCAAAATCAAAGTCAAGTTTGTAGAAAAAAGTAGTAACATTTTTAATCCAAGACAAATTTATTATGAAAATATATTCAATTATTGATTTGATGAAACAAATTTAGTATTATAAATATTACTATATTTATATATAAACTTAATCAAACTTAAAATAATTTGACTTTGATCAAAGTTAAAACGTCTTATAATCTGAAATGTCTTATAATCTGAAATGGAGGGAGTATTATACATGACGTGCAAGTCAATTTTTTTTCAAGGCAGCTAGCTTGTCTTTGGGGCTCTATGCAATTCGCACTTTGGATCAACAGTTCGAAGTACCAAGAAATTATGATGGCTTCATGAGAGAATTAGAAGTTAGCAATAACTATTGGAAGATACTAGTAGGAAGGAGAATGTGATAAAGAATGAAAAAGACATGATAAAGACTATATTTATTTTGGTTGTTGATAGAAAAAGTAGGCACACCTTAAACAAAGTAAAAAAAAAAAATCTCTAATCCATAATGTTCACATGACTAAAACGTATGGCTAACCACCATAGTTGCAGTAAACCAGATAGATATATACTTGAAAAAAACTGTTGCACATCTAAAGTTTGTGTTACCCGTTCTTTTCAGCTTATTTACAGATTATTGCCACATATTATTTGTTCTGTGCTTCTAAAAACACTTTTTTTAAGAAAACTTTCTTCTATTATAGTATTGTTTAAACCACTTATTTAAGCTATTTTCTAAGCCTATTTTTTAAGATGTTAATCGATCTCTTTAATAAGTAGATAATTCATGACAATAATCAAATAAATAATATGTTTCAAATGATAAAGCCAAACAAGCACATCCAAAATCTAGCATGATGTGAACGTTTTCCATAGAAAATCTTTCGCCATCAACCATGCTTGTATTTTCTTTGTATTGTATGGAGGAGAGCATGAAAATGTGTGAGCGCTCATTGTTGCGGGTACATCAAGGACACACGACCCACAGACACGTTTCCACTCCCTCCAACCAAACACAGCTCGATTTCTGGTAAGTGTGCTTTCCGCGTTTTACTACGAGAATTACTATATGATCTTTAGTATGTTTTTTCTAACAATTGAGTTAGGAGTAAAATGATAGTATCAGTTATTAACAACAAACAAAACTGATTTACCAAACCATTCTTAAAGAGAAATAAATTTAATAACAGTTGGTGTTACGGGGAGGGTTGCAGGCCCAAGGTCCCTTTGTCGTCTGCTTGAGCATTGACAGACTAGTGTACGGCCACCACCATCGAAGAAAGCCCAAAGTCAAGAACTAGGATGTCACTATGGATCTAGAGGTCAAGCCGCCATGGCCCATGGGGCTTGTCGCTGCCACTTGATCTGGAGAAAACCGCGGGGCTCAACGAATAACCCCACCGGCGCCAACGGTAACACCTCTGAAACCCCACTATATTTGATCTTAGATGTTGTCCAAGGGCATAACACGACCCGAGGACAAAGAACCGGACTGATCAAATCTATCTACAAGCACATAGCACTGAATTAGATAGGAGTACATGTTAGTAATAGGATGTGTCTAATTCAGTATTATGTTGTTATATTATTTTATACAGAGTGTGTAGCATTTATATGAAAGTAAATCACTTTTAGTGTCTTTTGTCCTAGTTACAATGACATTGTCAAACCCGCGTTGAGTTAGAGGAAGGTCTAGGAGCATCTTCAATAACCTTGCTAGATGGCTCCTCAAGTCAAAATTTGGTAAGTTTGAGAAAAAATGGCCCTCCAATAGTCTTGTCAAACGGCTGGCCAAATTATCCTCTCCGCACTACTAAAAATTTGGCCAGCCAAAATCGTTGGCCATCCATGGGCTTACACGATCAACCCTCCTTGCCTCCCTTCCGCCGCTGTCGCCCGCTGGAACCGAATGGAGGGGCCATTCCCTGTAGATCCCATAGGATACGGCCCTGAGCGGTGGTGTACAATGGCAACGACGAGGAGCAGCTTGACAATTATAACGGTGAGGCCCCTCTACTGTCATGTCACAGTCGTCAAGATCCACACCTCTGCCATCATCCTCCTGTGTCACCGCCTACACATTCTCCCTTCATCGTCCCCTCTCCGGTACTGTCAAGCTCGTCCTCCGTGTCGATCTGCATGAGGTAGGGAGGGGAGGTGAGCTCGATACCGAATCTAGCGAAGAAGGCATAGGCGGTGGCATCAGCGGTCGGAGAGCTCATCACCCTGCTAGCCCCCCCTGTGTGGATATGGCTTCCCTGGCGGAGGTGTCTCTGCCCTTCCCTCCCTTTCCCTGCCCTCCCGCACAGCCTCTGTGCTCGCCTCGTCCATGCCGTCACCTCCTGTGCATCTTGTGCTAGCCTTGTCCACCACCTACCACCAAGCGGCATTGAAAGAAATGGGTGGAGAGAAAAAATGGTGAGGGGGAAAATATCTAGAGGAAGGAAGGAAGACGAAAAATATAAAGATTGATATGTGTAACCCACTATCATATTGGAGAGTGTAATAATAAGAACATTAGAGTGAAAGTCAAATTTCACTCTTTAATATTTTTAACAAACTAGCTAAATAGATATTTAAATAGTCAAATTTAGAGAGGCTGTTAGAAGTACTCCAAGCGATTACCTTCTCGAATATAAACTTTGCATTGTGAGTGTCGGTAAAACAACGACAGAGCAAAAGTGTGAGCTGGTTCAAGGATGGAGTAGGTGAGATCGATACCGGATAGATTTTTAATCGAATGTTGGCACCCTCTAGATATGAAAGAGGTACTATATTCATCCCAAAATATAAGACTCTATGGTCAGATTTGATATATTTTAGTGATACTAATCTGAACAAAAGATCTGTTCGGATTCATACATTTAAATATATCTAATCTGATATTAGATTACTATATTATACTCCCTCCGTCCCAAAAATAAATACAGTTTTACACTGATCATGTCCAACATTTGATCGTTTGTCTTATTTGAAATTTTTTTTTATGATTAGTACTTCATGTGACTAAGTTTTTTTTTTTAAATAAGACGGATGGTCAAACATTGGACACATATATCAAATCTGCGTTTATTTTGGGACGGAGGTAGTAAGAATCTATGATAAGATTTGATATATGTTACTCCCTCCATCCCAAATGTAAACATTTTTAGCTATGAATCTCAACAATTGTGTGTCCAGATTCATAGCAAAAAGTTGCTATATTTTAGGACGAATGTAGTAGTACTTCGAATCTAGAGAGATGATTTGTTCGGATTCTTAGCGCTAGATATATTTTATTCGATTCTAGGTTATTATATTTTAGGAGGTAGTACTTTATAGAGACTAGGGCCTGGTTTAGTTCCCAATTTTTTTCTTTAAACTTCCAACTTTTCCATCACATCAAAACTTTCCTACACACAAACTTTTAACTTTTTCGTCAAATCGTTCCAATTTCAATCAAACTTTCAATTTTGGCACGAACTAAACACACCCAGAGAGTATTGGGAGTAAAATCCATTGATAAGGCAGTGATGTAACATCTATTAGGCCCTTCGCAGTGGGGGCGTTACTTTGTCTATGTGAAGCGTTACTTTGTCCTACGTGGTGAAAAAAGTTGGTGGGGCCCATAGCTCCACTAGCTTCTTCGGTTCCCAGCGAAGGAACGAGAACCTCGCTCAAAAAGTCGAGCGCGGGGCCCACTGATGAGAGATGTGAGGACGAGGACGCGCCGTGCAGAGGAGAAACGGCGCGTCGCGGCCGTGCAGCAGCAACCCACTTGGCATCGTCGCGGATGGGAGGAGGGAGAAACGGCGCGGCGCAGCGCGGCCTTGCAGTAGCAGCAGCAACCCCACCGGCCGCGGGAGAGAGAGAGGGAGGAGGGAGGGGCTCCACCGCTCGCCGCCGACTCCACTTACCTGCGCCACTCTGTCCTCGCCACACGCCGCGGGAGAAAGAGGAGGGAGGGGCTACGCCGCTCGCCGCCGTCGTTAGTTTGGATCCTGGGTGGGGGCGCCGGCGTCGGTCTGGATCCGGGGCGCCGTCGTCGCCCTCTGCTGCTCGAAGCAGGGACGACCACGGGCCACCGCTCGAGGACCTCCGCCGCCGAGCTCCATCTCCTTCCCGTGCCGCAGCCGACCGGATCTGCCGCCGAGCTTCATATCCGGCCGCTCTGCCGCCGACCGGATCTGCGCCGCAGGTACGCGCCGACGGCAGGGCGGGCTCGTCGCCGCACGAGACGTGAGAGGCAGCGGCGGCGTCCGTGATTCGGGGCGGGCGCAGGAAGGGGAACCGGAGGGAGAACAAGAGAGGGATTTGGGTCACACTGAGCCAGGAGAGATTGGGAGTGACCTACTTTGTGTGGGACCCACTAGGATGAAAGTTCTTTTGGTTTTGGGTCAGGCACTGTGGAGAGCGTGTCCTTCCTGCCAATTTCTTTGCTTCGTTCACTTTTGTAGGACCGAAGACACGCTATGCGTGCGTTGCACTACTACTGCCCTTAGGATAAGGCAGTGATGTGACATCTATTATTTGGCTTGGCATTGACGAGGTTCGCCTGCTAGCCTGCCACAATGTTCAGGACCATCAGGCATTTTTTTTTCAACCCCAAAGATTCGACTGACACTGGGAGCGCAAGTTGACGATAATGGGCGTGTATAGTTCCCCGTCCAAATTTTCTTTATCGCATACGGACACACATTTAAAGTATTAAACGTAGACTAATAACAAAACAAATTATAAATTTTGCCTGTAAACTACAAGATGAATCTATTAAGCCTAATTAATCCGTCATTAGCAAATATTTACTATAGCACCACATTGTCAAATCATGGTGTAATTAGGTTCAAAAGATTCGTCTCGCAATTTACATGCAAACTGTGCAATTGATTTTTTTTCGTCCACATTTAATGCTCTATGCATGTGTCCAAACATTTGATGTGACGAAAAAGTTGAAAGTTTGAAGGGAACTATACACAGCCTTAATCAAGAAATTTGATGTTGCGCTACAGTAAACATTTGCTAATAACAGATTAATTAGACTTAATAAATTCGTCTTGTAGTTTCCTGACGGAATCTATCATATGTTTTGTTATTAGACTACGTTTAATATTTCAAATGTGTACCGAATATCCAATGTGACTATAAACCTAAAAATTTTCCCCAACCATACAAGGCCTACGTACTGAACGTCACCTACTTCGTCGATTTCAGAATGCAGATGTTACCCCGATGAAAGAAATAAGCTTTTAAAAAAATCTACCTTGCCTCCAAGCATTAACCATTAGATCAATGTGTTAACAGCTACCCTATATACAAAATAGTCCTAATGCAGACAGAACCATTACATATTTTTATATTGATTAAATAGAAGACACACATGCACACACCGCTTAAAAGGTCCCAAAAATAACTTCATTTTTCACCCATCCTACACCTTACCAATACAAAAAAAAAAAAGAAATACTCTCATTTTATAAATGTCCACCTCCACTTTATCTAACCTCAATGCTTTTGTCCCCAATTTTTACAAACTCCAATGCAATAATTGTTTGAAAAAAATTATTTTGAAACAAATAAGATGGTGAAAAATGAAGTTATTCTTAATATATAAAATTTAATGGAAGATGCGCACTCATATGCCAATGAGTGTGCTTCACATGCTTAAAGAAACATAGACTAGCAACCGATCCCTATAATCACTAAAAATCTATTAAAATTGCACCTACATATGCGTAATATCTATGAGCACAAAGATTTGATCCTTTGTAAGTATAGTCATGCGACTTCACCACCACACTAATGCACAACTTCTCCACCACACCAATAACATCGATAGCTTCCCCAATACCATTGCACATTTTTATAAAAAAGAAAACCTTGCTACTGCATATCTAGTTTGGACTTTGGAGATTGTTTGTTGAAACACAATGCATATGTCATTGTCCTGTTTGCATTAGGATCCTGTGAGATTGAGCGTCTACTCGCCAAAACACAGCACAACATTCAAAATATCATTGTTTGCTGAGTGGAGAGAGATAAATTTCGAAAAAGGCACTAATGACCAGTTAAGGTCCTTTTGAAATGCAGATTTTTTTTTCATAAATCCTACGAGAATTGAACTGTTTCCTGTAAAATTACTGTCTCCGAACTGTTCCAAACGGCCCCTAAGATGAACATCTCTGCAGATGATTAAAAAGAAATTATAGGATTATAAATCAATAATACTGCTAATTACGGGTAACAAAGCAAGTTTAGAGGTGTCACAGCTGTTTCCATCATTTCTACCCTACCGCACAATACAGTGGTCAGCTGATCCAGATTGTGATTATTAACGTTCTTCCCCTGTCATCACGGCCGTCTTACAGCCTCAGTATCTTAAGATTTCTCAAGTGTTTGTTTGGCACAACTGCGGATCCAAGATTTTATGAAGCTAGGTATTGCTAGCTCCACAAATACATTGATATGGATCTGCGATTTGATGAATCATTTTATTTTCTTTTTAGATGAAATATAAAATTTTAATCCACTATAATTTAACATACAAACTTCAAATTGAGAGTCTATTAAGCATGAGTTTGTTAAAAAAAAGGGGGACTACTCCCGACAGAACTGAGCAAATCAACGCACACAAAGCAAAGAAATTATCCCTTCGATAATTCCAGTTTTACTGGTTTTATTTCCGTACGAATTGTCCAAATAAGTTACCTTAGTTTTGAAGACAACCTTATATCATTTGAAGCATCCTCATCAACTAAACTGCACAGGTGAGCCTCTGATAACAACATAACCTGTCATGTCCCAATTAATCCTGCACGTAATAACATCACAAGTTATGGTAAATATATAAAACAAATAGTAGTAATAATCTGACAGTGTGATGTGATGTATTACAACCTGATGGTGCCATACCCATACGATGACCAGTACAAACAGTACAAGAGAATCTTGAATCTTCCATCTAGCACCTTGCTTTTACAACTTTCTGACAGTCAGATAGTTTTCTCATAGGATAGTGATTATTTTGCTTTCTATGGCCGAGTTTAGTTCCAAAATTTTTCTTCAAACTTTCCAACTTTTCCATCACATCAAAATTTCCCTATACACACAAACTTCCAACTTTTTCATCACATCATTCCAATTTTAACCAAACTTTCAATTTTGGCGTGAACTAAAACACACCCTAGGTACTAAACAGGTAACAGGTTCCATAGGTTGACACCACTTGGTATCCTCCAGGCTCCGGTTGGACCCTTCAGATTTGCTGTTGCAACAAAAATATATACTCCTCTCCTGGCAATGAAGATAGGAAGGCAGGATAGCACTGATCCTTAAATGAACATATTCATTGCACAGATTTAAAATTAAAAACTGCAAACACTTGTATAAACCTACCTCTCAACAAGAACGCATATGCAATGCATAACTATGTAGGCGAAATTGCCATGCTCATATGGCATGGGCAAGAACAGAAACAGAAACGATTCCAATCGAAAACTGAAGCATAGCTGAAACTAGTCCGCTTATTCTTATTCATATTAAGATTGTGTTTAGTTCAACAAATATTGGACCACCAGAAATGAACCAATAGCATTATTATACATCGCATCTGGAGATTCATTATTATACACAAGAAGATTTTTCAGCCGGCGACCTTGTGCCGATTCTAGATTTGTTGATGCTTTGCACCCATTATGTAAGAACTGATTAGTCCTATTTGATCATGCGTGACCTAATGCAACCCAAGATCCATTATTTGATAGAGTATAGGGATACCACAGCCTGCTGCATCAGGAATTTCTCAGTGCATGTCCTACAGAAACACATAGCTGTCCATTAAAAGAAAATAATGGAAATCAGCAGCCACCTGACTACTAATTGTATGCAAGTCAACTTTATAAAATTGAATAACATGATGAAGTCAGTGGAACAAACTTACAGTCAACTAGAACTATTTAACTCTGGACCATGGATGCCATAGCAACAGTATGTTCTTCCAGTGCGATTACACAAGGGTTCACCTTATAATTAATGAATCATCATCTGCAACAAAAACAGCTGAAAATTTATGCTGTATTCAGTCTCACTGTCCTCACGCTAGCTAGTCAGCTGCATTACACATGCACATCGCATTCCATCAATATCTGATCATTCTAGAACTAGCCATTGCAGCAATGTCTACAGAAATTGACAAAATGATACAAGTACAGGTAAAGCATTGCGCAAAAGCATGGCAATTTACAACACACACTTCCTGACACTTCCCTGTTATGTAGACAACAAAACCTACTATGAATCGACTTTGATAAGGAAATTCAGGAATCATGGTGGCATAAAGTCTATTTTGATTCTTTTTCTGTAGGGACACTGGGATAGAACCAAGAATTTTTATATTAACAAGCATGCAAACAGAAAATTATCACCAACAAAATATGTAACTTAACCACTGTAACATAACAGGCGATTATTACTTATTTCAATCACAAAAAACAAAAAAAATATCAAGTAAATAGTAAATAACAGATGATAATATAATCAATGTGCTCAGACCTCAGAATCGAACATACTACAAATAACCAGCTACCAAGAGAACTCTTGTGTAACAGAACTAACTGAGGGCCACAACAATAAGAAGTCAAAAGTTCAAGAGCACCACCTTAAAGAATGAGTCCATCTGATGCCAGTCATTATTAACTTAACTCAGGAGCAATCTGGTTGTAAGTAAAAACAATGTTTGACTCAGTTGGTGGATAATGAATCTTTAAAAACATGCCTTTCAGCTGGTCATGGGAAGTCATTTCCTCCAGAACCTTATCCTCGGATATCAACTTAGAACAGTGCTCCATTTCAGCTTTTGAAAGCATGTTCCTAACATTACTGAACTCGTCTTCTGTAGAGAAGACCAACTTGGACAAGTGGTCCTTTTCTGCTTGCCTATCATATTTGTCACCTTCACCTGTTCCATAAGTTATTAAATTGTATGTATATACAAATTTCTTCTGTCCTATCCTAAATGCTCTGCTGATAGCTTGCCTTCCAACAGCTGGATTCCAGACAACATCTAGAAGAACAACTCTAGAAGCCCCTGTTAGGCTAATCCCTTCACAACAAGCTCTTGTAGATGCAAGTAACACCCTCGCGTCACTATCTGGATTATTAAAAACCTCAATTGAATTTTGACGATATCTCGGGAGGATCTTCCCATCCATTTGGAGAATCTCTTTTCCTTCTCTCCATTTGAAAATCTTACGAAGATGTTCCTTTATCAATTCTAATGGCTGAATAAATTGACTAAAAATCAATACCTTTTCTTTCAATGCTTCACACAAACGAACAACTTCCATTACAAACCTTGTTTTTACTCCTTCATAAGGATTAGACCTTAATCTTTCAAGCATAGGTTTATCAATAAGGGAAGCTTCTTCTTCCGTCATGTTAATTGCGTTTACAAGTGAAGGATGTGTGGAGGCTAAAGAAATAACATACTCATGTTCGAAATTGTTACCAGATCCAACATTTTCTACCTTTCTAATGATACTCTTTTGAAGCGGTAGAGGTTTCAGAACTATCACACACTCTCTGAGCCCCGGAAGAGTTCGAAGAATAGTCCCATTATGGATATGAACAAATGGTTTCAGTATTGATCTTACCTTTTCTGCATTATCATCAGTTACATTACTAGTTAAGGAAGCCCAAACTCCTTTCTCATATTTATCAGAAAATTTATCCCGTTGCTTCTTTGAGACACAGTGCCTTCGACCCACTCTTGTTTTAGTCAAAAACATTTCACCAAACCTAGGCCTCACCAAACAGAGAATATTGTAAAGCTCAAGAAAATTATTTTGGAAAGGAGTTCCAGATAGAATTATACGCTTCTCGGTTTTAACTTTTCCTAGTGTCTTCCAAATAACACTGCGCTCATTCCTAGGTGTGTGCCCTTCATCGAGAACAAGCAAACCAGGGTTCTCAAGAAGAATAGTTCTCACTTTGTTTTCTCCAGTGCAGCCAACCTTTTCAGATGTTAGTTTCATATATAGACCATAACTAATTCCAAGAACACCATGACCCCTGTTCCATGAAAACAGTTTTACAAGCCTAGTCAACTTTTCAGTCCGATGCTCTTTCTTTATTAATCTACATATATCTCTGTCTTCCTTCCCAGAGTAATCAGTAGTGTTCATTATATGAAAAGGAACGTTGACATTCCATTTCTTGAACTCTTGTTCCCAAGCAAACAGCATCCCACGAGGTGCAATAATCACCGGTCGGCAGTCTGGGAACACCTTCATGTATGTTTGGATAAACACAATAGCCAAACGAGTCTTTCCTGTCCCTGGGGCGTGACAGATCACACATCCTCCAACAACATCAGGCTTAGCCCCATGCTTTATTTCATTAAGCCTAATATCACCCACTAGATTTGTCCACATAAACTCAAATGCCTCACGTTGATGCTGATACATATCAGTAATGACGCCAGGAATGAGATCCCACACAGTTCCATTTATATGGAAATCTTGAGATTGTCCATCACCAGTCCCTGTTTGTTCATAAAGGTCAGGACACATCAACGCAGTCTTCAAACAAGAGCTGTTTCGCCATGCAGGTTTCTCTGCAAAATTGGAGGCCTGGAATGGAAGAACAAGATAAATAATGGAATTGATCAACTTATGTTGTGGGAAGCAAGCCAGAAGTTTTGAGAGATACTAAACTCACCAGCAATGGTAAAATAAATCTGATTTCCAGATTTACCAAGGAGCAGTATTTGCATCTGATTCCTATTTGCTCATCAATAATAAATTCATGTTTCCCTCTAGAACAAGGTGTAATAGGAGCAAGTGCATGATCTAGCAGACTGTCCTCTTGGCCCTACAAAACAACAGAAGCTAATCATTTCAACATGGTAGCCTTGACAAGATGACACCAAAAAAAATGAAATCATCAAATTTGTCACACTGGAAAATTTTGGAGAATTACATAATATAATATAGTTAAAATTGACCAGAATCTCCTGTTGTCAACCATCAAAAGGTGTTCTGCTGTTATACAGAGATAACATAAAGGAATATTTATTCTCCAAACAAATAAATATATGTTCATTGTTAAAGAGTGCAATATGGTAGTGGCACAAAATACGCATACATACACTACTTAGAATTGGCTGCGCCAAGTTAAGACTGCTGTTCCCAAATATTGGTACCACAAATAGTGGTAAAATAGAATGTAACAAATTGGGCAGCAATGGTGATGAATGATTAACAAGAACCTATGTCTATACCCAGCTTATTTTCTCTGCAAAGATAAGTGCAACAATCATGTAAGATAGGGTTGCCATGTTCCATAATCAAATCAACCCCATTAAGGAAAATAATAGGACATCAGCAATGTCAGATAAATTCATGCAGCAAAAGTACCTCATCATCATAATAAGTCCCAATGTTCTCTGACTCTAAAGTGAAGTCTAAATCAGCCCATAGCATATCCAGTGCAGCATCTTGCTCTGACCTATCAGTTGGACTAGGATCATCGTCCCCAAATGAAAAAACCAATGGATGCAAATCCTTGAAACTATACTCAATCTGGGGCTTCTGGTCAAAAGGAGTAGACTTCCCATCATCATTGCTACACATCTTGTCCATTAGAAGCTTCATAAGAGACTGCCTCTTTAACATGCGGCTGGATTTCTTACCAGATTTTGATAATGGATTCTTCCTTTTCCTCCCAGTTCTGTGATCACCACTCTCTTGACATCCATTTTTTCGATTCTGACTAGAATCTGATGAGTTGGAATCTGATTCCAGGTCTCGTTCATACAAACGATGATTCGTCATCATGCCAAGCTTCAGTTTTTTCCTCCTCTCAAGCTCCCATGTAAATCGCGATCTCTTCTGTTGCTCCGTAAAAGCCTCGCTGCCCACAGGGGCCTCACTGCCATCTTTCTGAAAGGTAAGTGGCCGAGTAAAATCAACCTCTGGGTAATCCTCCTCCCAATCAATGCCACAATCTACAGCATCAATCATCTCATCATCAGATGAGTCAATCCCTTTCTTTTGTTTTCTCCTTTGAGCTTCTTCCTCTTCCTCCTCTCTTTCCTCTTCTTCCTCTTCATCTTCTTCATCACAGCTAGCACTATTGCAATCGCCATCGTTTTCATCGTCCTCCTCATCATCCAATTCCACTTCAGTGTCATCATCATCCTCTTTTGGCTCATCAGACAATACCTCAAAATATGTATTGTAAGAAATCCTTTCCTCCTTCATACCCCATGATGACCGAGTTCTCCATGCAACACAAGATGGCACAATCGGTAGCTTCGCTGGTACTAATGGCTTCCTTCTCAAGGCATTCCCTGTGTCATTGACCACTTTAACTTCCTCGTCAGAGTCAAGAATTTCAATATAGGAGCTCCCTTCATTAAAACTGACAGATCCTTTTCCCTTTGACTCCATCTCATCCTTGATAGCCTCCTCATCCTCATGAGGCCTCACTTCACTAACATTAACATTGTGGCTCACCAAATCTTGTGTTTCCACCTTAGAAAAGTCATGCATTTGTACAGATTTGTCACCTTCATCCGCATCACCCCCAAAATTATCACCGTCGTCATCAGCATCATTATCATTATCATCATCAAATTCCATCTCATCCTCGGCTTCCCAGTCCACTACATTTGTATCCAAATCAGCAAATTCCATCTCATCCTCGGCTTCCCAGTCCACTCCATTTGTATCCAAATCAGCGCCATTGCTGTAAGCACGAATGACATCTCCGACAAGCTTTTCCTCCAACATTTCATCGTCGTAATCATCCTCATCGGAAGCCAACTCTTCATTCACTGGATCCACGACTGCTAACTCCGTGTTCCCACGATCCTCTGTGCCCTCCCCAGCGACGATCTCACCACCATCACGATTCGAATTGGCGATACCGGCTTCCACATTACCGCAGTGCTCCTCAATTCGATCCCCACCAGCGACGCTGGCTTCCCCATTCCCGCAGTGCTCCTCCTCAATTAGATCCCCACCAGCGACACTGCGATGCTCATCGTTCGCCTGATCAATGCCATCAGCGTTACACACGCGAGACTCGCCATTACCATTGTGCGAAGCATCATTGGCTCGCCCGCTGCTGCCACCCCCGTCAGCCTGTGACACCTCCATCGATTCTCCGCGAGCGAGAGTCCCCGCTCTGCTTCCGCTTCCTCCTCAGCCTCTGCTTCCGCTTCCTCCTCATCCGCCTCCGCCTCCTTGCGCTTGCGCGCACCACGCCCGCCCGCTGACCCCGAGGATCGCACGGCGCGGCTTCGACGGCCCTCCGCCACCCGCCTCCGCACTCGCCGCCCCCTTCCTCCTCCTCTTCCTCCTCCTGCTCGGCGCCTCCTCCGCCGCGCCGGAGCGACGGGCGCCTGCTGCGCCATCGCCATCCTCCGCGATCGCGTCCGCGTCGCCACGGCTCCCGGAACCACCACCTCCTCTTCACCGCCGCCGCCGCCGCCGCCGCTCCACCCCCACCGCCGGCGGAGTCATCAGCAGCGTCCTCCCGCCGTCTCTCGACATCGATGACCACCACCACCGGCCCCGCGTCGCCTCCGCGGCGGCGGCCCCGCGCCACGCGGGATTCAGCCACGGTCACGCCGCCGCCGCCGCCGGCGGCGGCGGCGAGGCGCGCGGCGCGATCCATGCGGATGGGAAGGGTGAGGAGCAGGGAGAGGGTTAGCTGCAACGGCGGAGGCGTAGGAGGGGGGGGTGTGGGTAGTTGATACTACTAGTATATGGGAATATGACGAATGCGTCGCAGTTATAGCAGTGGTTCTGACTAGACTGGAGGGTTTATGACGAAGTAGTGGGGACAATGACGAGTGGGCCCGGGTGGTGGGTGGGGTCAGGGGGCGGGGTGGGGCCCTGGGAGGACGGCACGGGAGAGAGTAAAGCCCGCGAGACGGCGGCCGGGGCCGGGGGGGGAGTCCGAGGAGGGGAGGGATCGGGTGCGGCCGGGCGGTGGTGCACTGTGGCCGTGTGTCGTTATCGTGTCGATCGGTCTCGGGCGAGCCTGCCCCGCCCGTGCGGAGCGCGAATCCTGTAATGGGTTCTGGTTCTGATTCCGATAAGGAATGGCTCTCTTTTTGATGGGATTTTTTTGCGGTTCATTTTTGGTAGGAATTGATACTGTCAAAAGCGTTTTTATGCTCTCATCGTAGCTTATTTAGAAAGCAATAGTGATGTTAGTTATTTATATTTATATAATATAAAGAGTACAATGATACTACCTCCGTCCCAAATTACCGTTTTAAAGGAAAATTAAACTTGGTACTTTTTGACTAATAATCATACTAACCAAATCTATGCTAAGTATTATGCATGCTAGAACACTCGTTTTATATTTTAAATTACTTTCAAGTTATGCTAATTACATATTCATTGGGCACATAATATGAAATATATTAATGATCAAAGTAGACCACACATGATGGATAAAGAAATAACATGAGGGTCTGAAGAAACTAAACAAAGCTACAGCCCCCTCCCCATCTACATATAGCAAAAGGTTTTAGTGGGGGATTCGTGGGGGGTTCTATAGTTCTCGTGCCAGTAATGGAGGCTCAAGACCCCACCGCCCTCATGCTAGATCCACCCTGTATGCCACTAAAGACCATATTAAAAAAATATAAGCCTTACATTATGGGACGGGGAGAGAACTAACTATCATATCATACTTCATCTGTTCCAAAATATAAGGTATACCCTTAATCCATAAAGATCGAAACAATTATTATCACCTTCTTCTTATGTGGATCAGTCAAAAAAAAATATAATGCATATACCCAATAGAATCAGAGATCTTGAGCATGAAAGATTTAAAATAATAACAATAATTTAGTCGAAAGAGATGTATTATAATAAAAATAAACATAGTGACTGTTGGAATTGAGGGAGTAATAGTGTCAATGCACCTAATACTGACTGTTGTATACATGCAGTTATCTGATCATATGGATGAGGTTTGTTGTTCGATTCTTACCCAAATATCTCATAGTAATATTTACATTTTTTTTGAAGCATAGTAATATTTACATTTTGTATTACTTCTCCTCATGTCAATTATGATTTGAACATAAATTCTCTTCATGTCAATTAAGTGATGACACCTACCTAATACACACCGATGCCAACATCATCTAAGCCGAGTAGTATAGTTATAAAACCCAGAAATATTATAAGAGTACGAGGTTACTTTGGGTAAAGATGAGCACATTCAATCTTATATATAAAATGATACAGTTTAAGTTTGAGTTTCTAATTTGATTGAAAAAAATATGTTTAAAACAATATGTTTTACTATGGTATAAGCAAGTACGAGGAAGAAGTATGGATAAAATTACATGTGCACTAGGGGAACCCCTTTTCATATTATAAGGTACTTTGATTTTTTTTAATCAAACCATTTAAAATTTGACTAGGTATATAAAAGAAATAGCAATTTCACCATAAAACAATCACATTATCAATAATATATTCAATGTAATATTTAATGAAACTATTTTGATATTGTAAATGTCGCTATTTCTATAAACTTGATTAAGATCTAAAGAAGTTTCACTTAGAAAAAGGAAAAGCAACTAATAATAATATGAAATGAGAAGGGTAGTACTTTATCAATGCTTTGTTTCTATTTCCTAGGAGTACTTGTGGATCTAAAATAAAATTTTCTCCAATCATCATCATCATGTCCCTCTCTCCTCTTTTTTTTACCTAGAGTTGTTTTTTCTTCATGAGACTTAAAATTAACCTCTCTCTCCTCAATAAATTTATTGTTAACCCATCAAAAATATAATATTGCCTCCCGTCAAAAATAATTTGATTTCTAGAGTTTAAATTTTGTCTCAAAATAAATTAATTTTCACCTTCATACATACTATAGTCCAAAAATTAAGAAATTTTATCCCTTAATATTACCTACCCACCACCTATCGATCCTACTTTTCCATATATAATGGTTACTTTGGTCTTTTCTCCTCACCACTAAAATTTCCTCGAGATGCAAAGAATTCACTTATTTTCTTTCAACCAAGGGAGTAGATGATTATATATGGAGGATTAAGACAACTCTTACGGTTACGCCTTAGAGTAAACTGGACATAAAATCTTACTTCCCAGGTCTCTGAAATAAGTTACTTTTAGCTCCTCCCATTTATTCCAAAATAAGTTTATTGATGAGTAATCATTGCATCCGAGTTTGTAAAAGCAAAAAAAAAATGATAGTAGATAAAGTAAGATATAGTTGCATTGAGATTTGGGGTGTGTTTAGTTCACGTTAAAATTGGAAGTTTGGTTGAAATTGAAACGATGTGACAGAAAAGTTGGAAGTTTGTGTGTGTAGAAAAGTTTTGATGTGATGGAAAAATCGGAAGTTTGAAGAAAAAATTTAGAACTAAACTCGGCCTTGATAAAAGCAAGGGTATTATAGTTTTTTTTATCGGTTTGTGTAAAATGAATGAAAAATGAACTTATTTTGGAATGGATATAGTAGTTAGGGTATGGTTAGACTATTTTTCATGCTTATACAAAAATAGAAAAGTTGGTATTTTCTCTAACTACTATTAATAAATAACAACTTGTAAAATTAGAAAATATTTTTATACAGTAATTTAACATAAGTATACGCATGGAATACCATAAATAACCAATATTGTACGATATTATATGGATTCGAGTACATGCCACATTCTATATAATAGATAAACAAAGTAATATGGATTCAAGTACAAGCCACATGTCGTGCCATTTAGTTAGGTCCATTTACTATCACAAGTTCACATGCATATACTGCACACATTATTTATTACAGCAGTTGTAAAGTTAGCAAAAGTGTCCATTTCACATGGCAACTTGTCCTCTAGCGTATGGACTTTTCATATGAGATGCCTCGAAACCCATGTCCTATGGACCGTCATTTCTATTTTGTTTGTGCCATCACTTCCGACGCCCGAGTAACATTAATGCTTGTCTAAACATGGTTGATGTTGGGAGGTAACAAGCCGATTAACGCTAATATATTTCAGCCTTAAAAACAACTCTCTAAGGTTCAATGAATTTTGAATTTTGATCCTCGCGTTGAACATGTAATGCTTTTAATCAATTGCAAATTGAAGCTACCACACGTGTATATGAACATCTTTACTGTTTTTCGAAGGAAAAAAAAAAAAGAGAATGAAACAATTCTTGTACACCCGGTTCACTACACGGCAGAAATGCTGAGCCTTCACAGAATTTGCGCTAATTTGCAAACCTGAAGCCAGAAGTCCGAAAGAAACATTTTCATTCCATTTACCCATTCCACAAATATAAATCACAGAAATTTCAGTATAGAAGACATCTAAAGAAAGGATAATAAAATGTTCACATTAGAAAGCCGTAGATATCGTAATCACATAATAATTCATCGTAAGAACAAAAGAAGTTGCTCTTATTTTTCTCTTTTTTTTTTCACTCATGCATTGTTACAGCGTATTGCAGGAAGACGTGTCAGAATACTCAGGTAATATAAGCCGCTCCTGGTTACAAGAATTACTGTACCTAAGAATAAGATGACCGACTAAACAACAATCAAAATTCAATGTCCATACAAGAAGTGAACGAAAATTGACACCAGAAAGAACTTGAGACATAAACTTCATAATAATCTTTGCGAACACTGGAAGATACATGCTCACACAAGTAAACTCATCTATGCAATAAAGATTACAGATTTATGTATGCCAGCCAAATTGAAATGGCATGTGCACGTCCTGGTGTAAATTAGCATCGTAACACGTAACTCTTCAGTTTCCTCTTCCTGAGCCGGCTTTGGTAGTCAAAAACGATAACAGCATAGTTGGCTGTGCCATCCTGTCAGCGCCCTTCAGTGAAGTTTTTATGGCTTTCGACACAATCCTCTTTTGTTGGTAGATAGTGGAACTATCTCCCCAAAGAATATTTTAAAAATCAACAAGCCAGTATGGAAAAAATGGTGATTTACTCTGTGTATCCAAATTCTGGATCCATATCAAGTTTCCGTTTTAAACGAGACTTGTCGGCACTGCAAAATGGAAATAAATATGTTCAATTATTCCACAGAATGAGCGAGCTGAGCACACCCAATCCTAAATGCATCGTTTATTCCATTATTAGGTTCATTGGTCATTTAGACAAGGACATGAGTTCCAAATTTCCATTCGTCAAGGTTTGTGTCGTTTACCTGTTTAACGTTGGTCTGGGAGCAGGTCGTGTCCCAAAAATAGCTCCAACATCAACTGACATTGGTATTCTAGAACTCTGGCTGGACATGTCATCCATGTGCCTTGCCCCTGAAGGATGCTCTTCTGTTCTATCCGCCCGATGCATATGGACTTCCATCCCTTCATGGGCAGTCACCCTGCGCAACTTTCTTGGCGGGGACAGAACAACAGGGCCGTCCTGCAGGTTCAAGTCTGGTATCTTGTTATTCCCTGAATCACCCTTAGGTGGTGGCCTTGGAAGCTGTGATGGTTTTGTTGGCGCTGGTACTGATAAAAAGTACCTTAATAGGAAAGATAAACATGGTTTTATATGGCATGTACTAATAACAGAGATAGATAGCAGATGTTCTATTGATCAGTAACAAAGGCATACCTGTGTTCTAGAGCCTGCTGAGCTGTAATTCTTGCTTTTGGATCATATGTAAACATTCTTGATAGAAGATCCAATGCATCATCACTGGCCATTGGAAACAATGAGCGAAGTGGAGGTGCAGAGACAAATTGGTATTCAACATAATCTGGAAGATAAACCATGTCCGGCCATTGAGAAGACTTTGGAGTTCCAAATGCAGCAAAGATCTTCCCAAGTTGATCAATGTCACTAGAACCCTGCAACATTAACTTTTAGTGACTTGGGTGCCCGTTAAAGCTTCTAAGGTATAGCTACCAAATGAAAAAATTGCTGCCCACTGTTAAATATCATATCACATTTTCCAACCTTCTCTTATCAGCACACATGCAAAAAGATCAGGCATACTGATGAAACAACGCTTACAAAATACATATGCAGCAATGCTCTCTTAAGAGGTTATAAACCCAAAGTTTACAAATCACTTGATTTGTAAGAAATGAAGAAGTTGTGACAGTAGAGCATTTACTTAGAGCTGCAGACAGATCTGATCCTAGAAAGCAGACAACTTGTCTATTGAAAATCAAATAGAGAACCATAGTTAGATATAGATCAAAATATTTTCAACCAATTGCTGCCTCACAAAGAAAACCACGGATAGTGACATGAAAAGCCTTTCATACATGATGAAAAATTTAGATGAGCATCTAAAATTCCTTAAAATGGAATTAACACCTCTACTGCATCTAAGAACTTGACTTGTAAGTATAGATAAAGAAAACAAATTTATAATAAAAAAACCAATAAAAAATAAATCAACACAAGAATATTCAACTCCATGATTCCACATTTCTGGAGAATACACAAGATAAAAAATCAGGAAACTCAAGAGGACCTGCAGCAAGACCAGAAGCAACAAATTAAACCTCTACAACTGGCCTAAGAAGGCTTTCAGTTGAGTGAAAAAGAATTATGCACATTTAGCACAAGACCACAAGTCCATATTTTATTCATGTTATCTAGCCTCCCATGTGCATTAATGTTTTCTCCGTGCGTCTAATCCAAAAAAAAAAAACACCATGTTCAAAAAATTCAAGTAAAACAATAACAAGGAATTGCAGTTTTAATTTTCAATGCTAAAAGAACCCCACCAGTAAGCAGAACATTATAGTTGTGATAACCTGAAAACCCTTCTTTGGCCAAAATATGTATGGCCAGAACAAGTAGCCAGGGTAACCAAATCTCAGGCAATAAGCTTAAAATCAAGCACAAACCCGTGAACTTAGTAACAAGCGCCTATATCCCATAAGACTGGAGAAAGGAATAACATTTTTCTACCTAAAATAGTTTTGAAGAGAATAATCAGATCTATCACTTGAAAGTAAGGCCTAAGAGCACATGCCACAAAATCTACCTTCCAAGAAACATAGAAAAGGAAAGAAACAAACAATACCCTAGTGAATCTAGAAAGTCCAACCCTTTTCTCCCCATGCACAGATTTCTAGGGGTAGCTTCCTTACCCAAAACTACTCGTAAACAACTAATGGCAGATTTCACATATAGTAAACAATGACCTCAAGCATGAAAACTGGTCGTTTGCAGGCATCGACCCAGCCAATACTATGACTCGTCTGTTCACTGATCTAACTGGTTCTCTAAATAACATTATTGTGAAGGTGTACATTGTCACATGGCTCAGGGGATTCTTGGGAGTCAGTCAGATAATACCTGTGCTGATGGATGGCAAGAGGACAAGGGCGTGACACACCTTGTCGCCCAACACCATGGCGTTAGGAGAGAGATCGTGGGACAACTTTCAGCTTGCATCATATTCTCAGGCAAGCCCTTAAATAATTTAATCCTACGGAAACAAACAAACTAGCAGTGGAAATGATCTAGCTACTAAACTTGTGGAGGAGCCAACATAGTTGGTGTGTTGGTTGTGAAGAGCATGGCAACTGTCATGCACAGGCGGCTGCACATGCAGCCCCACATAACATACATAATTTTGTTATATTGAAGTCTAAAACTAGAGCGAGGCTTAATTTGCGTGAACCTACCAGTGCTAGACTATTATAACATGCTCATTAAATAAATCTAATATCAACTACATGCACAGAGGAACTAGCTTCTTCTATTCCAGAATCTACAGACAAAGGTTCAAATCCACAGAGGAATTTTTTTACTGTTACCATTGAAACACTTTGTCAAATTTAAACCCAAAGTTTAAATCATTTACAGGTTCAGTTCAATCACCTCACCAGAGCCTGACCATTTCCAGTTTCCCCAGTTGAAAACTACAAGTCCAATCTGGCTTTGGAAACAACATTTTGAGGTAACACACTTACGCATGCAGTTATCACAACATATAGGAACAGCAAACTTAGCCATGCAACATTCTCAGAGCATAAAAAGTGCTTAGTTATAAATAGATTGAAATTACACAGAGCATAAAATTATAAGAGTCGGTTAAACCTGGAGAAACGGTCGCCTAAGCAGCAGTTCAGCAAAAATACAACCAGCAGCCCAAATATCAACTGCAGATCCATACTGCTTGGTGCCAAATAATAATTCTGGTGCTCGGTACCATCGTGCAAAGACCTATATGTTGAGAAAAAAAATTCAAAACTGAAGTGCCCAGCAGCATCAGGATAATATGATTCAAAGTGAAACTAATAAAAAATAAAAAGCACTCATTTAAGCAAAGCACACAGCATTGCTGTAATAAGTGTAGCATTGATCCTTGACTATCATCAACATAACTGATAAAAAGATGGATTAAGAGAACCTCCAGATATGATGGTGAATGAAAATCAGCACAGATAATTCAGAATGAAACAGTCATTCCAACACTATTAATATTTACCAAGAAAATGGTTATTCAAGGACACATACTTCCGAAATCAGTATCCTGTGACATTTATTCAAAATCCAACTCTGCCAACTCAAATGTCCAGGAAATAACATAAGAACTTCCCCACATGCATTTTGTTCCATCCATAAAGATTTAAGCTTTTCTACTTCCTAGGTGCCTACTGTTGTTGAAAAAAGGGTAAAGCATAAGGGCGCAAAATATCCACAAGGATGTTCTTTTTGATAAACAGAACAGCGAAGCATCAAACAGCAATATCGACCGAGTTAAAAAAAATACAAAAGAAACATCAATACACTTGAAGAAATGTTCATTGCATATTTGTTTCAGCAACAAGATTCTGAAGTTCCAAGTATACAATCGACTAGATTATACAGAGAATTAAATTCTAATAAATATAATTCCACAAAAAAGAACCTGATGAGTGAAGTTCCGCTCTGGACTCCCAAATATGCGCGCCAGACCAAAGTCAGCAAGCTTAAGCTGCCCATCAGCGCCAATGAGTAAATTATTTGGTTTCATATCCCTACAGCACAGATTGTGTCAAAGGATACTCTCTCTAAAAGAAATTTAGCAAGATTATTAGTGGATACCTGTGTAGCACCCATTTCTTATGGCAGAAGGCTAAACCTTTTAACATCATCTGAATATAAGATTTTGTATCAGCTGGAGATAATACAATGTTCCTATCTCGTATGACAGCTTCCAAATCAGTCTCCATGAACTCAAATACAAGATGTAAGTTTCCCTTGTAAGGGAAAGCATCAATCAGCTCTATAATATTAGAATCTTTCAGCTCCTTAAGAAGTTTAATTTCCCTCAATGCAGTGAAATTGACACCTTCCTTGTACTTCCCTAGCCGGATTTTCTTTATTGCGACTGTATTCCCAGTCTGAAAACAAGGAACATGTAAAAGTTCAATAACCCTAACATTAACTCAAACAAAGTGAAGAACATTTATGATATCAATAAAAGTTAACAAAAGCAAGAAGCAAAATTCCACGACAATACATTCCAAACAGCTGATGTAATAAACTTAAAACTTAAAAGCACTAGGAGCACACCCAAAATCTGTAGAGTGAAAGGCTGGCACCATATAGCCTATCATAATACAAAGATACATGAGTCCACGACACAACAAACCCTCTATCCCACAGATCCCCTCCCATCAAAGTGGATAAACTGCGATTTGCTTAAGAAGAGATGGCAAAACAATAACCACAGCTCAAACACCCTCACAGTGTCAACACCTCCAGTTCAATCCACACGGCAGAGAACAAAACCAGGTGAATTGCATTCATGGGTTCAACCACGGCTCATGGGTGGCCAACCTAGACTGCCCCTGCAGAAAGAACAGCTCTAGCCATCCGTTCACTGACGCAATTTCACAATCCGGGAACAAAACCCTTGGAGCTCAAATCACCCGACCACCCGCCTCTCCACCGGGCGGTCGGATCGAGCCGGAGGGCCCGAACTAGCCGGCCGGCGACTAAATTTCTCGAGGCGGCGGCAGATCAGCGCGCCCCCCGGCGCGCGCGACGATGTGCACCGGGGAGGGTTTTAGGAGCGGGAGAAGCGGGGGGATGGGATGGGATGGGATGGGATGGACCTTGGTGTCGACGGCCTTGAAGACGACGCCGTAGGTTCCCTCTCCCAGGACCTCGCGCTTCAGGTAGCGGTCCGCCACGCGCTTCACGCCCGCGTCGTCGCCGCCGCCGCCGCCTTCGCCGCTCGCCATAGGGCAGAGGCCCCCACCACCCTCCCCCCTCACGAGGAGGCGGCGGCGGCGGCGAGGCTAGAGAGGCGCCGGGGAGGCGGCGCGGCGGCGCGGCGGAGGAGAGGAGAGGAGAGAATAGGTCGGCGCGGCGCCGGCGGCGGAGAGTGCGGCGCGGCGCGGGGCGGGGCGGGGCGGTGCGGTGCGGGGCTCGTCTCGGCTGCGATGCGCGGCCGCCTCGCACAGGGCAAGTCCGTGTGTGCGCGTTTTTTTTAGTTTTCCTTTTTCTTTTCCTCTGCTTTTATTTCGGCCTTATTCTGTTTTTTTTTCCCTTTCTTTCTTTTCGACCGTTCGACGGTAGGAGTACTACTGCTACAGCATTGGGCTTTTTGGGAAGGGAAATTGGGGAGGTTGGCTACGTAGGATCGGAATGCCGGATGCACTGCACCGCACCTTCTTCAGAAAAACCAGGATCTCACATATTGCTACTTTCATCTTCTGATGGACAAAATTTTAAGTTCAAACTTCGTGTTTGTTTCTCTTTACAGTTCATAAATGGTGCAAAAACGTGTAGATGCATAGAACATCAAAACGGGGTAAAACTCACGAAATCTAATTTCTATTGAAAGCACTCGCTTTCGTGGATAGCCCTGTTCTTTTCTGCTGAATGGTTGAATGATTTTGTGATAATTATTTGAGGGCACAAAAGAATGAATCAATTATTATAAAGTTGAAAAGTAAATCTAGAACAATATTCTGAGAACTTCGTATGTATTTTTTTTTTAACAAAAATGGCATCATTTAGAAGCTATGGGAGGGAAGCATATCCGTTAACCTATTCATCCATTACCTCAACTCCATCAACCCCTCCCGAGATTTGTTTGGGCCCCTTCAAATGCATACCATGAACAACTCTCGTTTTCAGTAACTTGTGGAAAAATATAATAATGGGGAATGTCTCATCTCATTGACTGACTATATATGTTGGCCCAGGAAGTTCAGTTTGATTGGCATCGTTCTATGGGTGTGTTTAGTTACTGAAAAAAATTAGAAGTTTGGGAAAAGTTAAAAGTTTAGAAAAAAAAAGTTGGAAGTTATATGTGTGTAGAAAAGTTTTAGATGTGATGTGATGGAAAGTTGAAAGTTGAGGGTGAACTAAACACGGCCTATATACACTACATACAGAGTTCCATCTCAGAATAATCAGATCACATCAAAAGCACCATAATGTTATGGGTGTTGATATTAGTTACTACTTCCGTCCCAAAATACAAAATATGACTGGATGAGACATATTCTAGTATAAACTTGTAGTGCAAAAGAGAATCTCAGTCATTTTAAAAGAACTTAACACAACTCAGCTGGCCCCCTTCTAACAACACATTGAAATACATATGAATTGTGAGACAGATCTTCCAGGTTCCAAGAACAAATATCGAGCATATAGTTTGGCCACCCTTGGGGCCCCAGACAGCTAAAGAGGGTCGTAATTTTCATCCAATAGTAACAGCTGACACAATTTATTATGAGCACGTAACATACCAAGGCTCATCAGCAACCCAAAAGAAAATGCAAATTAAGAGATACAAGAGATCATTTTGAAGTTATGGTTTCTCCTTCATTAGCAACCACAGAATCAGCTCCATTAGCGGCATCTGACTTTTTGCAAATATAAATAAAATGTGACTCTGGATCTTTAAGAACATAGTCAGGTGGTAATTGACCATCCACTGTCAATGAAACTTCCTCCATGATAGGTTGTGCAAGTGAAACACCTTTGCTCCATTTCAACTGGTAACCAGGTGTGGCTGCAAAATGATAACAGTAAATTTAATGTCAGGGTCTAACTAAGAAATTAAAAGCATAGCGTCAAATCAAGTTTTTAAGATTTCCCATTAGAATCAACCAATCTTTGGAACCAATGTTTCCCTTTGGAATCAGTCAAACCTGAATCTCCCCATTATTCAGGTGCTGTTTGGTTCCGTTATTTGTAATGTAATCTGATTACAGTGCAAACCGATTACGGTATATCTTGTTTGTTTCAGGCCCACCGCAATCAACTCCCCGTGCAACTGGTTACAGCAATGTAGAAATTTGATACCGCTCCAATCTGGGCGTAATGCGATATCCCTCTCCATTCGTCTCCTCGAGAACACGACGGTGGTACCACAGGCGAGTGAGTCGCCGAGCAGCAACAAGATGGTGGGATCACAGCTCGCGAGAAGGATTAATTAATTGCTCTTCTTATTGATTAATTGCACATGAGGACTTCGCTCATCTCTTCAGTTATCGGATTCCAATCCCATTACCAGAGAAGAACCAAACAAAGCAATTAATCCCTTAATTTGTTTACGTTTGCGGCGCTTTCCAATAGCATTTACGTTTACGTTTACATTTTCTAACCAAACAGCACCTTAGTGTTTCCTTCTGGAATTTCAAATAATATCCAGCTCCATGAATCAAGAAATAGCATAAGAAAGATACTTACGCATAATGTACAGTTCGATTTTTCTGTGGCTTCCAGCTTGGTACAAAAGTTGCACTCGTTCCTTGGGACAACCATACGTTATCTGCAAAATAACATCATCACTCCATAAGATCGTCCCACAGTCATTGATTACACTGTATTGTTTAGATTTAGAGGATGTACCAACATGTAGATCCCACCAGGCCTAAGAAGCCTGCAAGGGGAAAAATAGTTCAACATGAAACATACTGAATCATTGGGAACCAACTAGTTTGAAAAGAGTGAAATGGATAGACTTTCATGCCAGACACCTTGCCACTTCTGCTAGCATTTTGGAAGCACCAAGAGGAGCATCATCGCCACACTAAAATAGTAAAAAATCAAATGTAACAACTTTACTGGTCATATGATTTTTCATTTCATACCTGATCAGAAAGCTAAAATGTTGTTTGTGCAACAAGTAAAGCTTACCATCATAGCGTCCAATGTACCTTCAGAAATTTCCATAATTCCATCATAACAAGGTAAGTGTGGTGGCAAAAAATAAACAAATGCCATAAATGAATTTATTCAGTGAATTCCATAAAGAATAGCATTCCACAAGAGCATTTCTTATGGTACCTTTATCAAGGACACAATCAAAGGTTCCGTCACCAAACAAACTCATGTCCCTAACATCCATCTCGAAATCTTGAAACATAAGGCACCAAGTAAATAGACCTTGCAAAGAAACCATAAATTTACAAACCATGAACATGAAATTTATCAAGAAAACACTACATGTAAGCTGTGGAATATCCACGTGTTTCTCCCTCATCTGCTCAATGACTACGGATGAAATGTCCACGTTTACTACCTCCTCGTACCCATCCTTCACCATGTCCTCCGACAGAACTGCCAAAATAAGATCAAACTGCATCATGCAACGGATAGGTGTGACCGTATAATTAGTTATAACAATGCAACAGGGTAATTTCCAACGACGGAAATCATGCAACTTTGACAGCACGAATCCAGCACGCCTAACTAGCAAAGCAATTTGTGCGACGTGAAATGCGTTTGTATCGAGAGAGACGGAGAGAGAGCACTGAGCACGCACGTCCTAAAATCAGAGATGCACAGCTGGCAGTTGGGGGGATGGGATGAACTTAGATCGAGCAGCGCGAGATCTTGGAGCACCGCAATCTACTACTCCAGTGCATTCCCAGAAATATGCTGCGCGCGCGACGAATTAGCAGCGAAATCTTTGAATTTGAATACGCAGATAGTTTCAAGCTAGTGTGAGTGAAGGCGTGCAGGTAAAAGAGGTAGTAGAGGCGTACGGGAGTTGCCGCACCCGAGCATGAGGACCCGGGAGGAGGCGGGGAGGCGGGCGCGGAGCAGCGGCCGCAGCGCCGGGTACGCCTGGTACCAGTCGAAGAACGCGCCGCCGCCGCCGCCGGCGGTGGAGGAGGAGGGGGAAGGGGAGGAGTAGCGGGCGTCCCAGTAGGCGGCGGCGCCATAGTCGTTGCTCCTGCACTCGCCGCCGCCCATCCTTTTTGCTCTCCTTTCTCTCTCGCGCGGTGCGCTAGCTCGCCGGGAAGAGGGAACGGGAGGCCTCGAGACGAGCCGCCGGCGGCGGCAGGGTCTGATGGGCGATGGTGTGCGGCGAGCCGGCGACTGGAGTACTACGCTGTACTACTAGCCTACTAGGGGTTTGTACTCCTAGTGCAGCTAGCACTGCAATTTGCGACAAGGGTTCCCGATACAGGTGGTGTTCGGACCAGGGACTTAGTCTACGTGGTGTTCGGATGCAGGGACTTAACTTTATTCCTTGCATTTAAACACTAATTTAGAGTATTAAATATAGACTACTTATAAAAACTAATTACATAAATGAAAGCTAATTCGCGCGACAAATTTTTTAAGTCTAATTAATCCATAATTAGAGAATGTTTACTGTAGCATCACATAGGTTAATCATGGATTAATTAGGCTCAATAGATTCGTCTCACGAATTAGTCCAAGATTATGGATGGGTTTTATTAATAGTCTACGTTTAATATTTATAATTAGTGTCCAAACATCCGATGTGATAGGAACTTAAAAGTTTTAGTCTCATCTAAACAGGGTTGTCTCTGTATCTAGACTCTAATTTAAAGTATTAAATATAGACTACTTATAAAACTAATTACATAAATGAAAACTAATTCGCGAGACAAATTTTTTAAGCCTAATTAATCCATAATTAGATAGTAATGTTTAATGTAGCATCACATAGGCTAATCATGGATTAATTAGGCTCAATAGATTCGTCTCGTGAATTAGTTCAAGATTATGGATGTGTTTTATTAATAGTTTACATTTAATATTTATAATTAGTGTTCAAACATCCAATGTGATAGGAACTAAAAGTAGTCCCATCTAAATAGGGTCATAATCTACTCAGTACTTCCTCCGTCCCAAAATATTATTATCTAGGATGGGATTTGACCCCGTCCAAATTCGTTATCCTAGTTGTCAGGGTTACGGGTCAGGCATACCCTCTACCCCACGATATACGTCACATATCGACAAGGCATATCCACGTGTACACGGATAAATCCTTTGGCACCTAAGGAAACTCTTCGTAAAGACAACAGACAAGGAGAGACCTTCTCGGACAATAATTGGGTTACCTACGTATCGTGCCAGGTCTGGTATATTCGAGTCCTACTCGGATAACACCCAACCTACAGTATAAAAGGGACCCCCCGGGGAGGGCATAGATCATCGAATCTCAGAGCCAACACAACATACACAGCCTACGAAGTCGGAGCTCGCAAGGAGTCAAGTCGACGAGAGCTAGTCGAATCATCTCGACTACAACCTCATCGAATCCCCCGAGTTCCATCTTTTCCTTTGTAATCTGTGTTTTCCACCATATAATCCCATATCAACTGGATTAGGGCTATTACCTTTCAAGGGGCCTGAACCAGTATAATTCCTGTCTTTTGATTGCTCGATGTCGTACTACGTTGATCCTTATACCAGCGTACCCCAATATCCTCTATATCCGGTCTACAGGTATCCCCCGTCGACACTAGTAGCAACATTTTGGGACGGACGGAGGAAGTAAAATTTATAACTATAAAGGGCAACACCAATGTATATAGCTAAAGTAGTCCATATAAATGGGACCCACATTTGTGGACTTTAACTATGCCAACATTCAAAATGTATATAGGTAGGAGTAGTAAGCAGTAGGAGGAGGAGAGAGGAAATAGAGACAAATAACATATTTTATTCTATATGGCAGCCCATATGCTTATGGATAACTTTTGCTATTTCTCTTCTATATGGACTATTTCTACCATGTGGTTAGATAGCTGAATGTATTATTTTATTGACTATGGACTGTTTTTGAAGTACATTATGGATACCTTAAGAAATTTGATGTGACCAGGGTGTGGTTATCGCCACCCACGGTTTGGCGGTTATCGTGAAAACCGCACGGTTATCGCGAGGTATACCGTGGTTTTAAAAACTAAAAAGGTTACCGCACTAACCGTGTGTTTAAATACCCTTCAATATATAGCAATCGCCAAAAGCCATCACCGTTGAATTCAGATCATCTGCTTTAGAGGTATCGATGCAGAGTATGAATAGTACATTGCATTAAAATGGAATATAAACCACACGAACATTAGCCTTGTGGTTGCCCCCTAATCTCCAAATCCTAGCTTCGCCCTGTCACAAGTTATTCACTCATTTTGTTGTGGCAAAACATTGTCACACTTATGACCAATTATTTTATGGGTGTATTTTTTTTTTCATCATACCACGTTTGGCCTAAGGTTAATCGTGGTAAACTTAGACACGAACTAAGGGCCCCTTTGAATCAAAGGATTTATGTAGGAATTTCATAGGATTCAAATCCTATAGGAAATTTTCCTATTTGGCCCTTTGATTCAAAGGATTGAAACTTTCCAAATCCTATGAAATTCCTATGGAATGGCACATTGCATGTGGATTTTGGAGGAAATTTAGCAAGAGCTCCAACCTCTTGGAAAATTTTCTTTGAGTCTATCTCTCTCATCCGATTCCTACGTTTTTCCTGCGCTCCAATCAAACGATTATTCCTGTGTTTTGCAATCCTCTGTTTTACACTTCAATTCCTATCAGAATCCTGTATTTTTCCTAATGCTCCGTTTTTTCTACCCTGCGATTCAAAGGGGCCCTAAACAACCCTATATCCTATAGAAACCATTAATCTTCTAACAACCCCTCAATCAAAACTATAACAAGTTAAAAGATTACGACGAACATATTCATGGTTTTATCAATAACCGCAGTAACCCTTAAGTCATCCACGAAAACCGGTAAATTTTAAATAAATTATAGTAGAATTTTTTTTTAAAAAAAACTTAGTTGAATTATCGAGCGGTTTGAACACAATGCTCCTGTTTACAACATAATAAGAGCGTGTAGCGATGGCTGAGTTTCCCCAAATTTTGTGGGATCTGAAATATTTCCCGTGAGATTGTGAAATTTGCAGTACTATATTTACAGTAGATCAACGACTTGTTCTTCTTTTAAATCTTGTGGGAATCAAGATGCGTAGATCAGTGAATTTTCTTTTCTATAAATCTTGTGGGAATCAAGATGTTTCCCGTTTGGAAATCTCGCATTCGTGGCATCTTAACACAAAAATAGGGGAGAATACTTCTTGGAAAATCCAACTGAAGCGAATGTTAAATTTGCCTCCCTGCCAAGGCGACAGACGTGCAACTGGAATACAAGGCTTTTAGAACCTCTTTTAGGAGAGCTTTAAATTCTGAAAAATAACGGATATACAGACACACATTTAAAGTATTAAACGCAGTCTAATAATAAAACAAATTATATATTCCGCCAAAAAACTACGAGACGAATCTATTAAGTCTAATTAATCCGTTATTAGCAAATGTTTATTGTAGCACCGCATTGTCAATCATGGCGCAATTAGACTTAAAAGATTCGTCCCGCAATTTACACGCAAACTGTGTAATTGGTTTTTTTCCACATTTAACACTCCATGTATGTGTCAAACATTCAATGTGATGGGTGAAAAGTTTTTGTTTTAGGAACTAAACAATCCCTTAGTAGGTAAATTCTAGAACGCAGCTGATAAGTACTCCCTCTGTTTTTTAATAGATAATGCTGTTGACTTTTTAACACATGTTTAGTTGTTCGTCTTATTCAAAAAATTTATGAAAATATATAATATATAAATCATACTTAAAATATTTTGAGTGATAAAACATCTCACAACAAAATAAATTATAATTCCATATGTTTTTTAATAAAACGAATGGCCAAACGTTTAATAAAAAATCAATTGTATCATCTATTAAAAAACAGAGGTAATAGGCAGCTTCTGAAAATGTAAAGAAGCTAAAATAACTAGCTTGCTTGTAGTAGCTTATAAGTTCATTTTAGGACTGTTTGGTTTGGGAGAACTTTTATTTCTGGAAAAAGCTTCAGCTAACATAAACTCCTCAAACAGGCCCTAACCCAAAAAAATGGCATGCTCTGCTTTAGGGAGTGCTGGGGTGCAGATGGGTTTCTCACTTCTTGATGATTTAATATTCTCAATTTATAGCATTTCGAAATAAAGCTATATACCACAGGTTAGTTCAGAAACTCTCTAGAATTCATATCATTTCCCTTGGTACTGGTATCTGGTAGAGAGTTGCATCATTGGTGCCTCGGTGGCATGACCCAGTAGTAGCATTGCGGCATAGCTCTCCATTTCCCTAATTTATAACTTAATGTTACTGGAGAAACACAAGGTTTTGACAATTTCAAAATCTCTTTGGCAGTTCAAAGAGCAAACCATTTAGACATTTAGTCGTCGGCCTATGTGCTTGGCTGGGTAAGTCGTCAGCTCAACCATTATATAATTGCCGAAGTTTTGTTTAAGAGTCAGCACCCCTAGAATAGAATCCTTCAACACGGATCTACCTCAAACAGCCCTTTTAATTGCCGAAGTTGTGTGTACGAATTAACCTAGCCTGCTGTACCAGAGAGCTGCTCCACATGATGAGTGATGGCATCAGGACAGGGAGACTGGGCACGTAGAAGTTCCAAGCGATTGAATGGATGTACAAATTGCAGGATGTAGTCCTCGTCTGTAAGAGATGGAAAAAGCAATGTCAGGCGTACAGAGAGTATCATATGATTATGAGTGTCAATAAGTCTGTGATTTAAAATTTTGAGAAAAATGCAACTAGCTAGATATTCAGAATGAAAAATGAACTTACTTTCTCTAACAGTGCCATACAACCAGCATAAGACCTCATCGGCGAAGGCCAAGCAAACACCTCCCTGAAGTACAGACGGATATCATATATTATTGTTTTCAAGATAGGTACATTGTATTCTTATCCCTTTTATGTTTGAAGTGGCAGGAAATTAATTGAGAACTACTTATTTAGACAATCTCGTCTCAATTATTTTACATAGCAGGTAAATAAAGCAAAGGAGAGCAGCACGCCCTTTGGGAATCTAGAGTTATAGATGATTCACATTTCCAATATTCAACCTGCTGATAGGTCTAAATTTATAGTTATCTATCTAGGTATTACATGTGTTGGTCCTTTAAAACTGCTAGGAAGAAAGTCTGATTACCTGCCAGTAGTTCTTTGCTTTCACCTTTTGTGTTATTTCTTTGGTTCTTAGTCTCTCCGTCCGTATAAGTACGCCAGCATCATTCCTGCAGGTAAAAAAAATATGGTTGAAACTCCTTTATTAGTAGGAAAATGCTGAGGGGTACTAGTTCAAGTTACAAATACAAGTCACAGGAATCAATGTAGAATTGGGACAAAGTCGAAGCTAAAAAAAGTAAAAGCCTTTTTTTGCATCATATGGGGTAGGTTAAATGTTGAGCAAAATACCATACCAAGTCAGAACAATGTATTAAAAATAAGCATAAGATTTTATCAAGTACATGTGACACAGTCAAACAAATTGAACTGAAGAATCTAGAAAACCAAGTATGTGTTAAGTCATTATGCTTATTACAATCAATAAATGGAGACATATCAGTATATCACCAGAAATAGTCCATGAACCTCTTAGTTTACTACACAAATTTGGTAAACCGAAGATGAAATCGTGTTGTAATTATTTAGACAAAATTAACTCGAAAATGAGCATTACATACAGGGAAAAGTATACCTTAGTATCAATTTTTTATTGTAATAGCACAAGCAGCCTTTAGCCCCACAAAAGTTGGGTAGGCAGCACAATTATTTATTGCAACAGGACATCCATGAGAAACGACTGACTAGCACAAATATGAGCTTGCTTCGTACACAGTTGATGACACCAGGTGTAAATGAAATTACTCTTGTTCTTGTAGAGGACAACCATAGTGGCATACTGATTTGTCATAACCAGCATGTATCCTAGCTAAGCAGAAGGCCCAATACTAACATTGCACAGCTTTTTTACATGTAAATTGTATCAGCAAACATTTTGTCACGAAATTCATTTTCCATTGCAAAAATGCCAGCTGT
The DNA here is from genome assembly GCA_009805545.1 of Oryza longistaminata. Classification (NCBI taxonomy): domain Eukaryota; kingdom Viridiplantae; phylum Streptophyta; class Magnoliopsida; order Poales; family Poaceae; genus Oryza; species Oryza longistaminata. Next base: position 13,890,288 of record CM020182.1, on the reverse strand, counting down.
CAGGTGACAGAAAGCTCATCACATTGACTACAAAAAACAGATGGCGCAAGGGAAAACAATAAAGATGAATACTACCTGAATCCAACAACAACATAAGGAACACCAGCAATAAATGATTGAATCTGCAATATTTAGTAAAGAAAAAAGTTGATGTTAGAAGTTAAAATATGTATACTTTCTGAAAGAATATAAAAGGCAGCTAAGTGGATCATGGACTCATGGTAGACAGAGTACCTTATCATCTACCCTCAGTTAAGGATGCAAGTTGATCGACCCATGGGTACCCATCAGCTAAACACTAATTCATTTGGTTTACATTTTATACCTAATATGAACTAGCAATTGAAGTGCAACTTATGGACAGGTTGAATGACCCAAAGCAGTGGCAGAGCCACCACCTGGCGGCCGGAGACCCCGGGCAGCAGCCTGCGCTCATCATCAAAACTCAAACATACAGTAATTTTTTATATTACTCTAGGAATTAAATTGATTTTTGGTAACAAATATCTAACATAGTTAGATTCACTCAGGCTCTAAGAATTCCCTGGCTCCGCCATTGAGCCAAAGGGTACCCATGGGCCAACAGATACGCATCCCTACCCTCACTCAATTGCTTTACAATTGAGTGATTTTTATCAGTGCTTTACAAAAGCAAATAGCAGTGTTAGACATTGATTAAAAAAGAGTTCTAAGAGCATGAACCACAACACAAAATAAACTTTCACACTGCAGGACAGAGCAGTAAGTTACAAATGATATTAATTGAATGGAGAATGAGAAATACAGCAGGACTAAAATTTTACCCAGAATCGAAGCAACTTCTCTCTCTCAAATTTTTCCACTGTATGGTACTCCAGCTGTTACACGCCAGGCTCAAAAACTGAGTATTTTAAATAAGTGTGGTACCCAAACTAAAGCAAATCAACAAAAAAAAAAGTATTGCTAACCTCTCTGCTTGTTTTCAACTCCACGTAGAACCGCCTACCATCATCAGTTGCATCGCAGCAGTCCATCTCAGCACCCATGATAATACGATGTGCACCCAATTTCGTTTTTATTACAGCACAGAACTCTACATTTGCATCAATACCTCTTCCATCCTCATCAATGGAATTCTCAGTGGCAAGATTTTCAAAAGAATATCCCCAATAACATCTGAGAGTTAAATATAGAGATAAAGACAAGGCACACCAAAAAAGTATTATGGTTCAGATTCTTCCCATGTAACGATAATAACAACACTGAGCATATGATTAATTGATTATAAACATTAAGGCAACATGATAAATGCTCAATTTAACATGCACAGAGCAAGAGTGAAGATACAGCTAATCTCATGTTTCAAACTTCCCAGGGAATCTAACAGTTATGCATGTCTTATTACATCAGTTTGCCTGTGAATTAAAACAGCATAAAGAAAAAAAATTGGACAAGATATCCTTGTGATATATATAACTGATGGTGGATAAACAGGAACATTTTTCGAAAGAGAATCTCTATTTATCTTTCTTGGGAAAGTAGAATCTCCATAGGACAACTCATGTATAAAGTATAAACTAAGGCCATTAATATATTTATCATACCAGATATCAACTTCTTTTTCTATCACCCAACGTAAACGCGTTTAACAAGCATCACTAACAGTATTACCATCACCATATACATCAACTTAATGAAGCATTCGAGAAAGAGAATCACCTCCGACGTTCAACCTCACTTTGTGGTCTTTCGGGGAGCTTATGGACATCCAGGTATACAACACCATTTCTTTTGTGCACACCCATCTTCCATGGTTCTCTTAGATAAGCCGTGGCCAATATCTGGTAACAATATTAGTTGCTATATCGATCTATAAACATACAAGCATATTGAACAAAATGAGTGGTATATGCTACAAAATGAGGGGAAGACAGAGTTCGGTTTAGATAGCTCGAACTAGAAGGACCATACCTTGTTAAGATTGTTGCGATATGTCTGCAAGAAGAGCATCATACATGATCAGCATGCCATGCATAGAGTACTAAAATAGCAAACGGAAGGTTGACAGCAGCATTTTACCACAAAATGTATGTTCTGAAGAGGTACAGTTGAATTTCTTATGCATGCAAGAAGATCACCAAATCCTTCTGAACCCAAATCTGATATTGACAATTAAACCACATTCGTCATGAAAGAGTCCCCTTGAATGAAAATAAATTCAAAAGGGAAGAACAAGTTCCAAATAACAGAACTACTGTTTATCTGGATCCACATGTAGGATTCAACTCATTCAAAAAAAGAACTTCAGGATTAATTAGTTCCAATAATTTATTACATTTCACTTTTGGCTCTATGGGAAACAATTAGAACCTCTAATAAGTAGTTTTGTATTTTCTCTCATGCCATTTTTTAAGAAAGAATAAATTGTCCAAGTAAAACTAGTGGAAGGTAGCATGCTGTCATGACCTTTCTATAAATGTGGACAAGTTAATCCAGGATGATTGAAGCAGAATTTTGCAATACCAGAGATAAGAACAATTACTCCAGAACATAAAAAAGGAAAACATGAGTTTTTGATGGAATTACCTCTTTTCTCTATAAAAGATTCAAATCCTTTATTGAGATTTTCACCAACATAGTCGCAAATGTTACGTTTGAAGAGCCTCTAAAATAACAGTATGTTTAGTACAGCAGCAAAATTTGTAGCAATACTTGTCTATAATACTATATAGACAGACTTTAAGGAAATGGTGAACTAAAGGGGAAGTGAAATTGATCATGAGCAATTCTGTGATCTTACCAAGCTGCGGTCATCAAAATATACATCCCCACCCTCAACACGGCTGTAGCATGCAATCTCAGAAGGCTGCATGAATAGGAAAGGATTTGGCTACATAGAGAACAGAGATATAATATATAAAAATCAAAAGAATATGGTATCATTACTCACCGCCTGAAAAGCAACATACTTCCTAGATAAAGTTTCTTCACTCTTATTAAGCTTCATTTCTGAAACAAAACCTTCAACATTGCGCCCATTTCCATGCGAAAACCTCCCACCATATCCAAAGTTATGCCGTCCTGGATGGCCTCCTGGCCTTGGAAGAAGCGGTGGGCCTCTGCCATTCCGCCCCCCATATCCTCCCCGGGAATGATTGTTGGTGTTCCGTACTGAGGGTAGCACTATAAGGGAAGGCATGGAATGAAACATAGTGTTGAAGCTCAACCTTCCCTCCTAGATAATTCAAAACATTTTAAAGTGCTAGCTGCCCACAAGCCCCGCACCAACATATTAAGCGTATAGCCCAGTAAAATAACCCGGTTACAATCTTTACCACAAGCATGGGCATTACCAATCACTAACGGAGACCTAGTAGATTGATGAAATGTATGCCAATAATAGATATCAAGTTGTTACACATAAAGCATTAGCATGATCTCCATTCCTTTCAGCACTAAATCATCACAAATAGCGTATTGATTTTAGGGAGCTTCCTATCACAAATATGATTAGCATATATTAAAAAGGTTTTCAATAAATTATGCATACAGTTCTATTATCAACTTTGATCTTTCAAATTTCAAACTTCTATGTTTCTAGTTAGATGGCAGATTGAGAAGAATGTGAAAAAAATTTGTTCTACAGAGGAAATCAGATAAGGTGCAGTATTCTTCATAACTGTAATCTACTGCAGAGTTCACTTCAATTATACTTCAAACTCGTTTGCAGATAGATGTTATTCAACTGTAGTCTACCTATAATCAAAACGCGAGATTAACATACTAGCATAGTGCAATGTAACTATCAGCTAATCCAATAGCCCCTTCCACTATATGGTTAGACAGTGCTCAATGGCTACTGTCCAACAATTATGCTTGATGGTGTTGTAAAACATCTCTTGCGATTTAAAAGTGAGTTGCAAGCAGAAGATAGTAGCCATGACGTACTATTACTTGATAAGACACATTGTGCGCATGTGCCTATGGGCTATGGAAAGCGGAAGGAAGAACTTATAAGCCCAGAACAAGAATAATCCATCATGCATAGATGTGAAACCCGCAATTTTCTACATGCTCACTGAATCTCCTAAACCCTACGATCAGCTTACCGCCTTACCCGCAACCAAAAGAACTGGGTTGGATTTTGTAAAAATGCCCTAATTAATTCTACTGATTAGACATGCCTAGAGACTGATCAATGTCACCCAAAATATACTAACGAGGCGGACCTGGGACTAGGTAGTTGCTACGCGCGGGGGTCTTGACGTAATCGTCGTTGTCAGAGCCGAACAAATCCCTCTCCTCCTCCTCCTCCTCCTCTTCCTCCTCCGCATCACCCTCGCCCCTCTCCTCGTCACCGTACCCACCGGCGGCCCTCGCGGGCGCGCCGTCGAACGGGTCGTCGTCGTACCCCCTGGCGTCCCCCTGGTCGACCCCGTCCTCGTCCTCGCCCCCACCCCCACCCCC
>CM020182.1:13826855-13885562 GCA_009805545.1 Oryza longistaminata | reverse complement strand
GCCGCCGCCCGCCGCTGCTTGCTGGAGCCGCCGCTGGAGGAGGAGGATGACCCGGCGGCGGACGACGAGGAGGATGAGGACGGGGAGGAGAGCCGGGAACTAGGGTTTGGATTGGTTTTGATCCGGGCTTTAGATTAGATCCAAGGTGGGCACGACACGAGGGTATCGTTTGCATTTTACGTGTATTGTTTTGTTGATACTTATCTGGTAGTAATAATCAGCCAGCCAAACAACTAAAACAGTATAATAATCCCATAAAGTAGAAACTAATGCCTGTTTGATTCAGCTTAGGATTATATAATCTGGATTATTAGGAGTAAGCTGAAACAAACAAGTAGATTATTATGATAGATTATTATAATCTATAAGCCAGATTACTATAATCTAATAATCTCCTCTGGAGGAGCTTTTTTCAGATTATTGGGTGGCTAAAGACCCACTACTCTTAGATGCCTCCAATAATCCAGAGAAACAAACAGCTCGCAGCTTATTCAATGTCAGCTTATTATAATCCAGCTTAGAGTAATCTGATTTAATAATCTAGATTATAATAATCTTAAACTGAAACAAACAGGGCCTAACAAGTTCTATAAAGTAAAAACTAACAAAGGCAAATAATTGATACTCAGCATCATACTGCATATGTATTACTAGTTTTTTTTCATTGCTGTTATTGACTAGGTAGGAAAAAAATAGGGAATCGTAACTTTTATAGAAGATGACAATTTCACCCTTACTATAATTACTTAAACATACATTCGGTTAAAAAACTTTGTTGTCAGTGGGAAGAAATTAGGGTTCCAATCGCTGACGATGCGTAAGCGAATCGGTGCCACGTTACCACTCTACTGGCTCTGTTAACTTGTCGAAGACCGATCAACGATGACACATTAATCCACCTCAAAGTGCTAAAGGGTGGCTCTCGAGGACTTGCCCATGCTTTCATAAAATAACCTTACAACGCGTGAATGTTTTTCGCAAGGGCCTCGAGGTAGCCCGAGGCCATTCACACAACAGAGACGTGAAACAACATAGCCCAAGATGCCTCGGGCCCATGACATCATCTGATTTATTAGCGACAAGACGGATGTCTACCCCGTAGCAAGGCGCGTGAAAGACATGGCGACAACTGCTGCAATTGTTGCCCATTACTTTAGCCATGTATGCCTTTGACACGAGTGTGGGGAACTCGGAGAGCGTGGTTGACTATCGTGACCCCGTCAGGATCCATGCCCTTTTACTGCCTTTAACCAAGCATTGACATGCGGTCCCCATGACCAACAATGCGTGAATAACCCTATTCCTCGCATGCTTGCATGGATTGAGCGGGGGTGCATGGCAAGCCACTGCCACGTGCCACTTGTATCGAGCCCTACTCAGGCTACCCGAGGCCATGATGGATTGAGCGGGGTATCGTGGTGAGTTCTCGCCATATCCCGTACATGGTGGGCCCCACCAAGACCTACCCAAGGGCAGCGGAGTGGGCAAGGAGAGGAGATCCTGGCAAGACTTATCATATTTGATCCCAATACGAACAATATCTTTCCTCGAGTTTTGATCATCAGGTGTTCCCTGGTGAAGATATAATGGGAGAACCAGGACAAGAGAGGATGGTTGGAACCGAGAGAAAATAGACTTCACATTTTGTGTGGTTCTTAGGAAATCCAGAAGAGATGAAGTATAACTATTTTGAGTAATCAATAGCTTGTAAGATCCTTTATAACAGATAGAGGTAATCCTACAAACAATAGGAATTGGGTATTGCACCTCCGAGCTTTGTATACATCCTGATGAACTCATCATCTCTTTCGTTTCTATATTGTTTACACGTGACTAGCCTCCCCAACCAAATTCACATAAGGAGGTTATGTCGGATTTCTACTATCGAACCAACAATATAGTTGAGTACTCTCTAGAAACAATAAGTATGACTGAGTGGAGTGGAATTATTAAGGTGGTGTTTGGATCCAGAGACTTAACTTTAGTCTCCATATTTAGACACTAATTTAGAGTATTAAATATAGACTACTTACAAAACTAATTACATAAATGAAAGCTAATTTGCGAGACAAATTTTTTAAGACTAATTAATCCATAATTAGAGAAGGTTTACTGTAGTATCACATAGGCTAATCATGGATTAATTAGGCTCAATAGATTCGTCTCGCGAATTAGTCCAAGATTATGGATGGGTTTTATTAATAGTTTACGTTTAATATTTATAATTAGTGTCTAAACATCCGATGTGATATGGACTTAAAAGTTTTAGTCCCATCTAATCAGGGTCTAATCCTAAAGGTGAAATGGAAAATTTTGCTTTGGGATCCGTGTAGTGACAAGTATTTGCAAAATAACTTTTGTGGTAAGCAATGACAAGTAAATGAGAACAGAGGTAGTATAAACCTAAATAAGCAATAGACAATTTAAATTTCAGAACTTAATTTTATAGCCGGTTTATAGTATTTTGTTGCTTTTGCCATTCAACCTTATCTGTAGATCGCTATAGTAAACATAGTATAAGACTTCATTGTTACGGTTATGTGTCTTCGTCTCATATGGTGTAGAAATAATTACAGTTTATGTGTTTTTTGGCATGCTTTCTTATCGAACATGCGTGTGGACTAGTTTTTAAATGACATAGTAGCCCAAGCTAGATTATGGGCTCTAATATGCATATAAAAGTTTAAGGATAGTCGGTATAGTTTACTCATCCGAATATAAGATATGGTAAAGCTAAGCCACAAACAAGACATTTTTATTTTTATTGTACTAGAAAAATATTTGTGCGTTACAATAGGTGAAGACAATTTTTACGATTGATGGTGGCGCCCACACCCTTAGTACTACGGCTTTTTTTTTTACATTTTTTTCTCAAGTATGAAAATACTATATCTGACTTTACTCCTATACTTACAATAACTACCTTGGAAAAAATAGTTATCAGAACAACATCTTGCCTATTTGACCATTGTACCTATCTAACCAACAAAGAGAATCATATCACTCCGTGGACCAAACGATCGTAAAAAAATAAAATATTAGCATATACACTGAAACTACATATAGCGTGTACGGGCACGTTGGGAGGAAGCACATCTAGGACAAGCAAGCTCCAAACCGGTCTATCCGTCAGCTCAGCCCTTTCTTGATCGGTGTGGCAAGTTAGCTCGCCAAAAAAAAAAGAAAATAAAAAAGAGACCATAACAAAGCAATTTTAGTTATTCATTCACACTAATAGAGGAGAACTTGATCGGTGTGGCAAGTTAGCTCGCCAAAAAAAAAAGAAAATAAAAAAGAGACCATAACAAAACAATTTTAGTTATTCATTCACACTAATAGAGGAGAACTTGATCGGTGTGGCAAGTTAGCTCGCCAAAAAAAAAAGAAAATAAAAAAGAGACCATAACAAAACAATTTTAGTTATTCATTCACACTAATAGAGGAGAACTTGATCGGTGTGGCAAGTTAGCTCGCCAAAAAAAAAAGAAAATAAAAAAGAGACCATAACAAAACAATTTTAGTTATTCATTCACACTAATAGAGGAGAACTTGATCGGTGTGGCAAGTTAGCTCGCCAAAAAAAAAAAAAGGAAAATAAAAAAGAGACCATAACAAAGCAATTTTAGTTATTCATTCACACTAATAGAGGAGAACTTAGTCCAACATCGCCCAAAATCCCCCCGAGAAGGCGAGAAGTGAGAACACTCAACAAAACCGGAACAGAAAGTAGAAACGGCCAACACACCACCGCACACCCCCCCTCCCATTCCCAAGAGCGAAGAGGAGAGAGCCTTGCTTGTCGTCCCTCCTATGCTCCCACCGCATCATCATCATCATCATCATCACCAACCCCCCATCAAAAAATCCCATTCCTCCTTCCCAAACCCCCCCTCCCCTCCCCTCCCCTCCCCACCGCCGCTCCCCACCACCACCACCGCCCCCCCAGATCTACCCCTTCTCTCCTCCCCGACGCGCCGCGCCGCGCCCTAGCTAGGGCAGCGCCGCGCCGCGCCGCGATGCGGGTGCCGTGCTGCTCGCTGTGCCACGTGCGGTACGACGAGGAGGAGCGCGCGCCGCTGCTGCTCCACTGCGGCCATGGCTTCTGCCGCGCGTGCCTCGCCCGGATGCTCGCCAACGCTGCGGGCGCCGTGCTGGCGTGCCCGCGGTGCCGCCACCCCACCGCCGTCGGCAACTCCGTCTCCGCGCTGCGGAAGAACTTCCCCATCCTCTCGCTGCTGTCGTCGTCCCCGTCGTCGCCCTCGTTCCTCCACTCCGACTCCGGAGGCTCTTCCTCCGACGGCTCCGACGACGACGACGACGACTTCTTCGGCCGGCCCAGCCGCCGATCCTCCGCCGCGGGGGCGGGGCGGCGCCGTATTACGGGCTGCGCCTCGTTCGACCTCGCCTCGCATCCGGACCTCAAGCTCGCCCGCCGCATCGGGAGCGGGCCGCCGGGCCCCGCGGGGCAGGAGGTGTGGTCCGGCACGCTGTCTCGTGGTGGTGGTGGAGGTGGGGCCAAGAGGTGTAAGCATCCGGTGGCGGTGAAGAGGGTGCCCGTGACCGCGGGGGATGGGCTTGAGGGCGTTCAGGAGGAGGTGGAGCGGCTGAGGCGCGCTGCGACGTGGTGCCGGAATGTTACCACGTTCCATGGTGCTGTGAGGGTCGGCGGGCACCTCTGCTTCGTGATGGATCGGTACGCGGGGTCTGTGCAGACAGAAATGCGGCAGAATGGCGGTCGCCTAACGTTGGAGCAGATCCTCAGGTGTGGCATTGCATCTAAACATGGATACTAAGTTTTATTTGCGTGGTTATATTTGCTGCAGTCATGTATGGTTATAGTTGCTGCTATCAAACTATCGATCGCCGAAAACGATAACCCTAAAAATACAGTTGAGCTGGGGCGCTATACGACAGTTTGTCCGGTAACTGCATGGGGTTTCTAGCTAGAAGGATCATAAAAGGTGGAAAATGTTGTAGTTTGAGTACTGACGTGGAAAGCGGTTTTTGCGATTAGTAGTGCCAAATTTGATCTCAATGAGTTTGTAGTATTTGTACGTGTTCGGCAATGTTTGGGTGATTGTCGGCAGCTTTGTTATTCCATCTGTCCTGCATCTTTTGTCGCGTTGTAACATAGTGCTTAGGTCTATTATTAACGATTATCACACTTAGTGCTTGGAGGAATGAAAGGTCACTCTTTTTTGTACTACGATTAAAATTCAAGCCAGGCTGCTCAGGAAGTTCAGTGTCCAGTGAATAACATAGTTTTGTTTTGCAATTGGTTTGTTGGTTTAACACACATCAATCATTCTAGATGTGGAGCTTGAGTTCTCTTTAATTTGTGAACAAAATGATCACTTGTATGTGCTATGAATTTGTACTATACAATGTGCAATCGTTTATTCCCAAAATTATAATTCCTAGAATATTGTGAGGTTCGTGACGGCGACGAATGAAATGCCAACACTTTCTGGTTCATATTTGTAATATTTGGCACCCTGGACATGTCTCCATAAAAGATATAACTCATATGGCTGTTAGAATGGAGGGATTGGAGCAAAGATGGTTGTTCACTGCTGCATTAATTCTGTTCCTCTCAACTCAAACTTTACTTTCCAAAGATCTGTTGAATACTTCTGTGCAGTGGAATAATGTGGGCCACTCATTTGTGTTTGCCTGATGTAGAGTTTCTTACTATAATAGCACACTCACTGTGTGCTGCAACGGGTATCAAATAACTGTACCATTAGTCCATGGGTTAAAAAGAATAAGAAATGATTATCCTGTGATCTAAACAATTTGATACATGCTTTTACTCTTTTTGAAGAAGGGAGTTTGGTGTCACATAAGTTAATGGCCGAATCGGGCTAGTTAGCTTTACTAACAGGAAGCACTTTGTCTCAACACACTCTGGTAGCATTTGATGCGAATGCCAATACAAATGTGGGTCAAAGTTCATCAGCACATTGTCAAACTAACCATGCACATTAATTTCTGAGCATCCTGTATTTCTGTTATAGTTTGGTGGAACTTTGTGAACTGTAGTTGTCTAATAGAAAGTGATATACAATCACAAGTGTCCATGACCCATAACTCATAAAATTCTGAACTCAGATTTCTCTTTTGTCTGGTAGCTACATGGGGCGAATTGCTTCTGTACTAAGTGCATGAAATAGCCCATGCCATACATAGGGAAAAAATAACTTATTTTGTCAGCATGCCAATTTCTTTACTTATTTTTCCATTATAAGAGTTGCCACCTCATTTTTCCTAGTATACTGTTGTTATTATTCTTGAGCACATCAAAAGGATTTAGTTTTTTCATCAGTCTAATTATGTTTGACCTTCCCTTTTGTTTACTCAAGTCTTTATATCTTCTGATTATATTTTTCCCGAGCGTGAGTTTTGCAGATATGGAGCAGATATTGCTCGTGGAGTAGCAGAACTCCATGCAGCAGGTATTGTTTGTATGAGTATAAAGCCGTCAAATATCCTTTTGGATACAAATGGGCATGCAGTTGTTTCCGACTATGGTCTTTCGGCCATTCTTAAGAACCTCACTAGTCGTAGAGTGTCTGATGATTCCAACATGGTTGGCTTGGATGCTACACTTCTTAGCCCCAATTATACAGCTCCTGAGGCTTGGGTGCCATTGAAGAAGTCAATGAATCTGTTTTGGGATAGTGCAAATGGAATATTACCAGAGTCAGATGCATGGAGTTTTGGATGTACACTTGTGGAAATGTGTACTGGTGCTGTTCCGTAAGTAGCCTGATTATTTCATTTGTGTTTCTTAATGCTCCTCGAATGGTGTGGTTAGATGCTAATTGAAATGCAGATGGGCTGGGCTAAGTGCAGAGGAAATTTGTAAGTCTGTTGTAAAAGAGAGGAAGCCACCGCCTCAATATTCAAGGGTAGTCGGTGTAGGACTTCCTGGGGAGCTCTGGAAGATGATCGGTGACTGTTTGCAGTTCAAACCTTCAAGAAGACCATCTTTCCAGGACATGCTAAAAACTTTTCTGAGGCATCTTCTAGATATACCAAGGAGCCCACCTGCAAGTCCTGAAAAGTATTTTTCTTACCTGATTTTTCATTAGTTAACTACAATGCTTTATAAATGGAACTAAGGTTTGTAGAAATTTAGCTAAAAGTGTATAAAACATATAGTGAAATATATTTGAGTTAACCTGATTTACTATAATATCAACTGCAGTAAGGCGCATGTTATTTTCCCCAACTTATTCTTTTGAAGTATGCAAACTTGCTGATACAGAGGATTCTAATGCACTACTTGCTCAAGCAGTGATTTCACAAATGCAAGCATGCCCAACGGTACGGATGTGCCGCCAGCCTCAGTTCTGGACATGGTCCAGGACAATCCAAATGCTTTGCATCATCTTGTATGTGAAGGAGATGCTGCTGGTGTTAGGTTAGTCTTTGACAACTTTTTGTTTGCTGCATCGTATAGCCTATACTGTCTGACACAACCTTTGCTTGTCAGGAATCTTCTTGCAGAAGCTGCCTCAGATGGAAATGGCCGTTTAATTCGTTCGCTCTTGGAAGCACAGAATGCAGATGGATATACTGCCCTACATTTAGCATGCCGAAGAGGCTCAGCAGAAATTGTTGAAGCTATTGTGGCTTATCAAGAGAATGTGGACTTGTTAGATAAGAATGAAAATCCTCCAATAATATTTGCTATGGCTGCTGGCTCTCCACAGTGTGTTCGCGCACTTGTAAGGAGATCTTCTGATGTTAATTCGAGGCTTAGAGAAGGTCTTGGTCCTACTCTTGCTCATGTTTGTGCTCATCATGGCCAACCAGAGTGCATGCGGGTATGTTATTATGCTCACCTTTCGTGACTTCAGCTTGCAAGTTCCTAGATTTAAATTCTCTGTGTGTCATGCAGGAATTGCTCATGGCTGGAGCTGATCCTAATGCAGTAGACGGAGAAGGCGAATCTATCCTGCATATTGCTGTGGCCAAGAGATATACTGATTGTGCTATCGTCTTATTGGAAAATGGAGGTTGCAGGTCTATGGGCATACCAAATTCTGTGAATAAAACGTAAGAATGATTTTCTGTTCGAAATGGCAAGCTGTTGATGCCCTTCTATTGATGTGGCTTTCCTTATGCTGTTGGTGCCCTTCTATTGGTTGATTTATGGTGTGGAATCATGAAATATTTTCTTCTATTTATATGGCTTATTGGCTTTCCTTATGCTGTTGGTGCTGTGGAATCATGAAATATTTTCCTTTTGGATCCGTTACCTGCTTGATTCATTGACTGATATTTCATTCTTGTCATGGTGCACAGGCCATTGCATTTATGTATTGAAACATGGAATGCGGATGTGGTGAAAAGATGGGTTGAAGTTGCATCTGAAGAGGAGATAGCTGAAGCAATTGATGTACCTAGCCCTGTTGGAACTGCTTTGTGCATGGCAGCTGCTCTTAAAAAAGAGCACGAGAAAGGTTATTGCCGACTTTGTTCATGTCACATCCATACTTAACAAATAGTCAAATATCAAGAGCCATCTCGTTGGTTCTTTACATCCACTGAATGCTGTTATAGAAGAAGCATCATGTTAGAGAAGAGAACTTTGATATTCACAACTGTGCTTCTTATTCCACTAACGTGAGTTGTATTTTAAATGCGATTCGCATGGGCACCCTAGAGATTAATTCATATTTATCTCATTCACACTTAGCACAAGCAAACTTACATGCTTTAGTTCACTAAGAATGAGGACAGAAGTCTATTTTTTTTATCTACTGGAAAATGTGTCTGTTTTAATAGTAATATTGACATATATATGTGACAGAGGGTCGAGAGTTAGTACGGGTATTGCTTTCTGCTGGTGCTGATCCCACAGCACAAGATGACCCACACTGTCGAACTGCGCTGCATACTGCAGCAATGATCAATGATGCAGAATTGGTTAAGGTAAAGGTTATCTACTTATTATTATTATTATTATTATTATTATTATTTTTCCTTTGCTTTTCTGTTCTTGTCTGATGGTTGGAATTTTACTTCATTTTTCTGCTGTTTCTGCTTTAATTCTATATGAAAATATGCTTTATTCCCTTCGTTATATTTTCTTTGACAGATTATTTTGGAAGCTGGAGTTGATGTAAATATAAGAAATGCTCAGAACACAACACCACTTCTCGTTGCACTGAACAGAGGTGCAAACTCCTGTGTTGGTTTGCTTTTAGCTGCTGGAGCAAACTGCAATCTACAGGTATTGTGGTTTCATTGATCATTTTTAAGGATAGCAGTGTGTTGGTTTGAAAGCATAGTTCAGTAACATGATCTCTTGTGCAACTGGGTATTAGGAATTGTAAACTGTCAACCTGTCTGATCCTGTTATCCTTCTGAATTCTGATTCATTTCTTTACTAGTAATTTATATTTATTTTGTACCTGTGGGGATTTATGCAATTGTCATCATGTTTTCTCATGAAGCATATATATATATAAACATAAATAAAATAATGTGATGTTTTTTTTGAGATAGCAAGATAATGTGATGTTTGAATAATGTTTTATGATTCCAGATGTTTTATGTTTGAATAATATTTTTCTTGATATCCGGCTATAATATGTTTTTTCCTGTTCTTATGATGCGCACAAATCCTAAAAGTCATCATGATATCAATTTGCTGTCGGGCACTGTCATAGTTGTGTATGGATGCATGATAAGAAATTATTTTGTTGTTATTGAGAATTGAAATACTTAAGAAAACATTTAGTTTTCATTTCATTACTTGGAGCCGCTGTGGAGGGCAGCGGGAGCCTATGTATATACTTGAAACAAAATCAACTGTAGAATGGATAGTAATAGCAGAACAAAAAACAGGAATGGGAATGAAAAAAATGAAACCACTGGGATATAGTTACCCAGAAGAGGGAAAACTCTGCTTTTGTAGACCTCTGCAGCTCTTAACAATAGCTTATTTTACGTAAAAACCTTCCAGGAGGCGCTATGGTATCTATTGATATTTCAGAAATGAAATGTGTCATGCCCAACAATATTGCTTTATTGTAGTTCCCAGTGATTTTGCACCCTGAACCTTATCAAATTCTACTGTATTATCTCACCATAAAGTATAAGGCCCCAGCATGCTTTTCTAGATTATCAGGAGGAATAGATTCTCCATTTCCTCAAATTATTGTTGTTAAGTTTAAATGAATAGGAAGGCCTGTTCTGCAATTTGTCCTTTATTCTTCCTTCTAATTTGTCTGATATGAGGTGTTATGGTGGGTTGGCTGCTGGACTTGTTCCAGGTCTGTAATTATGGTGCAATAACTTAAATCCATGCATTCATTTTGTTTTGTCACTGCTCCTATTTCCTTCGAACATTATTCAATTTCCATTGTATGTCAGGACCAAGTTATTATGTGCTTAATGTTGTGCTATTTGGTTATCCAGGATGACGACGGCGATAACGCTTTCCACATAGCTGCTGATGCGGCTAAAATGATACGTGAAAACCTCTCATGGATTGTTCAAATGTTACAACAGCCATCGCCGGCTGTTGATGTGAGAAACCACAGGCAAGTAATTCTTGAATGCTATGTTTCACTGATATAGGATGCCGGTACGGCAATACAGAATTTTCCAAATATTAGGACATGTTGATACAGCGATTAAATTGTCCTTTGCACCAGGTAAAGTGTACCTTATTTCGCTTTGCATCAGGGCGTCTCGAATAAATTTCACTTTGCACCAGGCTGTGTCATAAAAATGGAGGAAATTCTTGTAAAATATGAGTGAAACTTATGATGCTCCCTAAATTTTTAGATTGTTTCATGGAGTTCTGTTTATGTTTTGTGAATTACGTGAAATTTCTATAAGGTTTATGATGTATCTGGTGTTAAGTTAAACTTACTTCAATACAACGTGATGCAAAGTAAAAGGTATGTGCTAAACCTTGTGCAAAGCAAAACAGGGTGCGATTTACCCACTACAATGGGCAATTTACTTAATTTTAAATGTTAAATGCTTCAATACTAGCCAAGAGCCTGTGCGTTGCAACGGACAACAATTTGAGTTTCTAACCTATTAAATCAATTAATAAACACTTAGTTAGTCCAAGTACTATGTTTTTTCTTATTAAAACCGGTAGGTGATTTTAACATTTGGGGAGAACCAACAGTGAAACGGGGGAGGACTCGTTGAAAGGCGGTGTAATAGTATAGATTGTGGGGCCCACACATCAGTGGTAGAGATGGTGTGGGAATGGACACCACCACTACACACATTTTAAGTGGTATAGATATTCTGATACTCCTTATGTGTACGGGAATAGCTGTTGGCAGATGTATCGGTGATTCTTAGTTGAGGTTTGATTGAGTGAAGATTCTCTTAGTTCCCCTTCTTAGGTAGTGTATTATGCCAGTATTTTGCTCATTAAATTTTCAGATGGGTCCTTCTGCCAGGAATGTAGAATGATTGAATGGTATCTTAGAAGTAAATAGCAAGCAAATTTTGGTTATCGAGTATTTTCTCATTTTATTGCAAGGCTGCTTGAAAACTCTCTCATGGGTTAGTTCATGCAGTGCAGAATTTGTATCTTTTATTATATACTTACATGTTCGGTATTGTTTCTATCAACTACAGAGGCTGGACATTGCGAGATTTTCTGGAGAGGCTCCCACGAGAATGGATTTCTGAAGAACTGATGGAAACTTTAGAAGAAAAAGGAGTTCATCTCACCCCAACCATGTAAGGAACTCGAGGCATAATGTTGTTGATGTTTTTTGGCTGTCCCGTATTTGATCTCATGCTGGAATTATGATTGCTTTGGACCTCAAGTTATCTGAATGGTTTACTTGATGCTGTTACCAGATATGAGTTCGCAGATTGGGTGAAATTTAGAAGAACAGTTACTGAACCAGCTTTTGGCTGGCAAGGTGCAGGACCCAGAAGCATTGGTTTTGTTCAGTCTGTTGTAGACCATGACCACCTTGTTGTGTCATTTTGTTCTGGAGAAGCCCGCGTTTTGACGAGTGAAGTTATCAAAGTCATTCCATTAAATAGGGGCCAACATGTGCAGCTCAAACCTGATGTTTTGGAGCCTAGGTAAGTGAAATTTAATCCTTCATATTCTCATCACTGAACTCTCTTTTGTGCATGGTGCCTTTCTATGAAGTGGAGAATGTGGTTCTTACTACATAGCAAAAACAACTTCGCAAGTTGTGACTGTCTTAAACGATTTGCATTACCAAGTCAGTAAATCCATTAGCCTGTTTGATTCATCTGGACACCGAGATTATAAAAGTAATGGGGACTTATGTCTACTTTATTCTGACATAAATACATGGTTTACTGGATTAGATGTCTGCCCATGTATTTATTGATACTTGCAAGTGAAAGGCCTATTGATACAGCTAATAAATTCGTCTCTACTTTATAGTTTATACTTTCTGTGTGCCATGCAGCCCACTAGGTTTCTCTCTGTGCTGATCATGATTGTAAGTTGAAGTTCCAAGATCCATTGACCCAATACCTGGGAGGTGATCTGTCCTTTCAGTGACTTGCAAATGCATTTGACTGTTAAAAGGTTTTAAAAGTTTACACTGATGTACTGGATGTTGTCAAAAATGATGGCATCCTGGTCGTCCCAAAGAAAGAAAATGATGCTCGCTGCAAATGGTGATTTGCTTCTGATTTTTGACCTTATCAAAATCTGAAGTTGCTCTTCTGCCTACTGCAAAAAGGCAAACTTTAAAAATCTGATAATAGGAGCCACTGTTCTGATTTTCATGTCAATGTTAATGAGAATTCCTTCCATCAATATACTAACCCAAGATTTGTGGAGAATGTCTCATGGAGCAAATAAAAAATTCACTCATCTTAGTAGGTAATCATTTATTATGTGAAAAATTGTGAATCACCATATAAAATCCTCTGTTGTCAGATTTGGATGGCGTGGTCAGTCACGAGATAGCATTGGGACAGTTCTCTGTGTTGATGATGATGGAATCTTGAGGGTTGGTTTTCCAGGAGCTTCTAGGGGATGGAGAGCTGATCCTGCTGAAATTGTAAGGGTTGAAGAATATAAGGTTGGTAACTGGGTTCGGATTCGTCCCTCATTAACGGTTGCTGTACATGGCATGGAATCTATTACTCCTGGAAGTGTTGGTATTGTCTACTCAATCAGGCCAGACAGCAGTCTTCTATTGGGACTTTGCTATTTGTCAAGTCCATGGCTTTGTGAACCAGAGGAGGTTGAACATGTTGATCCCTTCAAGGTAGTTCTGTTTCTTTTACTCTTACCATTTGTTTCCTGTACTAATATGTTTACCTATTATAAGTCTGAAGTTGCTCTTCTGCTTACTGCAAAAAGAAAAATTAAAATATGATTTTGGGATTTGCCATTTGCATGTGAATGTTAAAGTTCTTACCATCAATATACCAATGTTTGAGGAATGTCTCATAAAAATAAAATTCACTCATCTTAGTAGGTTATCAATTATTGTGGGAGAAATGTGAATCACATATAAAATCCTCTGTTCCCAGATTTGGATGGTATGGTCAGTCATGAGTAGCATTTGGACAATTTTCTGTGTTGATGATGATGGAATGTTGAGGGTTCTATTGGACTTTCAGATACATTAATATGTGATAGCCTCTTATTTACTAGAATTGGTTATTCAACTTTGTAAACTCCTGTAGTTGATTAGATTCCATGGCACATCGATTATGAACTTGTCCTTGCATGTATCTGTGCTTGTTTGCTCTGCTTTTTTGTTTTGTTTAGTGTGAAGCTCATGTTTCTTCAAATTTCCAGATTGGTGACCAAGTATGCGTAAAAAGGTCTGTTGCAGAGCCTAGATATGCCTGGGGTGGTGAAACCCATCATAGCGTGGGAAAAATAATTGACATCGAGAGTGATGGGCTACTCATAATTGATATTCCTAACCGGGCTGTACATTGGCAGGCAGATCCATCAGACATGGAAAAGATAGAAAAGTTTAAGGTTAGAAGTTTACTGGGTTTTCCTTTCAAACCAGCATTTGCTCTGCTTGGAGCACAGCAAATTAATTGGACTCTCATTTTCTATTTATCATTTTATTTGCAGGTCGGTGATTGGGTTAGAGTGAAGGCAACAGTACCATCCCCCAAATATGGCTGGGAGGATGTGACTCGTAGCAGTATTGGGGTGGTTCATAGTCTAGAAGAAGATGGAGATATGGGTGTTGCTTTCTGCTTCAGAAGCAAGCCTTTTTCTTGCTCAGTTGCAGATGTGGAGAAGGCACAGCCTTTTGAGGTAGGAGAAAAAATTCATGTGTTACCTTCAATATCTCAGCCTCGCCTTGGATGGTCAAATGAAACTGCAGCAACCATCGGGGCTATCTCAAGGATAGACATGGATGGGACTCTAAATGTCAAGGTGTCTGGCAGAAATAGCTTGTGGAAGGTAGCTCCAGGTGATGCTGAGAGGCTTTCGGCTTTTGAGGTTGGAGACTGGGTGCGGTTGAAATCTAGTATTGGGAGCAGGCCTACTTATGACTGGAGTGTTGGGAAAATAAGTATTGCAGTAGTTCATAGCATTCAAGACTCTGGTTACCTGGAGTTGGCTGGTTGTTTCAGGAAAGGGAAATGGTTAACTCATAACACAGAAATTGATAAAGTAGAGCCTCTCAAGATTGGTCATCATGTTCGGTTCCGTGCTGGAATTACAGAGCCCAGATGGGGATGGAGAGATGCAAAGCCTGATTCCAGAGGCATAATTGCTGGTGTCCATGCTGATGGAGAAGTAAGAGTAGCCTTCTTTGGTGTGCCTGGGCTGTGGAAAGGTGATCCTGCAGATCTTGAGATTGAGCAAGTTTATGAGGTGGGTGAATGGGTTAGGCTGAGAAATAATGCAGATGATTGGAAGTCGCTCAAACCAGGTAGCATTGGCGTGGTACATGGGATTGGATATGAAGATGATGTCTGGGATGGAACCATTCATGTGGCATTTTGTGGTGAGCAGGAAAGGTGGATAGGGCCTTCAAGCCAGCTTGAAGGAGTCAGCAAGTTTGTCGTTGGGCAGCGCGTGCGGGTCAAACTCTGTATCCGCCAGCCAAGATTTGGCTGGTCTAATCATAATCATTCTAGTATAGGGACCATCTCATCTATTGATGCTGATGGGAAGCTTAGGATTCATACACCCGCTGGTGCGAGAGCTTGGTTGATAGACCCAGCTGAGGTTGAAAAAGTGGAGGAAGAGGAAGAAGTCTGTGTCGGGGACTGGGTAAAGGTTAAGGATTGTGTTGCGACCCCCACATATCAGTGGGGTGACGTGAACCATAATAGCATAGGGGTAGTCCACCGGGCTGAGGATGGTGAACTTTGGGTTGCCTTCTGTTTCTGTGAAAGACAATGGTTGTGCAAAAGGTGGGAAGTGGAGAAGGTGAGGCCATTCCGGTTAGGGGACAGAGTACGGATACGACCTGGCCTTGTAACCCCACGTTGGGGATGGGGGGAGGAGACATATGAGAGTAAAGGTGAGGTTGTAGGCGTTGATGCAAATGGGAAACTGAGGATCAAGTTCAGATGGAGGGATGGGCTTTGGATTGGAGATCCTGCCGATATCGTTCTTGATGATATCCCATCACTGACAGAGGCTTCTAATGGCTTTTGTTCATAGTCTCGCGGTATTCTTTTGACCCCATTACCTGATTTCTTGCTCCCTTCCATTGTGCAGTATTTCAAATTTAGTAAGGTCCCAATCATGCAATGGAGTTGCAAGTTGCACATAGGCACCATCGCATAGGCATGGCGAGTTGTATTTCGTGTTGATAAAGCAGGGGGAAAAGAACGAAATGAAGGCTGAAAAAGAACTTTGAAATAGACATGATAACCACCACCTAGGTTTTTTACATGTATAATTATGGGCCTGACTCCTTTTGTATCATATTACCCGTGTACAGGTTTGGACCTGAACATTAATTTAATTGATAGTGTCCTTGGATCTTTACTCTTCCTCTTGGCGGCTGTGCTGATAGGTTCTCCATGCTCTGGCTGAGTTTGGAGTTTGGAGTGTGGACTGTGGAGTGCCAAGCCTGTGCCCCATGTCCAGGAGGTGCCCTGTGTCTACATCCTGCTGGGATACAGATCTGATGCTGTTGTGTGTTGTTCCGAGCTGCTGCTGCTGCTGCTGCTGCCTCCGTTTGCGCAGTTCTGATACTTACCGGCCATGCCAGACTGTAATGCTATGCGTTGCATGGCAAGCTATGCGAAACTTCAGTTTGGTTGCCAAGAGAAAAACAAAAAAAAAAAAAAAACTCTGTGCTCTTAGGAACGGGCCAGTAGCCCAGTATACCATACAGTACTTCAGTTCCTTTTACCTGTACAAAAATAAAGTACTTCTAGTTGGACCCCGGTTTGCTCTCGTAATGTGCCAGTGTTAGCAGTAGGTTTCTGGCATTGTGGACGATTTGCTTCACTGCAGGTTGGATGGACATTTACAAAAGGGCCTCTGAACAGGTAAGGCAACGTACACTATTTCTTAGTTTATCTCATCGTCAAATTTTTGCCAAGAAGTGGGAAATAGTAATCGGCAACTAGTATGCTAGATTTATCTGACACAGTAAAAAAACATGGTTCAAAAATGGTACTACTTATTTTCTTCCACAAGTAGCTTAGTGATCCTATTAGCATTGCCATACTATAGCAAGCACCCGATAAGGTGCGAGTTGTTCATGGCCACACTACATGGAATTGATACTATACCGATAAGGTCCGACTTGTTCTTGACCACACTGCGTGGAATTGTAGACCTATTGTATTCATCCTATGCATGATTGACTCATGATTTCATATGTGCATTGAAGAGGGGAAGACAATTCATCTGCAAGGGACCTTTCGACCTGAAAAGAAGAGCCTTGAACCGCTCGCTTTCCTGCAGATATGTGCTCGTATGCATTATCCCATTTAATTGCTGCTTAGTATTTGATTCCTGTCACCCTAATCACTAGCCAATGTGTTTTAGCTTTAATATGAAACTCTACTCCTGACCACACACTTTTTTTGGTTTAAAGGTCACATTAGGTCCTTTTTTTTTTTACAAGAAGAGAAAAATGGAGGGTTTTTTTTATCACCTAAAACGAATTAGATACGCCTTAAAAAGTGACTAATTAAATTATTATCCCTCCGCATCACAGAGTCACTATTGTTTTCAGTTGACGCCAGAATGATTCGTACACGACATCACCTCCAATTAACTACTCCCACCGTCCCACGATATAAGGTATTTTGAGATTTTGCTTGCAATGTTTGACCACTCGTCTTATTCAAATTTTTTTTGCAAATATAAAAAACGAAAAGTTGTGCTTAACGTACTATGGATAATAAAGTAAGTCACAAATAAAATAAATAATAATTTCAAAATTTTTTGAATAAGACGAGTGGTCAAATGTTGTAAGCAAAAACTCAAAATCACTTATATTATGGGACGGAGGGAGTAGTAGAGTGCCAATGTTGGGACGATGCATATCATGCTAGGCCACATCAAGTGCACATCAGTTGGCCTGCCACAAATGACTTGAGTACCATTCACACAATCTTATCATCCTTTTTTTTGTTTTTTTTTTTGTTTTGTCTTGAAGACCGCAATATTATCATCACATCGCCAAATAAAAAGGGACAAGACCATCTACCCGATGGCATCCTATCCATACAAACCACCGGTTCATCATCATCATCATCACAGCTAAACCCTACTAGTGCTCACTTAAGTAATGGAAGAGCGGATAAGATCAATCCATTCAATTGATTGCTCCTGTTGCTAATTTTTCAGATTTCTCACAGTTGTTGGATGCAAGCTGCGCACAGTGCAACTATCCTTTTCTAAAAAGAAAAACGATGTTTCAATCGATGCCTCACGTCGCCACATACTAACAAATGTACAGATCATTTAGAGAAGAGTGACATGGACCCCTGTTACTATCTCAGACTCGGGTTATATTGTGCACAACAGAGTTTTCACGAAACATATCTTTTTTTTTTTTAAACCGTTGGTTTTCGGTTTATGAAAACTGTTCAATTTTAACGGTTTTCGTATGATGTTGACTGAAAGTCGTCGGTTTTTACCGGTTTTTTAGCCGGTAGCCTAGCAACCAATGGGGAGCTGTTTTTGTTTCGGAAATGGAAAGGCAAACCCTGGCGCACAACTTATATTAATAAAATGCTAGATTGGTTACTTAGCATCGAAATATTATTGTCATTTTCAAATATTGTACGAAGTCTACAACTAATCTGATTTGTCGTTTTGGTTATATGGAAGTGCAAGTAATGCAAGTCGTTAAAATTAGTTGAGGAAATTGGTTATTTATTAGCAGGTTGTTATCTCTGCTCCAAGGAGAGACAAAATGCAGGCTACCAAGTACGTACCAACTATGCATTCATGGGTGACTAGAAGTCTAGAAGAAGGAATCAGATAGAAAATTAAACCAAGTTTGGTGTCACTCTGGCATCAATCCCCTGTTTGTATCATATGCAATTTTTTTTATATACTCTCTCAAATAAAGATGCAATTTTCTATGCGTAGGGACAAATTAGTTATATTGCTGCCGTTTTAATGATTACAAGTCCATATAAAATAGTCCGCCCAACGAAAAATTGATGGAGCTAATTAATTAAGTAAAGCACAGTCATTAGCCACAGAGACGTGCTACACCGCTAAGCTATGCTACAGTTGACTACATCTATTTGAAAATTCAAGTGCTACCACTTCTATTATTATTCACGTGAAACTCCTAGGTTCATCAAGCAATCCATCTGCTTCGATCATGATTTATTGTCTGGCTCACCGCTTGGGGGTGAGGTGGCTCGTGAACACTTTGTTAATTGCACCTACTACCACTTCTTTTGCAAACAACTTAAACATATATAATATGTACTACCTCTTTTTAAGCATCGACACAACCCTTTTTTTTTATTCGAGAAAAATCACATAATTAACCTCTGAAATTTTACTGTGACTTACCACATTTAATTTCTACCGTACTATATATATATTATTGTTGAAACCCAATAAACTTATAACATGTGAGTAACTTTTATGCAGATCCATGCATATATATATGATATCCATATATCCAATATTCAAATATTTATAATACGTTGATAAGAAAAAAAATAAAACTTTGATCAGGTGTATGTCCAAATGACTCGTGACTGGAGGTAGTAATTAACAATTCCTAAAAATCTTACATTCAATACAATTTACCTGTTTGCACGAACCAAATTAAGATGCAACTAAGTGCAAGTAGCATTAACTAATCATCAGTGCCATCCAAATTCAGGGGGTAGCTTGCGTGTACATGTCATTCCTCTGTCTAAATGAGGGAGCACACATGCAAGTAGAACATAACATGCTGGCAATTCGACAGTGTGTGTGCTAATGCAACTGCAAGCATGATTAGAGACTCCTAAGTCCTAACAAACCTGGGCCATACCCCCCCCCCCGAAACTAACCTTTGATTTAATTAATTCTAAGTTAGAAACCATCTGCTGTTGTTGATAATCATCTGGGATTTCTTGGTTTACTTAAATCATCCTCTCTTACCTTTTTAATTATAGCTTTATTTTTTTTCCTTTGTCTATGCATTTTCTCTGTACCTGATGCGGTTATAGCACATGCATAGGCTGTTGGATGATGGAGTACCTTGTACAGCAATCAAATGCATATAAACAGGGTGTGATTCTTAGTGTTGACGGACAGAGATGCAACAGACTGTACAGAACTGTCCATGTTTCTCTTCTGCCTACATGTCCTTAACTAGGACACGGTCAGGACTTAGGACAGGTGTTTTTCCTTGTTCTAGTGCTGTGTGTGTCATCCTAATTGGATGATCAAGCGTGTGATGATGTGTTGACTATATATGCTTGATAACTGTTATGCATTGTGGGGCTCCATAGAAGAAGATTACATCGATCAATTATCATTGCAAAATAATACTACTAATAAAACTGTGGATTATTCTGGTGAAGATGTCACGAGAATTTGATGTGTTATAGAAGGCAAAATGTACAAGCTCTTGGGCATATGAAAGAAAAAAAAAAA
The DNA here is from genome assembly GCA_009805545.1 of Oryza longistaminata. NCBI lineage: Eukaryota > Viridiplantae > Streptophyta > Magnoliopsida > Poales > Poaceae > Oryza > Oryza longistaminata. The sequence goes on along the minus strand of CM020182.1, from coordinate 13,865,500 downwards.
ACACAACTTGATTGTCTATGGGTTAGCTATAATAAATTGTGGTGTATTTATTGTGAAGTCTATTTCTAAAGACAATAATGCAATATTGTATTTATAGTGTTTGTGATCGCTGTGCAGTTGTCTTTACAAGATATATATAGCAAGATTGTCTCACCTTTATACATGTCCTAAATAGCATCGCAATCCGTATATATGGCTAACTGCTCAGATACATTATTGATATTGATTTGTCTCATTATCTGTCTTTGTTTCTGTTTTTTAATTAACCTAGCTTGATAAATCACTCACATCTACAACTAGAGGATCTTAGTTTTGTTACCTCAAAAAGGGTTAGGACTCCAACTACACCACCAACTACATAAGGTCATAAAATGTTTCCAATCTATTCTTTCTCTCGTAGTTGGTAAGCCTGAAAACTACCCATCCAATTATTGCAACCAAATTAAACTTGAATCCATTCCCTTTTGCCATTCATTTTCTTTGATCGACCGACCATACTCTAGGGTATATTGTATTTATGTTCGTCTTGACTTGTGTGTTAGCTTACCAACTTTTTCTCATCGAAGTTGATTCCTAAAGGTAGGCGTGGTTAATCATCACACAGAAAAACAAGGCAAGGGAAACGGAACTTTTAAGTAATTTGGTTCTTTCATTAAAACAGCACTACTTAATTATTGTTCACATACATAACTAATTTTGATTACGACATACTCCTTCCTTCTACTTTTGATAGTCATATTTCATATTGATACATAAACTAATGATAAGTAATTCTAGTTCTAGACCGGGAGGTATAAGATCAATCTTATCATCTATTTAAACATGCTACTAGTCATTCCTTGTAAACAAGTGATTCATTAATATTTATATTTCTCGATGCCCATGTAACCAATCTTGTGTGGAGAAATGGAGAGTCACGCATTAAATCCGAGAAAGTCATTAAGAGAATAGGTTGTTGGATTGAAATATGCCTACCAAAAATAATTTTTTCAGATTTGGAAATATGACTATCAAAAATAGATCGGAGGAATATATAGTAAGTGCCTCGTAGTATCATTAATTTGGCTAGCTGCTTCAATGGAGTGGTGCGCAACAATTTGGATATGTGATGAGTCATCTTACTAGTCCAATCGATCAACAAAAATCTACAGATAGATCACACGGGTTCAGCTGATGGGAAAAAAATGCTCATAAATAGCCTATCAACATGTGCTTTGCTAGCTTGGTGAGGTAACTGAACCATGGGCACACAAGTGCATAACAATCAGAATCGTACTGTCCTAGCGTCCACAGCTTCGAGACTATATATAGGTTGACACTTAACTACATCATCCAATCACAATTCGAGTTTAACATATCACTTCTCGCACATAGGGTTTAACAGACCGTTCATCCACGGGAAGCTAGCTACTTAAAGCAGCTGGCATCCATGGCACTGAATTAATCAAGATCCGGATCAATGGTCCAACACGCTAATATCAATAATTCAATACGAATATAAATATAAATGCAAACATCATCCAATGGGGGCAAGCATGCACCACTGATTACGGAATTCCACTAAACCAATTATTGCCGATCGATCGATGATCAATTCCTTGGGCCCTTTAATTCGTACGTGCCCCCCAGCTGCATGTACAAATCCACATCCATGCAGCAGGTAATACAAGAAGGCTACAAATCCCAGGGGCAGCAGCTGATGAGATGTGTCGTGTGTGCGCTCTATTCATCATGTGATGAGGAAACATACAAAACAATACATGCAACGTACGATGCCTACGGCGCATCAAACGCACATACGCGCAGGAATACAATTACATGCATGCAACCTACGTATAGTAGCTTAAGGGCCGCGTTTGGGGAACTTCTAGAATCGAAAACTACCCTAAACAATTCAGCTTTTGGTCTAGATTCTAAGAAGCTGTAGTTATAGAATCTAGAAAATGAACTGAAAGCCAGAAGCTGGAAAACCCAGCCTTTTTAGATTTTTAGAAATTGACTACCAACCAGCTGCTTCTCATAATCTTATATATATCCCTAGCTGATACATGTGTTACGTAGTCGTACGAGATATATATCGATCGTTGTCATGCGTGCATGGATGGATGGATGGGTGTGGGCGGCCGACCGGATGACGGGCTCTCGCTCATCCGACGCATGCACGTACGTACGGCCGGTGGTGGCGATCGACATCATGCCGAGATATCATCTCGACGTCTCGATCGATCCGTGCAGCGTGTTGATTCGATCACTATAGCCTGCAGGGTCCCATATGTGCGCGCCTGCCGGAGCACGACGGCTCACCCGGCCCGCCCGGTGGTCGTCGGAGGGAAACCGCGCGCGCTCTTCGTTGTGCCCTGGTTTCTCTTCTGGCTGGAAAGAAAACGGAGATGGGGCTGTACTACTGTGCAGTTGTGCTTGTGCACCAACCAGAAACGCTATGTCAACACGTAAATATTAGGGAATGACCTAATATCAAATGATTAGAATAGGTGAGGCTTAGAATCCAGATCGTCTAGCACACCACCTTATGAAGCTAACCGGAAGATCCCTGGGTGTTTCTCCTCAAAATGAAACGCTATATCGTCGTTGTTTACTACCTCTGTCCATAAATATAAGTATTAATTTGGCAAAAATTAAAATTAAGATGAAATTATTTAATACCCTTCAAATTTTACTTAATATTATGTCAATACAACAAGAAAAGCAGTCAATCATCATGGGTGGTTGGACATTACGAAAAGTAGTATTGTAAAACACTTATATTTATGGATAAACTGAGATACAATAAATATTTATATTTGTAAATGGAGCAAGCAACCTTAAAATACGAGACAATACTATCTTTTATGTGCTTTTAATAAAAAGGTATCAATTATCACTTTTTTAGAAAATGCTTTAGACCAGACGTATAATCTAACCTAAAATATAGAGTGCTTCCCTATTGCCTCCGTGTACGCACTACGAGATAACATGTTGTCTCCATCCACATCCACAGATGTTAGTACTATATGTACTCCCTTTCTCTCTCCCACTCATATCTATCTCCTCTTTAATATATTAACATTTTCATTATCAGAATTTTAAATTATTTTTTCTATTAACATATTAATATGATATATAATCTGGTCACAATATATAATCATATATTATAATATGATATATGATTAATTATATTCCGATGAAAGAAAAAACATATGTTTCAATGGTTAAAGTTAATGTTTCATATGAGTTAGCTAAATGTTTCAACACGTGTTTCACAGAATTTTAAAATTTTTAATGGCTAATTGTTTTCACCATGTATAACTAAATGTTTCAACGGTGTTCTGAACTGAAATTTGGCCATCTGATTTTTAAGAGAAAATCAGGTGCCTGATTTGTAATAGCCTCACACTTTTTCCCATATAACGCGTCTTTGGGATTTTTCTGATAATATTTATGGCTGACACGTGCCACGAATCGGCACCAGTTAGTTAGTGACAACTTAACTTTCTTTTAGATAATAGAATAAATTTTGGTCTTTAGGGGTTCATCTGTTTGCTTATGCTTATTAGCCAAAATTTGAAGTTTCAACTTTAAATTTGGAGCTGATTTTTTTTTTGGGGGAGGGTTTATCGAAGTTTATTTTTTAGTCTTTACTTTTAGATCGCTAGAACACGTATATAAAAGTTTTTTCCACAAATTATTTTTTGTTTGCAAATAAGCCGTTTCGCTTATTCCCCGAATAAGCGAAACGATGGGGCCGTTTGCTTAAAGAAAATTGCAGCTACTTATTACATATAATAATTCAGAACATGAGGATATAAACTAATAAACACCAACACTTAAAAGCGAAAACATTTTTAAATCTCTATATTAATTTGGTAAATATATATGCATGAATGTGGATTTCAAGTTTCGGTGTATGCAATATGTATTAATTAGTTCTTTGTCCTTTTCACAACTTACAAATAAACAAATAAGGTTAAATCCTAGAGTTTCCTTACTTCTTAAATGAATGGCCGTACGATTTCGAGAGAAATATAAGCAAGTCATACATGTTCCATCTATATATAGATCAGAAGGTCTGAAAGGTTGAGACTAGCCACAGAGTTTTAGAAAAAAAAAACACGAGCCATAGGCCGTGTTTAGATGCTGTAAAAATTTGGCAAAAATATTTTTTTTTTACGTATACGGACACACATTTGAAGTATTAAACCTAAACTAATAACAAAACAAATTACAGATTCCGACTGTAAACTGCGAGACGAATCTTTTGAGCCTAATTAATCCGTCATTAGCACATGTGGGTTACTGTAACACTTATGGCTAATCATGACGTAATTAGGCTCAAAAGATTCGTCTAGCGATTTACAGTACGACCGTGCAATTAGTTTTTCTTTTTGTCCATATTTGATGCTCCATACATGTGTCCAAACATTTATCGATGTGATGGAAAAGTTGGAAGTTTGAAAAAAAAAAGTTAGAATCTAAACACAACCATAGTATCCTTTGAATTTGTCTCGCGTGGTACTTTCAGTATTTTTCTTCCCTATGACGACTTGACTGTTCACATGCCCAACTTTCTTTCAGTTCAGGTATGCATGTGACGTACTCTAATTGACGAATTGAACGATTGTTCACGATGGGATTAGCCGCGAAATTGACGTGTCATGGGACCAATTAGCGGTGATAATTATTTAATGAACTGACCGTTTCTTGCTCCAATCTCAAGCTGTAGACTTGCCTAAGCTGCAGGGGTTCAAAACCAATCAAGTCAAGTCGACGCGCGTAATAACACACATTTTCCTGCAGACTTGTCTAAATGCGGTAAAATTTATTAAAGATCACCCAATAAATTCTCAAGAAATTAATACAAATAAGCGTCGATGTCAATTAGTTTAGTGTATTTTTCACATGGCTTGTTAATAATTAGTACATACAACAACCGTCGTAGCAATGTGACAGTATTATATACTCCTATGCACATGCTGCTACATTCCATAACATTAGGGTATCAACTAAAACTATCAAATGTTTCCAGCTAGCTCTACAAGTCGTACATACGTTTGACGACTAATTAACCCTATCTCCAAGTGGTTTCTTTGTTTGTAAGAAAAGAAAAAAAAATATGGCTCGTCCATGACTGAAGGCTCCCAATCCCGCTTACACCGGCTCGTGGCATATGGTTTGGTTGTGAGCTGTGTTGCCCCCAATTAATGGTGCAAACTTTAATAGTTTGGCGCTTTGCCGGTACAACCTGCTGCATGCCTGCATGCCATATCCCCAACTCTCAAGTATTTTCAACATTTTCCGTGTTGCTAAAGCTAATGAACATAAGAACAATCTATATGCATGAGAAAGCATCATTGATGTATTGGTGAAGTTGTAGGAGTACTGTTCATTTTTTTTGATGAAGAGAATAGAAGTTCCCATTCAAAAAAAGAAACTTTCTCCTTAGTTTTAGAATAAACTTCCTTTTTGAATCAAGATTAATTATTATCAAGAGAGTAGCTAGATTATCAAGACTATCAAGCACCTCCTTTTTGAATCTGAATAGGCTATTTGCAAATCATTATATTAGATAGAGATCGATTTACAAATAGAATAAATACATGTTCAGATTCAAAATTGTAAATATGACGATAATCTTGATAATCTACTCTCTCCGGCCTAAAATATAATCATTTCTAGCTTATGAATCTTAACAGGTATTATATCCAGAAATTATCAAGATTCATAAAAAAAAATCCTTATGAGACGTAGAGATTATGTTTTACTCTTTGATCATAGAATTTTCAAAGTTAATACATGAAAAACAATTTGGACCACTAAGTTATACTCCCCGTCCCAAAAAACCTTTTTTTACGGAGGGAGTATATTTTTAGTTCAAAATTGTAAATATGACGATGGTCTGAATACTCACCGTCTGATGAAACTGTCGCTTTAAAGAAGCCCTGAGGCCTTATTTAGTTGGGGAAAATTTTTAGGTTTAGTTATCACATTAGATATACGAATACACATTTGAAGTATTAAACGTAGTCTAATAAAAAAAATTACAGATCCCGCCAGAATTGCGAGACGAATTTATTAAACCTAATTAATTCGTTATTAGCAAATGTTTACTGTAGCACCACATTGTCAAATCATGACACAATTAGGTTTAAAAGATTCGTCTTGCAATTTACACGCAAATTGTGTAATTGATATTTTTCAATACTCCATGCATGTGTCCAAACATTTGATGTAACGGGTGAAAAGTTTTTTTTTCTTTTTTTTTTAACCTAAACTAGGCCTGAAATAGCCGAGAGGTGCAACGAAGCAGCTTCGTGTGGGCAGCAACAGATTCAGGCACGGACAGCTACCTACCGTCCAGATCCAGATGCAAGTATCATATCCCAGCGACGGTCTAGAAACACAGGCAATTATAATTAGGAACTGTGAGCTCAGCCTCCTGCTGCTTTGTCCTTTTCTCCGTCTCTGCTTGTGATTGTAAAGACAAAGGAAAGGGATTTGGTGACCCAGGGAGAATAATTTACCGTTGAGAGGGGCAGCCTGACCTGACACACAAAGCGTCTACTACTACATGTAAACACCCATCCGAAAGATGTCGCCAAATAACGGCAAAGGCTTCAGGTTGTTGGTCCACTTCTGTACAAATATGTGCAACAGGACGGGACAAGGCAAACGTGCTGCCCATTAATTTCCAGCCTTCCAGCCTTTTTTTGAATGCTATCGTTAGAAACGTTTCAGGTGGTGAGTATAGGTAGAACAAAAACAATTTACGAACGCACAGCATGGGCAAGCGCCAGTTTAGAATACAAGAATTTTATATGGAATGATTCGATTTCAGCTGAACGGAGAGATGATTCACGGTTTTTAAACATAGCACGGTGGGTGGAATTGGAAAGATGGGAACGGCAAGAGAGCTTCTCTTACCGACCGCCAGGTACCGACCGTAGTAGTTGGGTGCGGTAACGGTAAGGTAGCCTGATAACCGTACCAAATTCAAAATATACATTTATTTATTTAAAAAAATCTGTCCAATTTTCCTACTATTCTAGGTGATAACTAAACAGTTATGGGGCTTATACTGCCGGGTACGACAATCTCTCCTTTTCTAATACGGCAAACCCAAACCAATGAGCCTACCCATGAAAGACTAAAAACGACGGATTTATTAGCCCTGACTGGTTATGGGTAATTATTGGTCATATTTAAACTAAAATTTAGTGTTTTTTCCATTACTAATACTATTTAACAATTCATACATTGCACGAAATACTATCACTGGTACTATAAATATTAAAATTTTAATATTATGTTAACATGATACCTACCTTAAAAATCATAGTTGTTTATTAAACATAAGACTCCACATCAGTTACAACTTGCTAATTATTACTCCATTCGTCTCATAATATATCAACCAAGAACTGGATGAAAAGTACAACGAATCTGGATATGCATATCCATATTTGTTGTACTCCTATATTCTATTCTATGTTGCTATAATATGGGACGGAGAGACAATAGTAATTTGGAATTTTAGAATTAATTTTACAAAACACTAAACTGAGAGTTCGAAATGATTATGATATCATATTTATTAATTACAAATTTCAAGATTAGTAAAGTAGAGTCCACGCTATTTCCAGTTACGTGATTTATTTAATACGAACTCTCAATAGTATGTATGGTCACAATAATACATGAAATCAATGTGTAATATATTTTTTGGTTTACATTGGAGCTCCTTTGGAATATCCAATTAGATGTGTTCAGCATAAGATGATTGAGAGAAAAAAGTTTCCCATTTTTCGTCTGCACGCTTATTAAACTGTTGCACTATGTGGGTATATTTTTAAAAAAAATCTATGCGAAAGTTGCTTTTCAAAAATCATATTCAATTAATATGTTTTTCAAGTTCAAAATAATTAATATGCAATTACTCATACACTAATGTTTCATCTTGTTTTGTATATCTTCTTAATATTCTCCAATTCTCTTCTTAATCGTGCACTTTTTCGATCTCTACTCTCTAATTTACCACGTGCATACTTCACAATCTACTAAATGGAGTGTTTTTTAAAAAAAAACATAATATAGGAACGTTCCTTTAAAAATTATATAGATCTATTTTTCAAATTTTTAGCTAACACTTAATTAATTGTGTGTTAAACCGTTATTTTGTTTTGCATGCTAGAGGGGAAAGGCTCCCAACCATTAGAAACGAACACAACATTAGGTTGTGTTCTTTTGGAGGGGTTGGGAACTCCTCCCCTACGCACAGAAAACGGAGCGATAGATTAACACATGATTAATTATTCCATCCGTCCCAAAATATAAGTATTTTTGGACCTCGACACAGTCTTCGAGATACTACTTTGACATAATATTTATAAAAATAAAATATTTTAAATAAAAAGAGTTGCATATTATAATAGTTTGTTAATGATAAATCTAGGAACATCAATTTTACATTATTGATCCTTTTTATTTTTTTGCTATTAATAGTCAAAGTAAAAAAGGGTTGACTTGGCACTATGTTAAAAATGCTTATATTTTGGGACGGATGGAGTAAGTATTAGCTATCAAAAAACTTGAAAAAGGTTTAATACGATTTTTAAAATCAACTTTCCTATATAAACTTTTTACAAAACACGTACGGTTTAGCGGTTTGAAAAGCGTGCACGCGGAAAACGAAGGAGATGAGTTGGGAACTCATGGGAAATAACATAGCTTTAGTATTCGAAGGTATACATAAATCGATTTAATGGACTGTGTTTCTATAATTTTTATAGATATTTTGTCTAAGAAAAGGTATTCACCTGATCTTTCTCATAAGTTGTACTCCTATTTATTCTAAAATATAAGAGATTTTGGATGATGCTAGATTTCTAGTATTAGGATGTGTCACATTCACCCAAAATCTTTTATATTTTGGTACGGAAGGAGTAAGGGTGTGTTTAGTTGGGGAAAAGAAAATTTTTGGGTGTCACATCGGACGTTTGACCGGATGTCGGAAGGGGTTTTCGGACACGAATGAAAAAACTAATTTCAGAACTCGCCGGGAAACCGCGAGACGAATCTTTTGAGCCTAATTAAGCCGTCATTAGCACATGTGGGTTACTGTAGTATTTATGGCTAATCACGGACTAATTATGCTCAAAAGATTCGTCTCGCTATTTCCCCCATAACTGTGCAATTAGTTTTTCTTTTTATTTATATTTAATACTCCATACATGTGTCCAAAGATTCGATGTGATGTTTTTTGGAAAAAAATTTTGGGAACTAAACGGGCCCTAACTGTTATATCAACAAACCAGTGTTTGAACCCTACCACGACTTGATCTGGGATCAGATGGTGTGCACTTGAAGCTAGAATATAATCATTCGCACGCATGCACGTACGTACGTAGTAACACCAACCGTGCTAGAAGTAACCCAATCCCTTGCATCCGAAGCCGCCCCCAAAACCCTCACCATCATGCAAGTACCTAACGACCTATCTGCACCAACAAACATTCACATTGACAGCCACGAGCAATTTTTTTTTTCTATCCCCCGAGCGACTTCACAGCCCAGATCACAGCTAATACTACTATAACGCAGCAGCAGCAGCAGTAGCAGTAGCAGAAGAAGAATTCACCGCGAATTTGCATCGATCTGGAACCTGCCATTCCTCCGGTCCAAAACACCCCGTCATTACGAGCGTTTTTACTGCTGCTCTGCAGATCGATCGGCTGTGCGGCCTGCGGCGAAATAAATTGGCGAAGGCAGGCAGCCACCAACCGTTGGGTTCCCCGGCTCGTGCAGCGTACAGCGGACGTACTACTCCTAAGAGCACCCGCAATGATAAAGTAATGTATTATCTATAAAACATGTATATCTCAGCAATAGACTAGATTAATAGTAAACCACTTCAATGGTATGTCTACATAGGTATCTATAGCTCTCTAATCTATTGCCTCGTTTTTCTCTATAGACTATCTCCAGGTTAGTAGATAGCTTTGCTCTCTCTCTTCATTTAATTTCTTCCAAGTAGAAAAATATGCTGACATGAATCTCTTATAGAGAGCCTATAGATAACCATTGTGGGTGCCCTAATGCTATTCCCAACCCAATGACTAGGATGGTGTCTATAGCATTAAATAAGTTACCACCTAAGATGAAAAGTGACGTGGCAAGTGAATAAATGAGGAAAGTGAAGGAAACCATGTTTTGCATGAGACATGGTTCTACACAATATCCAAGACATTATGTGAGATAAGTAGCATTAAATTTAAGTATGGAATAGTGGTTTTTGCATTGGAAGAGTAGTGTCTAGTACTAGTTTCTTGATGATGTGGAGCTTATGGAAACTATGTCTAGTGTGTTGGGTTGAGAATGGCCTAAGACCCTTTCAATCAAAAGAATTTAGTAGAAGAATTTTATAGAAATTTTTTCTATTTGATCATTTTATTTAAAGGATTGGAGTTTTCAAATCCTATAAAATTTATCTGCAATGGCTAATTTAATCTAGGTTTTAAAGAAAATTTAGCAAAAGGACTAACCTCTTAGGAAAATTTCTTTGAGTATATCTCTTATCTGATTCCTGTGGCCATTTGAATCAAAAGAATTTAGTAGAAGAATTTTATAGAATTTTTTTTATATTTGGTCATTTGATTTAAAGGAATGAAGTTTTCCAAATTCTATAAAATTTATCTGTAATAGCTTATTGAACGTAAGTTTTAAAGAAAATTTACCAAGAGAACCAACCTCTTGGAAAAATTTCTTTGAGTATATCTTTCATCTGATCCTTGTGTTTTTTTTGCGGTCCAATCTAATGATTTTTTCTGTGTGTTTACAATTCTCTGTTTTACACTTTGTTTTTTCTATTTCTATTTTTTTTCCACTCCTACCTAAGCTTCGGACCATTTACTGCTTCCCCCTGCGTCGCTGCAGTAGTTTCCGTGCCCCGCCACCAGCAGCCGCTCGGTCGATTCGATCCACCGTCCGTGACGCCGCGTGCAGTACCCGTGGCTATTGCTGCTGCATGCTACTGCTACGAGGAGAGAGTACAAAATGTACCACCAGCACTGTGGATGATGGCAACGGTGGCTGGCGTTAACTAGGAGATCCACAGCTTCCGTAGCAGCAGCAGCAGCAGCATCAGCAGCAAGCAACAACAAACACCGTACTGCACTGCCGAGTTATGTCTGCGTAGACGTCACCGACGTTTTCATTTTTTCTGGAGAACTTTTTTTTTCCATGTTTTACACATACAGCCCACCGGCGTACAGGACCATGACTTCACCGCGATTTCACCTCGTGCTGTTGTCATGTTGTCATTGAACCATGTGTTCTCTGGAAACACACAGGCCGGATAGCTCACGACATCTCTCCAGAAGGAGCGATGCACACGAACTCCGATCGTCATCAGAAGAAACAAAACCAAGCGGTCCTGGAACGAAAAGGGGGAAAAAAATAATCCCCCAGGCGCTATACACGAAACCTGTGACAACGCCAGCACGGGCGGCGTTTTTCCACTATTATTTTCGACCAGCTAATGGCGTCATTTCCACTCACTAACCCTCCGACTCCGACCCCAAGAATCTAAGACCACTAGGGACTAAAACTATGACGTCGGATATTTATATACTAATTAAAAATATTAAACGTAAACTAACGATAAAACCTATTTCATAACTCTAGACTAATTTACGAGATGGATTTATTAAGCCTAATTAATTCATGATTAGTCTATATGATGTTAGAGTAAACCTATGCTAATTACAGATTAATTAAGCTTAAAAAATTTATCTAACGAATTAGCTCTCATTTATCAATTAGTTTTATAATTAGTCTATATTTAATACTTCGAATTAGCGTTAAACATCCGATGTTATAGTGACTAAAGTTTAGTGCCTGGATCCAAACACCACCTAGTTTCCCTCTAGTTCGGCCAACAAAATACTTGTATAATAATCTATCCCTGCCTGCGCATTCATCCACTCCCAATAATCAATCATTTCTTTTTCTTAGTTAGCAGTGGAGTGCTAATCTGTGTCGGACTCCATAATCTCCAGCACACACCGGTTAATTATTCTGTCCTCCTCCGATTACCGATCTCTCCCATCGATTCGGTCTCCATCTCCTCCACGTCTCTCGCGATATCCCCCGCGTTCGTGGAGAGCATGTACACCACCACGACGCAGGCTCACGCACGCGCGGTGGGTGGGCGGCGACGTACGCGATAATATTCCCGATCCGTTCCACCCCTCGGGGGGAAAAAGGAAACCGCACGGAGAAATCCAAGCATTTCCACCCCGCGCGGCAAACTACCTGGCGCTCGCGCTAGCTAGCTATTCCTTTCTTGGGCTCTCGTGCCATGCGATGGCGGTGGCGGTCGCGGTCGCGGTCGCGCACGGGAGGGGGAGAAGCAGAGCAGCCGTGCGGGCGGCGGAATGGGATGGAGTATGGTGCGCGTCGCCAGCGTACGTCGCGGGATGCGACCCGTTCTCTCTCGACAGAGTTGTGTTTCTGCAGGTTTGGACCGAGCGGCCGCGTTGCAGGGTGTGCAGCGGCGGCGGCGGGCCGAGTCGCGCCACGGAAGTGTAACGTGCACGGTCGCTGTCACGCAGATTTCTGGAGTAGTAAAGCTAGTGGGAAATTGGGAAAAAAAAGGGTTAGGAGGAGTGAGATGGTTGCTTATTTGGCAAGGTGAAGCGCCGTGCGGCTAAGCTGCTAGCGTGCGATCGGCAATGGTATTGAGGCTAAAAATAGTGATGCTGTGATATAGTGTTGTGGACCTGTAAATAGATATGTATAGAACTGATTTATGTATAGAATTGCCTGTTATATGCTGAGTGTAACTAGTTCATCTTACAATGTGTCTCTGCTAATTGTAATTCGGAATTGCTAAAAAAAAACATTGGATGGTTTTTTCTGCTCAAAACTTTTGAATTTTCTGACCATCGGATCACCTCGAGATTTACACAGGGTGGGAAAAATTACACGCGCATGCTTAAGCCAAGAGTCAAATTAATGCCTACGCTAGTGGCTGAACACTTGCTTGCTAATCGTCCACATCATTTGTTGTATCCAATTATATTCGCACATATATAAGTTAAGTTGTAACTATATTACAGATACGATGTATACCCTAATTATAATATAGTTATAATTAAAACATTCATTAAAAAATGTTGAATGTTTTATAGATACTCCTATTATATTTATGGAAAAGGAAAAAAAAAGGCAAGGCAGGAAAAATGATATAGTAGTTCAAAAGCGAAATGTGTGAAGTGGATATAGCTCTCAACTGGTTAGATTACTTATGGTGGAACCTATCCATCGGGTTAAATACTAGGCTTGGCAGAGGTGATTGTATTTACAACTAATTATTCTTTCAGTGGTTGGTGACATACCGTCGATAGCTAGGCGCCTGTGATGATTTTATCAATTTTAAGATTAGGATACATATGTTTATGCTCATAAGGATAAGTGTCCGTAATACTCCCTCCATCTACTTTTGATAGTCATATTTCATCTTGACACACAGACCAAGGATAAGCAATTCTACTTATCATCCATTTAAACATGCTACTAGTCATTCCTCGTAAACAAGCGATTCATTAATATTTACATTTCTCGATGTCCATGTAGCCAATCTTATGTGGAAGAATGGAGAGTCATGCATTAAATCCGAGAAAATCATTAAGATGGTAGGTTGTTGGATTAAAATATGCCTATCAAAAATATATTTTTTAGATTTGGAAATATGACTATCAAAAGTATATGGAGGGAGTATTAGCGACTGCGTCTGTACTTTATAAAGAAAAAAAAAGACGAATATGTATCCAAAGAGAGGAAGTAGTAACCGTATTTACAAATGTACTAGGTTAGACGCTAAGCACTTAATTTAGAATCTCCAAGACAATATAACTCTCTGTATTGTGCAGATCATGTCATTACGGATCTCAAGTGGTTGTGAAGATACCCCCATTCAGGAAAGCTCATTTATGGTATTTTAACCCATTGGAAGTCGAAAGAGAGCAAGTTTAGGTTATAATTAGCATTTGATTGTATAAGTTGATCGGGCAAGCTAGCAAGGCGCCTATGGTTTGTTTTCCAACGGGTTCATTCTAATTTAAGAACAAACCTACTACATATCCAAGCTTGCCAAATAAAAAGGTTACCATTGCAGATGCTAAGATGACGTGTAATTTGTTATAAAACCATTCAACCATGTATAGTGTGTCACAAGAATAAATACTTAGGGGTGACATGAACTATACTTTTGATTTGTTGTCACTTACCACATTGAAGATTTTTGAGCAACTTGCCACCAAGCGACATGATCATCTAGATAAAGCAAATTGTATGCTCTATCTATCAATTAGAAACTGTGGTTCTTAATAAAATGTTTTAATGTACTCTTTCTTGAAACATCTATTTAACCATCTAAGTATTATACATGTCGTAAGTAGTATTTATAGCTATTGAGTTATCATAACATCTAGTTAGGAGTACATAACACGGTCATCTAAAACTTGACGCTTTATGAATAATGGCATTACTATAGCCGTATAGGTATCATTTATAAAAAAAATTCTAAAACAATAAGAAAATCATGTCACAAAAGACATTGACTTTTTATATGTTCACGTATTAGACAAATTGTATAGATACAATTAATAGCCCTTAAGGCATATCACAACTCTTACTCGTTTGTGAATACTGATATCGTTGGTGTAATCAGTTACCACATCTCAAAACTATAATGGCACTATAAGTTCAGAGACATATCATTACTATGCTACTATAAGAAAAATAAATGTTGAGCCCAGTACAAAAATAATTCCACAATGAAACATGAGCCCCAACGCCACAAGGTTTCTCATAACACATTGGCAGTACCCCCATTTTGAACACATGCGGCATACTACTACGATTTTTGACCGCCAGTGTGTGCGCCAATAGTAATTTGCCTTGTTACCATTTCGTTTTTTTTTTTACCCCTACAAGTAGGTAGTACAGTTTGCTGTTACGGCTAGTAGGTTCGCAGAGCAGGGTGGTACAGTGGATTGCACGCGACGCCATCCTTCCTGTGCCCGGTGCGTTTCGTCATCCGCCGCGCGCGCCCGACGTCTCGCCGGTATTAAAACGGCATTGGCAGTGTGGGCTTTGTCACCTGTGCGTGTGCGGCGAGTGGGTGGTTTGGTTGGGGGAGAAAAAGAAAGCGGAGGATGAGCTAGCGATGGTGGGTTGGGTTTGTGTTTGTGTTTTGCTAGGGGAATCTTGCGGCGATCATGAGGCGCGGGCGAGATAATGGCGCAGATTATAATACGCCGGGTGGATGGATGGGTGAGCGAGCGGATTGGCAAGAAAAGATGGCTTTTGCGAAAGCGCTGCGGGGAAAAGCGGGTTTGTTCCTCACAAATGCGGGGGTGGGAGACGGACGCCGGTGGTCGCATCGGCCAGCCAATCGGCGCCTCCACCACCGCTGCTCAACGTGCTCGTGTCCCCGCCGTTTTTGTGCTTGCTCGGAAATTGGGGGCTCCTTAGGAACAAAATGATTTTTGCTCGTTTCTTTCAAACTAAAGACAAAATTTATACTCCTATTTTGGAACTTAATTTAGAGTTGATTTTGGGTTTTTTATTCATTGACTTTAGGACCGGAGAGTAGTAGTGTAAAAATTTTACCCAAAATCATTTTGATTGATTCGTTTATTTTTGGATGGCTTATCAAATATCAACCGTGGCTCAATCAACCACTAATATGTATCACCAGCTTGGTTTAGTTGGGGGGTGTTAGAAGAGTACTGCGTTGATTTGAATTTTGAAAATGGCAATGCTAATCGGAATGAGCGAGAAGTTGAATCTCAATTAAGTAGTCCAACTGAGATTTGAAATACTTTAGGTCAGATTTGGGCATCGTTTATTTATGGGTAGGAAACGCAAGAGGGGCTCCACAGCAGCAGTGTACCTACCTCCATCCACTCCACGTCCAGCTTCACAAACATAGAGTTGGTTGCACAGTCCAATTAATCTGGCCGACCCGAGTTATTATAGTGTGTTCTTCCATTTATAGCCCAATGAAATCCATGTACCGCACCTAATAAATAAAGAATATAAGATAATCCCAGCCACCGTTACTGTAGCAGATCTTGGGCTCGCCGCAGTAAACTACAGTGTCCCCCGGCATTGTAAATCACACCATTTACAGCACGTTACTCCTGCAGAGGTGAGATTAGTATATTGGTTAAGCCTGAGTTAATAAGCAAGAACAGAACCGGAGATGCTGCATCTGCATGTGCGTGGAATTGTTTTGATCGACCAAGCATGTAGGGGCGAGGCGTGTCTGTGTTCAGAGAATCGGCTCATCTCCGCTACATGTCGGAGGCAAGCCGTACTTCCTAAAATCTCAGAAAATTACAACTGGGTCCCCTCCCTAGGCGCGTGTGGTTTTTGTTAATCAAAGTGAGGATTAAGATATAGAAATGGACAGGGCATTCGTTAATCGTGATGCGCTGTGTTGATGTTACACAGTTTAATTTTTTTAAAAACTACAGTACGTCCGTATGCTGCCCCTTCTTTGAATAGCTGTCCAGGGTTAGGATCCCCAGTCTTTTATATGCTTGTCTGTCAGTTGTAGTGAAGCTACACAGTCCATAGCATGAGAGCCCGGCACAGCAACGGCATCTCTTTCTTTTTCTCCATCACCTTTGTGATTGGAACTCACTAGAATCCTTGCCTTCAATTTGCTGCTCCTAAGCCCTGTGCTAGTGTGCTACAGCCTCATGAAGATAGAGTAGCCATTAATTCGAAATTTTCGTTTTTAGTAGTACAAGATTGCACGCAACATCTAGCTGAAGAGCACGGAAATGATATGCATATAGTCTCCTGCATTTTGTGTCCATAAGTCGTATATCTGATTATGATGGATAATAATATCTTTGCTAGGAAACCAGTGGACAATCGTATAGTGAACACTTTTTAAGTATGAAAACCAACGTTTGTCCATGCCTAACAATGGCTCTAGTTGCGTGGGAATCCACAGCATATATTCTCCATCATAAATCTCTGCTCTTTTTTTCTTTCATAAAACAATAGAGAAGAGGAGCCTTTCATAAAGTGATAAGGAGATATGTCGAAAATTTTGGGCTTGACTGGGACATGTAGGGACTCGGAGGCGCCGGCCCTTTGCTGGTGTGGCTCTCTCTCTCACTCTCTGTAGTCTGTAACGACCATGCATATAGAATGCCGTGGTGTCCTAATCATCTGAGTGGGATTAGTTGTTGTTTGGAGTACCAGCAATTCATTCGAGGTGATGCTATGTAGTACCAGTTGCTCGGAGAGATGGGCATCACCCCCGGGCTGGTAACACATTACTGTCAAGAGTGGCATCAAACAGGCCTCTATTTCTACGTGCCTGCTGCGATGTGTTTCGATCGCTTCTGCTGAGCTTGGCATGGAGGGGATGGTGACCTATATATCTTGCTGGGACCATATGCCACGCTCTGATGCAAGGAGAGAGAGGTGTGTGTAGTAGAGAGAGAGAGAGAATTTGGGCGGTTAGCTAACCAAAAACCGCCACAAAGGCAAACGGCCTCCGGATGCATCATCCTTTGTTTCGCCCATCAGCGATGGGTATGGGATGATGATGCATCTGGTCCGTGGGATGACGTTTTGTGTAGGACAGGTCACGTTGGTGTGTGGACCTTGTTTAAGGTAGCTAGCTGCTCGTGTAAATGTAATGGCATGCCTTTTGTTGATCTCGCTGATGCGTGGGCCCCCCGGTCACTTTTCTTGAGCCCCTTGAGGGCCAGTAGTTTTGACTTTTGAACCTCTATAAAAGTACTAGAGTGTAAAAATCTCGTCTTAATAACCCTTAAAATTATTTGTGATTGCATTGACTTATATATAAGCCGAATCTTAAAAAATGTCTTCCAAACAATAGTGCACAGCTTGCATGGTAGAAAGAACGTCTGGTTTTCTGGATTGTACTGTGCTATTCTGTCTCGGGATGCCGTCTACTGTGACACTTGCTCGTGTCACATACTCACATGCCGTAGACTGGTGTATTTTACTAGCGCAAGATACCCGTATCTAGAACTGTAGCAGCAGATGTCACGTGAGTTTTCGGGAGTGCACAGTGATACTGTGATAGTAGTATTAAATTATGGACTAGTGGCAAATGGATTTGCATATCCCCTAGTAACGGTAAAGTTAAAACGATGGTACACTAGGCAATATCTGATTTGGTGGTGGGGGTTTACCATGTGTAGTTATATGGAATTAGTCAATAGGATGCATAGGATCGTGCACTCAGATTATTTTGAGCTTGAAAAATTTGAAAAATTCAACCTTTGATACTAATCTCAGAGATATATAAAAAAACGAAATACACCACAAGCTATAGTCACAACACAAGGCAAAGCTGGCTAAAGTAGCGCACAAATCCTTGCCTTCAATTTGCTGCTCCTAAGCCCTGTGCTAGTGTGCTACAGCCTCATGAAGATAGAGTAGCCATTAATTCGAAATTTTCGTTTTTAGTAGTACAAGATTGCACGCAACATCTAGCTGAAGAGCACGGAAATGATATGCATATAGTCTCCTGCATTTTGTGTCCATAAGTCGTATATCTGATTATGATGGATAATAATATCTTTGCTAGGAAACCAGTGGACAATCGTATAGTGAACACTTTTTAAGTATGAAAACCAACGTTTGTCCATGCCTAACAATGGCTCTAGTTGCGTGGGAATCCACAGCATATATTCTCCATCATAAATCTCTGCTCTTTTTTTCTTTCATAAAACAATAGAGAAGAGGAGCCTTTCATAAAGTGATAAGGAGATATGTCGAAAATTTTGGGCTTGACTGGGACATGTAGGGACTCGGAGGCGCCGGCCCTTTGCTGGTGTGGCTCTCTCTCTCACTCTCTGTAGTCTGTAACGACCATGCATATAGAATGCCGTGGTGTCCTAATCATCTGAGTGGGATTAGTTGTTGTTTGGAGTACCAGCAATTCATTCGAGGTGATGCTATGTAGTACCAGTTGCTCGGAGAGATGGGCATCACCCCCGGGCTGGTAACACATTACTGTCAAGAGTGGCATCAAACAGGCCTCTATTTCTACGTGCCTGCTGCGATGTGTTTCGATCGCTTCTGCTGAGCTTGGCATGGAGGGGATGGTGACCTATATATCTTGCTGGGACCATATGCCACGCTCTGATGCAAGGAGAGAGAGGTGTGTGTAGTAGAGAGAGAGAGAGAATTTGGGCGGTTAGCTAACCAAAAACCGCCACAAAGGCAAACGGCCTCCGGATGCATCATCCTTTGTTTCGCCCATCAGCGATGGGTATGGGATGATGATGCATCTGGTCCGTGGGATGACGTTTTGTGTAGGACAGGTCACGTTGGTGTGTGGACCTTGTTTAAGGTAGCTAGCTGCTCGTGTAAATGTAATGGCATGCCTTTTGTTGATCTCGCTGATGCGTGGGCCCCCCGGTCACTTTTCTTGAGCCCCTTGAGGGCCAGTAGTTTTGACTTTTGAACCTCTATAAAAGTACTAGAGTGTAAAAATCTCGTCTTAATAACCCTTAAAATTATTTGTGATTGCATTGACTTATATATAAGCCGAATCTTAAAAAATGTCTTCCAAACAATAGTGCACAGCTTGCATGGTAGAAAGAACGTCTGGTTTTCTGGATTGTACTGTGCTATTCTGTCTCGGGATGCCGTCTACTGTGACACTTGCTCGTGTCACATACTCACATGCCGTAGACTGGTGTATTTTACTAGCGCAAGATACCCGTATCTAGAACTGTAGCAGCAGATGTCACGTGAGTTTTCGGGAGTGCACAGTGATACTGTGATAGTAGTATTAAATTATGGACTAGTGGCAAATGGATTTGCATATCCCCTAGTAACGGTAAAGTTAAAACGATGGTACACTAGGCAATATCTGATTTGGTGGTGGGGGTTTACCATGTGTAGTTATATGGAATTAGTCAATAGGATGCATAGGATCGTGCACTCAGATTATTTTGAGCTTGAAAAATTCAACCTTTGATACTAATCTCAGAGATATATAAAAAAACGAAATACACCACAAGCTATAGTCACAACACAAGGCAAAGCTGGCTAAAGTAGCGCACGTATATAGTTGAATTGATAAAGTCCATGTGATCTGAGAAGTAAAAAATCGAGTCGATTTAATAACTGGGAACCCCAAAGCAAAGGTTCGTGATTGACCTAAGGGTTGGAACTCTTTAATGAAAGAAGAGCTGAGAGCTTGTGATTACCACTGAAAGGTCATTGGACTACCAAAAGAAAAGCCCTCGAAAGGAAAATTTAAAAGATCTAAGAAAAGAAGGGAAAAGAAGACATGATCATTGATCAGAGGGTTGAGCTGAGTGAGTAGTAATGATAATGGGTTTAAAGCAGGTGCAAAGTTATGGCCATCGTGTCGGTGGGTTTGAGTCGGTACAGTTTGGTGGACACATTTTAGGGTATAAAAATAATTGATAACTCTGCACAGTTTATATCCGTAGGTTTTCTGTTTGGATCTGGATGTTTCCCTTTCGCTTACTTAATTAGTGTTAGCCTGATATGCATTGATAACCATGAAAGTATCAAAGTACTAGTATAAGGTAAGTTGATGTAAACTGTCAGCTGGCTGCCGAATCTTCAGTGCTCGCGGGATTCATGCTAGTGCTATTCTTAGGCACATGATTGCTCGGCCATTGGTGCATCCTGAAAATGAAATAGTGCAAACTAGTCGAGACAGTAAATCACATTTGGTTGGCTTATAGTGTGCTGAGTGAATTACTACCATCCTAGAATGAAACTAGAGTTGACATATAGCAGGAAGGTCTTTAGGAATTGTACAAAGACTACGAGTACACCAAACCACTAAAGTATACCAGCTCTAGCCACCACCACCAGATCAGTCTCCATGGCCGGAGAAGCTGCGATGTGAAGCAACTTTGATCAAGCTGTCACGCGACGCCCAGATCTAGCTTGGTCAGGCGGTACAATGTGCTGTACAGTGCAATGGAGCAGAGAAAGCCCTGGAGAGCAGTTGGATCAAGTGCCTTGGACCCAGCCATCGTCGTGCAGGTTGGTGGTAGCTTTAGGTTCACGATGGTTGTTGGTCGTCGCCGGAGGCTAGTAGCTGAGTAGAATGCCGTGGTGTCCTAATCATCTGAGTGGGATTAGTTGTTGTTTGGAGTACCAGCAATTCATTCGAGGTGATGCTATGTAGTACCAGTTGCTCGGAGAGATGGGCATCACCCCCGGGCTGGTAACACATTACTGTCAAGAGTGGCATCAAACAGGCCTCTATTTCTACGTGCCTGCTGCGATGTGTTTCGATCGCTTCTGCTGAGCTTGGCATGGAGGGGATGGTGACCTATATATCTTGCTGGGACCATATGCCACGCTCTGATGCAAGGAGAGAGAGGTGTGTGTAGTAGAGAGAGAGAGAGAATTTGGGCGGTTAGCTAACCAAAAACCGCCACAAAGGCAAACGGCCTCCGGATGCATCATCCTTTGTTTCGCCCATCAGCGTTGGGTATGTGATGACGCATCTGGTCCGTGGGATGACGTTTTGTGTAGGACAGGTCACGTTGGTGTGTGGACCTTGTTTAAGGTAGCTAGCTGCTCGTGTAATGTAATGGCATGCCTTTTGTTGATCTCGCTGATGCGTGGGCCCCCCGGTCACTTTTCTTGAGCCCCTTGAGGGCCAGTAGTTTTGACTTTTGAACCTCTATAAAAGTACTAGAGTGTAAAAATCTCGTCTTAACTCTTAAAATTATTTGTGATTGCGTCGACTTATTAAAAAATGTCTTCCAAACAATAGTGCACAGCTTGCATGGTAGAAAGAACGTCTGGTTTTCTGGATTGTACTGTGCTATTCTGTCTCGGGATGCCGTCTACTGTGACACTTGCTCGTGTCACATACTCACATGCCGTAGACTGGTGTATTTTACTAGCGCAAGATACCCGTATCTAGAACTGTAGCAGCAGATGTCACGTGAGTTTTCAGGAGTGCACAGTGATACTGTGATAGTGGTATTATGGACTAGTGGCAAATGGATTTGCCTATGTAACGGTAAAGTTAAAACGATGGTACACTAGGCAATATCTGATTTGGTGGTGGGGGTTTACCATGTGTAGTTATATGGAATTAGTCAATAGGATGCATAGGATCGTGCACTCAGATTATTTTGAGCTTGAAAAATTTGAAAAATTCAACCTTTGATACTAATCTCAGAGATATATAAAAAAACGAAATACACCACAAGCTATAGTCACAACACAAGGCAAAGCTGGCTAAAGTAGCGCACATAGTTGAATTGATAAAGTCCATGTGATCTGAAGTAAAAATCGAGTCGATTTGATAACTGGGAACCCCAAAGCAAAGGTTCGTGATTGACCTAAGGGTTGGAACTCTTTAATGAAAGGAGAGCTGAGAGCCTGAGAGCTTGTGATTACCATTGAAAGGTCATTGGACTACCAAAAGAAAAGCCTTCAAAAGGAAAATTTAAAAGCTCTAAGAAAAGAAGGGAAAAGAAGACATGATCATTGATCAGAGGGTTGAGCTGAGTGAGTAGTAATGATAATAATGGGTTAAAGCAGGTGCAAAGTTATGGCCAGGGTGTCGGTGGGTTTGAGTCGGTACAGTTTGGTGGACACATTTTAGGGTATAAAAATGATTGCACAGTTTTTTTTTTTTTTTTAGATAATGGATTGCACAGTTTATATCCGTAGGTTTTCTGTTTGGATCTCAATGTTTCCCTTTCGCTTGCTTAATTAGTGTTAGCCTGATATGCATTGATAACCATGAAAGTATCAAAGTACTAGTATGAGGTAAGTCCCATTAGTCTTTTCCACGTTGATATTCAGCTGGTTGCCGAATCTTCAGTGCTCGCGAGATTCATGCTAGTGCTATTCTTAGGCACATGATTGGTCGGCCATTGGTGCATACTGAAAATGAAATAGTACAAACTAGTCGAGACAGTAAAACACATTTGGTTGGTTTGTAGTGTGCTGAGTGAATTACTACCATCCTAGAAAGAAACTAGAGTTGACATAAAAAGAAAAAAAAACAATTTACTTAGGTATATTTATCAGATTTTTTTTTCTGCTCCTCCTGAACTTTATTGTTCGTTACAAGTCCCAGCCTTCAAGAATTGGACAGAAACATAAGAGGAGAGCAGGAAGGTCTTTTGGAATTGTACAAAGGAGTACACCTACACCTGTGTTTAGTTCACGCCAAAATTAGAGAAGTTTGGTTGAAATTGGAACGATGTAACGGAAAAGTTGAAAGTTTGTGTGTGTAGGAAAGTTTTGATGTGATGGAAAAATTGGAAGTTTGAAGAAAAATTTTGAAACTAAACTCGGCCCAAACCACTAAAGTATACCAGCCATCACCAGATCAGTTTCCATGGCCGGAGAGGCTGCGATGTGAAGCAACTTTGATCAAGCTGTCACGCGACGCCCAGATCTAGCCTGGTCAGGCGGTACAATGTGCTGTACAGTGCAATGGAGCAGAGAAAGCCCTGGAGAGCAGTTGGATCCAGTGCCTTGGACCCAGCCATCGTCGTGCAGGTTGGTGGTAGCTTTAGGTTCACGATGGTTGTTGGTCGTCGCCGGAGGCTAGCTTAGCTGAGCTAGCCGGGCACGCACGCAAAGGCGTGGCTAGCGTGGAGCTAGCTGGCTGGCTGGCCAAGTGAGAGAGCGAGTAGTAGCTAGCTGCTGCCCCCCGTTTGTTTGTCCTCGTTTGGGTAAAGCCATCGAGTGATCACTGATCAGTTTGGTCAATCTGGGTGGGAAGAGCAGTAGGGTTAACGCCATTGACGGGACCATTCCGCAGTTGCGCCGCTGGATCGCCGGACCGTCGTTGGATGCTGTTTTCCACAGGCGACCAACCGATGATTGGTGTTTGGAGACACTCGTAAAACTGCTTTCGTACTACACAGGATAGCTGTACAAGGAATACTAGTGAGGCTCGGAATTCTGGACTGACATTTTAGAAATTTCTGGTTTACCAATGGGTTCTAGGAGGATGTGCTTCTAGATGAAAATTTCGAATCTTTGTGAACTTATTAGATTAGCAAAAAAAAACTAAAAACTTAAATTCAATATTTTTCTAAATTTTTTGAAGTTTTTGAAATTTCGGTACACCGAAATGAGCATGTGTATGTCATATAATACTGAATGGATCAACTGAAAATGTGAAATTGTATCATGCGAATGGATCAACTCAGAATTATGCAAAAACTATGCAATTAATCTTGTTTGGAGTACGTATATTGATAGTACAGTAAAAACTATGCCAAAATTCTAAAAATGTTGTATTTGCACGTGGTTTCAGGCAAGGGCATCCAGGACTTCCAGGCGCTGCTCCACCAGGGGTACAGCCGGACGCCGTCGGCGACCTCCGCGGCGGCGGCGGCGCAGCCGCCGGTGCCACTCGCGCTCGCGGCGCACCGTCGCGGCCGTGCCTCCGGCCGGACGACCACGCGAAGGTCGCCAAGCCGAAGCTGGTCATCTTCATCCGGAAGCAGAACCGCGTCCTCCTCAACCTGCCCCACATCGTCACCGCCTGCCGCCGCGCCGGGTTCGCGCCGCACGTCATGAACCTGCGGCGCCAGACCCCTCTGCCCGCCATCCACGCCGCGCTCTCCTCCGCCGACGCCATGGTCGCCGTGCACGGCGCCGCGGTGACGCACTTCCTCTTCATGCGGCCCGGGTCGGTGCTCCTCCAGATCGTGCCCGTGGGGCTCGACTGGGCCGCCGACGCGTTCTACGGCAAGCCGGCGCAGCAGCTCGGCCTCGGGTACCTCGAGTACAAGGTGGCGCCCGAGGAGAGCTCGCTCGCCGCCGAGTACGGCGTCAACAGCACCGTCGTGCGCGACCCCTCCGTGATCAGCAGCCGCGGCTGGTGGGAGATGAAGAAGGTGTACATGGACCGGCAGAACGTCACCGTGAACGTCAAGAGGTTCGGCGAGCTGCTCCGGTCGGCGAGGCTGCACCTCAAGAACGCCACCGCCTGCGGCAAGGCCGCCACGGCGGCGACGACGGCGGCGGCGGCGAGGTAGGGGTAGCTGGCTAAACCAAGCTCTCCGTCAATTAGGTGTTAATTAATCAACCAACCAATCAATCAAATCACAGCTGTTAATTTGCCCATGTTTTTTTCTCGGTTTATTTTTTTTTTCATTTCATTTTTCTGCTCGTTTTTGGTTGGGGGGTTCGGGAGGAGTATAATTAAGAAGGGTAAAGAAAGGGAGATCCTGTAAATAGAATTGGATTTATTGGTAGGGATCGCCTCCGTGCACAGTGCATTCGATTTCAGTTCGGTGTTGTTACTAGGAGGGAGAAGAATAATTTATGGTTAGGGGTTCTCATAAATCATCTTCTTTTGTTAGTCTATACTACTAGTTGCAAGAGCTTTTTTCCTTCTTTCTTCTTCTGTTTCTTCTTTCTTTCATTCTTTGGGGTGTCCTGATGTAAGAACAACATTCTGTAACAAAGTGCAATAGAATCCAGACTCTCTTTACAGATCATATATGAACTGTCAGTTTGGCGTTTCTTGTGTGATTACAGTGCAACTAGTTGGAGTTAAAAATGATCACTCCAAAGCCTGAAGGAGAAGTACTCCAGTACAGTGCAGCGCACACATTGTGATGCAGAAAGTGTCAAAAGTGACCAGGGAAAAGTAAAGGGCGTGAGAGAGAGGCCCACTTGGAGAGGGGAGGACGTTTATTTTGTCCATTTCCGTGTTTTACCGTCGCGGATACCGAGGCGCGAGCAGCACGTGGCGGCCGCGGCTTGTCTTCGGCTCGGACAGCGTGGCTGCTGCGTGCTCCGTGCAGCTGACAGGTGTGGGAGTAGTAGAGGAGAGGGGGTGCGAGTTGAGTGGGGACGTGAACGGCAAGATGGCGCGGTTTACCACGGAATCTGACGATAAATCACTGTCTTTTCCGCTGCGTCCGAAATCCGCAGTGTCGGTCGTGTAGCCTGTAGTGTAGGGAAGACAGGCAGGAGACAGCCACTGAAAATGCAGAAACTGTGCAAGATAACTCGAGGAAAATTGGGGTTGAATTTCCCTTGGAATAATTCTAAACGAATAATGTTTGTTGGCAATAGAGATATTGCATTGGAAATTCAGGAAATCACGTGCTCGCGATCTACACATTCCCATTTTAAGTGCCAACATTTAACTGTCCATCTTATTTAAAAAAATTATAAGAAATATTACAAAAATAAATCACACATAAAATATTATTCATATCTTGTCATCTAATAATAATAAAAATACTGATCATAAAAAAATTTCAAATAGATGGACAATCAAACATTGCCATTGAAAGCCACAAGTGCACTTAAAATGGGGCAGTCCACACTTTCAAAATATAGTACTCTCTCCGTCCCACGATAGTTATCATTCTAGATTATTTAGAAAAAAAACTAAGGTTTAGCAGAAATAACTATAGTATCTCTTATGAGGTTGGGAGTAAGAGAATAGTTACGGGTAGAATGGAGAAAATTTTAAATAGGAGGTGACTAATGTGACAAAAATTACTCTAAAGTGATAAGCTTTTGTTGAAAGAATTTGAATCCTAAAACGACAATTATTTTGAAACGGTGGGAGTAAATATTAGCCTTTCGCATAAGCATTAAGGAGAAGGATAAGAGCATCATCAACAATGTCCTTATTCCGTTTTCAATCCTGATATTTTAAAGATATTATTAGTTGAAAAAACTGCTTCAATAGTTTTCCTCTTCGAACCTATTTAGCACAGCTCTAACTTCTAAATTTAACTCCAAGAGTTAGATTCGGAGTAGAGTTGTGAAACAACCATAACTCACATTCCCCTCTCTAGTTCATTTCATGAAAACATCCAGTCAGCTCCACTCCCTTTTTAGGTAAAGCTAAAACTGTTTCACTGAGATCTAACTATAAGAGAGGCGAAGATAGAGATAAAGTTCGGCCAAACAGACTCTTCCTCAAAAAAAAAAAAAGGTATTTCTTTCTCCTTTATTTTTGCTCTTCACAAGTTGGAAATCATTATCGCTCAAAATTCCCATCTCGAGACTGTCGTCTGAGAAAAGTGACAAGGGTGGAGGGGGTCCTAGATGGGTGATCGCTGAGCCAGATGACAAAAATATGGAGGGAGGCCCATATGTTTATTTTAGTGTTAAATATAGGCTATATATATATTAAAAGGAAGAATATATTTAATCCTTAAATTTAATGATTATCTAAAAAGAGATTCAGAGAGGAGATTTGTAACATCTCTTGGATGTGCTCTAAAAGGACTTGATTGTCTTCTCGAGTTGGGTAAGTTATGGGCCCTGACTTGTTAGGACCATAATAAAGCCAAAGGATTGTAGGAGAATATAGTAGTTTAGTGATAAAAGTCATATTTTATAAGTAGTAAGTTTTTAATTTTTTTAGCAAAATTTAAACTCTAGAAGTTGTAAAATTTTAAGGCATAGAAAGTAAAATATAAATATTTCTGAGTTCTTTACGAGATTTAGGAAATGAGTGAAATTAAATGAGTCGTAACTATGATTAGCAGATATGTGGAGATAGGTGAAAAAAATCAAATGAATTGTGGTTACAGTGGGTTGAGATAAAAAAAAAAGGTGGATAAGTATCTATGTTCTAGATAAATTTTAAATATCAACATTTTGAAATGCAGGAAGATAGACATCTACGGGTGCTTCCCACGATATGCTTTACCTTGTGCCAAATGGAATTTACCTTGAAAGTTAAGATAGACATTAAAAAAAGGGGTTCCCGTAAACCTTTGAAATTGGTCCTTCAAATATAAAATATCTCAAACAAAGTGAATGTAGCTTAATTGTTTTAGTTGAAACCAGCCCACCCGAATTTAAGTCATATACTTTACACATGTATTTTCATTTGTGGATAATTCTTCATTCATTGATAGATATGTACTCATCAACCACGAGATATCTATGGAAACTTTATTAATATCAAGATATACTGGCTTAGTCATTCGGAGGTGACCACAAGGATACGATGTGCATGTGTATTCATCATCAACCACGAGATATCTATGGTAACTTTATTAATATCAAGATATACTGGCTCAGTTATTCGGAGGTGACCACAAGGATACGATGTGCATGTATATTCATAAAAATGAGTGTATGTATGCTGTGAACATCTACGTTTTACTATGTTTCTAAAAAAATAATAGTAAAAAATCCTTCCTTACAAACTCCACCTTATTTTTTTTTCTAAAGAAAGCCACGAAGCTAGTTATATAAAAATACAGGAGCTGATCTTCAATGTGCTTAGACTCATAAAGCCATATTTAATAGGAGCACACAGATTCCATTTTCTTTACAAAGAGCCGTACAAAAGACCTCTGTTAGTTTGTTTACACAACTACCCGTATGATAGTCTTACAAACGCCAAACGGAGGAAGTATCGGAGTAACGGGAATGCCATGATTCTCTCGTCCAGATTCAATGGAAATGAATGGCAGCAGAAAAAATGGATAGAAATGCATATGCTAGCCCCGTTTGCGTCGCTGCATCTGTATGCAGGGGTCGATGATTGTACTACGGTGACCCTTTTATTAATGGTTCTGGCCCAAACAAACACTTACCCAAGTTGTTGGTTGGCGCCGACACCGTCAACAACGCAGGAGCCTGAGCGTCTGAGATCGTCTCTGACGGAATCACGGAGGTGATGGGCACCACAAATAATTCACACCCACTGCTCATGCAATGTCACGATTTGAAGTCGCTACCTGCACTTTATTGTAGGGAGATGTACTACTTGCTCTGTGGGATCTTGTCCCGTCCCCGACACGGCCACATTTTGACAGGCTAGTTGAAGTACTCTTACTATAACGTCACTGCATGGTCCAGGTGATAGTTCCAGCCTTTCAGAATGACCCTGGGGGTGGATCCCTGGGGGGCCTCGAACGAGATGTCGATGGCCATCTTCTCCCCCGGTACGAGGGAGAAGTAGTTGTCGGAGTAGTGGACAGGGAGGATTCTTGTGTCCTTGTAAACATCCTGACTGGATGATGGCTCAGATGTGTGTACCGAGAAATGGAGGAAAAACGAGACGCCTGAATCGGCCCCTTTCACCTCCACTGTTCTTACGTTGTCATCTGACCTTGTGATGCTGAGGCCTCTGCGGATTTTCCCCCACAGGCCACTGCTATGTCCATCCTGGATGGCTTCTTCTCCGGTTCTGTCGGAACCGTTTGCATCGGCTAGATTCATGGTTGATACGGAGTTAGCGTTTTCTGGTTTCTTTGATCTGTTCTCTATGGACATTCTGACCTTGTATCCAGAGCCTGAGATGGAAATCTTAGAGTTGATCTTCAGTGGTATCTGTTTCTGACGATACTGTTCCAACAACTTGTAGTCTTTCCCAGGAAGATGTAGCCAGTAAAAGTTCCTGGAGAGTACCTGGTTGTCTGACAGCTTAAAAAGTTTGAGAAGTAGAAAATATACAGGCTTTGGGTTCTTCGTCTTAGGATATGACATCTCCGTGACTTGCTGCACTTTTTTTGGTGGCACTGCTATTTTCTCAGTAACTCTGTAATATGGGGACACGCCATCTAGATCCCATGCTGAAATTTCGACAGCCACATCCCGAAGTTCATCGGCTGTAGTGTTTACCACCTAGAAAAAAAAGTCACTTTTCATGGGCTTATGTCGTAGAATGTGTGGTTGGGTTCAGATTTTGCAAGTTGTAGAAATGTACCTCTATGAAGTAACTATCCAAATTCAGCTGTACATGAATTGGTTCAGCAGCACAACGGCAACCATAAAACCCAGCTGTTTGATCTAGGAGATGATCATAGAACTGTCCTCGTAGCCCAGTCCATGGATTTTGTGTCTTCCAAATTAAAACACCTGTAAACTTTGTCCACATGAAAGAAGTCCATCCTTCCAGAAGTGCTCTGTACTGAACATAATTGACCAATTGTGCCTGAAGGTTAAAAACAGAATTTAGCAATGAAACTAAAATACATACGACACTGAAGCATAAATATCCTGGAGACAAAAGGATGGTACTTCAAAATTACTTTTTCACAGAAATCGTTGAGATCACTTGGATGGCCATACAGTTCAATCTGATCATGGACTTTCCCTGGTTTTGAGTAGGGGATGTACTTGTGGTAATCCCATATTGGATTTGGTACTTCATTTATGTACCCATCGATCCTCTTCTTAAAAATTGGAATGCTCCAACCTTCTGAGGGCATTGTTGCTCTAATTGTTGCCGCAACTGGAACCCCAACAGACCCAACTTCAGGATTAAACCCATATTTGTAGAAACTGTCCTTGAAAAAGCTCTCTGGATATTGAATCTCATATGGACCATCAGTAAAGTCACCTTTCCCATTGGCAAAACCATCCCACATTGATCCTTGGACGTACACTCGAGTGCCATCAAGGCATTTACTTGGGTCAGTTGGGTCTTCTGATATATCCTTTCCTGGAAATTTTGTTGTATGGTTACTTACAAACATAGGATGTAACTTCAGATCATTCTTCAGTGCTTTGTTAATGTCAACTGGTGGGACTTGTTCATTGCCACCAACCCATAGAGCTAGGCTAGCATGATTCCTAAGTAATTTGACAGTATCTCTAGCACATAGAAGGAAGAGATCATGGTCCAAAGGACCATTTGGATTTGATATTGGAATTCCTCGTCCATCAACATCTCCAGTTATCCAGAATTCCTGCCAAACCTGCACATAATTGTTGATCCTTTGAGTATCATTTAACATGCCACAGAACCAGGGGGAATTAAGTGAGGTTTGAGGGAAACAATGCCTTTGGGTTAACAATAACTAAGGATTTAACTATAATAAATCTGCCACTAAAATATAGAAGAGCATTTAACACTATATCTGGTTTACAAATCCATTCAAGACAATGAATTCCAACAGTATTATGATCAGTTTTCTGAATCCTAGAAGTAGAGAATAATTGATATTGCTTCAAGAAGGCAACAAGTATATACATAGAAACTTATTACTCTTTATTATGACCCAACGTATTGTAACTTGAATGAGGAAATACAGCCAATCAATTGACAATGATGGAAGGGAAACTTAAGCATACCATCAAACCATAGGTATCACAAAAATGATAAAAATCAGGTCTTTCTGCTAATCCACCACCCCAACAGCGAAGCATATTAAAGTTCATATCAGCATGAAACTTGATGTCAGTCATATACCGCTTCCTTGTTAATCGAAGAAGGCCATCTGACAATATCCAGTTCCCTCCTCGGATGAAAACAGGTTCACCGTTTACCTTGAAGATCCTGCAGAAGAGATATTTGGCAATAGCACGTTTTCACGAGCTCAAGTATTATGTACTGTACTAGACACATAAAATAATCAGTTATACCTCCCACCGGTAGTATCATCAATTGCACTCTCAATCTTACGGAATCCAAAATGATGATTCCATGAATCAGATTCACCGAATCCATTGACATCCACACCAATCTCAACATTGTATAAGGATTGCTTTCCCATGCCATTTGGCCACCACAGGTTTGGCTTATAGAAGAACAACTGCAAATATTAATACAGAACAGACTTAGCCAATTCGCGCATTTGAGCCTCTCTTACTATATCATGGCTTCCTGCTGAAAAGAATTATCAATAAACGATTGCACAAGGCAAATGTGTTTACAACAAGTTTTGTGTGCCTTTAAAAAGGGAACTATGCAAAATTGTTTTAGCATTATTGGATATTGTCCAAAGTAGGACATTAGTCATGGGATGTACTTCCTGACCTAATAGGAAAAAAGTCCAGTTTGGTAATATAATGTGCTACTCTGATGCAAGCTAGTCAGTTGAGAGTATGTTCACCGTTTTTAGTAAATATCTCTTAAAGACCAAAATAGGTAGTATCAATTAGAAGGAAGTGAACAAACTGAAAATAGCCATGATTCCAAACAAAGAAACACATTAGTCCCTTTCAATAAAAAGAAAAAAAGAAACACATTAGTACCAACGTTATTTATCAGGTGAATCCCTTTAGTGCTATGAGAATTCATCGAATTGCGAAATTTCTTAATGTCCCATAAAATTCTTTTGTAAATTAGTGGTGAATTCATTGAATTGCAAAATTTCTTAATGTCCCATAAAATTCTTTTGTAAATTAGTGGGTATTACATCCTGGAGGAATTTACACACTCAGAATAGAGAGGCATAAACTAGAAGAAAGGTAACAAATTGAAAACTGTCCCAATTCCAAACTAAGCAACACTAATTACAATAACTATTCATCAGGTGAATCCCTTTAATGCTCAGAGAGTCCATCGGCAAAATTTCTTTATATTCCACAAAATTATTTATAAGTTGGTGGGTATTACATCCGGGAGGAATTTACACACTCAGGATAGAGGATTTTTTTTTTTTTTGCTAATTTGTTAACAAATGGCATCCGCTCAGTGCTACAAAAATCTTTAGTTAGTCAACTATGTTTTTCTGAGATAGCTAATTTTTAGTGCATCAGCATCTTCAAGATCAAATACAATAAGCAATACTGAATAATAACTGGTAAGTGCTAAATGGTATAGTCTGAAAATTCATGGCAAGAAAAGAAATATAAAAATACGAAAGTGAAGCAAATTTCCCATTTGCAACCGAAAATATAGCTGTTAATTACAATGTGTATCATCTCTATTGCTAGCTCAGGTAAGCAATTGGCAACAAAATTGAGAACAAGTACACGATTTGATCCACCTAGTACAAATTGATTGGCTGAACACACTACAATAGTGCATCACAGCTATGATGAACGTAAGAAATTTTAAAAAGGTAATGACTGAGTTAAACAAAGTAATGTCCGGGTTGCTTAAGAAAAGGAAACTCACAGGAGGAATAGTGTACTCTAGAACTGAGTTAGGAGGAACTGATATCTCATAACTCTGTAGATGTTCCACCAGGCAAATGTTCCCCTCGAGTTCAGTTGAAACTTGAATTTTCAATTTACAATCTGAAAGCCATGAACTTCTGTTCTCCAACTGAAGCGTGCAGTGCAGATATGACCTCTTAAAATCATCATAAAAAGTTGAAACTAGGTGGGGGTCCATTATCCTCACAGGCTGCATAAAAGGTATGTAATACACATAAGCACCATCATTGGCTCAACAACAACAAAACTCATATAATCAACAATCAAGGAATTCATGCAAATAAAGTAAGTATAAAAATACTCATAAAAGAATGCAGGGGTGGAAAAACTCACCCCAGTTACAGATATTGATACTTCATCCCAGATACCAGTGTTTCGATCCCTAGGATGCCAAAAAAGAAATATCAATAAATGTTACAGTTGCAAATTGCTTTTAAGAACCATTTAGATTGGTGCTAAAAAAGGAAAGGGTAGCATAGGTCATTCTTGTCATAGGTAGCATATGTCTAGAAGAAACTATAGTAAGTAGTTGTTTGGAAAAAAAATATCGAATATTACAGCAAAACAAGACACTGGATACTGTTGGTATCTAGTAGTAATCTTCACTATATAGATTATGAGCTTTGCTGAAAACTGAAATAATTCTAAAACATTTTTTTCACTCAATCTTTGTGATGCTAAGATATCACTGATCAATCGGTCATGCAACTAAGATTCAGAGTTTAAGTGAGGTAGGCCTACATTAATGCAAAAATTATTCAGTCATGGCACCTAAATTGTACTGCAGTGGTCTTTGATAATAATAAAAATTTGTTATAATGATCAAAACAGGCCTTTGAAACTTCAGTACAAAGGCCTTCCTAGATTTGGACTTTGAAGCCAATCTTTAAAAGAAAAAATACACCCCATCTTCAGAAATAAAAATTTAAAAGTTCATATATCAACTGGACAACTAGTTCATTGTATTAAGTTAGATACTTTTACCCATAACACACGGCGACTACTAAACTCTTGGGCATGTTTGGTTTACTTCCTGTAATTTTTAGCACCGAATAGAGGCTTTGTATCCGAATAGCACTCAAACAGTGTACATATGGATCTTAACATTATGTTGGACAAAATATGCTGGTTCAAACATACCCAGCATAATATGAGCATATTTGGTTCAAACATATGCCCACTGGCATGTATGCCTCCAATATTGTCCCTTGGCTATGAGATATTACATCAATAATAATAAAATAAACAAATATGCTGCTGCATGTGTTATGATAGATCACATAACCCAGTGGAAACACTCCATGTGAACCAGTTATAACACCATGCTAACATACAGTCTGCACTTAAGCATTTGGCATTTTTGAAATTTTCACAAATTTGAGCACCTGCCAATTTCTTTTAGTGGTCAAAATCCTATCCAAGTCCCCTTTTCGCAAATGTGAACACCTATCAATTTCTAAGATATAGAATCATAAAAAACAATCAAGGCGTCTGAAGAGAACCAAATGGAACAAAACAATGTGTCTAAAGAAAAAAAAACATAGAAAGCACTAAAGCAGTAACAACTACTACTACCTTATTGGACACATCCAGTCCCATCCTTCAACATATTGAGTAGCAACATCCTTCCCAATCTGAAAAAGACCACCAATTTGAAAGGTGTGACCATTCATATGCCATGAGTTTTCCTTTTCAGCAGTAATATTTCCATTTTAAAGAAGAATACTGGACAGAGTAATTTTCCATCCGTACTACATAACCATGACTCATTGATATCACTTAGTCTTCACAATGATCACTTAAAATCGTAATTCCTCAGTCTCTTTGGGTATAAACTACACTACGTTGCACGATTCAATTCCCACTTCTCAAAGGAGGTTAAGAGTTATGACTCCCTGAAGTGAGAAAGCCTAGTTACAAAGAACAAAATATGTAAATCATATTGTAAAGTCATTGCGATATGTATTATAAACTACACTAGATTGCACTATAGATTATGAAATGTTCACTCGCAAGCAAGTGCAACTGACTAGTTGTTGACTTATTGTAATCTGCAGAGCAATATATGTAAAGCATATTCTAAAGTCATTGCGATACCAAAAATGAACATTTTAGAAACACATATCACAAAGAACAAAATGCACTGGTGGTCCGTTGACATGTTGAAGTAAAATGGAACTAGTTACGTCTATTATTTAGAGACTCAACTCCTGTTAAACTATAAAAAGAAACACATGGGTCTAAGTTCAAGCTTTGCGAATAAGGGGGGAAAATGGCAATGGAAATCTAGGCAGTTAGATGAAGTACTCTACTTTCACAGCATTAGAAATGCCATTAGAGATATCAAAGACATCTGACTAACCTCATGATCACCACCCTGACCTCCCTGAGGAGGAATTGCACCAGGATGATCAGGAGGATGAACAAGAACAGCAAGCAGATTTTTACCATCCGGATGAAGAACATCAGAAATATCGAGGGTGTGCCTTCGGAACATTCCTTTTGGAAGTACCTCTTTATGCCCATTCAAATACACTTCAGCTGAATAGTTTATTCCACGAAAGTTTAAACTCACATGCTGGTGTCCGGCCTACAGATGAAACATTGCAATAAAAAGTTCAGTATGTCAGCAATTTAGCATAAGAACTACACCCCTATTCAGTATAGTGCTACAGTGTCCTCGTTCCTGTAAGAGTCAAATACCACATACATTAAGAGCAGTTCCGGTGGTTGACAATCATTAAAGCCAATAGTTGGAAAAGGGACAAAAGCAAGCAGGCTCAATAGTGCTGCTGCAGTATGGCTTTATGGAAGGCTTCAGTACAATAGGACCTAAATGCAACGTGGGTCGATTGAACACGCAATGTTATTTAGATCACAAGGATCTGATCGATTAAGCTAAGGAACACTTATTGCCCAATCACCTCGATTTACAAGAGTATTCAGGCTAGCTTCATGTCTATACAATTTCTTTTGCAAAAGGATGAACTGTAAGGCAATGCAGCACAAGAAATCCATAGACAGACACAGTTTAGCTCAACAGCAGGCAGCTTAAACTCTTCCCTTGGAATTACCCGCTGTGGCTCCCCACTAAAAGTCTAAACACTGCAGTGCAAGTGTGCAACTGTCCTGCATGATGAACTTCCCCAAGCAACAAATTGCTTTTCAATTGTAAGTAGACAGCTTGACTGTGCGTAATTAACAACTCACTGTACCACATGCTACAGTACAGGCATTGTCGAAGGAACAGATGAATTAACAACTGCTGCACGGAAAAAAAAAATCAGTGCGTGACAGCGTGTGATTGCGTACCGGAGCGCACTGGAAGGTGGTGAAAAACCAGAAGGTGTAGTGCCCCCTCCCGGATTTGGCGATGTCGATGATCGACTCGTTGTTGAGGCCGTAGAAGGGGTCGGGGATCAGCTTGTTCTTCAGCAGCGTCCCCAGCACGCTGCATCCTCATCATCCAAACAGAAACGGGGTCAGCTAAGCGGCGGAGCACGCGAGGGATAAACCAAAAAAAACCTGCAATTATTCTAATGGCGAAGCACACGCAACAGCAACTGGATAAACCACCGCACCGAGGCGCAAACCGCGCGAATCCCCCCATGAAATTGGAGCTACTGTGACTGCGAGTGGTAGAAACGTAGAAATTCTCGCGGGGGGGAGGAGGGGGGAGGGAATCGGAAAGGGGAGGCGGAGAGACGTACGTGCCGGGGACGGCGGCGTGCATCCAGGGTGCCGTCGGCTCCGGGTCGGCGGGCGGCGGGTCGGTGGTGGTGAGCTGCTCGCCGGTGAGGGCCACCTCGGTGGAGCGCGCGGCGAGCCAGCCCGTGTCGAGCACCCGCTTCCCCACTTCGGCCCGCCGCCGCCGCCGCGCCGCAGCCGCAGCAGCAGCAGCCATCTCCGCTCCCGATCGCTAGGACGCCACCTATCTACGGATTTCTGGGAGGAGTCCACGCCGCCGATGGCTTTGGCGTTGGCGAGTGGGTGTGGGGTTTTGGAGCTCACGCAAACGCAAGCATTCCGGTTGAGTGCACGGCGGCGACGAGGGGTTTTTGGTTTGGAAGGTTGCGGGAGTGGGCCAACGCATCGTCACGGGGCGCCGCGCCGCGCGGGGGAGCGCGCGTGGGGTGGGGGTGGGCAGCGGCGACGGCCGATCTCGTGGGTGTGCCGCGTGCGCGGCTTGGGATCGGAGTCGTCGGAGTGTCTGTTTTGGAGCATAAAATCGTGAACGGGATTGCTAAAAATACGTCGCCATAAAATATGATGGATTTCAGTCGGTTTGAAACCAACCGTCAGATACGGATGCAAAATTATGCCATGTCACATGTGTACGCATATCGTCCCTCCAATTCACTTCTACTTCTCTTTACGAATATGCTATAGTTGATTTTTATTAGCCACTTACACAGTAATTACACCCATATGTAATTAGTATGTAATTTCGAATTTACATATGTAATTTTAGGACTTACATATGTAATTTTGAGATTTACATTGTAAATACATTAAAATTAGATATGTATTTAGAAACTTAGAATGTAAATACAAACCGACTATTTTTTGGTGAAAAATATGGCGCCATAAATATAGCTACACCCGTTGTGAAAAGCACTGAGTTAGTACTCGTAGTGAGAGTACGAGATCCTGAAAAAATTGAGTTTTTTTTAGTCTTTGACTTCTAACTTATTTTTTATTTTACAATTACAGTTTCTCAAAATCTAAACCAGGATATCCAAATCATGATTGTTTAGAGAGCTTCTGGTTCTGGTAGAAGCTGCAGCAGTTAAAACCTCCTCTAAACAGGTCTGGAGTACCTTATCCGGCTCGGTTTGTAGCTTTACATTTTTTTTATCCGTCATCTCTTGGGCAGGTTTACTTTTTAATATAGGTTTTTAAATAGTTAAAAACACATGAATAAAGTGTTTGTATGTAGTAATTGTTTTCTTTTTCTAAAAAGGCATACGGCTTGTAATCGTATTAGCCCAACAATAAAATATTCGTCAATGGTTTT
Organism: Oryza longistaminata; assembly: GCA_009805545.1. Classification (NCBI taxonomy): domain Eukaryota; kingdom Viridiplantae; phylum Streptophyta; class Magnoliopsida; order Poales; family Poaceae; genus Oryza; species Oryza longistaminata. The sequence continues at coordinate 13,827,561 of CM020182.1, read as the reverse complement.
TATGGATATTTTTGTCCAGTAGATAGGAAAAAGAGTTATCCAATTAAAAACTACACACCATGGTTTGTCACAACCATCTCTGCTTTGGATAGCAGAGAATAATGTAGCTTTATATCTCCTCCCTAACCAATGGTAAAATGGTGATGCAATGGTACATTTTGTTTTTATCGGATTCCGACTATTTCCTTTGATACTTTCTTGTACTGTTAAGTCGAGTACTTAATAAATTGGAACTTCTCCTAACACGGTGACACTTTGTTTGATTGCTACGAAACATTTGTGCAACGTGGCATTCCTCTTATCTAACCAAAAAAGTACTATGAAGGGGACCCACTAACATTACATATCCCTTTATCACTTATATATATGAGTCCATGGGTGATGGAGTTTGCATGTTAGTGATCATGTTACTCTGATTTCACGTTAGAGAATCTCAATCTGTACTATATATTACTATGGTATTTCCTCCGTCCCAAAATATAATGTATTTTCCTCTTAATTTATCTCAATATATAGCATATTTTGAGTTCCCAAGAACTGAAGCACATCAAACATCAAGTCCACTTTATCCATGTCCTGTTGTGTCCTCTTGGAGTGTTCATAACATGTATGTTTTGTAAGCGCTAGGTGATTTAAATTTGTATGTTTAACTATGATATGTGTAAATGGAGATAAAAATAGTGCCTGGTAGTGGCGCAATTAAATC